>CM053771.1:550991416-551077167 GCA_028658325.1 Potorous gilbertii | reverse complement strand
AGGGCTGTGCAGGTCACCAGCCTCACTTCTCCTCCAGAGCCATCTGAATCCAGTGACCAGATATTCATCAGGATGACTGGAGATGACCCAGGATGAGGCAGTTGGGGTTAAGTGACTTGCCCAAGGTCACACAGCTAGTGAGTGTCAAATGTCTGAGGTGAAATTTGAACTCAGGTCCTCCTGACTCCTGCAGTGGTGCTCTATCCACTGTACCATCTCGCTGTCCCACACTAATGTGTAAGAGTAGACAGAACTCAGAGGGAGTTTACATACATACCAGCTGAGCCCAACAGTTAGGAAATCTTGGAGACCTTCAAAGCATAAGAAAAATTATTTTAATCATTAAATGTCAGTAAGACTTTTTGTTAATGGGACTTAAACCTATTTATTTTATCCAAGGATAGGTTAAAGGAACTGGATATTTTAAGCCTAAAGAAGACATTATCCTTGTCTTAAATGTTGACAGAGCTGCCAAGGGGGGGAAGGATTAGATTTATTGTGCTTGATCCTAGAAGGAAGAGTTATGGACCATGGGTGGGAATGCAATAGATTCTGTTTGAAGATCATCTATAGAAAACAAATGAACAAACGATTCTTAGCAATCACAGCTGTCCAGGATCAAATGAATTGCTACAAGAAGGAGTACTTTCCCACCATTGGAGGTCTTCAAGCAAAGGCTGGGTGGCCACTTGGGGATATGGTAGAAGGCATCCTTCTTTGGAGAGAGAGGTTGGAAGATCTGAAATTCCATCCCTAACAATAGATAAGACCTTGTGTGTACTTGTATCCTTCATTATACTTGAGAAGGGGGGGCTTCTGAGGTCAGTTCCAACCAAGATGCTGATTCTGGCTGTCCTCGAAGAGAAATTCATTTGTCATTCACAGTTATATAGTACAGATGTATCCTGTATTTCAGAAATGCTAATAGATTGGCAGGCTAAACTTTAAATGAGCCAATTGGGAAGTGAACACTTTCAAAAGAAAATTAATTTTGGCTTTATGATATGATTTTCTGAAATTCCTTTAAATAGCAAACTTTTACAGTCATACAAAAATATTACTCATTTTACTAAGATTAGTTTAAAAATCTGATGACTCTTCAGCTTATTACTAGCATATTGATGCTAACCAGCTACACACAGCCCCTTATGGTATGGTGAAATAAAGCATAATGTCCAACAAAGTCTAGCATATATCTATCCATGCGTTTGCGCTGGCTATGCCTAGAATTCTCTTTCTCCTTCCCACCTCTTGGAATCTCTGTAGTCTTTCAGGGTTGATGTGATATGCTGCTGCTACAGGAAATCTTCTGGACCCCCAACACTTAGTGCATCCCCCTCAAAGAATCAACTCTTTGTTGGGTTTTTTGTTTGTTTTGTTTTGTTTTCATTTTGTTTTCCTTGTGTAACTTTTTTAGGAACAGATTCCAGTTTCTATCCTGCCTTTGTATATGCCCAACACCTAGGGTGGTGCCTTGAATTAAGTAGGACCTTATTAAATCCTGATGGTATTGTATTCATTATTCACATTTTAGATGGGGTTAACAATGTAAAATTTCTACCAAATAGATTTTTTAGGTAGAAAATGTGGATTTCAGTAAAGGAAATGATGGGTAGGGAAAGCAGCTGACGTGAGCCAGTGATTAAATAAACTCTTTGATGAAAATTTTAATAGAAAACAAAAGGAAATAATGGGGAAAAGAAAAAGAAGAGAGGAAATCATTTGGGCTTGGATTGAATCATTGCAACTGTGTTTAAAAAATGACGGCTTTCTGGAGATTGAAAACCTGAGCCCACTGAATGGAAAGTGAAATGGGCCAGTTTAATTTCCAGCACTCCTGACTGAATCAAATGCCAAAAGAAAATAAACACAAAGGCAAGTTAATTAAAAGTATTATTATTAATTTCTTTTGATGTCCTGAGGGGAAATACACGAAAGGGAACTGTTGGAGCACTTGTCGCCTGTGTCTTTAGTCTATACCATGCCAAGCATCCCCATGAAGACAGGAAGGCCAGGCAGGCCTCCAAGGTTTCATTTACTTGGTTGTTTTTCAGTGCAAATATCTGAACATTCGAGAGCCTTGGAATGCTTGGCATTGTATAAACAAAGGCATTTCCGAAGGTTTGGTATCTTGTAGACTAAACATCTGGATGATTGGCCTGTAGAGGGTGTTCCCATTTATCCAGTATCTGGGTCTCCTATGGACTCTGTGTGTGAGTGTGTGTGTGTGTGTGTGTGTATACAATGATTTTTATCTATTGCTACATAGGATTATAGACAGTAAAACCTGATGTGCCCCTTGGAAGCCCTCTACCCTAACCCCTAATTTTACAGATGAGACAACTGATGTTTAGAGAATAATCCAAGAACAGACATTCGCAAAGCATTTTGTATATTGCCATGTCCACTCTTCTCTCTGAGCCTCAGAGACCCTCTGTGAAGTAAGCCCTATGGATAGTATTCTCATTTGAAAGATGTGTCAGCTGAGTCCCAGAAAGGCGAATACTTTGCCAACGGTCACAGAATTAGCAAGTAACAGAACTCCAACCCAGGCCTCTGCAACTCTTGGTCCCAATACTTTATGCATTCTGAAATACTCTCAAGTGAATTAACTTGCTAGAGGTTACACTAGGAGGAAATAATGGAAGTGGAATCCAAACTCAGATTCTGAAGATTGCTAGGTAGTGACATAGTGTTCTTAGGAAGACCTGAGTTCAAACATAACATCAAGGACTTACTAGCTGTGGGACCCTGGGCATGTCACTTCACCTTTGTCTTTCTCAGTTTCCTCAACTGTTGATGGGGATATTAATAGCACTCACATCCCAGGATTGTTGTGAGATAATATTTATAAAGAGGATGGTACGGTACCTGGAACATAGTAGAGGCTTAATAAATGTTGGTTTCCTTCTTTCTTCTCTAAATCCAGTAGTGATTCAATTGTACCCCGACTGTTTAATTTCTTCTTGTTTTAGATTGATAACTTCATCAATGTGGGGTCCTCCCAGTGTGGACACTTTCTCCACCCATGTACATCAGCCAATCCCCTATAACTTATGGTCCGGGGACCTGGGTGAGGCCCCACACTTTGCTCATAGTCACCTAGCCAGAAGCGGAAGTCCAGCCCATATCCCCAAGACCAACCTTCCAACCATTACCCCATGCCTGTCTGTAGTTCTTTCCACATCTTTCTTTTTAGCTAGCTCTGTAGCTCAGTCTGGGTTTTGAACTGCTTCTTTATATGTAACCTTTTTCATATCTGTAGGGGCAGCATTGCATAGGGATCATGAATGAGTCAAAGAACATTTATTAAGTACTTTCTACACACTGAACAATGGTCATCCCTAGGAAGAAAGCTCATGGTCCAAAAGGGCAGATGTTCTTAATTTCATGCCCTGGACCCTACTGGGTGTCTGGTGGGGCTCATGGGCCCCTTCTGAGAATCAAATTTTTTTGTTTTTTAATAATTGACAGAAACAGCAAATTTCACTTAAAAATCAGGGAACATAAAGATGTCATTTTCCCATCTTTATAAAATCTATCCAGAGACTTTTTTTAAAATTTGGGGTGGATGGGTGATTATGAGCCCCAAGTTAACAAAACCTATAATGGGGAGATGATAGGTGTGGTGGCTTTAGCTGGAGAACAGATGGAAAGGCCCAGAAGTACTGATATGAGTGAATGATGCTCCGGGTCAAGTCTGTGAAATGAGGGTAGCATTGCTTTCATAGCCTGCCCTAATAGCTATGGAAAAATCATTTTTACAAACTGCTATCTGAATGTGATTATACCATCTAAAAAGACACTTGTATCCACATCTACACATCCCCAGATCTGGGCAGTTGTCCCATTCACGTCTTGTGTGGAAAGAAGCACCCTGCCCATGGGCACACTTCCCAAGGGAGACCCATGCTTACTGTGACCCCATCTAACCCCTCCATGTATTTGAGGCCAAACCCACAGAAGGAGCCTTTTTGTGAAACTGGAAATATTTGACTTTTAAAGTAGGAGTAGAGGTCAAGCTTACACAGTAATAAAAAAGGTCCTTAGTGAGGGAAAGTCCTGGAAAAACTTAGGGTTCCTTTGAAATCCCTGGGAAATGCAGTGGCTTCTGAGGTCTCTCCTTAAAGCTTGAGCTTGTTCGCTCCCCCTGCCTCTCTGTCTCTGTCTCTCTCTCTGTCTGTCTTTCTCTCTCTGGCTCTCTCTGTCTGTCTTTGTCTCTCTCTCATATGAAAGAATTTTTTAAATTTGGAAAACCATCAGTATTTCCAGGGCCGTTATACGTTGTTCCCCCTCACCCTTTGGGATCCAGCCAAATCTGCCTTCTCTGTTGCCTGGATGCCATCTCTAGTTCCCACCCATTTACCTTGGTTTTCCACCTTGACATGCATGCCCTACTCTTCACCTCTGCCTCCCAGATCCCCTCTTTTCCTCCAAGACTCAGCCTAAGCATCACCTTTTACATGAAAACTTTCCTGATGTCCCCCTCTTGCTATAAGTCTGTAAGACCCCCTACTTTCCCCACAGCAGCCTTGTAAGGCCACCAGTATGGATGTTTGGAGACAGACTTCAAATCCTGCCTCTGATATTGACTGGGTGTGTGAGTCGGGGCAAGTAATGTAACTTCTCTCAACCTCAGTTTCTTTGTCTGTAAAATGGGGATTATCCTGTCTGTAGTGAGAGTCTGCTCCTGAGGGTTGTTGTGAGGTTTGATGGAGATTGCTCTGTAAACTTTCTATGTAGTTCTAAGGACCTGTTCATGTGATTGTGTTTATTGTATGACTGCCCCATCTTCTTGTTGGGTGGGAGTCAGACAGGGACAGTCATGGTCCTTTGACGTATTACGTCTGATGGACGCGTACACTGCTGGACAGAGAGATGATTGTTTCCTTTAGTCGAATAAGAGAACGAGGAGCCGTCCGTCTTATTCAGACTCACTGACGGCATCATTGCTACAACCCCAAACTGGACAAGATGATGGAGGTCACCCCATCCCCACCTGGCTCCTATTTCCTCTACAAGGCCTCTCTGTGTGGGAAGATTGTGATTCCATAGGGCCTAGAAATTGTGAGTATTTGGAATGGAGATATTATTGCTGGAAATTAGTTAGTATTATTAATGCTGCTTTTAAGTTTTGTGGATCGGTGTTATGCCAGGGTGGTCATGGTCACAGCTGCTTCTTTACTAATGCTTCAGAGCTTGAGTTCTAAGCCGGTTTTGGTAACAAAGGAATTTCTCATTTGTCATTCCACAAAAGATACTGAGTTTTTAATGCGTAATTTTAGCCAACACATTGGATCTTTTGGGGTATTCAGCAAATGTTAAATGTTTGTAGCCTACAGTGATGCATCAATACAAGTTTCGGTCTCTTTGCCAAATTTGCTTTAACTATTGGTCATTGATGGTTATGATGGCGAGGGCAGAAGTGGCTAGGTAGCACAGTAGATAAGAGTGCTGTGCCTGGAGTCAGGGAGATCTGACCTCAGATATTTACTAGTGTGAACCTGGGTAATTCAAGCAATCCATTTGCCATCCTTTCTTCATCTGGAAAATGAGTTTAATACTGTTGTGCTGGCCATAGGATGCAATATAAAAAGCATTCAGCACACATAGCAGATGCAAAATAAATGTTGGTCTTGATGATGGTTATCTCACATACCCATTCCATACATGAGAAAACCGAGGCTGAATAAGATTAGATGTCTTTCCTCAGATCACATAGCTAGGAAGGACCTAAGGGGGTGGGGGGGGGAGAATAAATAAATCTACTTTACATTCAGGTTAAAAGAGACCACTCATTGTCAGTCATTGTTGATTTTATCACAAGTAATTAATGACTTACTGGAGTGTTTAGAAGGTACGCTGGTTGAGCTGGTAGGGTGGTGGGGATGGTTTCATGATGGGTTTTATTATGTGCAGCACATTCAAGGGCCAGTGGGAAGGACATGCTTTGGCATTCACCAGTAAGAGTCTTTGGGGTCCAGTGCCATACACAGGCCACATGTCTCCTTAGCCTTCCATGTGAAATGGAAACCATTCTTTATACCTGAATATCCAATGCAATGATTAATCCTGTGTGGCTAAAACCCTAAGAGGGTCAGGAAGTTTTTTGTTTTGTTTTGTTTGTTTGTTTTTGATTTTTGTTTTTATTGTGGAAATAAATGAGGATCTTACTACTATCAAGCATATTAGTGTGATGGGCCAAAGGATAATGTTTGGGAACTGTTAACAAGGGGGTAACAAGCCCATCTTGATTAGTTTTCACCACTGGTACCCAGAAGGGCCCTGCCTAGCTGATTAGACCAGAGTTTGGGAGACCAACTCATGGGAGAAATGAGTCTGTACTTGCTGAGGCAATCACATTCATGCTTGGCTGTACATCTGACAAAGCTACTAAAAGCCTAGCTTGTTCCTCTAGGGTTATTGTTGGGAGAGCCTTGGAAGTTGGCCTTCAAGGACTTTATTGTGTGACCTCAGTTCCTTTTTGTATACTGCAGGTACTTCATAAATGTTTGCTGAGTCAAAGTCATTTCGCCTTAATTAAAAAGGAGAAGATTCCCTCAGTCTCAAAGAGCAGTTCTTCAGGAAATGCCTTGGAGAGCCATGCCCCCTCCATCTGTCAACCAGTGAAACAACAGAGTCTGCCTAGGCTTTCCAAGAAATGAGGGCCAGCGTACCAATGGTGCTTAGTGTCTTTGCCCACTTGCAGCATGGATTATGGTGTGGTGAAGTGGGTTAGTGGTAAACACATCACTGTACACCGCAGGCAGTGGGTAGGATGAAGGGAGAGCCACAACTGAAGGACTTTGAAAGCTCCCAGAGGCATCTTCCAGGCTGCTGTTGGCAGCTACATTTTGGATCTTGGTGAAGGTTAGCATGTGGATCGATCTACCATACTCAACTTGGCAGCATCCAGTTCATATATCTGCAGGATCCCATGGGTGTGCTATTCAGACTCTGGAAATAATATCTGGTCTTAAAATATTTCCTGGAGATGTTTCCAGTCCTTTGTAATAAGAAACTGGGTAAAATGGTATTTTTTTTTCAGAGAAAGCAGCTGAGGTAGCTTGATGCTAGAAAATGAACTCTCCTGGTGGTAGGATCTTGATGGTGTGAAAATGCCCTATGACTACGTCGACACCCAAGGACATGTGCATAATAAGACTTGTAGGGCTAGATTGGTCAATGTTGACAGCCACGGAATCTGCGTAAGCTAACAACACACTTAGGTAAAGGGGAAAGACGACTAGGCCAGGATAGATACAGTGGAGAAATTGACACAAGGTCAACATTTGCAGTTTGTATTTTTATCCCATACCTTTCCCAAATCTTCAGCCTTCCTGACCTGAGATGGGGAACAAGATCAGCCCCTTGGACGCGGGTGGTGAGAAGGATACTAGAAACCTAGTCAGAGGACTAGGTCCGGATCCTGGCAACCTTGGGCAACCAAGACATTCAACTTCTTCAGTTCTCGTTTTACTCATCTGTAAAATGAGAGGTTAGACTGGATACTTTCAGAGGATGTTTCAGGCTCTAAACTTTCACAAAATGACTGATTCATAGGGTTTCAGAGACTTAACAATAATATTCTTGTCTCATTCCTGGCTGGTAAAGAATGTCCCCATTCCAGGCCACGATCGCCCTGTGGCTGACTTAGTTAGGACAGCCCCCCCTTTCAGGCTCTCAGAGAATTATCCAAAGGATGTGTGTAGGGGGGCTAATAGTGATGGTCACATTTTAAATTTATATCAGATCTTTCATTATTAGAAAAGAAAGCTGTTTTTGGCCAAAATACTTTAGGTGAAACAATAATATTTCACTTGTTAGAATTAGATGCTATTTTCTCAGTTATATAGATTTTAAAAGAAAATAAAACAACACTAAGAGTTGTTCAAGATTAGAGGTAGTGCCTGGGAAACTCACCCAGGAGTCCTTAATCTCAGGCATGTCTTTTATCTCCTGCCCCCCCCCCCTCCACCAGTCCTCCGTTAGACAAAGAACCATGGGACTTACCACTGAGAACTGAAAATCAAGCTTACTAAGGGGAAAAAAGAAGTGTAGCAGAAAATCTCACCATGCTGCATCAGGAAAATGAGGACAAGGCACAAGTAAACGGATGTTTACATATAGAAGAAATAAATCATGAGAAGAGCTTTCAGTCGCCACCCAAGGGTGATGCCTTCTATGCAGCCTGTGCTAAGTCATGTCACTGAATCCCAGCCTTTCTCTTTGGAAGTACCTCAGCAGGTCTCTCAGCCACATCACACAGGACAAGCATATGTGACCCATGGCCCTGGACTCTGTCTGCACCCACCACCTTCCCTTCCAGAACAACCCACTGCATCGTTCAGCTCTAGGTCTTAGGAAGATTTTTCTCACATCAAGACTTAATCTGCCTCTTTTAAGGTTTCACCCTCTGCTCTCTGAAGTCCCAAAGAAGCATTCTTCCACAGCACAAACCTTCAGATACTTGAGCCATGCCCTCTCCCCTCCCTAGTCAGTCAATATATATTATTAAGTGAACACATGGTGCTGGGGATTAAAAAAAACAAAAGACAAAAGCCTAGTCTCTGCCCTCCAGGAGCCCCTATTTTAATGGGAGAGCCATATGAAAATAGCCGGGTGTATGTGAGATATGTACAGAGTAGAAGGAGGCTAAATTAGGGGGAGGCCCTCAAGACAGAGAGCAAGGGAGGCTGGGAAGTCCTCTTGCAGAAGATGGAATTGGAGTTGAGTCTTAAAGGAAGCCAGGAAAGCTAGGAGGTAGGGGGTGAGATGGGAGTCAGGTCAGCAAACATTTATTAAACACCTTGGCATGGGGGAGGGAGGCAGTGTCTGGTGAGAGGCTTGGCAAATGGGGCCGCTGTCACTAGGTTATGCATTATGGAGGGGCATGGAGGGTAAGATGAGGTAGGTAGGAAGTGCTCAGCTATGAAGAGGTTAGAAGGCCCAACATGGGATTGTGTATTTGATCCTGGAGGTAGCAGGAAGTCACTGGAACTTTCGATTTGGGGAAGGGGGAATGGTCAGATTTGTGCTTTGCTATCCTCAGTCAAACATTCCTTAATCACCTATTATGTGCAAGCTTCCTCATCTGTTAAATGAACTGGGGACAGAAATGGCAGTCATTGCCAAGAAAACCCCAAATGGGGTCACAAAGAGGAGGACACTGAAAATGACTGAACCACAACAAATGATGTGCCAGGCACTGAGCTAGGCCCGTTGCAAGGGCCATAAGGAACAATCTTTGATCTTACAGAACTTAGGTTCAGGCTAAGAAAGGGAAGAAATCTGGGTATCAAGTAATTCAGAACTGAATCAAGGAGGAAAGTTCTCAGGGGTGAACATGACACTCTCGGCCTTGGCCTTCTCTCCCAAAGAATAATCCATTTTCAGTTAACCATCAGAAGCTAAGGTTCCATGCCAGGTGAAGTCTGCTGTTGGTCAGAGCAGCTTGAAGAGCAGCGGCTCATATTACCTGGGGACCCCCAAGAGGCTCAATCAGTCACTGTACTTGCTCCAGATCTCTGGTCCTCAAAGGAAGTACCTAGAAGGCATCTTGGCATCTTTGGCCCTGGTGTGCCCAGCCTGGAGGAGATCAGAACACTCAGATGAATGGAATGATAGAGCTGTTCTCATGGCTGTGACTAGACTGGCAAGGGACATGACAGCCTATGTCCAACCCTGGGAACTGAGACAGAGCTGGACAAACACTCAGTGCCAAAGACCAAGATGGAAAACTCTGACATCCTTTCAGAGATGTGTTTTCTCTATCGATTCCATTAAATGACTCTCTATACTTAATGGTTAAGTGCCCGGAATGGAGGGTTTGAAGTGACTGGACGGAGAAAAGAGAGGTGGGAATTTGGGCATCTGACTAAGAGGACAAAAGCAAGTGAGAAGGAATGACTTGGGGAAGGTCTATGGAACTTGGCAACCACATCTGTTTGGGAAAATAAAGTGGAAGTCTCTTAGAAAATCTGCTAACTTAAACTGAACAGATTTTTTGACCTGATGATATCATTACTGAGCATATTTCCCCAAAAGGATGAAGTCAGAGGAAAAGACCCATACATACTTAGGAAACTGAGTCCTAAAAGCTTGAGACTTGCCAAAGGTCCCCCTGCGATATAGCCAGGACTTGGTCCACAGGTCTTTGGACTCCCCCAGCGCCTTTATACCACTATTGCCACTCTTTCCTCTCCCGATGCTAAGGTAGCTTTGGAAACCCTCCCAGATTCCAACTTGTGTTGTCCTGCAAGGTATCCCTGTGATCATGGGGTGATAGATTTGGAGCCAAAGAGAAACAAGGAGTTTGATTTTCCCTGCACACTCCTTAAAACAAAACAGAAAAGCTACAATGACTTTCCCAAGCCCATAGAGGTTATAAGCAGTCAGACAGGATTTGAGCTCAGGTCATTCAGGTTCACAAGATCAGAACCCAGAGTTTTACATCTCTGAGACCGTAACTGGAATGAAACAAGTCCCTGGGGGGATGACAAGGAGCCCCTTATCCTGACATAGGGTACAAAATGGCATTTGCCTGAAGTCCAACCTGTCATAATTATAATTGGGAAAGGTGGGAAGAGAAAGATGAAAAGAAGACCAGAGGATGGGGTCGTTTGTTTCCCCTTCTATCTACCTATGGCCTGGAGTATCTTCAGCGCTCCTCCCCAATGGTGGCCCCAACCCTTATCACTGGTACAGCCTCATTCACCTTCTTACTTGAAATTCTCTGAGAAGCTGGGTGTTTGGCTTCCCAAGGCTTACCCCCGGATGTTTTGGTCAATGGCCATCAAAGCCACAAGCAAGGACCCCAGGGAGAGAAGTCAGGACTGTGACCAACAAGGAATACAAATGTCTCCTTCATGAACTCTCTATGGTAGCCACGTTTCTCTGTTCTCTGTGCCCTGTGTGTAGCCCATCTCTCCTCTCTGACCTGGAAGAAGCTCTCTTCAATGCCTGAACACCTGTTAGAATCTCTAGCTTTCTGCGAGGCTTAGTTGCAATATTTTCTCCTACAAGAGGACTTTCTTGATACCTCCCTCCCCAGTTGTGAGCCCACTTCCCATACACAAAAATTGTGTGTATCATACATTGTATTTACCTTCCTGGGAACCTGTTTCTTCTTCAGTAAAATCTAGGACCCTGGAGGACGGGGATGGTTTTATTTTTGTCTTTTTATCCATCATCTCGCACAGTACTTGGAACATAATAGGTGCTAAATAAATTACTGTGCTTTGACTGAATGAAGGAATAGATACTATGGATACAAAAGTGTCTGTTTTCTTCTCCTACCATATTAAAGACCCTTAGATTCCCTGGGGGCATTAAAATAAAGAAATTCTTTGTCTCCTTAAAAAATCAGAACCAGTCAGGGACTGAGTGAGATCTACCCTCTTCCCCCATTGCTTCCCTCAATTCCCTCCCACCATGCACTCCTCCTAAGTACAATATTTTATCTGAAGGCATAATGAGGTGATGATCTGACTGAATCTTAATTGGTGGCATTAAAAAACAATTCATTTTCCTTCCATGGAGTGTTTTCCGGCTCTTAGCCCTTGGTAGCCCAGGACCAATATGCTTTGCAGCCCCCACCTGGAAAAGCCATCCCCAAAACAGTGCCACAGGCCAGGCCTGGTTTGCTAATATCATTTCTGGTAAGGCTGTCAGAAATCCTAGTGGGGATATTTTACACAGGAAGTAAGCTGGCTCTTGGGTATTAACAGATTTTATTCTTCTGTTTCTCTGCCCTACATCTCCTATCTCGTATTGCACTATCCCATATGGCAGCCGTATGGATCAAATTGTCTTCCCACAAATAAACCCACTCTTGAGTGTCTGACAGCAGAGGCTTGGCATTCCAGGCATGGGCTTCTCTTGTGGCTCAAGGCAGTACTTTTCCTTCAGTAAAAACAACGTTGACTCTTGAAACTCAGTGAAATCAGTGGTTTGTTTAGATGAAAAGATGGTCTTTGCACTGGATGATGAGTTACTGTTCATCCAAGTGCTCTGTTGAAGGGCAATTACCCTGAAAATGACATACTTTTCAACCAGACACCATAATTTTTTTAAAGAGCTCTTGAGAGAGTGATACTTACTTAAGCATTTCTCGCTTCCAAAGCCCTGATCCTATCAATTTCTTTGAGAACCAGGCAAGATCACACTTCTAAACCTTAAGAAATTCAAGATCTCATAGATGAAGGCAGCTTGTTGACCAGTACAGAGGGCAAACTATCCATGCCTCTCCATATCCTCCCATCTAAGCCAGAGGGGTGATTTGTCTAACACTGTGGACTTACTCAAGGCCATTTAACATCACAGAGGGATCAGAAGCAACCAGGCAACACAATTATCACCTCTCATTTTGGATCCAGAACTCATTCTTTGGTCATCTGTGCAATAAGTTATATCTCTTATGCTATTTTTCACGAGCAAGATTTTGTTAATTCCCCATACCTCATAGTACCTCTCTCTGTGGACCTTGGAGGCCCAGTTTTCATTTTTGATTGAATATTCTTTGGTGTCCTTGTATATATATCTTGTTTTTCTGCAGCAAGGACTGTCATTCTTTGTTATGTATACTCAGCCCCTAGCATAGTGCCTAGCCCATAGTAGGTGCTTAATAAGTGATTGTTTATTCATTGATTGACTTCTTCATACCCATTGTTCAAACCCAACGTTTTCGTTTAGTTATTTGCTTGTTTTTATGGTGCACTAGCATTCCATTACTTTGGCATTCACCAGAGCTTGTTCAGCATTTCTTGGGCATCCCCTTTGCTTCTGGGCTTTTCTGGTCTCACATGGAAAGCTGTGATTAATAACGTGATATCCTTCTTGGGGGAGTTTCTCTCCTGGACATCCTTGGAGATAGCTCTTCCCCACTCAGTCCAGAGCTATTCAGTTAATAGCGGTTTTCCATCAGTAAACTGCTTCTAAGGCAGATCATGAAGTATGAGGATGACCAAGTATAGTTCATACCCCCTGTGGGTCACCCCCTTTAGAATATAAGCTCCTTGAGGGCAGAGAATATTTCCCTTTTGTCTTTATATCCTTAGTGTTCACCACCATTCCTGGCATACAAGAGTGACTTAATGATCAATTGACTTATGTCTGCTTCTCAAATTCATTGCCCCTTCTTCTGTCCATCATGTTCCTTTCAGGCTCCACCCATGGAGGGAATGCCCTTTGGTGGACAGCTAGGTGATTGGCCTTCTTATGCAGCTGTTGTTGAGCCTGAAATCAATGTTGGGAAATACCTTCCTCTTTAATCTACCTGCCTCCACTTATGCAAGAAAGAGTTTGTATTTCCAGGCAAGAGCAGCCTACTTCTACCTTCAAAGCACATATAGACAAGTTTTCAGTTCATGTATTCCCATGTCCTGTATTTCTCAGGTAAAGTGATGAGGGTAGGTCTCATAAACATGGAATGGAAGCCAAATGAAGCTTTACAAATAGGAAACTCTAGACATCCAGTTGATCCGCTGATATCTGACCAGCTGCCAATACAAAATTGTGCCAAGCTTATTCCTGAAAACATTCATTTGTCTTTTCTTTGTCTTCTTTTACACTTTTCAAGGGGCAGTTAGATAGAGTAGTGGATACAGTGCTGTACCTAAAGTCAGGAAGATCTGAGTTCAAATCTGACCTCAGACATTACTATCTCTGTGACCCTGAGCAAGAAAATCCCAAATGGGGTCATAAAGAGTCGAACACAACTGAAATGACTGAAAAACAGTAACACATTCAATGCATGAAATTTTTAAATCCCCTTCCCTCCCCACTCCCCACAGGATCCATATAACTGAGAAAGAAACTCATTGTAGAAAGCAAAGGTCCTGTGGAAGAGACATACTTGGGCTCCCAATCCAGACCTCTCTCGACCTCCATTGTGACTGCTTCCTTCTATACCATGGCCATGAAGTTCCTGCTTGCCTAGTTGATAGAGGAATGTTGCATACATGTATTTAAAAGGAGTTTTGGAACCCCCAAGAAGATCAGATGCTGAGTCAAATCCTATCTGGGGCTTGGTTAAGTTGCTCTGCTGTTGATTCTCAAAGGGTTATTTGTAATCCAATTCTGAGGCTAAAGTGGACTAGCTATAGAATTGGATAGGAGTGGAGTAGATGGGACTTACAAAGGCTTGGTTGGGAAGGGGACTGTCATTCTGTTGGCTAGTGGTTCCAGGGAAGTCTTAGCAGGGGAGCAATTAATTGATTGGTCATTGGGGTGATCCAGCATCCATCTCCATGATAACAAAAACCAGACAGATTCTAAGTGTGGTGGGTGGTTAACCCAACAGACTGTGTATTATCAGACCAGGCCACACATTAAAGATGATTCAGCTCCCCCAAAGCACATTTTCACTTGCTGAGGTCAGTCCTTGCCTTGTCACAGAAGCTAACATAAAATATTCATTCTTTTTCCTGTAGGAAGAGTTCTCCACTTGTCCAGAAGGAAATCTCTGGCAGCTCTAACCAGACTTGCTTTAACAAACAGGATTTGGAAGGTGCTAGGGGAAGTCATCTGACTAGAGATCCTTCTCTGCCTGTCACAGTATCTAGAACAGCTTATTGAGAATTAATTGTCTAGGATGAATCCTGTAGAAAAAGGCAGATAATTCTGGAAAGGATCACCTTGAGCTGTCACCAAACCTTAAAGCCTTGGCAGGGAGTGATTGATATTTAACTGTTCTTATGTCCTAGGGACACAAGGTGGGCATCAGAAGGAGGGAGGAGATAGAAGGGAATGTGGAAGAATCCAGAGCCAAGTTTGGTCCAGCTTCACAGCCTTGCCCATACCTTCTACGAAAAAAAGTTCATTCTCCTCCAGAATTTAATCCAATTTGAATAGACAATAATTTATTAAGTCCCTGCTATGTGTAAGGCACTATGTGGGGAAATGATAATCAGAACACAAAGGAGACTCTGCCCTCTAGAAGCTTGCTTCCTTTGTGCGAGACATTGCAGGTGCCCAGGAAAGGAAATATGGCAGATTTTTAGAAAGTAATATCAAGCAGTGTAAAGAAGTTCATGCATTGAGTTATATCCAATTGGAGTTACTTGGTGAAAAACTGAATGATTCATTTTTTGAGAGAAAATCCCATAGGGACTAAGGCAATCAAGAGTCCCCTTTAACATGATTTTATTGGTATTTTTGTATTTATTTCATGTTCATTTCTCAGAATCTCACTTCCCCTCCCTTTAAATGATTAAAGAATCATTTTTAAAAGATGAGTTTGTTGGCGGTGGGGGGGAGGGTGATCAGCCTATAAAACTAACCAAAATATCAAAAGATCCTGTCATTGTGTGCTGGGTTCCACACCTGTAGTCTCCCATCTCTGCAGACCCGAGGATCATAGATTTAGAGCTAGATGGGACTTTAGATGCCACTGAGTCAAACCTCCTCACTTTACAAATAAGGAAACTGAGACCGAGGGAGGCTAAGTGACTTGCATGAAAAGGGTGGTGGTAAAGGTACCTCCTCAAATCTCTTCTTTGGAGATGACCTTGGTCATTATCATTCCCCAACATTCATTGTTGATTTTTCTTTTATTTACCTTTTCTGGTTCTACTTACTTGTCTTTGCATCAATTCATATAAATCATCCCATGCTTCTCTGCGTTCTTTATATCTGTTATTTACTATAATTTGCCTAACCATTCTGGAATCAATGGGCATTGATTTTAGTCTTCTGCTACTATGAAATATTTTAAAATATATAGGTTTTTTCTTTTTATTATCGACCTTCTTGAGATGTATGTCCAGACATCAGATCCCTTGGAAATATCTATTAAAATATTAAAAAGTAATCTTCTATCTCAAGACACCTTGTAACTCTGTGGTCTTTAACAAGAGACATTTACCTTAACAATAGTAAGAAAATGCTAAAGGATAAAGAGGTTCTATGTTTCCAAAACCGTAACTAGAAGTCAAGGAGAAGAAGACCATAGCCACCATCTTACACTCCAATGGCTGAGGAACCTAAGGTCAGCCTTTCCTTCTTGAAAGAGACCTGGAGGACATCTTACTCTTCTACCTGAATCAGTTCTAAAATTTAATGCAAACCTCTTTTGTCAAATAAAAAAACATTATGAACTCATAACCCATCCATCCACATGTAGTTTAATAGGAAGCATGTGTGATTTGACATTTATAAATGTCAGCATAAAAGATAGCATGATCTTTCTTCTGTTCAGTGGGAAGGCGCTTCTTGGCTGATGCCTTGCTAGGAGAAAGTCAGAACAGGAAGATTTGGTCCAGTGAAGCCTGCATATTTTCTAGCTATGACTTTAAGGATACATTCTCAAAACTATAAAATCTTTTAAAAATTTAAATATTTTCTCATTGGACTTCTGAAATATCAGATTCCAAGCTTCTAATGAGGTACTTCACAAATTACCGGCTTCCCCTCCCACCTCATTAGGGCAGTTTTGGTTTTTTTATCGAATGGGAACTTTTTCTCCAAGCTCCAGTTCTTGGGCTCTGTTCCCTCATAAAATCTGTCAGGCTAAGTTGGTTGGAAGACGGTGGCTTCCCATTGGTGTACAGTGATCAGCTGGAAGCATCAGATTGTGATTTGGCTACAAGTCTCAGGGCAAGAAGCCATTTGTGGGGCAGATATCAAACCACCAGACACTGGAGGGGTGAGCAGGGACAGAGGCCAGTGAAATGACATTCACAGATACCTTCGCCCAATCCAAGTTTTTCCCACAGGAAATCAAAGAGCCCTTCTGAAGCAGCTGCTACATGCTAGGTGCTGTGTTAGTCACTGGGGATAGAAATACAAAAATGAGATGGTCCTTGCCCTCTGGAGCATGCATTGTCTTGGATGGGGAGCAGAGAGAGACACAACAATGCCACTAGTTCATTAGTAGGAGGCACACAGAAGAAATCAAAATGATTTCCAGGACTGAGACAGAGGGGACTAAGACTTGGGGGAATTGGGAAAGTGACATGTAAGAAGACCCTTCAGTCAGGAGGAAAAGCATTTCAGCCATGGAATTTCCAGGCTGTGCAAAGACACCAAGATGGGCGATAGAAACTTGTGTATGAAAAATGTCGTGTATGCCAATTATTCTTTAGGAAATATTTCTCTTTAGAAATTTTATTACTGTCTATGTTTTGGTGAACAAATACTTTCTCTAATGCATCTATGGGAAAATGGAAAGGGAAGGAGTGAAATAAGTCTCTATGCAACTGTGATCTCATCGGTTTGGAAATTCCCTTAACAATATCCATCATGGCCCATCCATCCCTGGTCATTCTGTGTCCCTCTTGTCCATGGTCCCTGTAAGTTCATAGAAAGGGATCTAGACAATGTGCTAAGAGCCTTCCTTGACCACTCTCAATACTGTGAGCTCAATGTCTGGCACATAGTAAGGTAAACATTCACCAAATTCTCTGCCTCTTTTTCTCTGTCTCTATGCCTCTCTCTCTCCTTCAAAGTCTCTGTCATCATACTCATCATCATTTATACCCCTGAAGGGCCATGTTATTGATCCATAATTCTTTAACCTTCTCTTTTGACCAGGATGTCTTTCTTTATAATCCTCCTTCACAATCACTCATTTACAATGTAGAATTCTGTAAACATTTTCTATTAACCACAATAGCAGAATAAGATAAACTGGAAGATCAGTGCAGGCTTTGGCATGGATACTTTGATTCTCAGTGCTCAGTGCCTTTTCAAGTCACACCTTTCTAAAGTTTTCCACGGAGCATAGTAGGAAATCCTCAATTTTCTTATTATTAAACATAGAAGGTTTGGAGTATATGTTCTCAGAAGTCTCTTGTGGCCTTAAAATTCTGATTCAGTGATCCCTCAGTTCAATCCCCTCAACATCTGCCAGCTTTAGCCTGGCAGATTTTATGAGGGAACAGAGCCCAAGAACTGGAGCTTGGAGAAAAAGTTCCCATTAGATAAAAAGCCAAACCTGCCCTAACAAGGCGGGAGGGGAAGCTGGTAATTTGTGAAGTACCTCATTAGAAGTTTGGAATCTGATATTTCGGAGGTCCAATTAGAAAATATTTAAATTTTTAAAAGGTGGCATGGTTTTGAGAATGTATCCTTAAAGTAGTAGCTAGAAAATATGCAAGCTTCCCTGGCCAAATCCTTCTGTTCTGACTTTGTCCTAGCAAGGACATATTCAATGCCCTCAATATTTATGCACTTTATGTGTAAATGTATATTCCTTTGGAACTGGCCAGAAGTTTGCTAAGATAAGATTAACTATGGGCTGAATTGGACAAACCCCATGAGACTGTCTGGTGTTGGCCAGTGAAAGATGATTGTCCCCTTAAGAAGTTCAGGTGGCAATACTAACCCTTTCTTTGGAAAGTTCATTCCAGAACCTTGTGACCTTCTTTTCAAATGTTCTTTTAACATCCTGTTTAATTTTCCCTTTGCTTTTACTGAATAACTAACAAGCAAAGCACAGATGATGAATGGGGCACATTTCTGGGGAATTAGACAAGTGGTGGAGAAATCTGAGTTTAAAATAACAAAGCAATCCTTAGCTCAAGAGCACAAAACTGTCTGCAAGCTTCTGCGGTCACTCTTAGAAAAACACAATTCAACAAACATAAACTGTAAAGATTTTAACCTAGAGGTCTCACTCAGCTTGCCATTATTTAAACTCCTCTCTCTGGGAGATTTGCTCACTCCTTTCCTCTGTCCTCCCAAATCAGAACATGTCTGAATAGAGCTGGTGCCAAGAGATTCTACTGCAGGGAATGGGTTGATGCTGTGCAGAACTTCCACATTTCACTGAATTCAGAATAAAGCAGCAGGAGGACATAAAATCCATGAATCTTGCCATCATTTAAAAATTAGATTCCAATGCCTAGCAGGGAACTGGTGCTTCCAAACGGAAGGCCCGCACCTCTGTCCCTCTTGCTGCTTGACTTCCTGACTTCCTTCATTGCTCAGCTCAGAAGCCACTTCTCAGGGCATCCTCACTACCTCATAGGGCTTCCCTCGTCCTCAGAAATTTCTTTTTATTGGCTTAATATATGGCAGTTTACACATATGCTGTATCTCCTAGTAGCATGTAAACCCCTGGGGTCAGAATTGGATTCTTTAAAAAAAAAATTGTATTTCCAGAATCTGACACAATATTTGCAGGGAGAGGGGAAGAAAGGATTTCTGATGTGGGGAACTTGTGGAGGAGGGAAATGCCCTCAACTTTTAAAAGAATGTGTTGATAATTGTATTTCAGTATAGTTGATTCCCTTTGTATTGCATTATGCACTTGACAACATTTCTTTCATCCAGAAAGAGTCTGGATGCTTCCCCAGCCTGCTAAAGGGGTCCATGATGCCGAAGAGCTTAAGAAGGCTTGGTCTTGGTTATTAAACAATAGTTGTCAGAGGAGCTGTCCAAATCCAGGATCTGCTAGGTTCTACCTAGCTATGTGACCTTAGATCAGTCATTCACCCTCCAGGGCCTCATTTCCCTCCTCTATAAAATGGACCTCTGAGTTTTTTCTCACACTAGTGGTTTCTACATGTTTTGTAGGAGCATGGTTTTGGTGGAGCATGTAGTTGCAGATTGTTTTCCACTTTATACTCAAAATAACTTAAATACGTACTTCTATGTGGTTCTTTGGGGAAATATGCGACCAGTTTCCTAATGGCTTGGTAATTTTGGGATTTTGAGTTGCAAGTTGTTGGGTTTTCTTAGCAAAGATACTGGCATGGTTTGCAATTTCCTTCTCCAGTTCATTTTACAGAAGAAACTGAGACAGTAGGCCTAAGTGACTTGCCCAGGGTCTCACGGCTAGTAAGTGTCTGAGACCAGATTTGAGCTCAGGTCTTCTGAGTGAATGAATGATGATGAATAATTACAATTTCCTGACCCCGGGCGAGTTACTTTGTCTCCATGTCTCAGTTTCCTCATTGGTAGAAATGGAGGCAGTTGGACTCCTAGGTTCTGTTCAGCTTGAAATCTACGATGTTTATTGTTTTCTCTACCTGAGCAGCAGTGACAGCAGGTAAGAGAAGGGAAGAGAAGGAGGCACCAGGTCCCCGTGCATCTGTCCTTGTCATTCCTGCCCTGTAAGACCCCTACTCATGGACAGCACTGGGCTATTTATGGAGGGTGCCAACAAACTCTTGAACCAGGTTTAAAAGAAATGGCTAAAAGGGGAAACTGTCTGAGTCTTGGCAGACCACCCAAGCCAGTGTGCAGAGCCTGAGAAACTGTCAGGAGACCTGGATCAAATCATGTGGTTCAGCTGCTCACTAATCACACAAACCCCTGCAAGATGCTTTCTCTCAGTCTCTCTCTTTGTCTTTGTCTTTCTCTGTCTCCTCCACTTTCCTTCTCTCTGCCTCTCTGCCTTCTCCTCTTTCCACCTTTGGCCTCAGTTTCCTTTTTCTCTAACATGAGGCTGTAGGAGATAATCTCAGAAGTCCTCCCTACTTCCTTTTGGTGAGACATGTTCTGATTCTCAGAGAAGAGTCAGACCTGTGGGAGAACCATCGCTTGAATCTCAGAGAGACAACACAAGGACACACGGACAAGATGAAGGGTCCTGCAAAGCCCCTGTGTGCTGAAGGCGAGTCAGGCAGGAGAGGAGCTGCCCCTGCCCTTGCTGTGAGATTTTGTTAGTAATCATCTCATTGTCACTGTGCTGGGACTGCCCCATCTCTCCGTGGTTTCCTGGCAAGACACCATATTGGCCTTCACTATGACTGGAGATGAAATGGCCCAAGGCTTGGTGAAGGCATGTCGTCCCACCTTCTCTCTCACATTACATGTAGGAGGGAGGCTCTGCTTCTCCCTGGAACTCATCACTAACTAAAGATATTTATCCTTTCCCTGTTTTAGCTTTTTATTTTTTTTTCTTGAATTTGACACTCCTTTTTTTTATTCTAAAGCAAATCTACTTTGAGTGGCTAGATGGTATAATGGATAGAGTGCCAGACCTGGGGTCAGGAAGATCTGGCCTCAGATGCTGTGTGACCCTGGACAAGTCACTTAACCCCTTTGCTTCAGTTTCCTCATTTGTAAAATGAGCTGGAGAAGAAATGGGGAACCATTCCAGTATCTTTGCCAAGAAAACCCCAAACGAGGTTCCACAGAGTATAACAACAAAGATCTGCTTTGGAGACATTAACTGGCAACTGTTTTCTTTTGTTTGTCGAGTTTCTCTATATAGTGCCAGTTCTTATGGCCACAGCTGAAACCTATTTCTTAGCAAGTGTGTGACAGAGCGGCCCAGTAATAAAACCAGTGCGTGTGTGTGCATTTAATGAGCATGTTCTCTGAGCCTTTTCCTGACACCATCGTACAGAGTTAGCCCATTTCAAACATGAACACAAGAGTAAAGGGATTCCAGTGAAAGCCTGACCAGTTTTATAGACCCTGGCAGCTGCTTTGGGTTTCCTGAGGGAGTTCACAGTCTAAAGAACTAGCCTGTGGAGAAGGAATTTCCTTGGGTTAGGAAATAACCTGAGCCCCATAAGCCCCAGAATTTGCTTTTATCGAGGTTTGAGAAGGAGTGACTATCGGCTTAAAGACTTGGGCATTAAAAAATAAAGTTGTTCAAAGAAATGCCAAGTAGGAATCTGATCCCATGACAGTTTAGGGGCCCATTTGGAGAACTGGATAGCTTCTCCTCTGGAGTTAAGGGTGACTAAGAGGACATCGTTCTACAATGATGCCTATCTGTTGTCAAAAATTTGGAACACCCAGTGGCAGTGAGTAGATGTTGTAGGTCTTAGTAGGTGCTTGTTCTTTGGTTAAATCAGGGATCTAGTCTTCTTCTGAGTTTAGGCCCCTTTGGCAGTCTGGGGAAGCCTGTAAACTCTTTCTCAGACCATTGAATTTACACACAGAAAATAAAATACATAGGAGTCCCAGTTATACTAAAGTACAGCTCCCATTTTAAAAAACATTCATAGACTCCCCCCCGCCAAGTTAATAGATCTTAGGCTAGACATTTTTTGTTAAATATTTGAGTGTTTGCTGTGACCATTACAAAGTTCACTCTTTTAAATATTTACTTGCTGCTATGCCAGCCCGTACCACCAAATCTTCAGGTCCTCCTCCCAAACTCCCCTTGTTATTCCAAGTTGCCTACTTGAGGGTTTTGCACCTTTTCCCTCAGTTACTGCACTACACTCATGAATTCCACCCTTTCCAAGGTCTCTAGAACATGTTTCCTGAGAATAAGGAGTACCACTTACGTATGCTTCATGTAACCTACGAGACAGTATCCTCTTAGAGAGCACAGGGCTGCTTTCTTGGAGAGGTTCCCATTGGCATGTAAACCACAGCCTGGCTGAAAACAGAACTCATTCTTCTGAGATTCCTCGTTCTGAACTTCCCTATGACTGGGGGAGGGGGCACTACTATCTTCCTCATCACTCAGCCTCGAAACCTTGGTGTCTCTTTACTTTTGACCCACAGATCGAAATCAAATTCTGCAGCCCAATCTCACTATTTTCCCCTCCCTAACATCTCTTGTGTAACTAGCTGTGTCTCCCTGGTCAAGTCACTTGACTTCTGTTTGCCTCAGTTTCCTCAACTATAAGCAAAAATAATATAAGTAATAATATAAAATAAATATTATGCAAAATATGATATTGTGATCTAATAAGATACAATACAACATCCTGTAATATAATTAGGAAAATAATAGCATCCACCTCTCACACAATGCCTTGCACATAGTAGGCACTTTGTAATTTCTTATTTCCTTCTCTTCTACATCCCTGTGTGCCTTTCTCTCCATTCACGCAGTGTAGGATGCCGTCACCTCTCACCTGGGCTAGTGCAGAGCTTTCTATTTGGTCTTCTAGCTGTAAATCTCTCCGCACTCCAGGTCACCTACCCTTTGGCTGCCAAGGTGATTTCTCTAAACTGGGCACCTGACTTTGTCCCTCTTCTAGTCCCTAAACTCCAGAACCTCCCATTTGTTGCTGCCAAGGGCTTGTCCCATTTGTAGCTGCCAAGGGCTTGCCCTTCCATTGCCTCTATATATCTTTTCTATTTCTTTACTTGTTATCTCCCCAGTATAATGGGAGCCCCATATTCCAGCTATTTCTAAATCCTGTCAGTTCTGCCATCACCACACCTCTGGCATCTGTCTCTTCCTCTCCACTGGCATGGCCACCAGCTTCATCTCGTCTCTTGTAATCTGTGTCTTCCTACCAGGCCTAGCTCAGGTTTCAGCTGCTTCATGAAGCCTTTCTCAATGTCTTACCTGTTTCTATTGTTATCTGTCTCCTCCAATTACCTTTTTGATATGTGCCTCTCTGCCTACATTGTATCTACCAGGAGAATGTGATCTCATTGAGGTCCAAAGGGGAAAGATGTTATCAGGGAAAGGCCAGGGAAGGTTTCATGGAAGGGGTGACCTTTCAATTGGGCTTTAGATGGTTCAGAGAAATCAGGTGAGGGAACCATTGGTTGGCCAAATTGACTGTTCTAGGCATTCAGATAGGACTGTAATACACATTGCGATTCCTAAGCACATTTATTTAATGGTTCCTTATTTCATTCTTTCCCTATAAAGTTCAAAGCCAAGAGTATTTGACTTGTGTTATTTGTGGTTGTTTGTCCTTTATTTCCGAAAAGGGACCCATGACTTGGAGGGTGATGTCTTCACTCTTACATGAATTGGATTTAAGTGAGGCAGAGTTATTTAGAAACCTCTCAACATTCAGGATCCTCCATTTCAATCTTCCTACACATGCTTTGGGCAGCTGGAATTTTGTCCCATTCCTGGTTTTTGGCTAAAAACTAAAGGAAAAAGTCCCAAAGTTGCCTTCAAATTGGAGAAACTATTGCAGCACCAGTCAGTGATTAAGGGAAGCCTATGAAGCATAGGAATTCTATTTCCCAGAAACACAGCTGGACTTTAAAAAACAGGTGAAGAGAAGGGAACTCAGGACCAAGTTCCTTTATTCAGGCTTATAGATCCCAGGATGGAAAGATGTTCTTACAGCTGTTCTTGTTTGTATTCCCCCACAGTAATGGGGCCCCTTGAATGGCCATGAATTCCAACCCTTGCAAATGCTGACTCAGCTGGTGTGAGGGATTTGCTCTGGACTGCTCAGTCCGTCACTACAAGTTTGAGGACATGGAAAGATTTCTGTTATTGATCTGCTTTCTGTTCATGGTCTCTTCTAGACGAACCAAATGGAAAAAGCTGCTGAAGCTGCTTATACTTTCCTAATGGCCAACCCTGAGCACATGGTAGTGCCTTCTGAGGATGGAAATACAGAAACAGTGGCAGGAGCAAAGCTGGTGGATCGAGAAGCCCAACCCCATTTGGTGAGTTGAAGGAAGGGGAGGTGGAGAGAGACAGAGACAGACAGACAGAGAGAGAGACAGACAAAGAGTTTGGCATCTTTCATCCATTTTAAGCGGGAAGTTTTTCTCAGTCTTGGATAGTGGTGGTTGGGCAAGAAGAGAGAGGGTAGACTTGCAAATGAGAGAGAATAAATTAACTAAAATTAGTAAACTCACAAAAATGTTACTGTTTACTATAACAGTTTTTTTAATCTGCTTTGTCTATGAACATTTTGAATTAAAAAAAGATATTTCCATCACTGAATTTTAATATAATTGATTTCCTTAGTAATTCTATGTATTTTTATGCATTTGAAAAGAAGATTCTTCGAAGGGATCCTTACTAATCTGCCCAAGGATACCAGAACACAAGAGAGGTGGATGATCTTTGAAAATACTAATAATCTACATCAATGGTTTAAAAAAGTACCACAAGCACTCAAGAATGGGTTTTCCAAGTCCCAGGCAATGAAAAAACCCTTCTAGAGAGAGACAGATGAAGACCACTTACTTCATCCTCTGTGTTTCTTTAAGTTTCAGCCCAGACCTGAGAAGTCAAGGTCATACACTAACATCAAGGCTTGGGCTCTCTGACTGGGATATTGTTGTAGGAACAATTCATCAGCAGTTCTAAACTCTCAGAAACTATCGTGGTGACTTCCAGCTGATTCTTCTGGACCAGACTTAGAGCAACCAATGAGAAGGCTTAGTGAGCTCATCACAAGCCTTCTCTTACTTTCCTGTCCATAATTCCAAAGATTGTGGACTCCCTTCAGTGGTGTCAATGGGAGAATATCCACACAGTCTTCTCTGTGGGACTTTTTCCCATATCCTCTCATAGATCTTCCACATGATCATACCCACATAACCCCCAACAGGCCTGGGTTATCTTCTACCTCTGTTAAAACTTCATAACTACCAAATCAGTTGTCAGGCTATCTATTGCTTAAACCTTGACCTGGCTCTTGAGATGGGATCTATTCTAGATATTGTAACAACTGAGCATTTCTGAGACTGGAGTGAGACTTAAAAGAACTCAAGAGAGTAGCACCCCAAGGAAGTATGCATTTTTGGAATAGAGGTGCTGAAATGAGAAAGTACCTGGAATGCCAAGGTCTGGAGAATTCTGTGAGAAGAATCATTTTATTGAGAGGGTGAAGGTTGGCATCTTCTCTGAAGTTCATAGTATTAGAGAATTTCACAACACCCTGAGAGGCTTGATGCGTTGCATGGGGTGCCTCAGCCAACCTAGATCAGAAACAGGACTTTCATTCAGGTCTTTCTCACTCCAAAGCTAGTTCTGTCTCCAATGTGTATTACTGCATCTCATGAAAGGATGCATGAGAAAAATGAATAAATGAAGGGTCTCACTGTATATGAATATAAGTGACCCTTCTTAATCCCAATGAGTTCATGTCTGAGGATACTTAGTGGTAGCTAGCTCTACCTCTTAGCTCTCTGTTTGTTCATTAGGTCTTCATTTATAATTTGAGGACTGCTGATGGGAAATTGTCAAGTTGTTCATAATGTTGAAGAAAACCAAGCCAACCGCAGCCCCTTTTTTCTTGTGTAACTCAGGGGATCAGGCACTGTGACTCAAGTCTTTTAACATTTCATCGTCCTGCCTGTTTCCCCTTCTTGCCAATGGTGCTACCATATATTTCTTTGCAGGAATACTACCGGGAAGGGGTAGAATATTATGAAGCTGATGAGTTCCAGTCAGCCATTGAGTCCTTTGAACAAGCTTTAAAGGAATATTTCACAGCAGACAGGGAATGCCGGGTTCTGTGTGAGTGGTCCCAGAGCTATGGAGACAATGACCATTTAGCGAAAACTGATGGCTTCTATGAAGTCATTGCAGGTAAGACTTTTCATTTGACTCTTAAGAGGTAATATTGAAGCTGGAAGAAACCTTAGAAATAACTTCATCCAACAACCCTATTTCACAGATGAGAAAATTGAGATCTAGAGAGATTAAATGATCTAAGTGCCCAAGGTCACAAAATTAATGCAAAAGTCATATGTCCACCTCCAGTTTATTTTTTTTGTAACAACAATTATTCTTTATCTAGGTAACTTCACTTTGATGGGTGCCATTTGCTGGGTCAAGGATGTACTATTTGGAGGAGGGATCTTTAATTCACAGAATTTTAGAGTGGGATAAGTTAAGGGGGTTATCTAGTCCAGCCACCTTGGTTCCCAGGTTGAAATTCAGTGACAGGTGACTTTCCCAAGGGACACCCAAGTCAGACTCGGACCAAGAATATGACCCCCATCTTCTTATTCCTGTGTTACTTCACCCTTCTCCACTGCTCCCACCACTGTATTTGGGTTGGGAGTCAGGTCCGAAAGGAGAGGAAAGTAGGGACAATGATGAAGCATCTGGTTGTCATTTCTAGAATACGCCAATACATCAGGGACTTCACGGTAACTGTTGAGGTATCTGACCTGCACCCCCTTCACAGATAGTGCACAGACCCTTGACTTGGTGAATGGTCGTCAAGAGTGGCTGTAACGCATCCCCATGCTGCCAAACCTATGATGAACTTCTGAGACATGCTGTCCTCAAATGACAGGCACAGTGGTCATCCCTGGGCCTATCCTTGAAGCCCTTCCAGCTGGGACAGACTTGCTAGCATTTGCATTCCCCTGGCAGAGCTGGCAAGAATCCAGGGTCGCTCAGATACCACAATAAGGCACCCAGGGACTTTCATAGGGGATTTCTGAGGTATAACTTGAAAAGATAGCCTGACTACTTTGTGGTAGGGGTCACTTTGGATTGCTGTAAGCCCTTTGGAATTCAGTTAGAGTTACAAGAAACCTGGAACATTGTCACATGCATTTTGTTTTTCTTGTGCTTTGTCCCAAAGCCCCAAAGCAAGGTTAATGAGCTCCCTGCTGTACTCCTAGTTCAACAAACTCCTTTATAAGAAACTTCACACTTCCAATTAGATTATCCTGTTGGGGAACCATGTGCTTTTATCATCCCCTTAAAGGAAATTCATTTGACAGAAGAATTGTTGACTTGGTGTGTTCCCCAATGACAGAAAATGCCCTCCTTTTAAGCAATAATAGTGATAGAGGGAGAACCAAGGATTCATTTACTGTAACCCTTGACAGTTGAGTCCTCTCATTGCCTGGCTATGTGGGGCAAGTCCCTGAGAGTGAGAACTGGAGTATTCCTGCCTCTAGCTGGCCCATCCAGGTTAGCACACAGAAGATGCACAGAGGTGGAAGGAGAGGAAAGCCTCTAGTTTAGTCTTATCCCTTGGACTAGATCAAAGGTACCCTCCAGCTCATCTAGCCAACAACTTCACTCAATAGGTGAGGAATTAGAGGCTCAAAGGGAAGGAGGAAATGTTGTAGCTTAAGAGGAGCATTGGGTTTGCAGTCAAGTGACCTCTTCTGCTGTTGACTGCCTGCACAACTTTGGGCAAATCCCTCCTCTATCAGGAAGTCATTTTAAAAGGAGAGTTGCATGAGTCTGCCTCTAAGGTTCCAGCACTAATCCCTGATGTGGCAGTAAGGAGAAGAGCCATATTTGTGTGAGGTCCTCTGGCCATAATCCTATGCCCTTTCCACTCTGACACAGATGCCCCAATTGGTGGTGCTGAGTGATGAAGCATATGGCATTTCCATGTGATTTGCAAACATGTAGCAAAATAACATAATCCCAGTGTGGCAGAAACTAGGCATAGATCAATACCATACACAAGAATAAAATCCAAATGGGTACAGGATCTAGGTATAAAGATTGATACCATGGACAAACTGGAGGAGAGCAAATAATAGTGTATTTATCAGATTTATGGAGAAGGGAAGAATTTTTGACTAAAGAAGAGATAGAAAATATTATGAAGTGCAAGATGGATAATTTTGATTACATTAAACTGAAAAGGTTTTGCACAACCAAACCTAATACAATCAAAATTCAAAGGGAGGTAGTAAATTCGGAAAGATTTTTTACAGCTAATCTCGGGGATAAAGTCTTCATTTCTAGAATATATAGAGAACTGAGTCAAATGTACAAAAATACAAGTCATTTCTCAATTGATGAATGGTTAAAGGATACGAACAGGCAATTTTCAGAGGAAGAAATTAGAGATATCTATAGTCATATGAAAAAAGCTCTAAATCACTTTTGATTAGAGAGATGCAAATCAAAACAACTATCAGATTGCAAACAGAACAGAACAGGAAGATGATAAATGTTGGCGAGGATGTGGGAGAGTTGGAATACTAATACACAGTTGGTGGAGCTGTGAGCTGATCCAACCATTCTGGAGAGCAATTTGGAACTATGCCCAAAGGGCTACAAAAATGTGCATACCTTTTGACTCAGCAATAGTGCTTCTAGAATTGTATCTCCAAAAGATCATAAAAATGGGAAAGGTCCCACATGTACAAAAATATTTATAGCAGCTCCCTTTGTGGTGGCCAAAAACTAGAGTCAAAGGGATGCCCATCAATTGGAGAATGGCTGAATAAATTATGGTATATGAATGTAGTTCAATATTATTGTGCAATAAGAAATGATGAACAGAAAGACTTCAGAGAGGCCTGGAAAGACTTATATGATCTGATGCTGAGCGAAAGAAGCAGAACTAGGAGAACTTTGTGCACAACAACGACCACAGTATGCGAGAGTTTTTTTCTGGTAGACTTGGAGCTTTATTGCAATGCAAGGACTTAAAAAAACTTCCCAATGGTCTTTTTAGGCAAAATGCCTTCCACATCCAGAGAAAGAACTATGGAATTCAATTGCAGAATGTAGCAGATCATTTGTGTGTGTGTACGTGTATTGTGTTTTGATTTATTATATGATTTCTCCCACTCATTTTACTTCTTCAACACAGCATGACTATAGTGAAAATGTATTTAATAGGAATGTATGTGTAGAACTCATATAAAATTGTCTGCTGTCTCAAGGAGGATGGGGGCAGGTGGGGAGAGGGAGGGAAAAATAATAATCTAAGTTATATGGTAGTGATTGTAGAACACTGAAAATAAATAAAATTAATTAATTTTAAAAAATAACATAATCCCTGGAATGCTGGATGAAAATATCTGCTTATTCGTGACTCCCTATTAGGGCATGCTTGTCTAAGATGGGCAGGCATTATTGCTCTCATCTTGAAGATGAGAACACTAAAGCTCAGACAGATTAAATGATTGTTTCTGGTCACACATCTCCCAAGGAAGATGAGAAAACTGAAAAGAACAGAGCAGAAAAACTCTAACTCCTCAGAATGAAATTATTTTAAACTTTAAATTAGTTTTGTTTAACTTAGTTCAAGAGCAGTTTTAGGAAAGGGGGGGGGGGACAAGGAAGGAGATTACAAAATGAACTGAAAAGTAGCTGTTGAAATCCCATTAGGCTAGCCCCTCTCTTCTCACCAGAGTGTTCCTTCTCCTCCATGTAGGACTCTACTCCCAGCGTCTGATCTGTGAACACAATTGTGTGAGGGACCTTGCAACATGGCCTGGCCAGCTCTCTCCCATTGAGAACTTCCTCCCTCTTCACTATGACTACCTCCAGTTTTCCTATTATCAAGGTAAGGTGTGCACAAAGGTGGTGCTCAGGCCTTCTCTGTGGGTCTTTTGGGGTCAAGCAATCTTGATGTAAGTCATGAAGAGGATGTGATGCCCAGGTAAACTGGTGGGATTGCAAGCTGCCCTCAGAGAGGCAGAGTTCAGGACCAAGGAAATGATGGTCTCTAGCCTTGGCCCTGGTCAGACGATATCTGAAGGCGTTAGACTGTAAGTGCCACGGGATAGGATATGGGATGGACGTTGGTAAGTTGGAGAACTCCCAGAGGAAGGAACTTCTACACTGGAGGGCCTTGACTTCATGCCATTGGAGGGTGACAGATAGGAGAACTGTTTGCAAAGATTTGCACACTCACTCTGTTTGGTTTGAGAAGCAGAATGAGGAGTGAAGGGGGAATGTTGCAAAGATAATTTATGCTTAAAGTCAAGAAAATCTTTACAATGACAGGAGTGGGCCCCCACTGGAGGAGGGAGTCTTCTTCTCCTTGGATGTCTCTAAGCTGGGATTGATAATCACTTGTTCCATATTTTGTAGAGGGGACTGGGATTTATCATCAGGCTACCAAGATGCTCTCCATGTCCAAAATTCTCCTTTTTTATTGGTAAAATGAGGTGGTTAGACTAAGCAACCTCCATGGTCCCTTTAAACTATAAACCAAGGTTCCTGGGCATCTTCTCTACAGTTTTCAGGGCATATGATAGTTTAGCACCTCCCTAGCCACTGTACTAGATGAAGGTTCCATTAATGCTATTGGCACTGTAAGTATAACGGCGGCTTTCTTTGCCTTCTGGGATCACTGGGAAGTTACAGCTTTACAGCCACAGCTTACATTAGGAAAACTAGCTTGTGACAGCGTTTTTCATGAACATATTCAATAGAGTTGCACAGAAAAAAAATAAATACCTCTTAAAACAACATGGCAGTGTGTGAATTGATATTTTTAGTCTACTCTCATGTATCAGTAAACATCCCGAATATACACGGGGAGACTTGCTATCACAGGTTCTTAGATCTGCATTCGTAAAAAGAGAGGCAACTTTTGAGGGGTTAACAATTACTTTAATCAAGCATATGTATCAATCCTTTAGTCAAGCACATATATCATTCACCTAATTTAGGGGATTTAGCACCCTGAAATTCAAAGAAAATACAGAGAAATTAAAAGTTAACAGACATGGCTTCCTCTGCCTGACTGTAATTCAACAGACAGTTACAACTGTCTGACCATACCAGAGAAGGAAGCACAACATCTGGGTTCTCAAAGTTGGGGGGCTCCTTAGCGACTTTCCAGAGTCCTCATCTGGCACTCAAACCTTATATCAAAAACTAAGCCCCAAAATAAAACTTCACTCTCAGAACCTTTATACCCTTTTTAGAGCCAGAGGTCATCACATCCCTTGAGAACCAGTGCCACATTAACAAGTCTTGGACCTTCTTACAAATCTTCCTAGGCCCAACAATGAGTGGGAAAGATTCTCCTTTGTCACATTCAAATAGAGGCATTATATGTCTTGATTATGCTAAAACCAAAACTGCAAAAGATCCGATTTTACTTGCCATTATGTTTCATGAACCTTTTCTACCCCAAAAAGCAAAACACAGTCTGTTCTTCAGGGACTTGTTGCACAATAAGTCAGATATTGGAAGTTATTTGACAAAAAGAAAAAACAAGGAAAGATTTTGAATGAATCCTAGAATTCAGCTATTTTTTAAGGTCTTAGAAAAAAAAGTCTTTGCCTGAGTACTCTGAATGTTTTGTTGTCTTATATTCAAGAGGCTGATTTAGGAATTGGAGAGGTGAGTAGCATCCCTGCTATTTACAAAGAAATCACCTTGAAGGAATACTTACATGACATGTATTACTTCTGAGCCAAGGGAGGGGAGAGGTGAAACCCAACACCTACACATTACTGGGGGATTTGCTGAAGGGTGTGTTATAGCCTCCCAGATCTCAGAAGGAGAATACGAAGCTGCCAAGCCCTCTTGGTGTTTCCAGGTAAAAGGCACACTCCCTTGGGCTCCTTGCCCTCCTCTGGCATAAACATGCCAAAACAAACCCCAGCATCTGCCCAAAAGGTTATAGGATAACTCTTTAGCATTGATACTAAATGCATTTTGAAGCCAGATTCCTTTCACTTATTCAGAGTAAAAGCTCCACATCTGATGTCATGTCTTTTCAGTCATCTCATTTTTTGACCCTTAAAGATTTTGGAGCGCTAATTAGTCAAGGCACAAGGGACTGGGCATGTGAATATTGGAGCTCAGAAGAACGGGTCTTTTGCAACAGCTTGGACTTGGGCCACCTGGAAGACCATGAGTGGCCTCAGGATTGAGGGGACTGTCTCTGTTTCTGAATGGAAGTCTGCGAGGCATAATTTCTCAGAATTAACCCAATGATGACTAGCATACATTCAGAGATCTTTAAAGATCATAGGGATCTCAGGGTCGATGACATGCCCAGTGAACATATTAATAATTATTCTGAGAATGAACAACCTTAGGAGAATCTGGCATTTTAGAGCTTTTTAGGGAAGCCCATTGAACTTCATGCATGTTACCAAAAAAAAAATATGGAAAGTTAGCCCATGCCCTCTGCAATTAGAATCAATCATTCTTCAATGGAAAGCAGTATCTCAACTTGCACACAAAAAAAGGTTCAAGTAAAATATATTTAATGTAAATATTTCTTCTCTTTGAAAGGAGTTTCCCCCATTGGGGGTCATACCATCCTATTGTGTTAAACACAGAGGCTTAGGTCAACACTTGGTCTCATTTTTACAAGAATAAATTCATGCATTAGTAGCCTCTGAAACCACAAGAGGGGCTATAACAACCATGTAGCATGTGGTCAAATACAAAGGCCTCTGAAGTCATAGAAGAGAAAGCACTGGTTTGGAGTGTTCTCTTTGTGGAAATGGGTCAAGAAGCATCTATTAAGTGATTACTACTAATTAATGGTGTGCAATCTCAACCTGACACTCACTAGAGGTTGGAGATGGATGGGCTTATCCTCACCAGCACAGATCTCTGGCCGTCCTCCTTTGATGCAGTTCTTTCTGTCATATCCTATGGATTTCTGTCACTGCTACCCATTCTCTCTCTAATTGCCAGACTTTGCCTTCCTAGTGACTGCTTTCCTGATGCCTATATTTCCCTGTCCTTAAAAAAACCATCACTTGATCTAACTATAGCTATTGTCTTATGCCTTATGTTGCCTTTCTTGACTAAACTCTGTGAGGAAGCTGTCTACACTGGGTCCTCCGCTTCACTTTCTCTCATTTGATCATAAACCCCCTGAGATCTCTGCATCACTCAACCGAAACTGTGCTCTCAAAAGTCACTCTTAACACCTCTTAGCAGCCAAATATGATGTTCTTTTCCCAGTTTTCTTCCTGCTTGACCTCTCTGCAGCCTTGGGCACTGGATCACTGTCTCCTCCCTGATTCTCAATTTTCTGTGTTTTCATGATGCTTCCCTCTCCTCATTCTCCTTCCCCCTCTCTGACTGCTCCATCTCAGTCACCTTTGCTGACGTTCTGTCTGGGTCACTCCCACTAAACATGAGTGCAGCCCCACAGTCTGTCCTGGCTTTCTCCTCTTGCCCCTCTATAGTATTTTGCTTGGTGGTCTCACTAATTTTGGTGAGTTTAATTAGCATCCCAATGCGGATGATTTTCAGATCTACATATCTGACCTTTCTTCCTTTCTTGAATATTGCATTACCAACTGCTTTTTGGGAAGATACTGCCCACTCAACTTGACCAACAGAGGCATTTTCTTTCCCTCACGACATCCTTTCTTCTTAATGTTTCTAGTATTATCAAAAGCACCACCATCCTCCAGGTCACCAGGCTCATGACCTCACTGTTACCTTTGAAGTCACTGACACCCACCTCCCCCTCCAATCAGTGGGCAGGTCTTGCCACGCCCCCTTCACAGCATTTCTTATATACATTCCCTCTCTTCTCCCCTTGTGTAGCACACTGTCCTTCACACCTTTGTGAACTCACTCCCTATGTATCATAATAGCCTTCTGTCTGGTCTGTCTACCACAAATCCCTTCATACCAAAATCTATCCCTTATTTGGATATAAGGATGACATTTCTTACACGAGTCTGAACTTGTCTTCTCCTCAAATCCTACCCCTCTCCATCCTCCAGGTCTACGAGCTGAGCATCCAACATAAGCCCCTTTGTTTGATATTTAAAGCTTTTTATAGCTGACCCCTCTTCCCCTTTTCAGTCTTCTTGTTCCCATTGCTTCCCCACCCTCTATGATCCAACCATCCTGGCTCATGTGGGGCTTCCTGAAATCACCTGTGCATCTCTCATCTCTGGCATCTACACTGCCTAGAATGTTCTGCCCCTCCTTTCTCCCATTCCACACTCAGGTCACATCTCCCCTTCCCCAGGAGGCTTTTCTGGGTCCCCATCTTACTTCCAGTGCCTTACCCTCATTTACATTATATATTCCTGGCACTTAGCACAGCGTCTGACCGAATGCTTTATACAGGCTTATTGAGTGATTTTACTCAGTTCTGTGCAAAGTGCTGGGATGCAAAGAAAGCCCAAAACACCATCCCTGATCTCCAAGAGTTCCCAGTCTAATGGGAGATATGACATGCAAATAACAATGCACATGGAATTGTAAGTACAGTGTAATTCCATGAAGGGAGAAACACCAACCTGGTGGAAAGACCCTGCCTGGGAGGGGACCCAGCATTTCGGAGCTCTGTTTTCATTCCTTTTCTCCATGGTTTTCATTGTCGCTCTGTCTTACCTGCCTATCTCAAAGCTGCTCACGGACGCATTGGCTCAACTCCAAGGGGCTCTAATTACATAACTCTGCTTTTCCCTAGCTGGGAACTACGCGAAAGCCCTGGAGTGTTCCAGGTCCTATCTTCTATTTCACCCAGACGATGAGGACGTGAAGGACAATGTGAAGTACTATGAGAGCGTTTTGGAAGAAAGCATGGACCCCCAAAGCATCAGACCTAGGGAGGTGAGTCTGGGGCTTCCCTTGGCAGTAGATGTTAGAACCAGTGGGCGCATCGTTCCATTGGTCTCTTTATTAGGACATTCACCTTACACCTTACCAAATGTTGACAGTTACATGTTCCCTCATTTGCTTTTGTTTTCATTTTCCTTTTTATTTGTTTTTCAGGATGCTACGATATTTATGAAACGACATAAGCTCGAATCTGAGCTTCTCAGGTCAGCTGTGGTCAACCTAGGCATTCCATACACTGAACAGGTAAAAAAAGTCATTTGTCTGCCTCATTGTTTATGGGAAGATACCTTTCTCCTTGTTTTGCCACTGTTTCTTTACTACCTAAAATCAGAATATTCCTGGGCTTTGAGGCTTGTGATTCTCTTCATTTCAGAGAGGTGGAGTAGTTTGTCCAAAGTCATGTCCTTGTTTCAGATCCAAGTCTAGATTCTGGGTCTCCAGGATCCCAGGCTACTGATGTTCCCATGGTGCTGTCTCCTAGTACCAAAGGGTGTGAAGGTCCTCTAGACAGTCTTGTCTGATAGGGGTCCATGAAGCCATAGAAGAGAGGCTCATTTCATGAAACCCAATGTGGTGACAATCCCAGCTTGCTTCTTTTTGTAGCTTCCACTTTGTCCAAACACCATGGAAATAACACCAAGTACCCTGGTGCTTCATTGGGTGCAGATGGTGAACATCTTTGGTGCCTGTCACACCCTTCATGATAAAAACAACTTCCAGTCTCTGGGCCCAGTTTAACAGTTGGTTTCATGTGGCATTCAGAATTCATATTTTCTTAGTTTCTGATCTTTGCAAAAGAGAGACAGATAGGATTGAGAATACAGGGTTGGCCTTATCCTCTTGAAGACCTGAGTTCATATCTTACATCTTCTACATGACATGTGACCTGAGAGAAGCGACTTAACCCTGCAGTGGCCTATCAGCTCTCTAAGACTACAAGTGTCAGACATTTACCAACAGGCATTGATAGAGGGAATTTCCTCACTGAGAGTTTCCTATACTAATGTAATCATAGGTGTACCCCCATTTTTTAAAGAGCAGATATCAGAGATAAAGTTACAAAGTGATTTGTTTTCCTTACTCCCACTTTGCCCCAGAATTACTGGACCTATGATGGAGGACAGCAGGAAGATGCACAGTGAGTTGTTTACTTGGTTGCATGAAATGCATCTTGGTGGGGCTGGAAAGTGGCTGGAAGTAGGGAGGGTTTGCAGGGATGCCCCCATCTTAAGAAAAATGAAGTCCTGAATCAGAATTCACAAATTAAACCACTTAGGGAGTTACAAATAAATTCATTTCCCTTGACCCCTCTACATTTTTAAATGATGGCTTCCCCTTTTAATGATAATTCCCCTTAATATCTTTGAAGATTTTACTTCCTGAATTACTTGACAAAGGAGGTGGACGGGCGGGGGGGTGTTCTCAGGAGCAGAGAGGTCTAACGATCCAACTTTTCCCCTAATGGAGATGGTCAGAAATGAAGGGAACAGCTGTAAAATGGTGGTTGGTGCGAGTAAGAAAATCGAGTTTCATTTATGTATTTTTGGAAACATTTTCTAGCATTGGACTGATCATGGCATGGAGGGCATGCTGGCTCTGCCAATGGAGAATCAGCTTTGATGGTCCCACCAAGGTGGAGAGGTGTTTAGTCGGGACCAGAGTAGATCAAAGGGGCTCTTTCTGGGCATTGGCTATGGGGACTCAGCCATCCACTAGTGGCAGTGACCTTGGAATCCTGGAGGGCTGACCTTCCTGATCACGGCTCTAAACTGCACTCAGATCCCAAACCCATAAGTAACTACTCCAAAAGGAGAACCCACCTCATTTGTATACTTGCCCCTTCTTTTTCCCTGCCCCCACTCCAGTTCATTGAATTCCAACTTCCTCTCCTTTGGGTGCAGGGTCCTTTCAGAGTCTGGAAGCAGGGTGGCAGCAGCTCCTAAGCAGTCTGTGGGAAAGCAGCCTGTGCCCAAGCCTGAAAGGGACCTACGAGAAGGTAAGTGAGGGGGATCAGCTGCTATTCACCAGGAGGGCCCTTGGGTGGGATCTTGGTCATACACAGAAGGAGATGCTCCCAGGGAGCTCCCAGCCAGCAGGAGGGGTGAAGCCTGCCCAGAAACGGAACGAGGGTAAGGGAGCATCTGACGGGGGAGAGAAACAAAAAATAAGAGGCAAATTCTCTACAGAGACCCAAGGAGGAAGGAGATACTTTCAGCTGAGGCAATCAGGGAAGGCTTCATGGAAGAGGCACCTGAAATGAGCCTTGAAGGGAAAAATTTCAGCGGGCTGAGACAAGGTAGAGGGCATGACCCAGGCAGAGACTGGCAAATGCAGGGAGGCAAGAGACTTTGGGTCAGGATTGTAGCCTGTCTCGGCCCGTGTGGGTGGAGTGTGGAGAATGAAGGATCCATCACACAGGAAGGCAGGCTGTGTGGCCTCCCCATGACCGTATTCCAGACCCCTGCTTTCCTGGCCAGTCTCAATGAGCCTCTGCCCCTCTTAGACTCTTGGTCTGATGGGCAGAGAAGTAGATAGAGCCGGGCATGGAATCATGAAGGCCTGAGGTCGAAGTCAGTCTCAAACACTCTGGCTGTGACCCTGGGCAATCTTTAATTTGTCTTTTCACACTTAGTTTTCTCATCTGTGAAATAAGGAGCACAGGCTTGTCAGGTGCCTCTTGTCTCTAAACTGGTGAATGAAATTCTGAGAAGTTCTTCCCCCACTAGGGTCTGAGGGTCCCACAGACAAAGGTCCTCACTGAGCAGGACCACCTGAGGTCCCTCAGCTGCTGGTGTTCCCTATCCCTTCTGTGCACCCTCTGGGGAGATTCTCGACCCCTCCCCAAGTCTGCTCAGGCTGGGAACTTGAGCTCTGTCCAGCCCTCATTTCCTCCCCAGAATGTGTCTGCCCAGCTTTTCTGAAAGGTGTTTGTGTTTTCTGCATCAGGAACTTCGACAGCCACCCACCAACTAGGAAACATGGGTGGCACACTACTGAAGGGGAAAGGGTTACAGAACTGGGAGGAGGAGAAAACATGTGAAATGTTGGGGCCAGCCATCTGGCTGCTGACTCAGAGGTCCCACCAGGGCCTCGTGCATTCCAGCATGCTCTTTGGGTCGTGCACAGAGCAGGCCTTTTCCATGAAGGCTTACAAAGCACTTTTGTGACAGGAGCCCTGCAAGCCAGGCAGAATGGATGTCATTATCCCATTACACAGATGAGGAAGGACTCCGCAAGGTTCAGTGGCTTTCTCAGAATTACACAGCCAGTATTCAGGCTAGGACCCAGACCCATGTCCTTTGTCTCTGAAATCGAAGCCTGTAGAATGGAGGACCTAAAGCCAGACTGTGCCCTCATATCTACCTACCTTGTCCACAGCTGGCCAAGCAGAGGGACTGCTCGGACAAAAGCTTCGTGGGGAAAGTGGAAATGGAGTCAGACCTTGGAGCAGGTGGGACTGTCAGAGGGGAGGGAGGAACACATTTGAAAGGAAACAAGGTATGGAGGTGGGCAGAGGCATTTCATGTGGAGGAACCTCAGGAGACATGTGGGACAGTCTCATGGCACTAGACACATGAAAAACCTCTGAGGCCGCTAATTTCAAAGATGTGGAAACTGAGGCCCAAGCAGGTGACACAACTTGCCCAAGGTCCTCAGAAACAGGAGTTGAACCCAGCTCCTTTGCTCCAGGAGACCTAGATTCATAGCGCAAATATGAAATTCACTGGTCATGTGATCGTGGGCAAACATTTCAAGTCTCTGAGACTCAGTTTACCATCTTAAAATGGGAATAAGAACTGCCCAACCTACTTCATCAGGGTGTTAGGGCAAAAGTGCTTTGCAAACCCTTCAAATCCTTTGAGTATAAGCCATGATTCTATGAAAGCTATGTTGGAAATGATGAGGGGCCTTGATTGACAGGCTGAAGCCTAGTTGAGTCAACTGGCCTTTATGAAGTACCTACTGTAGAGTCATTGCAGTAGGAAGTGGGTTTCATTGGACCGATGGCCCAACAGGCTATTCTTGGCACAGAAGAATGGGCAGATAGTTCTCTCTTGGGAGAATAAAAAACAGCGCCCATTATTCAGGGGTTGTTTCCTCGCTTGTTTTGTGGCCTTTAGATAAGAAAGGAGTTCCGTGTGGGGAAGTGCACGGTTGAACCTCGTCCTAGGATCTCCACAGATTCATGACTTGCCTCTCCCCTGACTTCCTGGCTCTCCTTTTCCTCTGAGGGAAGGGAGGCATCAGACTGGATAATATCCTCTGGTCCCCAAGCTTCCGACTCTGCTTATTCTCGGCCATAAGGCAGCTTGGTCTCTTCTCTCTCCCTGTAGTTGGGGTCATCCAGAGGTCAGTGACTTTGTCCAACTGGGGGGAAAACCACCCAGGAAATACTGGCCAGTTCAACCCTTTGCTGTAAAGGTTTGGGCAGCCCCAGAGAAGTTGCCAGATTCCAAAACCAAGCATTAGCTACCAGAGGGTACAGAGAATGCGAGACACAGAATTGGTGGGAAGGATGGGGTCCTCACGCTCAGACAAGGTCCACCTCTCCAGCTCTTCAAGTTGGGCCTCCATCAGCCACTAATTTCAACAAGCCGGCCCCAGTGGGAAGCCTGGGGATGCTTTGTCACTCCTGTTACCGGTATGCTGAGCTAGCAGCTGGCAAAAGGCTGCCTAGGACAGACAACAGACCAAATGACCATCCTTCAGCTTTCTGGGTCGGGCGACTCTGCTGGTGTGGAGCCCTCTGTCCCATTGTCTCTTGCAAAGAATGTCAGTCTCTCATTTCTGGATGGAGGCATTGCAGCCCAACACTCAGCTGCATCCCTTTTGGAAGGCCACTGTCTCCCTCAGTTTCACATTCCCTGCTTTCCTAGAAGCAGTGTGTGCTCAGCCTTCTGGTAGCCCAACTTGGCCCAACAGCCCGCAGCCTGGCCAAGCCTCGTTACGTGGGCTGGCTTCCCTTTGCTCCTCCCTTTCCTCATCCTGAGACCAGAAGCTAGCAGAAGCAGGGCAGGCACATAGCTCAAGCATGACACAAGGCTGCTCGGCCTGAGCTGGACGGCGGCAGCTCCATGACCAAACTATCCTCACCAGCCACAGCTCATTGGACAGTGGCTTTGTTTTCATTTTCCAGCTCGCCTATCTGCTTACTATGGGCCTCCCTCCAGAGCAGCGTTCAGGATGTGTGAGGCACATGTCTGGGTGCACGTGTGTGAGTGTATATGAGTGCCTTCACATGTGCTGAGGACTGAATCAGGTTGAGATGCCACTATTGGTGTTTGGGGTATCTGGAGAAGGCAGGCTTTGTTATTGAGGGGTTCATTGACGATGGGGCTGTATATGTGGGTACATATATGTGTGTGTACACACACAGAATAAGTAGAAAGGGAATAAATTTAACATATAAAGTCACTCAGTACAGGCTAGGGAAGGAGGGTACTGGCAGGTGGGAGCGCAGCAAGGCTTTGTGGAGAAGCCTTCTAAGCCTAATCTTGAAATAAGAGAACAATTCTGAGGTGAGATGAGTGGGGAGTGGATTCCAGGCAGAAGAGTGTGATGTGTGAGGGGGAGCCAGGTTGGCAGGATCACAAGGTGCAGGAGGAAGAGAGATATTCAACGACACTGGGAAGGCAGATTGGAGAATGCCAGGGCAGAAATTCAAGGAGATCCCCCTTTCTTCATCCTAACAAGTGGTTAGAGCCTTTGAGAGATGCTCATCTCCATCGAGATGGCCATGGTGCCATCCACAGATACCTTGTCTCACTAAGGGCTGCCATGGAGAAGGAGCAGACTGCCAGGGTCAGATTCCCTAGGTTCAAAGAAGGGGGACAGGGTTGTCAATGTTAAAAGTTGAAGGTGGAATATGGGGTTCTATGTGGCCTCCCAAAAGGAGAAAAGCTGGAGACCAAAGTTAAATCAACTTAAAGGAAGCCCTTATCATACAGGAAGACAAGGGTTTGAACTGGGAAAACCAGAAGACTCAGAGAGAGTCATTAAGTAAGAAGATGGCCCATAGTGGGAAGTTGAGACAAGACCAGGCATTCTGGAGACAGGGATGGGGTCAGAGGCCAAGTACCAAGCTGAGCCAATTCATTCTTAATCAGAAATCAGAAAATAAGCTAAGGAAATTTGTTATTTCCTAATGGTTTTATGAGCTGGGGAGTGATGCCATTGACTGGCCCAGCCCAGTCACAACCTTACAAGCTAGGGTCCTAGAAATCAAGTCAAGAAGCAATGGAGAGAAGCAAAGCTCCCTGAGGGGGAACAGGCTTTGTTGTGGTCTCTCTCCTCAGTGCCTTCGATACAATATATGCTTAACAAATGTTTGTGGGATTGATGGAGGAAAGAGGAAAAAACAAAACAAAGTAAAATGTATATTGGCTCAATCCCAAGAAGGAGATTATCCAAGAATTGCCTTTGCTCCCAGTAGCGAGCTCCCTCCACGTCCATGTTGACAAAGCTCCTTTTACATGTGATTTTCATTTGGCTCTCACCACACTGCTGGGAGGTAGGTGCCGTCATTGTCCGCATTTTGTAGATGAGAAAACTGAGCCTGACAGCCAGGATCACACAGCTCCGAAGAATCTAGGGGGGAATTCAAACTCAGGTCTTCCTGATTCTGAGACCACCTATACCATGCAGACTCCTGACCTGGGAGGGGGTGTCTGTGAATTTAGTTGTTGGATTTTTTGTTTGCTTTTTAATATTTTGGTAATCACTCCAATACAATCGATCTCCTTTGTAATTCCATGTATTTTATTTGATATATGTGAACACAGTATTTTGAGTGAGGTTCCACTGGATTGCCAGAAGAGTCCATGGCACCAGAAGGGTTAAAAATCCTTGGTCTAGAGGTTATTATAGATGAGATTCATGCCGAGTTATGAGATTGAACAGATGTGCTCTGAGGTTCCTCCCAGTTCCACACTGTTATTAATCTAGGCCTTCTCTGATTTGGAAGGAGTCGAAGTTGATCCTTCCCACCCCAGCACATACACCCACACCCCAGCCCCACACAGACTGTGACTGTGCTTCCAGGCCACTGGCCCCCTGTTCTGGCCTTACTCAACAGCTGTCTGTCCCTGCAGGGGGGCCGCTGCTCTACAGCCACGTGAAGTTTGTCTATAACTCGGAACAGCTGAACGGGACCCAGCGGATGCTGCTTGATAATGTCTTGTCGGAGGAGGAGTGCAGAGAACTCCAAAGCATGGCCAGTGTAAGACCTGAGGCGGGCAGAAGGAAAGGCTGCCTGATGTCCGATTGAGTGGGGGGACCTCAGCTCTCCTCACTTCCCTCCCTCAGCTCTGGACCCTTCAGGCCCCAGCACACTACCTGGGGACACATTGGGGTCAAAGGTCGGGGGGTGATTTGTGTTCACCTCTGGGGGCATCCAGAGGAGGGTGGTGAGGATGGTGAAGGGCTTTGTTGTGTGAGGACCACTTGGAAGAACCAAGTAAATTTAGCCCAAAGGAGGGGATATCAGGGCAGAGGCTAGAGAGCAGAAGGCTGAAAGCTGTCTTTGGGGACTTGAAAAGCAGAAGTGGGACTAGCTTGTTTCCACGGGGCCTAACCAGGCATGGTGGGTGAAAATTTACACGAGTGGATTTAACCTTCACACTAGGAAAATCCTTTTAAGTCTAAGTGCTGTCCCAATGGAGAGTGGACCCTGCCTTAGTGGTGGTCTTCAAGGTAGTAGTTGGTAGAGGGGGTCCCTTGTCTGATATGGTTGAGGTTGGGTGCCCATGGAGATGCCTTCCAATGCTTACATTCCATGATTCTCTGAGCCTTTGGGGCTAGTTGGCAGGGCTTGAAGTCAGGGAGATGGGACCAGGACTGCTGCTTCCCACTCATCTACTTCCCCAGAGGTTCAGTGAAGATTTAAAGGGAAATTACATGGGAAAGACCAAGCTGTGCCCATGAGAAGTGGCACCATCATTCTCCCTAATGTGGCTCTGTCTCTGTGTTTTGCTTTCAGAGAATAATGCTTGCTGGCAGTGGGTATCAAGGGGAAGTTTCACCTCTCACTCCTAATGAGAAATTTGAAGGTGCCACCATCCTAAGAGCCCTCAAGGTAAAGGATTCACTCCTCAACTGAGATCCATAAGGGTTCATCCAATGGAGGGGGGGATCCATGGAGAAGATTCTGTAAAGGAGGCTTTTGCATGGCCAAGTGAAGCCAATGGAAATTCTCTAGTCTTTTTTCAGGAGGTATCACTGATCAAAAGCTAGGCCTGCTGAGTTCAAGTCCTGCCTTACATACTATAAGTTTGGCTCTGGAAAAGTTGCTTAACTTCCCGGGCCTCAGTTTCCTCATCTGTAAAACAGGAATAATAATAGTCACTACTTCATAAACTTGCCACAAGATCGAACAATATATGTACAGTACTTTAGAAACATTCAAGCGCTTTGTAAATGTTAACTGTTGTTAACGTTAAAAATAACATTCTGCCAATGTTTACACGTGTAGCCAATAGACCAGCTCTCAGACCAGGGAACATCAACATGGTAGATGTTCAGTGTTCAGATGTTTAGAGTTGCTGGGGACCCAGGGACCCCCTCAATCAGTCTCTGCAATAATCTTGTCCCAGACCTGTTATTTCAGCTGTCACAGCAGTTTCTTTTCAAGATTTCACCACCTAGAAGGCCTTCTTGGTTGTCTCTTCAAATGGTTTCCTGGGTCCCCCCAAATGCCATGAACAGTTAATGTTAGCCTCATTTTATAAATGGATAAATTGAGGCTTGGAACGAGGTAAAGGCTATCTAACAAGACTATGAGGGACGAGAGGCCTGGATTTAGAGTCAGAAGCCTGGGTTCGATCCTAGATCCCTGTGTTAATTGTGGGTGAGTCATATCACTTCCCTGACTCAATGTTTCCCATTGGACAATGGGAGGAGGTGGATGACATGAGCTCCAAATACCCAACTGGCCCAAGATCCTTCTTTCCGCGCAGCTCAGTGGTTTCTCATTTCTCTTCAGTTTGGATACGAAGGCCGAGTACCCCTGAAGAGTGCCCGGCTGTTCTATGACATCAGTGAGAAGGCCCGCAAAATCGTGCAGTCCTACTTCATGCTGAATTCCACCCTCTATTTCTCCTTTACTCACTTGGTTTGCCGAACGCCTCTTTCAGGTGAGGCATCTGGGTCCAAACCCTGGTGTTTTCTCTATTAAATTAAATGGAAATGTCTTGGAAAATAAGTTGTAAAAAGGAAACAGGAGGAAGGTTTTGTAGCGCTCAGAATGCTTTAAAGTGAATGGTTCTTCCCAAGCAGGATTTCTTCCGTTTTCCCCTTTTCATTTTTGCTCAATGAAGTTCAAAGCACCAGCTGGGACGTTTCTACCTCCCTGTGTGTTTCTCCAACATAACCAATGGATCCTGCGCATGAACTCCCAAGTCCCTTTATTTAATCATAATATCTTAAGGGACCCTCTTTCCCTCTGCTTCTAAACCCTAGTTCTGCTCTTTGTTTTCACAGAGACTTCCCGTTCCTGTGCCCTCAGTCCTTTCCCAGGCCATTCCCCTGCTCTGGCTACACCCTCTGCCCTTCCCTAACTCAGCCCCATGGCCAGACTACGTCCTCTCCACTTGCATCCCTTGTCCCTTACCCAAGCCCCAACCTTGGACCATTTCCAGTTTCCTCCCTCTTCATTCTAACCCACTGACCACTGAATGAAGCTAGAGAAAATCTTGGAACTGCTGCCTGGGTCTGTAGCAGACTTGTGGTCCTTAATCCCTCCTAGGTTCTCACTGCACCAAGGCAATCCTCCGATGGATCCACTCTCCCTCTTACCACAGGGGCGCTTCCCAACCTTTTAATGCTTGCCCTTGTCTCCCCATCCATCCCCTCTCTCACCTTCTCAGTTGACAGCCTCTCTATTTCCTTCACTGAAATATCTAAGGTCATTTTCTGAGGGTTCCCTCTTCTCCCCTACCCCTAGATTCCCACCACTCGCATGCTTTCTGCTGGGGTCTCCTCTTTCATCTCTTTCTCTCATGAAGTAGATGTTCTTCTGGCCAAGGCCCCCACTCTTGTGGACCTTTGATACTGTCTTCTCCAGCTGCTTCTCTCCTTTGCATCCTCATTGTCTCTCACAGTCTTTCCCTGTGTATGGCCTGGCTTCTTCCCTGACAACAAGCACACTCCTACTTGATCCACCAACCCCTCCAGCTCTCATCTTAAATCTTTCCTTTCTTTGCTGACTCACCTCCTGGAGAAAGTCATCCTCACTCATTGCCTCCACCTCCTCTCCTCTCATGGCTCCTAAACCCTTGCAACTGGACTTCAAGCCAGACTGAGGTTACCTTCTTTAAAGGTATGGGTGATCTCCTCGCTGCCAAATTCCATGACTTTTTCTCCCTCTCAGTCCTTCTTGTCATTCTTGAAGCCTTTGTCAATGCAAGTCATCATTTCTTCCTAGAAACTCTCTCCTCTACATTTCCAGGACCCTATCACTCTTTGTGGTTCTCTGTCTTCCTGTCAGATCCCTCCTTCTCAGAATTTTCAACCAAGTCATACCCAGTAAATGAGTATCCCCCAGGGCTCTGGCCTTGGCCCTCTTCTCTTCTGTCTCTGGATTCTCTAACTTGGTGATCTCCTCATCTCCCATGACCTCCATGGTCATCTCTATATAGGAGATAGGCCTGTTTAGCCAGTCTTCTGTCCTCCAGTCCCATACCACCAATGGCCTCTTAAACATATCAAACAGGATGTCCTCTCAGCACTTCACATTCAAAAGCCAAACATCACCTGCTACACCCCTCCCCCTACACACGTACCACACTTGCCACCCCAAACTCTTCTCTTCTGCATTTCCTCATCACTTACAAAGACATCCTCCTGCTGGGCACCCTGGCTCCAAACTTTGGTCTCATCCTTGTCTCCTCACTCACGCTCACCCATGTTTTTAATCAGTCGTCAGTGGATAGAGGGGCTCTGCCAAAGTTAGGAAAATCTGAGTTCAAATCTGACCTCAGATACTAGTTGTATGGCCCTGAGCAAGTTAATTCACCACTATTTGCTTCAGTTTTCTCACTTGTAAAAGGGATATAATAATAGCCCCTACCTCTCAGGGCTGTTGTGAGGAACCAAGTAGAAAACAACTGTAAGGTGCTTAGAGCAATGCCTGATGCTGTTGAAATGTCACCTATTGTCACCACTACCACCACCACTGCCACCAGCACCATCACCACCACCACCACCATCACCATCACCATCACCATCACCACCACCATCACCATCACCATCACCATCACCATCACCATCACCACCACTGCCACCATCACCACCACCGCTGTCATCACCATCACCACCACCGCCACCATCACCACCACCACCACCACCACCACCACCATCACCATCACCACCACCATCACCATCACCACCACCGCCACCATCACCACCACCACCATCACCATCACCATCACCACCACCACCACCACTGCCACCACCACCACCACCACCACCGCCACCGCCACCACCACCACCACCACCACCATCACCACCACCACCACCATCACCATCACCACCACCACCACCATCACCATCACCACCACTGCCGCCATCACCACCACCGCTGCCATCACCATCACCACCACCACCACCATCACCATCATCACCACCATCATCTTCATGCCCTTCATAGCACCTCTCACATGTGTCCCCTCCACACTGCCCCCCTTCTAATCTTAGTCCTCTTCACCTCTCCCCTGGATTGTTGCAACATTCTTGGGTTGCTGGTATCTACATACAGCTGGTGCTTAATAGATGTTGACTAACTAGAAGTGGTTTCTTCTAACATGAAAGGACTTCTGAAAAGCCTCCCTTGCTGGATTCTTGGAAGGAGGATAAAATGGTGCCTGTAAAGGCAAAGAGACCTTGATTGTCCTTACCACCTACAGAACTTAAACAGTCTTTGTCTTTGCAAAGCAACTGCCATGATGGACTCTTTCTTGATGCATTTGAAATGGCATCAGAAATGGAACCCTTGGCATGGGGTGACTTCCAGCATGAGCTCCAATCCCAGGTTTGTCCCCTTATCATTTCTCACTGGTCTCTTTTCCACCCGACCCCAAGTAATATAACTAAAAGCAGTTAAGGAGAGGCTCCCCACTACTTGAAGGGACAGCTGCCCCATCCCACGATGCCATGTCTCACTCTTCTTGGTCTCTTTTCCTGGCAGATCAGCCACAAAACAGGGACGACCTCAGCCACCCCATTCATGCTGACAACTGCTTCTTGGACTCAGACACCAATGAATGCTGGAAGGAGTTCCCTTTGGCTGCAAGGGATTACAGGTACCACCTGGGGTTAGAGGTCGAGTACACAGGTGTGGAATGGTAAAAACCCTAGAATTCGGAGGCAGGAGAGGTTCCACCTACCACTTAATCCTCTTCTCCATGGAGGGTTGGAAGGCACCTAGGAATGCTGGCCAACCTTCAGCCACACCCCTAGGGGTGAAACGGAGCCCACTGGGCCAAGGAAGAATGGCCCATCAGAAAGGGTGGAAGTTCCTATGAAGCACAGAAGGAGCAGAGGCAGGAGTGGTCCTTGGCTCCACCAGCATCTCTATGTCCAGTTATTGGGATTTGTGACCCCATTCTTTGTTTCACAAGAGACTGGTCAGATCAAATCAAGTCAACAAGCATTTATGAAGTACCTGGTATACATCAGGCACTATGCCAGGATCTAGGGATACAAGGAACATCAAAGACAGGGTCCCTGCCCTCAAGAACTTCACATTCTAATGGGAGAGACAACAAAGGACTACGTATATCCAAGATCTATACAGAATCTATGGGAGGTAATCTTAGAGGGAAGAGGAACCCCAGAAAGGCATCCCATGGAAGATAGAAGTTAAATGCCTCTTGAAGGAAGGCAGGGAAAGCAGAAGATTGACATGAAGGGGCATGGCATTCTAGGCATGGGAGATGGCCAGTACAAAGCCATGGAGATTGGAAATGGAATATCACCTTAGAGTAACAGCAAGGGGCGTGCTGCCACTGGATCATGGCATACATGAAAGGAAATAAAATATAAGAAAGTCAAAAAAGACAGACAAGGTCCAGGTTGTAAAGGCTTTCAAAGTGAAATGGAGGATTTTATACTTGATCCTGGGTGTAGTTGGGAGCCACTAGAGTTTACTGAGTGGAGGTTGGGCTACAATGGGCAAAAGCATGGGTTAATGACTCTCTCTCTAGAAAATGAAAGGGGGATCTGTTGCCATGCAGGGTGACTTGAAGCAGGGACACGTATAGAAAGAAGATTGGTATAATTTAGTGGACAGGTAATTGGGGTCTGCCCCAGGGTGGTGACTGTGTGATGTGAATGGAGCAAAGGAGGACATGCGTGACAGATGAAGGTGACAGCAAGACGATATTGGCTTTTCTGAATAAGGACAATGAGAATCTGAGGGGCAGGTGCTCCCCTCTGTAGGCAGATCGTGACTCACCGGCACTGGGCTTTCCAGGCCACAGGAATGGTGTGATTGGCGATCATGGCAGCCAGCCTCATCAGGGCCTTTGTCTTTCTTCTCACAGTGCTATCCTCTACATGAATGAAGACTTTGAAGGTGGAGAGTTCATCTTCACTGGAATGGATTCCCAAACTGTGACTGTGAGTAACCTTCCTCTGGCAGGCCTTGTTCTCCTGCCATTTTCTAGAACTTTGCTGAATGCCTCTTTCCATCCCTTTGGGGCCCAGATTATTGCATCTCTTGTGAGGTCCTGTGAATTCAGAGCTCCAGTGTTTGAGCTAGTACAGAACCTTAGAGTCTCCTACAGCATACAAAACTTCTTGAGGACAGGGACTTTATCATATGAACTTTTTTGTATCCCCAGCATCTAGAACGATGCCTGGCATGTAGAAAATTCATAAAGAAGTGCTTGTTGATTAACTGATTGATGATTTTGTACAACCTCCTCATTTCCCAAATAGGAAATAGTGGCCCCGAGGCATTAAAATGGCTTGTTCAGTCACAAAGCTATTTAGTAACAGAACTTGGGGAACATGCAGTTCTCCCTGTGCTTGGCCTAATACTCAACTTGCTACACCATTTTCCAAACTCATCCCAAGTCAGTCCATCTCAGAGCCCTATTAGAATGTACCCCATGGCTTTCTGGGGTATAACCTTTGTACCATATTTGTGGCTCTGATGGGAGCAATAGTGGCCTCTCCTTGGGGCAGTACTGTGGACTTTAGGGAGTCATCTAACCCTAAGCAATCCACTCTGTCTTCACAGCTAGAGACCTGTTAAAATTAACCAAACCTTAGTACTTCCATAGACTGACTAACATCTCTGGAAATATGTGCCTCTCACCCTTATGGACAGGATAATTATACTCCTGGAGTCTCTGAGCACATAAAGGCCAGGGAAATCCTCCTCATCCCTCAATAGCCTGACTGAAGCTAGAGTTCGCTCACACACCGGGAGCATACACAAGCAGACTCCCGGGATAGAAGGGACCCTGGGTTCTCAAAGGTATTGATGGAGCACAAGCTGTGATAGAGCTGATAAGGATTGAGTCCAAGCCCCATGATGGATGATAGGAGGTTAGTTTCCTGAGAACCATCCTATTGAAGAGACTGACCCCAGGATGGCTGGTTTCTGCAGGATGATTTTTTGGATTTTTTGCAGTAGTAACTCTCAGAAGCCCATCTAAAGCCTAGGGCAGTTCTCTGGACAGTGGAGAGAGCACCACAATTGATCAGATAAATCATGGAGCCTTGAACTCCAAGATAAATAAAGGAAAGCAAGCAAAACAAATCAGAACTCCTTGAAACTGACTACGGCCAAGAATGCAGTGGCCCTGAGAAAACACTTCCTTGGCTTTTCCTCCCTCTAGTGGCTAAATTTGGTAAAGCTCAGAGATTACTGGAGACAAAAAAGCATCAGAAGGCAGGTCCAGCAGGGACCCCCTAGTACTCTCCAAATTGTGCTGACAGAATTTTATTGGCAGTTGAGAGCTTTAAAATTGTTTTTCTTATTTTTTAAAATTTAAAGTAATTTAAATTTTATATACATGTATATGTATCTGTACTTATACCTATACTTGTAGATTGAAGTTAATTTAAATTTAAAACAAAACATTAAAATGTGTTATTGGTGTATTTTTTAAACATTTCTGTCACTTATGAATGACTCCCTAGACAATAGTATCTTCCTTTGGGGAGGTGAGGGATGGGGGAGGAAAGACATTTCGCTGACAACAATTAACATCCTGCCTGAGTTTCTGTGCCTTACTTTGTATCTCAGCAGAGGGAGAAGGGGGAGAAGAAATAAGGAAATAGGCATTTAGATAGCACCTACAAATATTTGAGCTTTGTGTCAAGCCTATGAGGTAAGTGCTAGACTTGGCCACACAACTAGTAAGTGGCTGATGCTGGATCTGAACCTAGGGCTTCCTAATTTCAGGCACAGACTCTATCCATGGTACCACCAGCTCAGGACCTCTATGGTCCGCCATCCTAGGCAGCGTGGTCAGTCAATGAGTTCATCAATCCACAAGGGCTTATTAATGCTTCCCATGGGTCAGCCCAGCTGTCAGAATTCCTACCTCTCACTGTCACTACTTAGTGATGCTGCACAAGTTATTAGCACCCGCACCTTTCCTCAGTCTCTTCCTTTGTACATGGGGTAGAGAGGAAGCTCCTGTTGTCGGTGCTCCACCTGCTGTGATCTCCAATCTTTCCTTCTCATCCCTGGTCATATTATCATGTTCATTCTGTAAATCCTTCTCCCCATGCCCAGATCAGAGGCCCTACACGTTATGTGTATTCATTTTACAACCAATAACTTTTATTTGAGAAGTATTAAATAAGTGAAACTGATAATCACCCAATTTAATTAAAGAAAGAATAATTCAAAAGACCTAGGTTTAAACCCTGGCCCAACCACTGACTACCTGTGTGACCTTCGCCAACTGACTTTCCTGCTTTGAGGCTTGTCAGGATAGAGAGTCCAAGTCCTGGGCTGACATCGATCAATCAATGAGCATTTATTAAGCACCTACTGTTGTGTCAGGCACTTTACTAAGCCCTGGGGAGACAAAGAAAAACAAGAGACAGTCTTTGCTGTTATGGAGCTCCCATCTAAGTGGGGTGAAGGGTGCGACATGCAAACACATCTGTATGAAAAGGATAAAGATGGGAACAACTGCAGATAGTCCAGAGAGAGGAGACTTGCTACACACTGGTGTTGAAAAGTTTTACAACCTAGACTCTATCTCTGTCAATGACTCATCACTTCCTTTGACTTTATTAGAGAGGCAAAAATTCTTCTCAGTATGCAGTTCATGAGGAGAACTTAGTACAGTCACCTCACCTGATTGCCAGATCATGTGTAACCATAGTGCACAAGTGCCTTGTGCATCTTTTCTCTCCCCCCATACATTAGCAGAAATGCCCAACCCCAACAGCAACTCAGGTTTCCATGCACCAGGTAAACTTGGCCATGCACATGGGGTGATACCAGGAGAACTGCTCACATCCAAACCTCGAGCATCTACCATTGTGGGGCTTTAATGGAGCACCAGGTAGGAATGTACATGGCTGGGACGTGCCATTACTTACAAAGCTTATTTTCTTTTTTTCTTTCCTCCAGGCCTCCATCAAACCAAAGTGTGGGCGCATGGTCAGCTTTTCCTCAGGCAGAGAGAACCCTCATGGTGTGAAGGCTGTAACCAAGGGGCAGCGGTGTGCTGTGGCACTTTGGTTCACCTTGGACCCATTGTACAGGGAGCTGGTAAGTTCTCCTTGTGAAGCTTCACCGTGCTTTGCAGCAGGTCTGGCTTGCTCCACCCAGGCCTAACTCAAAGAATTCCTAAACTGGGAGAATTCTTAAGAAAAGTGTTCCCTGTCATGTGCACTAGAGACCAGAACATGTCAAAAAAATACCTGTCTTCCTTTCTTATCTCAGGAGGATCATGTTGCCAGGACAGCCAAAGTGTTTGGGAAAACGTACTGTGCAGGATTCACTGCATTTCAATTCAATTTTGCAAGCACCTACTATGTGCCAGAATGTGTGCTAGGTGCTGAGGGTAGAGAGACAAATCAGAGACTGTCCCACGGGAACAAGGGATGGCTCCTGTCCAGATTGCTGCATCTGGCCCCTCAAGGCTTCCACTTTCAGTTTTTCTTCTGTCTAATCTCTCTTGTCTGTAGTTACCAAAATAATCTTCCTAAAGAATGAATCTGACCGATTCACTCCTCTGCTCATGAACCTGCCATGGCTCCCTATCACCTCAAGGAGATAAGCTCCTAGTTCTGGCATTTAAGAAACATAATCTGGCTCCAATTTCTATTTACTTTCTTATTCATCATTTTCCCTTTCACAAAATTTCCTAGAACCAGACCAGAATCCTCACTGTTTGCTGGTCTCTTGTGCCCTCTCACCTCAAATGTATTTGCGTGGCTTGACCCCTCCCCACACCACACACACACAGACACACACACGCACAGACACATGCACCCCTACCCCTGGAATGTCCTCTTTTCTCAGCTTTCCTTCCAGAATGCCTGTCTGCTTCTAGGTTTTCTCACTTGTTGGGCAAAATTTCCCCGGTTCTTCCCAACCTACAGTATTTTCCCAGAAAACCACATCTGGATCTTCCCTTGGTCTTTTTCATACCAGCCTTGTATGATGCATATTTCCCATACCCTTCCCCCTCTTTCCTGCCCAAGCAAAATGAAAGCTTTTTGAGGGCAAGGACAGTTTTATTTTAGTCACTGGAACCCCATTGCCTGGCATGGTTCCTGGTACCCAGTAAGTGCTTAATAAATGCATGGGAGACTAAATTGAATCCCGGGAAGAGTCAATTTCCCAGATTGCACCACAACTCTAGTAACAGCCACTGTTCCTTATTGGCAGGAATGAGTGCATTGGGGTCTCCTTGGAGACTCTTCATCCTTAGAAAGTTCTGGTTCTGGGGACCAGTCTTCAGGGTAATGAAGAAAGCACAATCCTTAGAGTCTAGACCTGAGTTCTGCTCCTGACCCTGATCCTAACTTTGTGACTGTGGGCAAACCTGGACTTCTCAGAGTGGAGGCTAGACCTAAAGGTCCTGTGTTCCTTCCAGGACTTCCCGTGGAATTCCCTTTGGGCCTCAGTTTCCTTCTCTGAAAAAGAGCAGGGCTGGATGAGATGACCTCCAAAGTCTCTTTCGACTCTACACTCAGGATACAGTTCTACTTACTTCTCTTATCTATAAAATGAGGGGGTTGGACCAACCTCAAGTCCGTTTGTATTCTGAATTTGGAGGTGCTATCCCCATCCTAACTTTCATCATCAGATACCTAGGTGAACTGGGAGCCAGCTCCTAGAGAACTAGCCCACTCTGCGCATGTTTTTGCCTCCTCATTCACTCAGATGAAAGTTCCGTCATTTGAAAGAATCTGAAACAAAAGTCCAGCCCAATGCAATGCCCTGTCCATTCATAAAGTACCACAGGTGTCCTGACCGCACCAGGACCTCCTACAAAGGGGGCCCTTCAGGCTAAGTGCCCACATGTGATGGTCTGTAATCCCCATAGGTTCTCCTGCCTTTTACTTAATGAGGCTGGTCATTCCTGGAGAGGCCTCTGGGGGTGATGAGGAAGCCCTGGGCTCTGAGCTCTGAGGGTCTCCCTGCAGGATCAGAAGGCCCAGAGGAAGGGGTGGAGCCTCTGGAGTAAACTTGCAGACCCAAGCATGGTCAGGGGTGGGTGAGTGGAGATCTGTACCCTTGAAGGGGGCATCCACAAGGAGGACAAAACAGAACCATTCAAGTTTCCCCTCATAGCCCAGTTTGCTCTGTGATAGCGGTAAGTCAGAAAATGGCAACAGAAAAGTAAAGTTCCCCTTCCAGTCATAAAATCCAAGCTCCAATTCAATCTGAGTTTGCTCCATTGAGAGAAAAATGCTAGTGGACCCCAACGCTGTCCTCCATCTTTTATCAGGGAGCAGTGGCATCTAGTGGCATAAGTGGGTAATACCCCATAGAGTTCAATCATGGCTGTGTGCCCAAGGGGATGGGTATGCATGGCACCTTCATTCTTTTGGAACTGGTCCTACGCTGCAGTCGCACATCAGTTATTCACTGGCTTCAGCACATTGTACCACCTTGAGCAGATCAGTCACAAGCTCATCTAGCCTAGAAAACACACCAGTCAAGTCAACCAACATTGATTAAGCACCTCCTGTGTGCTGGAGACACAGAAAAAGTTAAAGCCCAGAGCCTGCTTTCAAGGGGGCCACAGTCTAATGGAGGAGACACTCTGCTAAAAGTGATGTACAAATGAGGCAGGTGGAATCAGAGAGATCTCAGCAGGACCTGCCTGCTGGGGTTGTTGTAAGAATCAAATGAAACATTTGCCAGGTACTTTGTAGTCTTAAAGTGGTATTTAAATGCTAGCTAGTCCTTAAATGTGATGACGATGATGATGATGGTGTCTTAATTCTTCAGAAGTCAGGAGACATTTTCATCCCCATTTTACAGATGAGGAAACTGAGGTCCAAAGGGACCTGCACAAGATCACCTAACTAGTAAACTCCCTGCCTCACTTAGATGTTCAGACATAGTAGAGACAGGGCCGTAGGTGATCCCGGGGGTCACAAGGGACCTCAGAGATGTCCAATCCTCTCTGAAGCCGATGACCCCCTACTACCTGAAGGGACCTTGTCTAGTTTCTGCTTGATGGAGGAACTGCTGCCTCTGGGAGTGTCTGCCTCCTTTTTCACTGGGGCTCATTGTTAATTGGGGTTTTCTTCTTTGTTTTCCCTGGATACAGAGACTCAAGATGCCTCCCTGAAACTTGGCATCGTAGTTGATGGTTCTCCCGTCTACAGCCACCCAGAATAAATGTCTTCTCTCTAAAACATAATGACCCTTGAGACCCCTGAATATTCAAATATAACTAAGTCTTCTGTGTTCTCCGGATGAAACCACATCAGATCTTTTCACCAGTCCCCCCGTACCCTGGAGCCCCCTTGCCGGCCTACTCACTTGACTCTTCAAGCTCTCTAGCTCTGGTCTGGGCTTCCCTGAATCACTCCCTGTTGTCAGTCCATACTGAATCTCCTTTCACTTCAGGCCTGATTTCCTATAGGGGTGACCATCTAAAAGGAAAGTTTGGGAGTGATTCATAGATTTATCCATAGAGATATATGTGTTATATGTGTGTGCATATATGGATATAATCGTATATATGGGTGTAAACATATATATATATATATATATATATACACACACACACACACACACACACACACACACATATAAATTGCCTAGGTAATATATCTACACAGTATATTAAATATTATTTATTATAATACTATTAAATATTGTATTTAAATATATTACATTTACATACATATACTATATACACACATCTCAGTACTATAGCAACTAACTGAATGGAAGGTTAAAATTAACATAGGATTTTATTGCTCCTAGGCGCCCTCTGCTGTCTCAGGTAAGAATAATATTGATAGCTAACATTTCAACGTCAGGTACTTTGTGCCAGACACTGGGCTAAAAGCCTTCTTGGGAGGTGACCCTAGCAGAGTGTGTGGGAGGGGCCGGTATCATCAGGCTATCATCATCCCCACCAAGGCAAACAGAAATGAAACGACTTGCCTAGGGGCATGCAACAAGCTCACAGGAGCAGGATTGGAAGTAAGGTAGGTCTTCCTGACTCCAGGTCCCTCCTAGCTGAATACAAGGCTATGCACCCTTGATGTTTGGGGAGTAGCCTGTCTGACCTATTCTGTTCACAAAAGCATCATTTTTGTCTGTTTTATTGATGCCTTTTCTCTTTGTGACACTGTCATTTCCATCCATCACCCAAAAGCCTCTCCTTGTAGCAAAGACAGTTAAGCCAAAGACAGTAGGTGTTTCATCCTGCAGTATATGCGGCATTGGGCACCCATAGCCCCTCACCTCGGCAGTGACAGGAGGATGGTCGCAGAGCAGCCTCAGAGATGACATGACCTTTTGAGTCCAGAAGGGAAAGCCTCACTACTCCCTGTCCAGTTCATGGGGCCCTGGAGGCATCAAGGAGGCATCAGACTCCTCCTGAGTGGCCAGCTGGTGGCTGCTAATGCTGAGATGGATGCTAACAGAGGCTCCTGTTTTCTCTCCTCCAGGAGCGACTGCAGGCAGATGAGATGATCAGACAGTGGAACCACGAGCAGAGCATCAATCCCAAAGATGAACTATAAGAGTGGCCAAGAGTGTTCTATCAATTATTTATTGAATAATGTTAACCTTATTAGAACTTTTATTTTTGTACAGAGTCTTGGTATAAATTAACGGGTTAATATGAGTCTCTGAAGTTGCTCTTTTGTTGCTGGGGACCCTTTGTCTACAATGCTTCAGTCTTGACTTGTTATCAGTGCGTCTTTCAAGAGAATCAGTCAATCAACAAGCTTTTATTAAGTGCCTTCCACACACTGGGGATACAGAGATAAGAGCCAAACAGCCCCCGCCCTCAGGAAACTGATCTTCCAGTCCAACATGCATTTATTTTTATTCAGTGCCTACTCGGTTCCAGGACTGGGATATAATGCTAGGAGTACAAAGATCCTTATCCTCAAGGATGTGCACAAGGAAAACCAAAGTCCCTCCCATTCATTTTCTGAGGATCTCAAAGCCCAAGCAGGGAGGGACCCTCCTTTCTACACTTGGCAGAATCCCAAGCTTTGATGCTTGGAGGTTCAAGGTGCTTTGAAGTGGGTTAGCACATTTGAACTTCACCACAATTCTGGGTGATAGTGTGTGCTTACTGCCTCCATTTTACAGATGAGGGAAGAGGAGGAGAAGGGTTAAGGGACTTGCCCAAGGTCGTTCATCTAGTCAAGTGTCTGAGGATAGATTTGAATGCAAGTCTTTGTCCCACACTGTATCCACTGTGCTGCCTCTATGCCATTAATGAAAGAATCCACCAAACCATTCCAGGCCAAAGTAGAGAGGGTTCTCAACCTTCTGAGAGCCCAGAGTCAGGAAGTCATTGCTGGTATTTACACCACAGAACCGAAAACCTGCTCCCAAAACATTCCTGGCATGGCCTGGTTTCATCTCCTGTGTATCCCTGGGGCCCAGATCACTGGCAGGCAATTTCCCTGATCATTTTCACCCGCTTTGGGAGAAGGGGAGTGCCTCATTTTTGTTACTGTACAACACACACGTTCTTCCCTCTGAATGTTTCAATAAAAGGAAGTTTTAATATCGGTATTCTCAGGGTCTCTGTCATTCCTTCCACAGACACTTCCCACAGGCACCTGCTATGAGAATAGTGTTCTGATGGTTTCTTGGTCAACATCAATGAAATCAATAGGTACCTAATTTGTACCAGGTATTGGGGTAAGTGCTGGGGAAACAGAGAGAGACAAAAGCTGGTCTCTGCCCTCAAGGTTGATGAACAGGCAGGCAGTCATGAGGCACCGAGCACTGACAAAGCGTTTACTCTGTACCAAGCCCTGTGACAAGCAAGGAGGGCACAAAAAACAAGCAAAAAGCCAGTGCCTGCCTGAAAGGAGCTGAGATTCAAAGAAGGGGAATCAAATGGAGGAGGGGGAGGGGAAGGTCCTGGTGTGGGGGCACGATGGCAAAGTAGAGAGAGTCAGAAACAGACAGGTGGGGACTGAGGTGGAGCTAATGGAGTATGAAAAAACATCTATGTAATAAAGGTAATAAAATGAAACACTAAACGAAAACAAAACGCAGTAAAAATGAGAATGAAATCAAGCCCACAAAAAGACCATAGATGTCCTAGGGGAAATGAGGAAGAAATCTTCTATCAAAGCTTTTTGAGAAGGCTAATTGAAGAGGCCACATTTCTCTTGTGCCAAGAAATTTACAGCATATTTGAAGGGTACTGAATTCCAGACAAATGCTTTTCTTCCTCATTTAATAATAGCTAGCATTTATATGGTATTTTAAAGTTTTCAAAGTACCTTACAAATACTGGCTCATTTTCTCCTCATTATAACTCTGGGAAGTAGGTGTAGTCATTGTTTTCATATTATGGTTGTGGAAATTAAGGCAGGGGTCAAGTGATCAGCCCAGGGTCACATAGCAGGTGAGAGTCTGAGGCTGGATTTGAGCTCAGGTCTTCTTGACTCCAGGCCCATTGCTTTATCCACAGTGTCATTGGTTGCTTAGGTAGGAGAACAATGATAGGCAGATGTGATGGGGTCTTGAGCCTGGGTATAACATGATTCATATAGATGCCCCAGGAAGACCAGTGCATGGAAGATCTCAGAAGAGTGAGACCATCTGGAAAAATAGGATGATGCTCTTAGCAAGTGACTAGTCCATCCTTGTGGCTGGGGGAAGGGGAGAGATGTTGGAGATACTTTGGGGGTAGATTCTGCAGGAGTGGACAGGGGCCACCTGGTTGCATAACTTGTTAGACTGGTAGTTATTTGGGAACAGGGTTCTTTTGCACATCCTAGTGTTATAGCAGAGGCCCCAGGAACTGTTTGTTACCGCCAATCTCCCTTCCCAAAGTGGACATGCCAGAAGAGTGTGGGGAGACAGAGACAGAGAGACACACAGAGAGAATCCATGGGCTAAGGAGCCTTTGATGCCCAAATAAATTTGCCTTGGGATAGGCCCAGTCACCTTTCCTGAAGCTGCTGGCAAAGGACCCTGTTAACTTTTTTTTTTTTGACCCTGTTAACTTAGCATCACATGAAGGAAATGCCAGGCATGGTCAGTGAGTAGGTGACCGGATATCTGCTCAGGGGTCACAGGGAAAGTTCATTCCCTGGACTTTTCTAGAGGAAACAGATCACAGAGCCCACTCTCAACATTCTGTACCCTGGTATGGCATCCTGGAAATCATAGTAACATCATTGTAGAGATGTAAAAACCTTATCTAGACAATCCTTTCGCTTTACAGAGGAAGAACTTGGTCAGCATCACACAGGGAGTGAGTATTCAAGCCTAGATCTGCCACTCCAACCCTTATCATAGTCTGGTGGGATGTGCCTGATTGAAAGTCATCTCACCCTGAACCATAAAAGTAAACAATTAAACAATATGTTTGTTTTCTCTTTTTGGAAAAAAAATAATAGGAAAGAAAAGACTTTCTAAATACTGATTTCACCTGGTTTTGACTGATTACTTGTATTAATTTTTCCCCTGAGACTTACAGAGTAGAATTGGCCTGATGCACATCCCATCTGTCTTCTGTCTCATTCTACATTTCTCCTCCTTTCACCCTATGACATGTTTTGTTTTATTACTGAAGCAAAGGTCTTTCTCATATTAAAACACTAACAACTGTCACCAAGCCCTGTTTTCTAACCCAGCTGCTGCTACAGCTAAATCTGTGCTATCTCAAGTGTACCATCTCAAAGGGTGTCATGCACCTTTAACCCCAATTGTGGGTGAATGTTCTGGCCAGTGTCCTATAACAAAAACTCACTTGATTAAAGTTGGCTCATTCACTCTGACCTGGACACCAAGGCACTGATTCCTCCCACATTCCACTGGCCCCTACAAAAGTGTCAAAGGTTGACTTTCTGGTCAGTCATAAAAAATCTACCAAGAGGCAGGCTGTGCTTGCTCCCTGTCCCCCTCCTGGGGCTGTCTTGGGAACGATCACCCTGGAGAGCTCCTGGGACTCTGAACATGACCTTGACCATGTAGCCTCACCAAGTGAGGGACTAGACGGTTGGACAGACAGCTGATGGGGGATCGATGACTTACCCAGCAGAGCAGAGATTTTAGTTAAAGGTTTACACTTAGATAGTCTTTGGAGACAAGAACCACCACTTTTTTTTTTTAATCTACCATCCTTTCGGGATCTAACTCTTTTTCCCACAAGACCCTGTAAAATCATGGGATTTCAGAGTTAAAAGAGAGCTCATTGTCTAACTGGACTAGGATAAACATCCCTGCACACCACACCCATCAATAGTCAGGGGGTACTTTGAGCAAAGCCCTTCAGTGAGGTGCACTACCTCTGCAGACAGCCGTTTTCATTTTGAGATAACTTCAGCAACACTAACAAGCCTTTAGTGTCTGTTGTGAGTCAGGCATTTGTCAATCGCTAGGAAGGCAATGGATACAGGATAGTGGTGTCCTCTATGGTAACAGAGAAGTTCAGGAAAGGGGGAAGGTTTGGGGGTAAGGAAAATGAGTTCTGTTCTGGACAAACTATGGAACACCCAGAAATGTCCTGAAGGCAGAGTTAGGACTGAGATGACAGACAAGGATCAGAAATATCAAAGTCGGAACCATTTAATAGAGAAGATGGAAACCATGGGAGCCGATAACTTCACCCCTGGAGATAATACAGAGAGAAAAGAGGGGCCGGGACAGAGGTTTGGGCAACACCTACAATTTGCCATCACAACATGGATGGAACCAGAACAGGATGCTGAAAAGGAGTTGTCAGAAAGGTAGGAGGAGGAGAACCAGGAGAGAAGAATGTTGTGAAAACTTGAGAGGAGAGATCAATCACTGAGGCCAAATTCTGCAGAGGGTTCAAGAAGGATGAGGACTGAGAAGCTGGGCAAGGAACAAGGCTCAGATGAACCCTAGGGTACAAGCCGGTATCTCTGAGAGGACATGAATGTTTAAGAAGGGAATAAGCTACAAGGAACTGTTATTACATAAACAGACATGCCACACTCCATCCAGAGATGACTCACCAAAGGGGAATGGATTATTAGCCTGACCATTCAAGGGCTAATTTGTAGAATGTCAGAGACTGAAGGAATTTGGGAACCTGTGTGTTGACATGAAAAATTAGACAGGAGAATTCTTTACTCTACAAGGTCATCTGTGAGATCAAAGAAAAGGAGCACTGATATATGTCCATTAGCTACGGCAAGTAAGAGATGAATGATAACCTTGGAGAGAACAGTTTCCATTGAATGATGATGTCATGAGAGATGCCGGATTCTGGGATTCTGATGGGATTGGGCATGGATTGCATTAACTTTCCAACAACCCAGAGCTCACAGCTGCATTAGGGATCTCAAAATGCCTCCCAAGAACATCTCTAGCAAAAGCAACATTCCTCATCTATGCCTCATTTCAAATTGATCTAGCTACACGTTAGCTGCCCATTTTGTATATGGAGGCTACTTTCAAACAGTACCATTGCTAGACACATGCACATAAATTATTTCATTTGATTCTCCCAACAACCTTGAAGCAGGGCAGGTGTTAGCATTGTCATTTTTGCAGGTGAGGAAAGTAAGACTCAGAGACTTAAATATAAAGTTATAAAGCAGAGGATTTAATCTTTAGGCTGTCTTCCTCATAAACAGATAGGACATTTCCTGGCTGTTTTCCAACTGAAGAGAAGCCGAGGGGTGAGTCAGAAGACTTTAATAATATATACTTATGAATTTTAATTGCAATACAAATGCTAAGCTATTTCATGCAGGAGAGCCCCAAGGGATGACTCCCTCCCTGACGTCAAAGGAGAAGGTAATGGAGGCCTCTGCTCTCCACCTTCATACCAAAGCATTAATGAGTCTGAAGTGACTGGCAGTCATAAATCTGGCAATGGGAAAAAGTCAAAGTGTTCCCATCATCAGAACTAAAAGAAGGAGGAGCCACTTGGGAAAACCTCCAAAGTACCAGTGGGATCTGGTGGAATCAGTCTCATTTTATCTCCAATGTGAGGGATGAGGGGCCCTCCCAGGCCGCTGGCCCACCCACAGCAGCTCAGCTCCACAACACTCAAGAGTCAATGTTTCCAATACAACTCTTGGGAACATGTTACATCTTTGGAGTGATTAGTTCCTACAAGAACACAGTGCTCAGTGGCACTGGCATCTCTTCAGATGAGCTCAAGGTAAGGGCTGCATGTGCGGCTGTCAACTCCGCGGGTTGCTGGGAACTGTCATCAGGAGCCACCCTATTGGTGACCTCTGAAACCAAGTGAAATAATGAAAAAGCAGTCTGATTTCTAGATTCCCCTGCTCCAGGGGCTCAAAGGTGGCCTGACAGTTACCCACATGGAGAACTCAACAGGTAAGGCACATCAAACTTCAAATCCCCAAAGATGACTTTTAAGAGAATGTGGTTGTCTTGGCCTATGCTGTCCTGGTATTTTGCTGTATAAAATAATACTTTGGTCACATCCTTGGGTCAAATCCCTGCTCCTTATGGGTCCTTTGATAGCATCTGGGGACTCCCATCACCACCATCACCACACTCTTTGGAAAGAAAGAATCCAGAGTCTTTGATTTTTTTTTCTGGAAGCTAGTTAGTACCAAAAGGGATCATGAAACATTCTCCAGGGTTTGGGAATTTTCACTAAGATTCCAGCTAGGTAAGGGGATTGATTAATGGCATGTCATCAGTCCTTGCCCCAGATCCCCCTGAGCACATACTTTGCACCAAAACTCCTTTCAATTTGAGGTATGAGGGGTGTTAGAAAACTAAACCTTGTTTAGAAAAAAAGAAATGAAGTGTTCTCCATTAAAAAATGATGAAAGGGCTGAATTCAGAGAAACCTGAGAGGAACTGTAAGAACATGTGCTGAGTGAAGTGAGCAGAACCAGGAGGAATTTATACAACTATAACGTTATAAGGAAAATCTTCTGGAAAAGACAAGAACCCAGAGCAATGAAATGAGTTAATGATAGTTCTAGTTCATCAGACTGTCAGTCAATAAGCATTTAATTAAAATCTTACTATAAATCAGGCAATATCCTAAGCACCAAGGATACAAAGAAAGGAAAATATGGTCCCTGCCCTCAAGGAGCCCGCATTCTAATGGGAGGAAACAACATGGAAATAACCATGCACATACAACAAAGTACATGTAGTATAATGGTAGGGACTAGCTGGTGGAGAGACTAAGAAAGGCATCTCATGGATGATATCAGAACTCCACCTTGAAGGAAGCCAACAAAGCCAGGAGGTGGAGGTGAGGAGAGAGAGCACTCTAGGCAGGAGGGTCAGTAGTCACCCTCTGGGGGCCTTTCTTTGGAAGATGGGGGAAGGGTGGGAACCTTAGCCAAAACTGCCCCAGGACAGCATTCTAATGAACCTTGTGAAACTCTCAATAAATCTCAGCTGAAGGAGGCAGAGATGGGAGATGGAGAAGTGCCTGTGAGGAGCAATAATTAGGCCATCCTGGCTGAAATGCCAAGAAGTTCTACAATGAGGAAATATTCCCAGCAGGGGTTTCAAAGTGAAGTGGAAATAGAACCACTAAACTGACCATCCATAAGGATCGCTGTCACTGAACATTTTTTGGTAAATTCTGTGAACAGGAGGCAATTCAGAAGAGAACAACAAAGAAAAGAACACCTCTGGGTTATAGATAATCTATATCTAGCACAAAACAAAACAAAAAGACATGCGTGGTCGAGTTTCACGGTGTTACATAAAAGTCCCCCTTTTTTGTTCTTTTATTAGGAAATATTCCTGTTTCCGGATATTTGTATTAATAATAATTCTTAAAAGTATTTTTAAAATCTCATATTCTGCCTTTCCTTGTGACATTAGCTGTTTTCAAGTATATTCCCTCCTCTCACCACATATGATCAAGGAGTCCTCTCTTATGACAAAGAAAAACAAATAAAGCCAGACCACATGGTACCCATGTTCAACAGAGAAATTTCCAAAGATCTCAGAAGACCTTGAACAGAAGCTGAAAAATCAATAGGGAAAATATCAGCAACAATAAAAAAAAAGAGCGAGAGAGATCTAGTCATTGATAAGGCAGAGAAACTTAAGGAATGTGAGGAGAACATCAAACTACAACATGCTATTCTTGAGTGGTTTAAGAAAAGAAGTGAGAATTATGAGAGCAGAATTTATAACCTTTGTAGCCAAAATAATAAGCAGAAAAGAAAAACTGGAATTTGTGATGGCACATCACACCAAAGAAACAAAAATAATAGACTAGAAATGCAAGTATACAAAAGTGAAAGACAACCTAGAAGAAGAGGAACAAAATACAAGAACATTAAAAGAAAATATGTTCTCTGTCTAAGCAAATGGTACTGGTCTTGAATTCAGCATGCAGAGACAAATAAAAACCATAGGTCTGCCCAAAGAAACAGGACAAAATACCTAAACACCAGAATGAAGGAAATGATAGAAGAGAATGGACTTCTGTGTCAAAGGGTCCAGTTACTTATTGATGCCCCATTTCTTTCCACTTCTAAATAAAGAATATATCTCATTTCAAAATACAGTAACATTGTTATTTGTGAAGTGCTATGGCATTTCAAAGCAAAACCTAATGGTCACAAGCCAGGAATAATTCCTATACAATAACATTGTAACAACAAACAAACAAATCTTTGAATGACTTTGCAATGATCTACTGGCATTCCAAAGGATCAAAGATGAGGGACTCTGTAGAGACATCTCGTGATGGAGATGTGATGGGCTCATTGTACGTTTTGGACATAACCAATGCAAGAATTGGTTTCACTTAACTCTGCATATTAGTGACAAGAGTTATGTTTTTCTCCTTCTTTCAGTGAGGGATAGGGGATGCCAATGAGAAATAAATGCGTATTAACTGAAAAAAGCTCAAAAATAAAAAAAATAAAAATATGAAGGACATAGCACCATTTTTTTCTTGCAAATTAGAAAGTACATGGGGTCAGGAAAGAATTATGAAACTGACACAAAGTATCCATTCTGAATTTGATCCCTTTCTTTTGTGGTGGGAAGGGGTGGGAGTTAGCCAAGATTGCCCTGGGATAACATTTTAATGAACATTATGAAAATCCCAATAAACCTTAGATGAAGAAGGACGTTTAAGTCCTTTAGGAGGGAAGTATAATTTAAGTGGGTTGGGTAAAGCCCTTAGGCAGTCAAGTTCATTGCTTAAGCGGGAGCAGAAAGCCAGTGACAAAGCAAAGGCCAAGTCCACAATGTTGGATAAATATCTGTCTTCTGACTCCAAACCACAGAGCCCTGGACTCCATGAAGTTCTGAAGTTGGACATATTTTCTTCTGAGTTCAAAGGGGCTCCAGAAACTTGGTCCTTCTTGACATTCCTAATCTAAGAAATGGGACCATTTAGGATGATCACCCTCTTGTAAATGTGCTGTATGGGGGGGAAAAAAAGAAGCAGGCAAGTGTGAAGAAAAAAAAATAAAATCTCCTATTCTAAACGTTTTACCAAAAAATTAAAAATTAAAAAAATTATACAAAGAACCCAGCCGACCTCTGCCAAATGTGAGTACATAACCCATTTCAAGGGGATACCTCAAATTATAGAACCTGGACCTGTGGAGGGCCTTTAGAAGCCTATCCCAACATCCTCAATTTACAGATGAGGAAACTGAGGCTAGATAAAGGGTCTTGGAGAGCCAAGATTCCCAACTCAATACCCTAATTTATAATCTACAGACTTTTGTACCAACTGTGCTTTCTGTTTAATGTGAACTCTCTGAATCTGAAAACATGACCCACCATTGTTGTTTGTCAACAGGGTGTAGTGTGGGCTACATCTGTATCTCATCTGACAAGACATGGGCTCTATGTTTGAGGGCAACCTTGGCCATAGAATGAAGAACATTCAAATAGAGCCAAGAAGGGGAGAAGAGATTAGTCCAGTGCATATGGCAGTGACAAAGGGGACTTTGGGCTGAAGTAAAAAAAATACAAGGTAGCTGTGGTCACAGAGAGAGTTCACTCTAGATCTATAGCCAAATTTCTATGATGACACCAGAGAGCCAAGTTTACACCTCTGGAAAGGAGCTGGTTCAGAAGCCAGCAGAGGCAAGAAAGTAGAATAATCTGCAGTGGAGACAACAACCAGACTTCCACTAAATGCCAGGGAAACAAAGAAAGGCAAACACAGTCCCTGACCTCAAGGAACTGCTTCTCCAAAGGAGGGGGCAATAAATGAATAGCTATGGGGAGCACGTGGAAGGCAATCCAAAGAGTGGTTGTTTAGGTTTCCCCAGGAGTGGAAGAGCTTTGGTGACATTTCCTGAATATCATGTTTTGAGTCCTAGGGAAGTCCCTGAGTGTGTATGAGCAGCTGAGTCCAGTCCCCAAGTCCCGGTCTAGAGCCCACTGGTAGAGTCAGTGTAACAACTTGAGCCTAGGAGAGTCTGCTGTGGGCAGGTAGCCTGGGAGGTAGCTGGTTTAGATTTGATTTATTCATTCATATTTTTATTTGTCCTCATAGAAGAATCATCAATAGAAATCGTTAGCTTGACCTTTTGGGTGAGAGGAGTGCCATTCAATGATGCTCATACAGAGTTTCCCAACAGGCGGATCAGGAAAGAAGGCAAGATTCCATCTGGATCAATCCACACTGACTCTACCTCTCAGAATGACCAGGTGAGCACAGCCACCCACAAGGTCCAGAGGAACTAGAGGACAGAGGGAGAGATAGAAGTCCTTCTCCTGGTTTTGACCCCTACAGGGAGCATGAAGAGGGTAGTGCCAGGTATCTCCTCCATGAGAATAAGATAGCTGGGCAGAAACCACCCCCACAGCCTTCAGATGGGGGAGTTTCTTAGGTTTGTTTTTTGTTTCCTCTTTAGGTCAAATGAAATAGGTGAATTCCCATAGCCAAGCTTCTCAGATTCCCATTTCTACAAAGCTTTGAAACTTATACCAATGTCATCAGGCGTATATTACAAATACCCTTAAATCTGATTTACAGACAGGAACCTGGGTCACAGGGCTAATGGGTGGCCAGATGGGGACTACCTGCTCCTAGAGCCAGGTCTCCATCACACCTTACTCACTTTTGGCACAGAAATTAGAAACTCGTGGCAGGCCAAGTGTCAGGGGGATATAATGGGTAAAGAATCCAGAAACCAGGAAGACTGGAATTCCATCCTGTGCGTGACCCTGGCAAGTCACTGAACCTCTTAATGTTCTGAGGATCTGTGCAGAAAAGGTCTTACTCTGACCTGTAAAAAGGAGTGTCTTCATTTCAGAGTTTCCTATACCAATTCATCCACAGACTGAGGTTTATCACTGGAGGTACAGCAGTGAGTTTGGGAAAGCTTCAGTCACCCAAAAAGGGTATCTCACCTGGACTTGGTGTAGTTAATAAGTCTTACTGAAAAGACACAAATATTTCAGCTGAATTTGAGGGACCCTGACACAGTCTGGACTGTAACCCACAAGGTGGGGCAATGGAATGAAGGGTGGTCTGAGAATCAGGAAACAAGGGTCTGAGCCTTGACTGTCCCATTTTTCTATCTCCTTAGGCCAACATTTCCTCAGTGTTTAAAGCTCTAAGATTAAGGATTTAATGGACAAGATTCTCTCCACTGTCTCTTTGAATATTATTGGAGGTCAACAGGGCCTTGCTCTGATGGCCCTGAAACAGGGGACTCAGTCATGACCTTCTGCCGCTGACTCCAGAGGGAGGGTATGGCTCCCAGCAAGCTCTTGGCCCCTTCAATCCCAGCTCCTGCCAGTTTGCCAGGGATGATTAAAGCTCTTTGTTCCAACGTGCCCTGGGTTTTCCTCACCAGCTCTTCAGTTTTTCTGAAATTCCAGGCCGCAGGGCTGAGCTCATAGGCTACAGATTTCTCTTGCAGACTCTTGGCTCCTGTGTAATGAATTTTGTCTCTTGGAGTAATAAAAAGTACATCAGGTGATGTTCCATGTACCGTGACTTCTCTTTGAAGCCCCAGGGAACCGGATCAGAGGAGCCAGGCCCCTTTGGCTGGACTGGGCTGGGCTGGGCAGTTACTTTAGACTCTGCATACCTGTAAGAATGCCCATTCTGAGGATTTGAGGATCCATTTTCTATGGAGTCATTTGTCTCTTAAGTACTTTACTGGAAAATGGGTCTAATGCTGATAAATTGGCTTCATAGGATCTGAAACACTTCTAGCATTTTCATAGTAAGTGTTGGTGAGAATTCATCAAGAAGTTTTGGACTAGAAAGAAACAGCTATGTAAATGCAAAGGGCCTGATAAATTATTTTGGAGACATTTCAATGCCCAACTTTGGGCAGCACAGGCTAGTTGTGCCATCACTGAGCTGAATGGGACCTGACAGGACAAAGCTATAGAAAGATGCCACTAGAGGAGATCTCCTTGCTCACACAGTTCAACTTTCTCATTTTACATATGTGAAAATGGGGACCAGAGAGGGGAAGCCACTTACCCAAAGTCACTAGCAAATAATTTATATTGAGCTATGAAAACTTAGAGAGGATAGCTGAATGGCACACAGCACAGCGCACGAGGCCTGGAGTCAGGAAGATGACTCTTCTTGAGTTCAAATCTGGCCTCAGTCACTTAGTAGCTGTCTGGCCCTTTTGGACTCAGTTTCATCTTCTGTAATGATGAGCCAGAGAAGGAAACAGCAAACCACTCCAGAATATTTGCCAAGAAAACCCCCCAAATCATGCAGAGTCAGACAGAAATGCAAACGTTGTGGTACTAGAGAAATGGCAGCTGTAATCCTTGCTGTTAAGTGAGGTTTCAAATTCAAATTTCCTGACTCCAAATCCTGTCTTCACCAAATAAGAAGAACAAAGAATTCCAGGTTGGAAGCAACCTCAGCAGCTTCCCAGCTGAACCCCCAGATGGAGGGAATCTGCATCTACTAAGTGATCATCTCCACAGAGGTGCAACCCAGCGCCTTTAGAGAAGTGGCAGGAATTCTTACCCAAAATCCAGCCTCAATTTTCTCCTTGCAACTTCTGTCCATTCTTCCTTTTCTTCCTCTGGAAGCTGACAGAGCAAATCCAACTCCCATCCTTCTTCCACAAGAGAGTGGTTCCGGTTCTCCATATTTAATGCCCCTGTGAGTTCAATTCTCTTCCTATGATGCTGACTCGAACTATCCATGTCCTTCTCAAACGGTGTCACCCAGAAGTGAAAGCAGACCTAGAGGTAAGCTCTGATCAGAGCAGAGGACAGCAGGCCCTTCACCTCCCTAACCCTGAAAACTGTACTCAATGCAGCCCAAGGTCACACTGTTGGCACATAGAGACCTTGCCACCTACCACAAACTGCACAGACAAATGGCTATCTGTCTACGTCTCTTCTGTCATGTATTGAGGGAAAGCCAATTCTTGAACCCAAGGGTTAAACTTAGCCCTCTGGTCTTTAAATATTCAGAAGTCTATGGAAGGGAAATGATGGATGGGAGCAACTATCAATACCCCTAAATAAGGAACTGTGAGTGGGGACCACAGAAAAAACTGATTTCTTTCTCCATTTTTCTTTTTGTTTTTAGAATTTATTCCTTTCTATCATTATAACAGTAAACTCTACCAAGTTGTCTTTATCCACAGAGCTTAGCTGCCTCCTGAGTTCCAGATCCATATGTTGTACCAGCCACAGGATAATTCCATTAATATCCCACCATCTTTTCAAAGCTTTCATGTCCTAAGCTGAGCCTCTAAACCCACTCCTTCTGGTGGCGTAAATACCAGAGTTTAGTGCCACCATTTTCCTCATTTTGTTAAACTGGAAAGCTTGGTTTTGTGTCTGCCTCTTTGCTCTCCCTCGGCTCTCATTTGCCATCGCTGACATATCCTTTTTGAGTTTTCATTTGTTCATCTAAGAGATATTTATTTAGTCCTTTCTGTGAGGGAAGAACTCTGATCTGAATCACTGGAAGGGAAGGTCATATTAAGAGCACAGAGAGCCTCTGGGAAAGGTCAGTGGCTGCCAAGCTCTTGTCAACTTTCTGATGGTCCTTGGACTGAAACTTCTTGTCTCCAACTGAAGCCCAGAGGCGGCAAAGCCCCAAAGTACATGGGTGAGGGAGGATTTCTAACCCTGATTTGGGGACTTCCCAGTATCTTTGGTTTATTTCAAGGAGTCACAGAATTATAAAGCCAAATAAATAAAGACAATTATTTGGAAGTCTTTGACAGTTATTGTAAATCTAATGAGTGCATCCTTTTAGGGAGTGTTTACCACAAGGATCACTTACCTTATACAGAAAGGAAATGGATGCCATATTTTTCCAAGATTATTTCCTTCTTCCAGTCGTTCTTACAACCAAAATCCTTTTCCTGTGCCACTCTCCTGCTACTAAAGCCACTCCTTTTTCCCCTCCAAGGACACACATAGGGAGATATGTGTGTGTCCTTTAAGCATTCTAGAAAACAACCTGTGTTATAGGTTCCTATTAGAAACAACCAGCACTCTACTCATCTGCGTGAGAAGAGGGTGCAGATTTGTGGCTAAACAGTAGAGGGCGGTGTGACCTTGTACTCCTTCCAGTGAGGTCTGCTGGGAGCTAACAAAGAGTTCTTATCTAAACAGTTTTCTAAGCCGAGATGGGCACTGCATGAGGCACAGGGATGCCCAATGAGCCTTTTGCCTTCCCAGGACTTATTGATAAGCAGGGGAGATATGACATTCAACTGTGAATCACCTAAGTGACCATGTAAAACAGTGGAGAGCAGTCTGCCATGGCGGCACACACACCAGGGGGTGTATGCCTAGGAGCATCACCTATCCATGCACAAAATTATTGTATGACCAAGCTAGAAGGGGCCTCTGACACCATTAGATTCAATCCCTCATTTTTCAGGTGAATAAAATGAGGCCCAGAGAGTTCAAGCAGCCTCTCCAAGGTAATGGTGGTGGCAGAAGTACGGTGCACATTCAGGTCCCCTGATCCATGAGTCCAGGATTCCAGTTTCAGCACTCCCTTCCTGGACTTCCTGTATTAAGGCCACTGGTGCATATGCTGGCTTGCTCTTCTTTCTTCTCCCCCTGACTCTGTCTCTGCCTCTGTCTGTCTCTCTCTGTCTCTGCCTCTGTTTCTGCCGCTGTCCGTCTCTCTCTGTCTCTGTCTCCCTCCCCCTTCCCCAATTTGCTCCCTCATTTGAACAATTGTTAGCTTCTTGTTTTGCCCAAAGGACACTTTAATCTTCTACAGTGTGGAAGAACCCACAAGCGAAAGCTGTTCTCGATCTGCTTGTCCATGGCAAGGAGCCACTCCTTGTTGGGAAAGCAATGGGGCCATGGAGAGATCAGGTGGAGAGGATGGGAGTCCGGCTTCCAGTGCTTTCAGATGAGAGGTGAACTCCCCGCCCCCTTCTGAGACCTCGTCAGTTCTGAAATTCCAGGGCTCTATGATACTATGGATATTACGGTAAGTTACTTTGTATCTTACAGTAAGTTACTTTGTATCTACATCGTAGGAGCTATTTTTAGGTTGCAACGCCACCCCCAGTAAGCTATAAGCATCTCCAGGGCAGGGACTGTTACGTTTGTATCTTTTCCTGTTCTTTGTTGAATTGGAATCCAATACAATGGAAGGGGCCAGAGTTCCTTCTGAGGACAGGGCGTGCTACAGAATGTCAAAATCGCTGAGGCACAGGAGGTCAGCATTAGATGGGACGTCAAAGTTTGTCAAGTCTCTGCTATATCTGCGCACACACACACAACCCTCTATCTCACAACAACAACTGCTCACCCCTCCTTCCCTTGAAGACACCTTCCTAAAACATGATGCCCAGAAGTGAACATGATCAGAAGATGGGATCCCCCCAAGGTGGAGGACAGCAGCACCCTGCAACAGCAATGACGAAGGACCAAAATGGGAAGGACACATTTCCCAGAGTAGATGAGACTTGACCTAGGATGAGGAGGCCCTCATTGGGGGGTGGGGGGTGGGAAAGGCCTTTCCATGCCAGTTAGAACGTATTAGCCATACCATAGCCTCAGAAATTTCCATGACATGCCCAGAGTTAGAGTCAATCACTAGCAATGATGTAGAGCACACATAGAGAGAAGCCAGGTGATTGAGCTTTTTAACTGCCGGCAGGAGTGAATTTTATCCTCTAGGCAATGGGTTAACTCAAAATGGGTAGTTTGAGCCCCAGTGTGAGCCATGACTAAACTGGTGTGTTTAAGAAAATTCTTCCAGTGCTGTCATGTCAGGGGGATTGGATCTAAGAGAGATTGACAATGGAAAGACCATAGAAGACAGCATGCTGATTACTTAAGCATAAAGAGACAATGAACTTTACTGTGAGTGAATGAGAAGAGAAAATGAAAAAGGAAAGGAAAGGGGAAAAAAAGGAAAAGAAAAGAAAAAGAAGAATGGGTAAAGGAACCATTGTACAGGAAGAACTCATAGGAGGTGGCGACTTACACAGTCTAAAAATGTCATCACTAAGATGCCAGGGGGGAAAGACAGGGAGCTCACTGACCCACTGGTGGATGATCCAATAAAAGGTTTTGTCACTCTGAGGTATTTGGACCCTCTGAGGAGGCCTGTGAGGACACTGATGAAATCAAGGAAGGTCAAATGTATTCATTTGGTGCAGACTGCGAGATATCCAGGGACAGGTTTGGGGATTCCAGCTCTAAAGGTGGAAACCATCCAGTTGAACTCCTTCATTTTACAGATGAAGAAACTGAGGCCTAGATAATTGATATACTGGAGGTCATAGCAAAGGGCAGAGCTGAGATTTGAGCCTGGGATTTTCAGGTCTAAGTCCCACACCCTTCCCACTGCATCAGGTTGGTGTCTTGGGGCTCTTCATTTCTCTCAGTTCTCTAGGTTGTACTCATCCCCTCACAAGGAAACCTGGGACAGACACCTGTCAAGGTAATGGTGCCATGCCACGGAGAGGAGAAAGGAACTTGATTTTAAGTTGGAGGCCCTGGGGCCAAGTCCAGTTCTGCTACTTGGCCCATACAAATATGGACAAGTTACTTTCCCACTCTGGGTCTCAGTTTCTTGATCTTTAAAGTGAGTTGGTTGAACTAGAGGATTTCTAGGGTCCCTTTCACCTCTAAATCCTATAATCTTTTGAAAAATGAATGGCATGAAAAATAAGAATTAGCATTTTTACTCAAGTCTATCCAGCACAGAATAAGTGAGCAAAGCTGAGGGTATGTCAAGAAGAACACCTTTCATCCACCACCAATGAGCAGAGAACTAAGTATGTTGAACTGGGACTGCAAAGAAAATGGCGGATCTGGAGAGAAGGTACGTGATTTCTCCAAAGTTGCACTGAAGCAAAACAAAAGCCCAAAACCTGGGGCTAAGAATATGGGCCTTGACACTGCTCTAAAGCGATTAGTCCTGCACAATAATTAGGACAAGGTTAGCACAGTAACTGATTGCAATCCACAATGAAGATGGCGTCTAGGATAAGGAAACTTTCTTAATGCTTAGCTACAGGTAACCAAGGTGGGTGGATCCCAAAGTTAGTCACCGCTGGGAAATTGAGCCAGAGAGCTAGAGGAAGAGAAGGAAAGACTTGGAACTGTCCTTGAGATAATTGTCCATCTTTCTATGTTGAGCAAATAGCATTAGTGTGCTGGGCTTCTTGGAAAGGCTTTGGGGAGGAAACATCCAGGATACTAAGCAGAAGCTAGTGGTAAGGCCCAAGGACCATGCGTTGGTTCCTCCAGCCTCAGTGAGAGGGAATGGAAGGCCCTGGCCCTCTTCTCTTTGGTTGAATCCCAAGCCCAGCCCAGGAAAGTCAGACAGTTGCTCTTGCAGTAAGTAGGTAAGTAATCCAACCCTGGGTGTTGCAGAGGATTATCTGCAGAAGAATCTCCCTGGTCCTGGTGCTTGTGGGTATGTAGGATTGGCTTTCATTGTTTTATTTGATAACACACCCTGGTTGTAAGTGTTGCAAGTGTGACTGGGGATGTCCAAATATCCTTGGGAGAAACAGGTCTATACCATTTTCACTAGGTGTCCCCAGCTAGTTCCAGGGGTCTGGGTCTCCTCCTGCACCTTAGGCAAGGGCATATGCTACCTGGAGCATCTTTGGCAAATTGCATGCTTCCCTGGGCCTCAGTTTCCTCATCTGTACCATGGGGAAGTCACATGATCAGGAGTCAGCTCCCTTTCAGCTGGTCCATGATCCTGGATTCCTGCTTCCTTTCTCTTGAAGAGGTCAATCTTTTCTCCTTTAGTTTAACACTAAGGCCCCTAGGCAGTGGAGGAGGGGGCACAGAGCACTGGTCTGGTGTCACCTCAGGCATTCAGGTAAAATTGAACAAGCCCCTTCCCTCTTTGATCTTCCCTTGTTCATCTGTAAAATGGGTCAGGGGCCCAGGAGAGGGGAAGTGGGTAGTAGATTTAATGACCTCTGGGATCTCTCCTGGATTTAATGGAGGAGTCTGTGAACCATGATCTCCCTGATCATGGTCTTTTTCCTAGGCCATTTTCTTTCCACAACTCTGTCAGTCCACCAATGAGCAGAATTTTCCTTTGATGTTTTTTGTTTGTCCTGGATCCCTTAGGCAGTCTGCTGAAGCCGTCCAAACCCTTCTCAGAAGGGTGCTTTTAACTACACAAAATAAAATACATTCTTCATGGAGGCCATGTGAAGAGCCCTGTTCTATACCTACACCAAGAGATTCAACTCCCTCCTGAAGAATATAGCCCAGGCCCAGGGCATGGGCACTAGCATGGCCTCCTCCCCAGGAACACTCAGTGCCTAGAGAAAGCAATGTCTGAGAACAAGGCTGCAAGGCTGGCATCATCCATCAGCCTGGCAGGATATACAGCCGGTTCATGAATCCTATAGCCTCCTTCTCCTTATTGGTGAAAAAATGACCTGTTTGGGAACCAAAGAGCATTAGAACACAGGAAGCCTCAGATTCCCCTTCCTGTCTTTTTTGTTTTTTACAAGTATTTATTTATTTTTTCTTTCTTTTTTTTTTTAGAGGCAATGGGGTAAAGTGACATGCTCAGGATCATATAGCTAGTAAGTATCTGAGGCTAGACTTGAACTCAGGCCCTCCTGAGTCCAGGGCTGCTACTCTAGTCATCTAGCTGCCGCTCCCCTTCCTGTTTTCAGAGCTGGGGCCAGCTCCCAGGCAGTACTCTGGCCTGGGTTCTCCCCTTGCTGAGCCAGGTAAAGCATGGGTGGAGTAGACTCCCCTCAGGATCTTCTAGCCATTCTTGATGCCCTAGGTGATATCTGGTGTCTCCCACCCATTAAAATCCCCTAGGCAAGTATAGTCTCATTAACTGGGAGAGATACCTGATAACTCTCAGGGCTTCGAGTTTTAACAAACCTCCACTGAACACTCAGGAACAGTGGGCCAAGGAAAAATCAGTACCATTTCCAGGCTCCTTGGCAGTCTGGGATAGTGAATGGTTGCTCTGTTTCCAGTTCCTGGCCTTATCTGGGCACAGAGAGGGTTCTGGGTGGAGGTCACTTTTAGAGCCTTCTATCAACCTGCCTGAATCCCCACCCTGCCCAGGCCCTGAGGGTGTTTTCCAGACTTGGGTGAAGAGGCAGGTGAGCCTTGCCCAAGTCCTACTCCAGGTGGGTTCGAGGCTAATTGACTTGATGTCATTGCCTGGCTCCTGGGAAGCCATACCGCAGGCTTCTCTATGTGTGAGTGCCTAGAATAGGGACCCTTGGCACTCACCGTTCAGGATGCAAGTAGAGATTTGGAGCTGCTTTCAAAGATAGCAGTGAGGTTTGCTCCAGGAGCCCTGGGAGCAGAGTGGGATGGGTAACTCCATGTCTGCTGGGCATCCCAGGGCAGGATGTTACTGCCACTTTTGTCTCACCTTAATCTTTCTTTCAATAAAGGCACATTCTTTCCTAAAAGAAAGCAAATGAACCCTGGCCTGCCCAGATCAACCACCCAGGAAATAACTCTCGGCCTGCGGCTGGCATTCTCAATCCCCTACCTCCACACCATGGAGACACTAGTCTGGGTCCTAGTTCCCTCCCAGAATAGGTTAGGGACACATTTGTAAGAAGAACAAGCTCAGAAAGTTCCCTCCCTGCCCAGAAATAGCCCTTCTGATCCGAGTTCAAGTTTGATTTGACAGCTTCCAGTAAATATTCACGAGTGGCACAAAACCAGAGCTGCCCTGGCTGAATCAGGGGCAGAAGACCTACCTTTGTGGATGGGCCCTGGGGACAGACAAGGAGCCCTTCTTCTGCCCAATCTGGGTCAAGGTAATTATCCTGTAGGATGTGAGTTCTGCCCAATCTGGGTCAAGGTAATTATCCTGTAGGATGTGAGTTCTCTGGGGATACGAGTTGTTTCATTTTTGTTTCTGTTAGTGCCTGATCCATCGGCTAATAGAGATGGGCTTGTCTATGATGTTTGGACATACCCATTAAGATGCTCTGGAGAAACTTTCAGTCCAACCCCCCTCATTTTGAAGACAGTAGATGCTCAGTAAATGCTCATTGAATTATTGAATGAATGCACAATAAAACTCAATATTTAACTGAGGCATGTGAACTAATAGGTTGTATTTTTGAGTTTGTCCAGTAAGACAAGTCCGAGGCTGCTCTGAGTCATTCTTGACCAACTTACCTGAAGACCAGAAAGGACGATTGGCTCCTCTCTCCATGTCTCTCCTCTGGACTTTTCCCTTTTCAGGAGAGAAGAAAATTTGAAGAATCTGGCCTGGTTTAGGAAAGGGTCCAAATAGCACCTATGTCAAATGTCCCCCATATGTGGCAGGTGCCCACTCCTCACTTCCCCCTTGTAGCATCCTGACCTTCCTTCTAACCACCCAATTCAGGCACAGCCTCCAACAGGTGACATCTCCTGACCCTACCCCCAGCTGTAAATGTTCTCTCACCCTTGAGATAAATGACTTTGTGGCATGCTGTGTGCACTGGAACTTTTCTTATCTGGTTACATATCCCTGTGTCCCTAGGATGGAGCTCGATGCCAGGCAAATGCTCCTCGGGTCGTAGTGAAAGCTCGTGGACTGACTACTGTACCCCAGGGGAAAACAAGGTCCTCTGGGAAGGAAGGAGCTGTTCTTTAGTTGATTTTAGTAAACTGATTTTTATTGGTTTATTTTTCTCCAGCTGCATTGTTTAGTCTTGAATCCACAAACATCTTTCCACCCCATAATGCTTATTGACTATTGACTCTTGGTCTTTGTAATTAATCTCATTGCTTACCACAGTCCCATGGATCTAGGAAACTAGAATTAGATTTAAGGTTGGGACTGATATAAGGATTTCCTTGGTGATGAAAGACACTCTACCAAGGAATATTGCACCTGGGGTTTGTCCTGTGTCCTGAGCCCTTGCTCTGGCAGTTATCTGGTGAAGTCTATGGACCCCTTGCTTCTCAGAATAATGGTCTTCAATACATAAAATAAAATATTCAAGATTATAAAGAATATCAACTGTTATTGAAATATTGTTATGAAAATTTTGAAAAAAAAAAAGTTGAGGAAATCCTGGAGGGCAGTGGCCCAAAACTCTCTCCAAACCAGATGAAAACGTAATTTGAAAATTAATAAAATGAAAAAAATACAATAAAACACTTGCATTGTTCAGTTGAGTCCTACTCTACATGACCACATTTTGAGTTTTCTTGGCAAAGATAGTGGAATGGTTTACCATTTCACTTTTCAGGTGAGGAAACTGAAGCAAATAGGGTTAAATGACTTACCCAGGGTCACATAACTAGTAAGTGTCTGAGGCCAGATTTGAACTCAAGTCTTCTGGAATCCAGGCCCCATGCTCTATACACTCTGCCACTTAGCTCCCCTAATGCCACAAGTTCATTTGTGGTCTTCTAAGTCAATTTGCAGCCCAAACAGACATAACATTTGAACTCAGGTATTGCTTGGTCTGAGGATCGCTCTATCTACTATACCAAGCTGGGCACAGGAATAACTTCACATTGTTTTGTTAAATTGAATTCTAGGATGAAACTGGCTCCTTTATTCTTTGTAACATGGGCAAACATTTTGAAGTTTATGGTCTACTGTTACTATGCTCATTATCTGTTTATTCATTTACGTATTAATTATTTATTTTGCAGGAGCTCTTGCCCCAAACACGAAGGGTGTGACTTTTCCATCAAGCTGCTGCATTGCCAAGAGCACCAGGCTCTTTTTGACTCTGGCTCTTGTTCTCCCTCCCTCCCTTGACTAAGACCACTCGGGAGTTCAGATCAGAGTCGCTAATAGCTTTTAGGGAGCTCTTTATGATTTGAAAAGCACTTTATAAATGTTGTATAAATGAGATCAGATCATCACAACAATCTTGGAAGGTAGGTACTCCAGATGAAATGAGTTGCCCAGGGTCACATAGCTAGTAAATGTATGATGTTGAATTTGAACTCGAATCTTCCTGACTCCAAACCATTCTCTCTATCCACCTAGCTACTGACAGTACAGGTTAGAGCTAGTACCAAGTTCTGTGTGGGGACTTCCTGACTTGGGGCTAGCCCAGGCAGACTCTAGACAAAGCAGTCCTAAACAATCATACTTCTCTATGAGTCTGGGGCCCTTTCCCCCAAAGTTATCACTTGTATTCTTCCACTGATGGCCTCTCTATATGACCCTCACAGCATAGAAGGGACTGTGGGTTCTGTAAAGGGGGAGCATTAGAACATAAGCATCACTGTCATCTGCCAAGCTAGAATGGTCCAATCATAGTGTCTGGTCTGTACTCAGAATAAGCCTGTGCAAGCCGGAGAGACTCATCCCCAGGTTGGCAGGAGGAAGGTTGATTTGGGCACTATACTCTCCTTAGCTAATGCATGAAGTTCTAAGGAAGTGGGCATCTCCATTGGTCAAAGGAACATCCACAGAGATGAGTCACAGTTATTCAAGATTTTGAAATGGGGGTTCAGGTCTATCCTGAGATTTCAGCTTGGGGCTGCAATGTGTGCCCATCACATGGGAAGGTCATTCACCAAAGCTACAGTGTGGGTTCAGTGGCCGTTGCCTCCACATGGAGATGCATCACAGAGAGTCAGACATGTTGACCCCAAAGGTCAACAGTTTGGCAAGCCCAAGGAATCCTGACTCTTTATTTGATGAACTTTTTAGGCCTTCCTTGGGCAGGAAATGATATCAGTAGTTTGAGCCTTAGTTTACTGGACCAAAAAAGTCTTGAGCAGAGCTTCTTTAGGCGAAAACTGGGGTACGCTCATTACACATTTATTAAGGGCCTGCTGTATACCTGACATTGTTCTAAGAGCTGACGGTACAAAGAAAGGTGCTACATGAGTCCCTGTGCTTGAGGAGATGCTCAGTCTAATGGGGGAGACAGCATGAAAACAACTACACACACACACACACACACACACACACACACACACACACTCTACTCCATGACTACATGACTGGACTGAGTACCCAGGGCACTCCCTTCCCTCTTCCATGCATCTCTCTTATCGCTGCCTCCATCTTCTTTGGAGGCTTTGGGTCTTTCCTTTGCCCTGTTTTAGGACAAGAAAAGGAAAAAAAATGTGGGAATTGTCTAAGGTGAAGGGACTTGAAGGATGATAACTCCTGGTTAACTAGCACTGGAAAGTTTACCAAACATTTTCCTCCCAACAACTTAAGGAGGGGCCTGTGCAGGTATTACTGTACTCATTTAGAACGAAACTCCCTGAGGGAGGAATCATTTTGGTTTTGTCTACGTGCCCCCCACCCTTTAGCACGGCCCTTGGGATGGGGCAGAGGCTCCATTGAGGCTTGTGGAGTGAGTGATTGCTTTTTCAGGGGAATGGAAGTGAACAAACATTTATTAAGCACCTACTGGGTGCCAGGCAGGGTGTATGCCACCATCTATGAGATGAATGATATTATTTTTATTCATATTTTACTGTTCAGAAAACTGAGGCAGTGACTTGTTTAGAGTGATAGCAGGGAAGTATCTGAGGCTGGATTTGAGCTGGCTGAAAGGGCTGGGGATTCACAAATTGAATAAATGTAGTGTCTGGTGCTGTTATCCTGCTTGTTCAGTTTAATGGTTGCCATTGAAATGTCTGTCATGGTGGCTTCTGTGTCAATAACAATTTTTTCTTTTCGTTCAGTCATTTCATTTATATCCAACACTTCCTGACCGCATTTGGGGTTTTCTTGGCAAAATTACTGGAGTGGTTTGCCATTTCCTTCTCCAGCCTGTTTTATAGATGAGGAAACAGAAGTAAATACAGTTAAGTGACTTGCTCAGGGTCATCCAGTTGGTATCTAAGGCCACATTTGAACTCAGGACCTTCCTGATCCAGGCCAGGCAACTCTAGCCATTGTGCCACCTGGCTACTCCTCGACAATAATGGCTGGCATTTATATGTGTGGCTCTAAGTACTTTTTTAATCATCATTTATTTATTTAGCCTTCTTTTTTGTTTAAAATTTCAGTGACAAATTCTCTCACCCCCTTTTACTCCCTTCCCAAACAGGGCATTTTATATCAGTTATATGTGTGGAATCATGCAAAACATTTCCATATTAGCCATTAAAAAAGCAAGAAAAATAAACAAGCTGAGAAAATTATACTTCAATTTGCTCTCAGAATTCGTTGGTTCTTTCTCAGGAGGAGGTTAACCTTGTTCATCATTAATCTTCTTGGAATTGTCTCAGATCATTGTATTGATCAGAGTAGTTAAGTATTTCATAATTAATTGTCATTGCAATATCATTGTAATGGTTGTGTGAAGACACTTTAGTATGCAATTGATTTGAGTGTTATAATTGTCTCTGTTTTATTCATGAGGAAACTGAGGCACAGACTGGTTAAGTGATTTACAGAGAGTCAAATAGCTTGTAAGTTCCTCAGGCAGGATTTGAACTGAGGACTTCCAGATTCTAAGCCCAGTATTTTACCCAGTGAAGCCACTAGATAGATGTTCTGTTTTAGAGAGAATCTGATTTGTTTTTGTTTTTCCAAGAAGGAAACAGTATTTGTCGGATTCCTTTTGTAAAGTCATGCACATGGATGAGCATTTAAAGAATGACAGTACTCTACTGCCTGAGCTCTGACCCCACCACCCCTCTGTGGCAGCGTAGGATGGCAGAGTCAGAGAACGTGCCTTCCTATCCTGCCTCTTTGTGATCACAGAAAAGTCCCCTGACCTCCCAGAGTGTCTTCTGCCGCCCAGTTTTTGTCTGGATATTGAGTAGATTAGACTAGACAGATGTCTCCCGGGCCCTTCTCTAGGGCTCCATGTAGCAGCTTCTGCTCGGGGAACTTCAAAATTCAAAAGTCCAAAGGGACCAGCGTGAGTCAGTGATGGGCAGACTCGGCTGCCATTGGCTTCTCAAAGTCCCTCTTCACACAATCAAAAAGCATTTGTGAAGGGCATCCCGAAGGGTCTGGAATGGGGCCGGGTCCTCAGGGAGACAAAGACAAAAATAGTAAGTACGCCCCACCCTCCACCAGCCCTACGAAGGAGCTGACGTTCTAATGGAGGAAAGAATAGCAAGCCACATAATTAGATCCAGGAGAGCTGTAACTCGTATATATGTGAACCAAGTACAGTTAGATTTAATTTGTATATAATTATTAAATTATATATTAAAATATAACAGAAGTATATGTCATATATTTATTGCATAGGTATATTGCAATGCATATATTTTATATACAGTGTATGTGCACATACAATGTGTATACATGCAAGATCTCTGTATATATAACATGCATACACATAGACATGTATGTGTGTTTATATTGTATACATATGTGTATACCTATACCTACATACATGTGTTCATGGATTCTGTACATATTTATGTGTATACATATAGATATGCATATGCATACATATCAACACATGTGTGCCTACGTGTACAGCAGTTGAGTTTTTCCAGGGAGGGCACTAGCAGCCACAGCAATCCAGAAAGGCTTCCTGTAGGAGGGGTGCCCTTGAACTGAGGCTTGCAGGAAATCAGGAATTCCAAGAGGCAGAGATAGAGCAGGTAGCACTTTTCAGGATCATATTCCTCAATGGGACCCATCATCCAAGCATAATCAAATGGAAATTTCTAAAGGTCTGACTGAGTCACTTCCCTACTCCAGAAGTTTCAATGACTCTCTTTTGCCTTTAAAATAAAATTGATCTGCCTTCCCTTCTGGTAAAAGCAAACAAACACCCAACAAGCCTCAACTGAACACCTGCTCCATACCAAACTCTATGCAAAGAGCTGGGGATACCCAGACAAAAACACACCAAGCCCTGCCCTCAGGGAGCTTGAATTCTAAGTGAATACAAGGACACTGGCACAAGTAAGTTCTTGGGAGGAAAAGTGCTTGGTAAACTTTCTAAAGGTAGAGAAGCAGAAAGGGTGAAGCCCCTCTCTGTCTGGCCCCAGGTTCTTCTAGACTCATCTGCTCCATCTTTTCCTTCCCCTTATCAGTATTCCAGCCAATGATGGCTCAGGAGAAGAAAGTGAGGCTGATGACCTTCACATCCCTCCTCCTTCACTCAAAGCAAAGTCAAGTGCAGATCCTGTCATCATTTCTCTGATGTCATGGTCCTCTTTGATAACAAAGGACAAACACAATTCCAGCCAATCCAAAGTTCTTGCAGCTCTGCATCCAGGACATTTCACCTCCTCACACCCTGCTCACTTCTGTCTCTGTAGTTTCCCCTCAAGGCTCCATAGGAGGGTGGGTCACCTCCCACTGAAGCTTTGTGTTGATCCCACTGGTTTCCATTTCCTCCCCTGGGAAATGACTTTGCATGCAGATGGAGTTTTCACCATCTCTTACTATCTACTTATGCTTCTTGAGGATAAGGCTTTATTTTGATCTTTCTGTCATCTCCAGTATCTGCCCAATGCCTGGCAACCAATGCTGCTGTTTGGTAAGTGTTTGTTGAGAGAATGAATGAGTAAGTAAATCAGGAAAGAGAAGAATGCCAAAGGCACAAGGAAGAGGACAGGCTAATGGCCAGGTAAGATCCCATGAAGTTCTGACTTGGAGATGCTGGGGGTCTTCCAGGCTCCTGTTCCACCTTTGCATTTATCTGCCAGGACATCCAAAAAGACCTAAGTCACTAGACCTGCTTCTGGTTCTTCCTGAAAGGAATTGGGGTCTTGGTCAAATGGAGGCACTAGATGTAAAGATGGATCCTCAGAGGCTCCAACCCCTGCTTCTGGTATCTGTGAAAAAAAGAATATTGCATCATCAGAAAGGCATTCAGGAGGTTAAAGAACCAGAGCTTGAACCCGACCCAGGAGAACCTGACCCTAAGTGCAAGCAAAGACATCATGAAGGACCAATGAATACCAAGCACAGCATGAACTGAAGGCTTCTCTTTCCATGCTTCCCCCTCCTCTCACCCTAGCCCCAAGGGCTGATGAGAGACAGAAGACTCCAAGTTCTATTTGTTTGACTGGCCATAACATCCAGACTGAGTAGTCCTCCTCTACCCCACTATTGGTTTAAACTCAACAAGCATTTATTTATTAAACATGTACAAGGAATTATGTTAGATCTTGAGAATACAAAGGTGGACAGCAAAGTAGTTAATGACCTAATGAAGCTTATGTGGGGAAAGGGAGGGGCAGACATAACTTGTTCATGGAGAAATCAATATAGGATGATAAAGGTCAGGCAAGAATGCTAAGGGCCATAACTGATCATAAAAGGTCCTGCGGAGGGATGTGGCCCTTGAGCTGAACCTTGAAGGCCAATGAGGTTCGGAAAATGAGGGAGAATTTGGAAACCAAGGTGACAGAGCAATCACTAATTGCTATCTCCCTCCCCTTGTTGACCTTGAAGAGCCCAGAGAATATCTCCCCAGAAAAAACTCTGGAACAGTGGGAGCAGCAAAAGGGGTAAACAGTGTCTTAGCCAGTGAGGCTAGGAAGATCACTAAGGAGGATCCCTCTTGCTGTGGCCAAAGGCTACCAGTGCAGGATCAGAGTTGTCCCAGACAGACCCAGCTCAGCAAACCAAGAGAAGATCCTGAGCCCAGGGGGTGAAGCCTGAAAATACCAATACCAGGACCCCAGGTGTTCCTCAATACCCCAAGGGAATCACAAAGACACTAGCACAGACAGGATCACCAACCCCTGCCTTGGTCACACAGCACTGAAAGAAAAAGATCCAAACAGGCTTCAGGGACAGAATCTCTTGCGGCAGTGCAGATCCCTCAACCCACAGGCACTAAAGGTCAGTGAGAGGGTCTTTCTGGCTGGCTGAGAAGGGAGCAGGGTGTCCCCATAACACGGGACTCCTCAAGTGGCAGCTGTAGAGGCAGAAGTGGACAGGGCTCCCAAAGCAGGCAGTAGCCCACATCTCATCGTAACCCCCCTGAGGGAACTGAACCCTGTGTGGTGGCCCTGCCCCCACCTGAGCAGTTGAACTTAATCTCACATTGAATAGCAGCCCTGCCCTCACCTAAAACCCCTGAGGCTTTGGAGCAGCTTATCTGTATTTCAGGCCCTACTGCTGGCTTGGTGGAACTGAAGGCAAGGTGGTTATGGAGAGGAAACTCAGAAGTCAAGTAACTGGCTGGGAAAATGCCAAAAAAAGGGAAAAAAATAAGACCATGGAAAGTTACTTTCTGGGGAACAAGTATCTCTCTCCCCATCCTCTCAGATGAGGAAGAACAAGGTATACTGTCAGAGGAAGTCAAAGCCTCTCCCTCCAGGATCTCCAAAGGGAACTTAAATTGGGCTTAGGCAATAGAAGACCTTAAAAAACAAGTTAGCAGCTTACTAAAGGAGAACCTTAAAAAGAGGCTAACTCAGTTGGAAAAAGAGGTCCAAAAAGCCAATAAGGAGAAGGAGGTTTTAAAAAGCAGAATTAGCCAAATAGAGGAGAAGGTTCAAAAGCTCACTGAACAAAATAATTCATTGAAAGAGAGAATTGAGTTCAGGGAAATGAATGACTATGAGTTAAACTAAGCAGTTAGTAAACAAAATCAAAAATTTGAAAAAAAAATAGAAGATAAAGTGAAACATCTCATTGAAAAAATAACTGACCTAGAAAATAGATCCAGGAAAACAATTTAAAAATTATAGAACTACCTGAAAGCCATGATCAAAAAAAGAGCCTAGGCATTATCTTCCATGAAATTATCAAGGAAAATTGACCTGATGTTCCAGAATCAGAGGGTAAAATAAATATTGAAAGAATTCATCAATCACCTCCTGAAAGAGACCCAAACAGAGAAACTCCTAGGAATATTGTGGCCAAATTTCAGAGTTCCCAGGTTAAGGAGAAAATACTGCAAGCAGCTAGAAAGAAACAATTTGAGTACTGTGGAAATACAATCAGGATAACACAGAATCTGGCAGCTTTAACACTAAGGGATCTAAGAGCTTGGAATGGGATATTTCAGAAGTCAAAGGAACTGGGATTGAAACCAAGAATCACCTACCCAGCAAATCGGAGTATAATACTTTAAGAGAATAAATGGTTATTCAATGATATGGATGACTTTCAATCATTCATGTTGAGGAACAGACCAGATGTGTACAGAAAAAATTGACTTCCCAAGGCAAGAATCAAAAGAAGCATGAAAAGGTAAACAGGAAAGAAAAATCATAAAAGACTCTCTAAAGCTGAGCTGTTTACATTACTACATGGAAAGAAAATATTTTCAGCTCTTGAATCTTTTCTCAGTATTTGGGTAGATGGAGAGATTGTACATACACACACACACATACACATATATAGAGAGTATGGGGTGTGTTATATCAGAAGAGATGATATCCACACACAAAAAAAATAAAATAAAATAAAAATTAAGGGGTGAAGGTGGAAAAATACTAGGAAAAGAAAAGGAGAAATGGAATGGGGTGGGCTATAACTCATAAAAGAGATAAAATAATCTTATTGAATGGTGGAGAAAAGGGCGAAAGGGAGAGGGGAAAAATGAAGCTACTCTCTCTACATGTGGCTGAATGAAGTAATAACATGCTCTCTAAATTTGATATGAAAATTTCTGTCACACCACAGGAAAGTAGGAGAGGAGGCAACAAGTGGGGTGAGGGGAATGTTAGAAGGGAGGGCAAATGGGAGAACGGAGTCACTAGAAATAAAGACTTTCGAGAAGGGACAAAGTCAATTGTGGGGGAAAAATAAGGGGGGATAGAGTAGGACAGAGGGCAATATAATTAATATTACACAACATGATTATTATGGAAGTCTTTTGCAAAAGAACACATATTTAGTCTGTATTGAATTGCTTGCCTTCTCACTGGGGCTGGGGAGGGAGAGGGGAAGGGACAGAATTTGGAATTCAAAGTATTAGCAATGAATGTTGAGAATTTTTATTGCATATAATTGGGAAA
>CM053771.1:550823478-550990916 GCA_028658325.1 Potorous gilbertii | reverse complement strand
AATGTAGAAGCTGCTAGATCTTGTGTTATCCTGATTGTATTTCCACAATACTGGAATTGTTTCTTTCTAGCTGCTTGCAATATTTTCTCCTTGACATGGAAACTCTGGAATTTGGCCACAATGTTCCGAGGAGTTTCTCTTTTTGGATCTCTTTCAGGCAGTGATTGGTGGATTCCTTGAATACTTATTTTGCCGTCTGGTTCTAGAATATCAGGACAATTTTCCTTGATAATTTCATGAAGGATGGTGTTTAGGCTCTTTTTTTGATCATGGTTTTCAGGTAGTTCCATAAGTTTTAAATTTTCTCTCCTGGATCTATTTTCCAGGTCAGTTGATTTTCCAATGAGATATTTCACATTATCTTCCATTTTTTCATTCTTTCGGTTTTGTTTTATGATTTCTTTGTTTCTCAAAAAGTCATTAACCTCCATCTGTTCCATTCTAATTTTGAGAGAACTATTTTATTCAGTGAGCTTTTGAACCTCTTTTTTCCATTTGGCTAATTCTGCTTTTGAAAGCATTCTTCTCCTCATTGGCTTTTTGAACCTCTTTTGCCAATTGAGTTAGCCTATTTTTCAAGGTGTTACTTTCTTCAGCATTTTTTTGGTCTCCTTTATCAAGGTATTGACCCGTTTTTCATGCTTTTCTTGCATCTCTCTCATTTCTCTTCCCAGTTTTTCCTACACCTAACTTGATTTTCAAAATTTTTTTTGAGCTCTTCCATGGCCTGAGCCCATTGCGTATCTATTTCAGATGTTTGGGATACAGAGGCCTTGACTTCTATGTCTTTCTCTGATGGCAAGCGTTGTTCTTTCTCATCAGAAAGGAAAGGAGGAAACATCTGGTCACCCAGAAAGTAACCTTCTATGGTCTTATTATTTTTTCTCTTTTCTGGGCATTTTCCCAGCCAGTTACTTGACTTCTGAGATTCCTTTCCACACCCACCTCACCTCCAGATCCACCCAGCTAGTGCTTGGGGTCTGAGATTCAAATGCTGCTCCCCAGTCTCAGGATTTTCAGCAGGGGGCAGGGCTGCTATTCAATGTGAGATTAAGTTCTGGTGCTCAAATGGGGGCAGGGCCGCCTAGCAGGGCTCAGTTTCCTCAGGGGTTTTATGTGGAGACCTTCAACAATGGATCTGAGCTTCTGCCTGCTTTGGGAGCTCCTGTCTGCTGCCGCCTCTGCTGCTGCCTCCCGAGGGGGCCTGAGTTATGGAGACACCCCGCTCCCTTCTCAGCCAGCCCAGATGTCTCTCTCACTGACCTGTAGCACCTGTGGATGGAGGGAACTTCGTGGCTGTCAGAGATTCCAACACTGAAGCCTGCTCAGATCTGCTTCTTTCGATGTCGCATGGCCAGGGCAGGGCTGGGCTCTGCTCTGGGTCCGGTGCGCGACAGACCTTTGATGTCAGTTCTTCAGGGCTCTCTGGAACAGAAATCTCCTCCACTCCATTGCTGTGCAGTTTCCACTGCTCCAGAATTTGTTGGGAGTTCCTTTTTACAGGTAATTTATGGGCTGTGGGTTTGGAGCTAGCATATGTGAATCTTTCTACTCTGCCATCTTGTGTCCACCCCTCCAATTTTTTTTCTAAAATGGACTTATTTAAGCATTTAATTTCCTGTTCTATTACTTTATGCAATATATATATATATATATATATATATATATACATACATACACATACATACATGCACACATATACATACACACATATATATATATATATATATACATACACATATATACATATGTATACTAATATTCATCCAGTTCACTTAGATTGTTAGATTTATTGGCATGCAATTGGGCAAAATAGCTCCTAATGATTACTTTAATTTCTTCTTCATCGGTGGTGAATTCACCCTTTTTTATTTTTGATACTATTAATTTGGTTTCCTTCTTTTAAAAATCAAATTAATCTAATGTTTGTCTATTTTATTACTTTTTCATAAAATCAGTTATTAATCTTGTTTCTTATTTCAATAATTCTCATACTTTCAGTGTTATTAATCTCTCCTTTGATTTTTGGAAATTCTAATTTGTATTTAATTGGGGATTTTTAATTTATTCTTTCCCTAGTGTGTTCAGTTGCATGGCCAATTCATTGATCTCTTCTTTTTCTATTTCATTCATAGAAATATTTAGAAATATAAAATTTCTGCTAAGAATTTCTTTGATTGCTTCCCAAAAGTTTTGGTACATTGTCTCATTATTGTCATTCTCTTTGATGAAATTAATGTTGTTTGACACTCATTCTTTAGGATTATATTATATAGTTTCCAGTTAAGTTTTAGTCTGTCTTTTCATGACCTTTTATTACATGTGTTTTTTTTGTTGCATCATGATCGGTAAAGGAGGCATTTATCTTCCTTTCTGTCTTTAATTGTGATGTTTGTATGCCCTCATACAAGGTCATTTTTTGTATAGGTGCATGTGCGATGGAGAAAAAGGTATTTTGCTTTCTATCTCCATTCAATTTTCTCCAGAGATCTACCATATCTAACCTTTCTCAAATTCTGTTCACTTCATTAACTTCTTTCTTGTTTATTTTGTGGTTAGATTTATCTGGTTTTGAGAACAGGAGGTTGAGGTCCTTGAATAGTATAATTTTGCGGTCTCTTTCTTCCTGTAAGTTACTTAACTTCTAAGACTTTGGAAATGATACCATTTGGTGTATGTATGTTTAGTATTGCTATTACTGCATTGTCTATGGTACCTTTTAACTAGTTGTAGGTTCCTTGATTATCTCTTTTTATAAAATCTATTTTCTCTTTTCTTTTGTCTGAGTTCAGGATTGCTACCCCTGTTATTTTTTTTTTACTTCAGCTGAAGCATAATATATTCTGCTCCCATACCTTACCTTTACCCTATGTGCATCTTTCTGCTTCAAATGTGTTTCTTGTAAACATCATATTGTATTATTCCATTTTGAAACCCACTCTGCTATCTGTTTCCATTTTACAGGAGAATTCATCCCATTCACACTCACAGTTATGACTACTAGCTGTGTATTTCTCCACATTCTATTTTCTCCATTAATACTTTTCTATCTCCTTTCACCCTGTCCCTCCTCATCAGTATTGTGCTTCTGATCCCTGCCTCCCTCAATCTGCCCTCCCTTCTATCAGTCCCCCTTTTCTTTCTCCTTTCTCCTCCTCTTTTTGCCTTACCTTCTGCCCTTCCTTGTATCAGTCTCCTCTCATTCCTTTTCTTTCCCCTTCCCTCTCCTACTTCCCTATAAAGTAAGATAAATTTCTATACCCAACTGAGTGTGTATGTTATTCCCTGATGAGAGTAAGGTTCAAAAAAATGTTCACCCCCTCTTCCTTCCCTCTACTGCAACAGACCTTTTGCACCTCTTCATGTGATGCAATTTACCCTCTTCTTCCTCCCCCATTCCTCTCCTCCCAGTACAATTCTTTTTTTTTTACTCCTCCGTTTTTATAACTTCACAGCAATGTCAGCTTATAATACTCATACCTTCTCTATGTGTTTACTCTTTCTAACTGCCCTAACAGAGATACGGTTCTCAAGATTTATAAGTATCATCTTGCAATATAGAGATGTATATAGTTTAATGTCATTGAATTGACATTAAATTCAATGAATATGAATTTCATTGAATTCAATGAATTCTTTTTCTTGTTTACATTTTTATGTTTCTCTTTACTCTTACATTAGAAGATCAAATTTTCTGTTCAGCTCTGGTCTTTTATCAGGAAAGTTTGAAAGTCCTCTATTTTATTGAATATACATCTTTCCCCCAGAAAAATTATGCTCAATTTTGTTGGTTTCAAATTGTAATCCAAGTTCCTTTGCCTTCCAGAATATATCCCAAGGCCTCTGATACTTTAATGTGGAAACTGTTGAGTACCGTGTAATTCTTACAGTGGCTTCTTAATAATTGAATTGTTTCCTTCTGGCTGCTTGCAATATTTTCTCCTTCACCTGATAATTCTGGAATTTTGTACAATATTTCTTGGAGTTTTCATTAGGGATCTCTTTCAGGAATGATTGGTGGCTTCCTTCAATGACTATTTTATCTTCTAGCTCTGGGATATCAGAGCAGTTTTCCTTGACAATTTCTTGATAATTTCCTTGAATAATGTCTTGATAACTTCTTAAGCAGGCTCTCTTTTGATCATGGCTTTCAGGTAGCCCAAAAATTCTTAAATTAACTCTCTTGGATCTATTTCCCAGGTAAATTTTTTTTTTCCAATGAGATATTTTACATTTTTATTCTATGTTTTCATTCTTTTGATTTTAATGTTGAAGTCTCGTCTAATCATTCTCTTCTAATCTTTAAGAAATTATTTTCTTCAGTGAGCTTTTGTGCCTTCTTTTCCATTTGGCCAATTCTACTTCTACAGAAGTTGTTTTCCTCAGTGGATTTTTTTTTTTTTGCAATTTAGTCAATTCTATTTTTAAGTGGTTGTTTCTTTCTGTCAATTTTTGTGCTCCGTTTTCTAAACTGTTGAATCTTTTTTCATAATTATCCTTTATAACTCTCATTTGTTTTCCCATACTTTCTTCTACCTCTCTTACTTGATTTTTAAAAACCTTTTTGAGCTCTTCCAAGACTTTTGGGACTTGAGACCAATTCATCTTCTCCTTTGAGGCTTTGCATATGCCATTTTGACCTTGTTGCCCTCTTCTGAGTTTGCATTTTGATTTTCCCGCCACTATAATAGGTTTCCTATGCTCGGGACTCTTTTTCGACTTTTTGTTCATTTTTTAAAAGTTTAACTCTTCTCCTGGGACACAGGAAGCACTGTCCTAAGATTCTTGTATTGGGAGCCAGAGACCTGGTCACTGGCTTTCCATGCTGGGACCTCAGGTGTTCGAAGCTTGATCAGTGCCCTTGGGTGGCCCAGTATAGTGTCACCTGTTGTGCTAGGATTCTGGAGCTGGCAGTTTGCCTGCTGTGCTGGGGTTGGAGGCCTCATATCTGGCCTGCTGTGTCACTGGTCAATTGGGCCAGAACCTCAGGACTTAGTTGCTGATCTGTTTTGTGGCTAAGTGTTTCCCACTGGCTTTCCCACACACTGTCTGTGCTGGACTGCACTCCCCTTTTACACAAGTGAAACAGATTTTTTCCTGAAGCCCTTCTAAGTTATTTGAAGCTGGAAAATTGTTTCATTCTGTCATATTTGGGGGTTCTGTCTCTCCAGAATCTCATTATAGGCTTAATATACTGTTGTTTCTGAGAGAAACTGGGTAGAACTAAGTTAACTTCCAAGCTAGATGCCAGTCACCTGGATAGCCTTAGATGAGAAGAGTTAGGGTCTAGATAAATGACATGGCAAGGAGTCATGAGCAAAGATGCCATTTTGGTCAGTTCCTGGGGAAATTGTGTTTTGAGTGTAAAGTCCTCTGAATATGTTGTAGGTGGCAGTCTGGGCCCAAATTGCTGGGACTTATACAGAGACTATAAGGGATTAGGGAGGTAGTGTTGCTGACTCTTGAACTCAATTGGGGACTGTCCGTATTTCTTGACACCTAAAGGTTTCTTGGCCATCATGACAAACTCAAGTCTCTGCTAGGTGTTTTTTTTTTTCTTTTCTTTTTCCTTTGGTCCTTTGTGCTTAGTTGATCACACACGTAGAATATTTTTCCTTAACAGAGAGGTTTGGTGCTTGGGCTATGATAGCTATCAGCAATCATCTATTAACTGCTCAAAGACGAAATGTATGATTTAAAAAGTCAAATCCTTTATCTTGACTAGAGTGTGAACAATAAGGTAGTGACTTTTTTTTATCTAATTGTACCCAAAGGCATGTTCAGGAATAAATTAAATGAGATAAGTTTCCCTTATCCTTCAGGGGGAAATATACCCATTCTCTCTGGATTCTGGTGCTATCATCATCCTAGCAGGGTGACTCACTCTATGCTCCAGGCAAATGGAATTCTGGTTTTGGTGAAGCTCATGATCTGTGACTAAGCATTCCCAGAACTGAAATTCCCTTAGGCTAGACACAGGATGACAACTGTCTTCCAGAGACTCATCAGTAATGCTGTCAATTGCCTCAGCTCAGTCTACACAGGGCAGAACCTGCAGATGCTATGTCAAGAAAGACAGGCAAGATGGTGTCTTTGGCAGCCCCTTATGGATTCACTGTGTTGATTATTGGAGAGACCATGCTATTGCCTATAGGGATTTGAATGAAGCAATTTACCAGCAGTGGTTTATGGGAACTAGGGACTTTCCAGTGACTTGAACTCTTCCAAAAGGGGTAAAGGGAGACTCATGAGTTGTTTGCTTTTGGTTCTGGGCTGCTTCAAGAGGTGTGGGCACATGCACCAAACAAAGCTGGTGATGCCAACAAGCCCCCTTCCGCCTTTCTGCATGTAAGTTCATTCTTCAAATGAAATCCACTCAAGATACATTTGTTGGAGACTGGATCATTGTTTGAATTCCAACTCTCTCTACAAAGCAGAACTACTGACCCTTTAAGGACATTTAACTACAAAAAAGGGTCTCCTCTCTTGTTACCTTCTCATCTAGGATACTGACATCTTAACCTGCAAATAAAACCCATGTAGTTCAGTCTAAAAGCCAAGTCTCTGTGGTCTTCATGGAGAACTAGGAAAATCTATTGTGTCTAGTTTGCAATTGGGGGATTCATCTCATGAAGAAGGTACTGCTTTGAACTGCAGCTTGGGTTAGTGATTGGGAATAGTGATTTTTCCCAGAGGGGTGACATTCAGAGGGGACCCAGAGTATTTTACCTTCTTTAGAATGCAAGAAAAATTGAGCTTAGCAGCTTTTTAACAACTGGTGAGTGTAAATGAGAAACTAACTAATTTTAAGTTTCCTCACTGTGATGTCCTATATATAGTGCTCAACAGCAGCTCTTCCTTAGACTGGTCCTCATCTAAAACTGGTGTTTTTCTTTTTTAATCTAAAATAAGAACCACTAGTTACAGTTCTGTTGAGACCACTTTATGATCTGTTTGGGGGTTCAGCTAGAGTGAGGTTGGAACAGACAGGGAACTAGACCTGAGGACATGCAACCTTTTCAGTGAAACCACAGCAGCCAGATGCATAACAGCTCCAAAGAGGGGAAGACTTTCTTTTCAGAAGTTTAAAGAGCAGGAGGTTCTAGAGTGCCTAGTTCCAAGATTCAGTACGTTGATAACATTCCTACAATTTTGGTGATTTTAATGTGATATTTTAGATGGATGATTAGGGGTGGTGAAGAGGGAAGGGGGAAGAGAGAAGAGGGAATTAGAGGAATGAATGTTTTTTCAATCTCAAGACCCAATTGTTGAATGGATTTTCAAGTTTTAGAATCAATACCACCACGTCTGCTTTCAATAAAGGTTGAAAATAACGAGGAAAAGAAAAATAAAATAAACACATGACTTTAGTTGATTTATTTCCAGTTTACAAAGTGTTCTCTTCATAATGATTCTATAAGAAGGTGTGACAGGTATTTTGATCTTCATTTGATCCTTGAGCCTGTGGTAGGAAGAGAGGGAGATTTGATAAGGAAACTGATGAAGTCACATGATACAATGGGTCAGGTAACTGAGACCATAAGGTGTTAAGGTCTTAAAGCCTGATTGGTTTAGAAAATGATAACCCTTTTAGACCTGAAGAATAGGCACATTCTTTATGTTCCTTTAGAACCTGAAACATACTTAGTAGGCAGTCAGTCAAGAGGAGATCTTTGAAGGGCATGACCCCTGGAAGCAGAGAAAAGAACCATCCATAGAAACAGTGAAATCTGCTCTTTAGAGAAAATCACTATTCACCTGGAGGAGGTGGTGGTGGCAGAGATTTCTCTCTTTCCTTATTGGCATGAAAATTTGACACAGTGAAAGTTACTTAATAGGACATATCGTATCTATCAGAAAAGTCACAAGGAAGACCAAACAGGTACAGTTTGAGGAGTGTGACCCCCGGCAGCAGGGGAAAAGAGTGAACTATGAATTCAAAAGAATACTAACTCTGGTAGTCAGGAATCAAGCCTAAGATGGAAGAAGGCCCAGGGCAACCACCCAAGCCAATTGCCCCCATAGAGGCATTATGTCCAGGAAGTACAGCTTGAGGCTGCCGTGAGAAAACAAAAGGAAGAGGGGCCCTGCAGAACTAGAGGAATGCTTTCCTCTGGCCCAGTGCATCTCCTTTGCACAAGCCTCATGACTAATACACTCCATGGATGTTTCCAATCTTCCTATTGCCACTATGTGTATAGGGAGGACAGTTAACTCCAGATTTGGGGGGTATTTTGTAGCTGCTGTTCCTCCTAATCCATCTCAATAAATGCCTGTGCTTTAAGCTCCTTGTATTTACTGACTGATTATTAAAGGTAAGTATGCTGTTAGGGGCTTGTGTAATTTTAGGATTGTTCACCCATAAAACTTATTATGTCTGAGAGAGTCACCCTCATGAGAACTTATGTGCTGAATGGAGGAAGTAGCCTAAAAAGGGTATACCTACAAATAATGAAGCCTTTTTTGAAGTAAACTGAAGAGGTTAAAAAGACTCTGTCTACCTACACCAAACATTCAGCGATAAAGCCAAGACGCACAGTCAGATCTTCAGATTTATGGTTGATTGCTTGTCCTGTTTGACAAAGCTGGAATTCAGACATTATGGTAGAGAATTCTGAGCTCTTAGTCAGATGACCTGTCACTTATTATCTGCATATCCCCCAGCAGGTCATTGAATCACTCTCATTCTGTGTCTTCACTCTGTGGAAGGAGGGAGCTGACCTGGGTTTACTCCTAGGACACCTTTCCACTCTAAAGCAGCAGCTCTGTGATGTTTGCTGTGAGCACCACTACTTCTAGTACAGGTTCCCTCTCTCCCTTTGTGTCTTCAGGAGGATATGATGATATTTGAAGTCTCTAGTATTCCCTGCCTTGGTGTCAAGGGTTGTGTGATAGATTGGCTAAAGGTGGTGGGCCAGGTGAGCCCAGAGAAAAGACACAGGAGGACAGGGAAGCTAGTGGTCATATGGGGAGGAGTCAATCTGTCCTGTTTGTCCCCAGAGAGCAGAACCAGGAGCTAATGCTGCCAAAAGGCTAAATTGGGGGAGGGGAAGGAGAGGTAGAATTATTCCTAACATTAGGACCTGGCTTCAGGTGGAATGGGTTTCTTGAGAGGTAGAAAGCTGCCCTTTCCCCTGCCTCCCACTGCCAGAAGTATGTAGGCAGACACTGGCTGGCTGACTGCTTGGCAGACTGGGCATTCTTTGCATGTAGGACTGGATATGGAAGGCCCAAGTCTCTGCCAGTTCTCCAATTCTATGATTCTGATTAGACTTTTCTACCCCACCCACTGTCTCATCTGAAACTTCTTCAAAGAAATGAGCAGAAGTGGTTTATCACTCCCATCTAGGGCGTTGCAGCCACAGCTTTATATGTGCTGGGATTTTTGTTTCTATCGCTATTATCTGACATTGGAGAAAATGAAGTTCTGTACCCAAATCTCCTATGATGAAGCCTTATGCCAGGGGTCCAGGATGCTGCATTTAGCCAGCTATACAGTCCTCATGACAGACTGTGGGTCAGTCAGGTAGTCAGATGTTTGTGTCTGCACAGATCCAAAATGTGTTCTAGAGGATCTAGACTCCCATTTCTCTCTATTCCCATCCCACCTGCCCTTCCCCTTCCTCCTTTTGGCTTCTTTTGTCAGTTGCTGTCCCTGTGGTCATTCCCAGCTGGACCTGGGGATCCTGACTCCCCACTTGTTCCTCTGTCTCTCTCTCTGTTCTCTAAGCAGACTGTGTGTGTGTGAGTGCATGCTCATGTGACCACGCACACATGTGGCCTTGATGGACCAAACTGCGCTCAGGACATGGGGGAGTTTGTCCTTCTGAGCTTGAATGCCAACCAGGCTTCCACCCCCACTACATTCATAAGTAGAGGGGTGTGTGTGTGTGTGTGTGTGTGTGTGTGTGTGTGTGTGTGTGTGTAGGGAATGTCTGTGTAACCATGCACACAAATGTGTGTGTGTTTATAGGATATGTTTATGTATCTATGTGTGCAGATGTGGATGTTTATATGTGATGTGTCAACATATCTGTGTGCACAGGTATGTGTAAAACCAGGGATGGCTGAAGCCAGCAGAATTAGCTAAAAGGCAGGATGTTCCGAATGAGCATTTACACCTCCGAAATCAGCAAAGGCCCCAAACTGGGGCTTGATTGAATGTTTTGTTAATTGTCTAGACTCTAGAAAGTGATGTAGAAAATGGGAATAGTTCAGATTCAGTTTAACAACCCATCACTAAGACTTTTTTTTTCTTGATGACCCTGTTGTCAAATCTTAACCAGTACATCCCTGTTAAAGCTCATGGCCCAGCACCCCAGCTCTTGGTCTCTGTCCTGACCACACCACTTTTTGACCAGAACTTTTAACTATCAGACCTCAGTTCTGTTGTCCAGAAAAGGAAAATTGCATCAGCTCTCTGCAGAGGTTGTGACTTAAAGAGGACCCAGTGGGATAAAGCAGAAGGAAGTACCTTTAGCTCTGAAGTTTTTCCCAACCTTTTTTTCCTCTCCAGCTGAGAAGCTCAGACTTTACCCCCAACCTCTCAGTGCCCCCTCAATTTTTCTCTAGGGAGCAAACTCAGGCTTGGATTCTCAAGGGAAATGAGCTCAGAAAGACTTCACGGTGTCATCAGATCTTCCAGGGCAAGGCTGTTAATCATTTTCTTTCCCTGCATCCTGCCCTTACCCCACTTCCTCACTCAGAACCACCCACTTTATAGGTGTTAATTCAATGCTAACTGAATCAATAGAATGTAGTCAATGATGCCTTAGGCCTGCCATGTCAGTCTCCTGGACTAGCACCCAAAAGCCTTTGCTCTCTTCAGAAGCTGCCCCATTCCCAGGCCCCAGCTGGCATCTCCCTATAGGGCCTGTGTCTCCCACACAAGTGGAGAGGCACAGAGAACATTTAATAAAGGCAGGAAGGAGATTAAACCCTAAGCCACCCACATTCATGTTTGCAGCTCTCAGGCTGAATCATCCCACTGAAGGGCTGGGCCTCCCCTTCTGCCCTGGGGCTGCCCCTTCCAAGAACCTTGTCAGGGTGTACAGTATGAGGACTGGCCACCAAAATGGTGGGTGTGGCTCCCTCTCTGGTTATTGTCAGCCCTTGGGGGGTGGGGGGACAGCAGCTTCTCCCAGCTCAGCAGAGCTCCCCACAAACACATCTCAGCCCTGATTACATGCCCTGCCAAACACCACAAGTTTGGGGGAAGGAAGCAAGACACAAACAAGGAAACAAAGGATCCCCTCCCTGCCACCAAAATCAGGCACTTAGGTAACAGGAGATGGGCCATTCGCCTTCTGCTTGACTTTGCAGACGTTGTCTCAGTGGAATCTTGTGGCCACCCTCAGAGAGCAGCGAAGGCTGTGCTTACTTTACGGATCAATAAATCAGCAAGTGTTGTTATTAGTAGTTAATATTCATCTAAGTTTATATACTACTTCATTTGGTTCTCACAAGAATGTCATGAGGTAGGCACTATGGAAAATGAAAACGGTTATCTTGGCCAGGGTCACATGGCTCTGAAGTTTTGGAGACAGGATTAGAACTCAGGCCTCCCTTTCTCCCAGCCTTCTCTATCCACAGTAACACCTCATTGTCTTTATCAGCTTCTTATACTTTCCACCTTTGTGACCCTGGGCAAGTCACCTAACCTGTCTGTGCCTCGGTTCCTTCATCCATACCAAAAAAAATAAGACAGCACTACTCTCCTAGTGTCCATGTGAAGATAAAATGAGATAATTTTTATAAAGTGTTTTTGCAAACCATAAAGTTCTATCTAAATACTAGCTCTTATTATTGTTGTAGTCTAGGTGAGGGACGATGAGGGCCTGGACTAGGGTGGGTGGCAGCTACGTGAGCAGAGAAGAAACAGGTGCCAGAGATATCAGTAAGGAAAGAAATCATAAGATTTGGTGAGTGGCTGGCCAGTTGGAGAGGCTGAGGAAGACACAGAGGCTGTGACAACTAGTGACTATTAGGATAGTGATGGTTGAGGAAGAGAAGGTGAGGGTGATGCAGCCGGCGGGTCATCTGTAAACATTCATGAAGTGCCTACTATGTGACAGGCTCTGTTCTAAGTACTGAGAATGTAAGTAAAGGCAGAAGATGCTCTCAGAAAACTCACAATCTAAGGGGGCAGAGGCTAAAAGTGGGGAAGGGGGAAGGGTATGACAGAGGGCACGATGAAATACAATAACTGGATGGGAAATGAAGTCATGATTGCTTGGGGCTCCTTGCTTCATGGACCATAGGGAGCTCTCAGAGGATAACTCAAGGTGCCCCTAAGGCTCTGCACTCTTCTATTCTCTTTACATATATATGTATGTATGTATGTATGTATGTATGTATGTATGTATGTATTTACATATATATTATTTTGCTTGGTGATCTCATCATCTCCCATAGAATCAATTATTCTTCCTGTGCTGATAATTCTTAGATCTATTTATTCAATCCTAACCTTTTTCCTTACTTCTAGTTTTACGCCTCCAAAGGTCTGCTGAATATCTTGAACTAGATATCCTCTAGTCATCTCACACTCAAGTCCAAAAGTGAACCCATTAACTTTTCCCACAATCCCTTTTCCTAACTATCCCATTAATACCAAGGGTACCACCATCTTCTCCAATATCTACCTAGGTGTTCTCCTCTTCACTCTCTCAACTGCCACATTCAATCTATTGATAATTTCTGTTTTTTTTTTTTTTAAGATATTCCATCTCTAGGTTCCATTCAGTTTCATTGGCCATACTTCATGACTACAATTTTCTTCCAGTTCAGATCCATCTCCTGGCACCCTTGGCTAAATTCCAGTTCTGTCCCACTTTCTGCAAGGAACCTTTCCCAATCCTCCTTAATTCTAGTGGCTCCCTCTAGGATTGTCTTCAATTTATTTATCATTTTTGTTTATATATTATTGACTTCATATTGTATTGTTGATAGGCTTGTGAATTCCTTTTGTCTCTCTCTGTATCCCCAGCACCTAGTAGAGTGCCTAGCACATGATAGCGGCTTTATAGATGCTTGCTTTTTGACTGTTGACTAACTTTGAGTTTGTAAATCGGGGTACATAGGAAAAGGACATTGTCCTCAAAAAAAAGGAATGTTGAGGAGACACTTAAACATGAGAGAAAAAGTAACAAATTATGTTTTCAACACGTTAAATTTGAGCCTCCTATAGGAAAACCAGTTTGAAATTTCTAAAAGGAAGCTTATCATGTAAGAATGAAGCTGGAGAAAGAGAGTAGGGCTCCATATATCGATCTGGGAGTTGTCTACATAGGACTAAATAAACTCATGGGAGCTGATGAGATAGCCAAGAGAGTGTTAAAGAAGAGGGAATACCTTGGGGAACACACACAGTGGGGGATGGGAAATGAATGATGAAATACTAAAAAGTATTGAGGAGTATTCTCATGGTAGGGAGAGAACCAAGATGCAGCAGTGGCACCAAAACCCAGAAAGGAGAAAGTGTTTGACCAGCAAATGCTGCCAAGGAGAGGAAGGAGTAATGAGATAAATCCTTCAGATTGGATCATTAAGGCATCTTAGGTACCTCGAGGGAAGCAGCTGAAGTCTAATAATGAGGCTAGCAGTCAGATGGCAAGAAGCTTTGAAGTCAGTTAGAGAAGAGTAAGTAAAAGCAGCAAGTGTAGACAGTCTTTTGTAGGAGTTTAGCTGTGAAAGGGAGAAGCATAGAGAGGTATCTTGAGGGATGGTGAGGTCATTAGAGGTTTTTGAGGGTGAGGGAGAAGCAAAGCACATGTCAGGAGATGGGGAGACATTGAAGATTGGAAGAAGATGCTTGTGGGGTCCCTCTACTAGAGGATGTGGGAGGGTATGAAATCAACAGTAGAGGCAGAAAGACCAAGAGTTCAGCGGAGACTCAAGTAAAGAATGGTCAATGATGCTAGTGAGGTTTGCAGGGGAGAAATGGGAATTTCCAAAGAATAACCTCTGTTATCTCAAAAACATGAATCAAGGCCCTGAGAGCATCACTGGGAGGCCTCTGAAAGAGACTTGAGAAGGTTTGGTACATTTCCCATTAGGAATGTAATAAAGAAGCACTTCAAGACGAATGAAAGAACTACCTTGCTGTAGTGAGGGCCCAGTTGACATTAGATAATGCAAGTTTATTATGGTCCTAGGGAGCACAGTTGAATGACTGAATGACAGCATCATACAGTGGCACATGAGAAAGAATGGAAATTGCCGATGGTATGAATAGTTCAGGCTTGGGACAAAGCAAGAGTTGGCATAGACCAAGGGTGTAAGGTATTTGAGAGAAGACAAGAGTATAATGTTGAACTGGTTAACTCTCTGGTTGAGACTGGGGATGAAAGATAGGGAAGACAGCTCAGAGGTTATAATTTGGGAGAGTAATGGAAGGTGAAAGGACTGGAGTTCCTGGAGAGGATGGTAGATATGTTTAGGAGGAGTAACAGACAGGAAAAGTAGAATGATAGAAGGCTAGATTATTAAAATTTTATTAAATTTAAAATTTCAGATTTTGTGATCACAGACATGGCACATTTCTGAATGATGTCAGGCCTGTAGGAGGTGCTTTTACCTTTTACAAGACATCTTTCTGCATCCTCTTAAGTGTTCTCCCTCTGTTGACTACCTCCAATTTATCCCATACATAGCTTGTTTGCACACAGTTGTAGACATGTTCCCTTCCCCATCAGACTGAGAACTTTTTGAGAATAAGGCCCATCTTTTCTCCTTTCTTTGCATCTCCAATGCCTACCACAGTGCCTGGCACATAGTAGAGGTTTTAAAAATGTTTATTGACTGATTAAATGAATATATGATGCAAATATGACCTAGATATAAAAGGTAACATCATAAATAAGAGAAGCATGGACAAAATTACTTACCAGGTCTATAGATAGAAGAAAAATTCATGACTACACAAGGGATAGAGAATATCACAAAAGATAAAATGGATCATTCCAACTGCAGAAAATTTTAAAAAGTGGTTTTTTTTTCACAAAAATCCAATGAAGCAAATATTGAAAGGAAAATCATTAACTAAGAAAACATCTTTGCAGCAAGTTTCTCTGATGAGAATCCCATTTCCAAGATAAATGCATAAGAATCAGAGCCATTCCCAAACTGATAAATGGTCTGAGAATATGAACAGACAGTCCTCAAGGGAAGAAATCCAAACTATTTATAAGCATGTAGAAAAATGCTTCAAATTACTCTTAGTTATAGAAATGAAAATTAAAGCAATTCTGAGATTCTTCCTCACACCTATTATATTGACAAAGATGATAAAAAGAAAAGAAAAGAAAAGAAAAAAGTGAGTAACACTAGAGGAACTGAGAAAATAGGCACACTGATGCACTATTGGTAGCTCTGTGAATGGGTACACCCTTCCTGAAAAAATAAATTTAGAATTTTACACAAAAAAGTTACTAAACAAGGAGTCCCCTTTAACCCATGATATTTTTGCTAAACTATACCCAAAGTGATTCAACAACAGAAAAAGGTCCTATATGCATACACATACATAGATACATGAGCACACGCACACACACACACACACACACACAAATACTTACAACAACTTTTTAAAAGAAATTATTTGTTTATTGTTGAGATGGTAGCATAAAGCTGGAAACTCAAGCAATGCTCATCAAATGAGCATAACTGAACAATTTATGATAAATGAATGTGATGAAATATAATTGTGATATAAGAAATTAGCAAATAGATGATTTTGGAAAAACAAGGAAAGACAGAGATGAACAAACAGTAAAGTCAGCAGACCAGAACAATTTATACTAAAACATCAATATTAAAAAATGGACAATTTTGAAGGCTGATAAACTGATGAAGAATGAAATAACTAACAATGACAATACTACGGAAATGAACAACTTTGAACACTGAAATAATGGTATCCAGTTCAATAATCATTCATGACTCCAGATGGTGAGATAAGCTACCCACCTCCTGCCAGAGAGCTCATAGAGGCAGGGAACAGCCAAGGAGGAAATGTGTTTGGCTTGACTATGTGGACTCCTAAGAAGAAATTTATTTTTCTCTTACCTTTTCCACCCAATATGGTGGGAAAGAAATAAACATATGCAATTTTAAAAATAGAGAGGTAAGGGGTGCTACAGATGTTGAGTGTTGCATATATTTCCAGATGAGTTCATTCTACTGTTAGCTTTGCTTCACTTTGTTGCAAGACAGTTCTCTGAAAATGGAGGTAATTTGGAAATATTAGAATACTAGAAACAATAAAATTTAAGAATGATGGAAGACAGCAAATTGTATTTCCTTTTTTACAAAAGCAGACCCATAGGAGACAGTTCAAGTCAGAAAGTAATTTAAAGAAAACTTGTTGAGAGATGGAGTAAGCAGTGAAGTCCTAATAGAGTCAGGGAAGGAGGGACCTGGAAAGGGCAACCAAGAAACAGGAATCCTGCGTGAGGGTTATACTGAGAACCCCCAGAGCTGCGCTTCCTGCCTTCAGCCACTGAGCTAGTGCATTTAGGAAAGTAAGCCCGTTACCAGCCACGTGAGTCAATGACTCAGTGTATCTTTGAAAAACACGAGCGTAGTTTGCTCAGAGGATAGAGTGTCAGGCCTGGAGTCAAGAAAGAAGGAAGGAATGAGGGAAGGGAGGAGGAATGGAGAAAGGGAGGGAGGTAAGTAGAGATAAGGAAATATGCATTTATTATGGGCCTACTGTGTGCCACACACTGGCTGAGTGTTTTCAAACATTATTTCATTGGATTTTCACAGCAGGGGACGTGGCGTTATAATCCCCATTTACCATATGATGAAACTGCAGCAGATAGCGGAGAAGTGACTTTCTTGAGGTCACAGAGGTAGGAAGTAAGTGAGTTAAGATTTGAACTCTGGTGGTTCCTTCTAACTCCTGTCGCAACTCTTGTACATAGAGGATTTAGTGAGCATTGACAATGGGCATGAAGTGTTCTAAGTGCAGGGGATAGAGATATAAGCAAACATGACTATCCCTGCCTTTAAGATGTTGACCTCCTTCTCAACACGCAGAGGGGCACTGAAAGGGGAGGGGCATGGTGAGGCATGGTTTGAAGATGCCAAAGAGAAAAATGGAGACCTTGATCCAGGCCAGATAAAGGCAAAGCTGGCCCATCAGAGGCCAGGGTTGTTGCAGGGGCGAGGACCAAGGTTCTGGTGAGGAGGAAATAAAATGATAGGCCAGGTAGAGAGAGAATGCTGTGGAAATAGCCCAGATGTAATAGGTACTGAATTAAGTATTGTTCAGTCACAACCCTCTCTGCCTTGGAATCATGGATTTGAAGATGAAAATGACCTTCGCTCATCTCCTTCCACCCCTTAATTTTCCAGTGGCTTAAGATAAGGCCCAGAAACATTTAGTTATTTATTCAGCATCAAATGGATGTTAAATATCAGAGATAGAATTCGAATTCAGCTCCTTAGTCAGCAGGGTAGTTTGTGAAGTTTATCTAGCTTGGCCAAAATAAGAGCTTACAGTCTACAGATATTGTTTGTGAGTACCCAAGGTCAACTCCAGTCACCGTGGAACCCTGGAGTAGGGTTCTTTCTCTGTTTCACGGAGGAAACTTGGAGGTTAGAGCTGGTCAGGAGTGAAGTTCTTCCTAGCTATCCTGGGTGACAGTGTCTCTCTTCCTGCCCTAAGCCGCCTACTTCCACGGACACTTAAGCAGAGTTGGTTTATTGGGACTTTAGACTGAACAGTGACACATCAGAAGCTAGGGCATGCTGGGAGGTGGGAACTGGCTTTTCTCCCTTAGGGCCTGGGTGGTGTTCAGAAGCAATGGGGTGGTTCACAGAAGACTTTCCTGGCCTACTTACAGCAGAAGGCCTGGGCTGGCAGCCAGTTTGGAGCACAAATGAAGTAAGGTTGTGGCCACACCCATGTTCTTAGGGTGTGATTTGCACACCAAACCTTGCCTTGCTGGAGCTCTTCCCAGATCTAGCCTGAGAAGGCTAGTGCAGGAGAGGTCTGATACCCATGAGGAACTCTGTGTTTTATGGCTAGTGTTGGCCAACAGTTGAGCCTAGAAATACCTTGCCACCCCTCACCTCCTATACTACCAGGGAGGCTGGACACGTTCTTCAGATGTTAGGCTGCTAGGCAATGTTCCCAAGATCTCAGGCCTCTCCCTCACTACTTCCTGGAAAGGGGTAGAAGAAGACTGATTACTCCACAGGCTGTTGAGCAATCCCTGTTTGCTCCAACCCTGCTCCATTTGAAGAAGAGCCAAATAAGGCATCATGTGGGCTCTATGACCCTTAAGAGGCAAGGTAACAAGACCTGCAAGAAAGCTGTCATGCATCCTGGGGTCTCAGGTACTAACACTGGCAGGGATTCCCAAAAACCTGATCAGTAGTTAGTTGTTGGCTTGCCTTTTGCTCACTGGGCTTTTCTTGACCAAAGTTGTGAGTGATTGACTTTGGCTTGATGCTGTGGTACCTACATTTGCTTCTGACTCAAGTTTTAGGATTTCAGATGCTTTCTTTCCTCTTCTGAGGGCTGTGGTGACCAGGAATGCCAGCTCTAATATGAACCACCTCCCTGTCTAGAACTTTTCTTTTCCTGGTGTCATCCTATCTCTCTTTCCTTTTCAGTAGGTTTCTAGAAAGACCCATCTACATCCATTGCCTCCATTTGTCACCTTCCCCTTTCTGCCCAACCCTGAACAGTCTGACTTATGACCCTGACATGCTTTGAATGAAACAGTGATCAGAGCTTATAAGTGATCTCTAAGCTGTTGCCCTGTGACTTTTTCTCAACTTCATCCAATCTGACCTATCACCTACGCATCTATGCCTCCTTCTGGATATTCTCATTCCTTGATTTCTGTAACAAGTCTCCCTCAGCCCTCTCTGTTACCTGTCTGACTGCTCCTTCTTAGCCTTCTTGTCTGAGTCATCAGGAGTCACTGACCACTAAGTGTGAATATTCCCTGAGGCAGGCCCAGAGCCTGACTTCTCTTCAGCAGCTCTCTTGGAGATGCTGTCAAACTCCCCTGGATTCAATGATCATTTTGCAGATAATTCCCATACACACACATATATGTATACATAAAATCAGTATACATATGTTTATATACATACAGAGATATGTATAGATGTAGACAGTTATATAGGAGAGAAGGTTAGCACTCCCCTTGATAAGGATGGAAGAGGTCCTAGTGGCCTTTACAACACATATATGATTAAGACATTGCCACCTACTTGTGGCATCTAACTATATATAGATAAAGATGTTTGAGAAGTGCAGTTTTAAGCTAATTAAAACTTAAAACTACACAAAGACTTTTGCAAAAAATTTGTGTGTGTATGCGTATGTTTGAACTAAGTTGTCCAAGGACTTAGAGTCTTGAAGACTTGAGCTTGAGTCCTATCTCAGACATTTACTAATTGTGTGACCCTAGGCAAGTAACTTAACCTGTCTCAGCCTCAGTTTTTTCATTTGTTAAACAGGGATGACATTACCAACATACTCACAGGGCCAACAGGTAGATCAAAGGCCATGACACAAACCTTATCTGTCAGTTAGACCCCTTATTGTCCTTGAAGACTCAGTCAGTGAGTCAGTTAACAGGCATTTATTAAGCACTTTCTCCATCTAGAAAAAGCTCTTCCTCATTAATGCTCTGAATGGGTTCTCCAAACTCCATTTCTCTTGGGTTTACTGGTCTCTGTACAGGCTCCATCACGTCGTGGAATTCAGCAGGACCATACACCCTCTACACTGGAAGGGCCGTTGGTGGCCATGCTGCCCAAACAGCACCAGAATAATCCCCATGACAACATAGTAGACAAGTGGTCGCTACTTAAAGATTGCTGAGAGGGGACAGAAGAGGTAGCTAAGCTGCATAGTGGACAGATTGAACTTTGGATCTGGATTGTTTAAATTCAATCTCATTTCAAATCTCAACTCAGATACTTGCCAGCTATGTGACCCTATGCAAGTCACATAACGTCTCTGCACTTCAGTTTCCTCGTCTATAAACGGGGACGATAGTAACAGTGTTGTTGTGTGGACCAAATGACCTGAAGCATGTAAAGGGACCTTGTATTGCAGATACTGAAGAGACTGGGGATGATGAGAATTTTTTCTCTTTGTGTGGGTGTCCAGAGAATCTCCTTCAGAGCTAGCCTGTTGAGTGTGTGTCCAGGGAGCAATGCCGTGCTCGCTGGGAGGGTGCCTGCTTTTCAACGTTTCCTCTCTGGTAGGATGAGGGTGCTGACCACAACTAGCCATTGAGGAGACTCAGTCCCCGCTACTTGTCAGCCTTGGGATAGTAGAGAGGATGCTGACACAGAAGTCAGAGGATCTGCTTCTCATTCCTGCCATTGATACCGATCACCCATGTGACCTTGGCCAAGTCATTTATCTGTAGTGGTCATGTGGAAAGGAAGGCATTGAACTAGATCAAGGGTTTTTAACCTGGGGTCCAGAGAATTCCAAGGATATGTGTAGAGATTGGGGGTAGGGGTGGGGTGAGGCTTTGTCCTTGGATGAGAAAAAAAATCACATTTTATCTTCACTAACTTTTGGGTTCTTTCATAATCATTGGTAAGCAGGTGGCAAGTTGATGGTGACCTGCTGTCAGGAAGACCTAAGTGCAAATCTAGCCCCTGGCATAGACTAGCCACGTGTCCCTCTCAGTTTCTTCATCTATAATATGGGGGTAACAATAACATAGACTTATTAGGACAAAAAAATGAGATAATATGTCAAGCCTTTTGTAAACCTAGAAGCTGGTCTAAATGCTAGTGATCATCCTTACAATATTCCAATTGTTTTAAGTTTTTATTTAAAAACACAATTCTGAGGAGTCCAAAGACTTTACCAGACTGACTGCCAAAATGGCCAAAAAGATCTAAACTGCTGGATCTTGGAGGATCCTGCCAACTCTAAACAATCAATCCTGAGAAATGACTTTAGGGGCAGATGCCCAGGGCTCCCAGGGGAGGGCTTTCCCCTCTCTGGGCCTCCTCAGGCACACCCAATTCTCCCGAGCAAGCCCTGGACTTGGCTAAGCTAGGCTACCCATGAGTACTGTGGCCTTGAGAAGCCAGCTGCCTACTTCTTCAGGAGCCCAGACTTCTCTACTCTCCACTATAGCTTGGCAGGCACTAGATGCCACTAGAGGGCGATGGGCCTGTACTCAGACGGCTCAGCCCTCGGAACCAAGTCTGTTTCCAAAAGTAAATGGTACCTGCAAGATGGAAGATTGTATTGGATGTGGGGGGATAAGGGATTTTCATTTATTTATGGGGGGAAGGGAGTGGTCAGAGAGGGGGAAGTTTCAATTCTGTCTTTACATATCTGCGTCCTAATTAAAATATCTTTCAGCATGAAAAGTGCAAAACCTAAATGATGAACCAATGTATGTGAGAAGTCCCAGTAAGGGTGGGCCAGCCACCCCAGAGGCCTGCTGCCTTCTCTACCCAATACCATCCCAGCTCAGATTGGAGCAGTAGGGCAACCCATGGGTCCATGGAAAGAATGCTGAGATAAATGTCCTGGCTTCAAATTTTACCTGTGCCACCTATAGCTGGGTGACCTTAGCCAAGTGATTTCCCTTTCCTGGGCCTCAATTTCCATTAGTTTGGATGACTTCTGAGGTCCTTTCCAGATCTAGATGAGTCAATAAACTGTCGAGCATCGATGAAGCGCCTATTACATGCAGAGCATGGGGAGGCAATGGCAGCATTTCTAGAGGACACTCTAAGGTTTGCACATGACTAAACAGATATCTCATTCTGGCTTCACCATTCCCTAGGAAGTAGGTGCTATTATCGTTCTCATTTTATAAATGGGGAAACTGAGGCAGACCAAGGTTTAAGTGACTTTCCCAAAGATCACAGTGTTGGCAAATGCCTGAGGCATAATTTGGACTCAGGTCTCCCAGCCTCCAGGTCTACACTCTGCCCACAGTACCACTGTGATGTCTCCATATCAAGACAAAGAATGAAATGTTCCATCTTCTAGCCTCCTGTGATCTCAGGGCTCTGTATCCTTGTATGTCAATGAAAGAGAATCATCGGAGTGCTCGCTTTGGGGAAAGCGCCAGAGATATCATTCCAGGAAAGCATATTAATTGCCTTAGCCCATGACGTAGTGGCAAAAGCCCTGGTTGTTAGGACTCCTGGGTGTCTAGATTGACTTCATGACTAATTGATGTATGACTTGGGGATATTGCTTCACTTTTCTGGGCTTTCAGTTCATCTCTTAATTGTCAGGTTAAACAGGACTTTTGAGGGCCTCCAAAAATGACCCGTCTGACCTTCTATCCCTCTCTAGGACCAGGACAGACCCATGTGGTCCAGCTGTGCTCTCACTGATTTGGAGGCTATCAGGCATATGGGAAGAAAACAAAGACTAGCTTTGGCAATTCTCTTTGCAGAGAAGGGTTAAATAGAGCCAGAGAGAGATTCTGATTTTAGCGGGAGGTAAACAAAGGAATGATAATCGCATTTCTCTGAATCAGGTCAGGTGGCAGGAGGTGTAGCCAGGTGATGTCCTAGTCTGGAGTCAGAAGAGGGAAACTGAGTCAGAGCATTGAGGTTCAACATTTGGTTGGGAGACTGCTTCCCGTAGGCCTGAGGCAGCCCCTGGATATCTCTGGGACAGGTTCTTCCTCTCCACTAAAATGAGGAGGTGGGTTACATAGCTCTTCTGTCTCTTCCAGCCATCACTTGGCATCACCTTGCTGTGCTCCAGTCATTGGATCTGTCCAATTCTCATGTATTTCCAGAAGTTACTGCCTCAGTTACTTCACTATGATCCACCCAACCTGTTCAATGTGTGGAGGAGAGATTGAAATTGCACAAGAGAACCCTGGAAGTAATCAGAGAGCAGTTCATAAGGACATAGTCATTTGGGCAGGAGACAATAGAGCCACTTCCCTGGCATCGCAGTCAGGGATCTTTGGCCCACTCTCTAGCCAAAGAAGGTCAGAACCGAAGAAGATGGAGGATGAGCTCATGAGCAATTGGCAAAGAGGTAGAGGAGGTGAGTGGTATGGTCAGCGAAGGTCCCAGAGATTTGGGCTCAAGCTCTGGGAATGATAGACACCCAGTCTGGATTCTACCTCTGCTTCTTTTGTGACTCTGGATCTCATAATCCTCATATGGAAAATGAGGTGTCCTGGAATCAGTGGACTTGGGTTAGAGTCCCAGCTCAGTCACTTTCTATCTATGAGACCTTGAGCCAATCACTGGCCTTCTCTGGGCCTCAGTGTCTTATAAAAGAAGGGTAGGTGCACTAGAGAATAGATCTGGATGGTGCCCAAGGACCCTCACCATTCTAAGTCTTATGAGACGAGGCATGGACAAAAAAGGAAGAGACCACTGAATGAGCTGCTATTGGCTGCTTAGAGTCACTTAAAGTTTGCCAATAGTGGTAAGGTGTTGATGACTCAATGCTGACTTGCCTACTGTGTTGGGAAGGCAGTCTGCTGACATGGGGCCTTCTTGCCCTTTCGTGGGAACCAGCTGCCAAGTCTGCCTTATGAGTGGTACAATGGAGGATGCACTCAATCTCCCAGACACACTGGTCCTTCCTCAACTATTCCTTTGTTTCTCTGGGCCTTCAAGAGGTCCTAGACAAAATGTAAATTGCCAGGGGACAGAGTTCCAACTGGGCATTGGCCAACAAACCCCTTGAAAGAGATAACCACTCAAAGGAGAGTCAGATCCTGGGGGCAGGGCAGGGAGGAGAATGGGATACAGTGTAGGTACTTGAGGACCAAGAGGCATCATCCCATCAAGTGAAGGGCCTTCTGATGGAGGATGGGGTCTTACAGAATCAAACACCAGCCAACCTTGTGGCCTTCTGATGCCCATAGATTCACCTACAACTAGCATAATCATATCCTAGGATTTTAGATCTGGCTGAGCTTTATGGAGACAGCAGGAATAACCTGCTTTACATTCTTGCTCAGGACTGGTTCTGACGAGGACTCAAACAATGTGGGGTGTTGACAGAAGTCTTGTGAACAGAGTGCATGGGGAAGAAATGAAGCTCTGTGGCTAAGTGCTGTTGGGAGGAGGGGAAAGCAGGGTGAAGGTGCAAGGAAAATGTTGTGCCTTTCTCAGTGAGGAATGGCAATGTGTGATGGAGGAACCGTCAACTGGGCAACCACTCAAATGGTATCCATCACACATTTTCTAGAGAGGAAATCGACTTTCAAATCATTTCTTCATAACATCTCTACTGAACATGTATGAAAGGACTGAGGCTCAACCTAAACTATTAGCAGCAAGGAGGCATAGGCAATAAAGCCCTCACCTCTGGCACCAGAAAGACCCAAGTTCAATTCCTTCTTGACACACTGGCTGGCTGTGTTTGAGCCTCCATTTTCTCCTCTGTAAAATGATGATGACAAAGGCATCTACCTCCCAGGATTGTAGGGAGGGTTGAATGAGATCATGTTTGTAAAATTCTTTGCAAACCTCAAAGCCCTATATGAATATTAACTATGAAGAGAACCTAGGATCAGAGACCTAGAGATCTAAGGGCCTTTGGAGGTCCTGTCATCCTTAAAGGTGTTATTCAATGTTGATGCTTGAAGAAGGCTGAGCTTTCCAGGGCTCATACACAGTGCTCGCATACACATACACACACAAACTCACACACACACACACACACACACACATACACACTGTTGGAGGGGACTTTGGTAGTCATTTAGTCCAACTCCTTCATTTTACAGAAAAGGAAACTGAGGCCAATGGAAGTAAAGCAACTTGCCCAAGGTCACAGAGGTCATCCGTGGTATGGCTGGGGTTTGAACCTAGGCTTTCTGCAAGCATACAATGGGAAGAACACTGGGTACAAATTCCACCTTTGATGCTTCCTGCCTCAGCTTGGGCAAGTTAGTCTCTTTGGGCCCTAGTTTCCCTCATCTGTAAAATGAGGGGGCTGAACCAGCTCTAAGACAGAACCTTGGAGAATCAATCAAACTCTATCCCTCTGTGGCAAAATACTAGCAAAATTCCCTCCTGGATTATTACACAGCACAAGGTGTATCCCTGCTTAGGGTCTGGTGTTAGAGTCTTCCCACTGTGATCCAAGGATGACTCTCCAGCCTCTAGCTCAACAATATCAATGATAAGTGGGGGGAACTCAGCTTCACTTCTGCTTTTCCTTTATTTGGAGGCTAGGCAACATTGGGAAGGTGGTGAGGAGCTGGAGAAAACATGAGAGCTGTCCATGGAGGTTTGGAAGAGAGGCCAACAGCTCTCTAAATGAGGGCCCTGGTTCCCCCAAGGGGTGATTTCCCCAACACTGTTTATTTCCAACCTCTCCTTCCCATTGCTGTCCTTACTGTAGATTTTAGAGATGTAAACCACAGAGAAGCCCATTGATTTCTTCAAGGTGAAAGAACCGGTCAATGGTTGAGACCACAAGAGCTTCTACAGCTTGAATCTATCCATTGTGGGTTCAGTCACCCCACCCTTAGAGATGTGGTAGTAGCTACTGAGGCCCTGGGCCCAAGTTTCTCATCTGATTCCTCTCAGGGAAATTTCTTCACAGCTGGCCTTCCCTTGGCACATAGACAGATTCAGGATTAGTTTGGGTAGTTACCCATTTTCTTCCCTTTCTGGACACACCCCAACATCAAAAGTCTTTAAGCAACTCTTAAAAATAACGAACAAGAATCTTAAGGTGGGAAAATCCTCTGTGGCCTCTTGGCCAATCTCCTGGTCAATGGAAACATGCTCCAATCCTGCCCACCTCTCCAATCACCAGTTCTGATAAATGAACTTCTTTCAACCTAGCAGGGAACCAGACAACTACAATATTACCAATAGTTTCCCTATTCACTCCCTCCCCCCACATACACACACACACACATTTTTGAGGGCAGGGATTGTCTTGTGATGTGCTAGGAAACTTATGACTCTAGAAGCAAGGAAATCTAGGTTCTAGACCCAGCTCCATTAGCAACTTGTACCCCTAAAACTTAATGCTGGCCTTCTCAGGTGGCAAACCCTTCATAAACGCTATTATATTAATGGATTTATGTGAGTATTAGCAAGGAACACCAAACAATTCTCTAGGAGGGAGTGACATGGTCAGATTTGTGCTTTAGGTAAAAAATATAATAGATGATGGTAGTACTACTTGCCCCACAGATGGAACATCCATTTGGAACTTTCCAGATTTAAAGCTCTTCTCTTACAGGACAAAAACAAGCAAGGGGCATCCATGTTCAATGCATTTCTTTATTGATAGAGTGTCCTGATGAGCAACGCTGGCTTCTCATACTTGCTCACCCTGAGCACACCAAAGAATCAGAAAAAAAAAAAATATATATATATATATATATATTTGAAATAAAAAAAAATCCAGTATCACTCATCAGTATCTTTTTTCTTCCAAAAACATATTAAAAATGGTATAAAAAGATGACATTTGAAACTTTTTTTTACAACAGACAACATAAAAAAACAAAAATGAAAAGAGTTTAACGAATTGTAATGCTTATTGCTATAGGGTTCTGAATCCTTGTACCTCTTGACCTGTGCAGAAGCTAGAGGAGGTGAGAAGAAAATGAGAGACAAATACACAAATGCATTGCAGAATAAGATGAAATTAATTATCCACCCACAGTCCCAGAACCAAAGAAAACCCTTTGCTCTGCTTGGAGTCCTTCCTTGGAAGGGCTGGTGCAAGCCAAGTTTCCTTTGATTCCTAGGTGTTTAAAGATTCTCTCTCCCTCCCCCCAGAACCCTGCCCTCCTATTTTGTCATTAGTATTTCCCAACTGGCAATCCGCCATGCTTCTGACCATATATAGAACACGAAGAGATTAGTCCCAACTCCCAGGTATCTGAGCCTAGCCTTGGTTAACGGCAAACTCAAGAGCTGGGAGATGGAAAGGGACCTCTGGATTGGCTCTTTGGTTCCAATTTGCCCATGTAGCCAAGTCCTCTTTGAACGCTAAGATAAAAAAAAATCATTTAGTCATAGGTATCAACACTCAGAGTGGTGAAGGAAATCATTTCCCTTCCCTGAAAGTACCAAGCACCAACTTGGTTTCATGTTTTGCTAAGTCACCCATTTGGGCCCACAGTGCTCTAGGGAGCACAGCACAGCCTTGAAATCTAGGACTCACTCTCCCTGATGTGTGAAAATCACTCTGATATTGTCTTCTCCTTATTGCCAAACATCTCACATCAGGTAACAAAACACTCGAGAGCTGAACAATTCAGGCACTCTGGCCTTTCCCACAAAATAATTTACAAAGAGGCTTTAATCTGTGGTTCTGGAAGGTCCACTATCCCAAGATGAAAAAATAAAAAATAAAAAATTCCCTAATAAAAAAAACAAACAACATACATGCTCTCCTTAAGCGCACAAAAGTATATACATTTTATACACAAACTTCCTCTGTTGTGTCTGGAGCCTTGGATGTCCTCACTTGTACTTTTCCTTTTTTTCCTTTAAGACAGTTTAATGTGCAGGGTCAGCTTGACTGTTAACCAAGAGCAATGCACAACAGAGAGAAACCTGGAGCTGATGAATTTAATACAGAAAGATGGGTTTTTAATGGCCATCTTTCCAATAAAATACAGTGCTCAAGATGGCACTTCTGAAATGGTTTTCGGGGAGGCAGAGCCTTGTCTCACGAGGTGGAGAGGAGTCTTGTTGGGTTTTCAACCAAGCCTATATGGAGTCACTCAGTTGGAAGAACATCATAAGAAAGGCCAAGAGCTTAGCCATTACTTCACTGTCTTTTCAAGACATATGTCAGCTTTTGCTGACTGAGAATGAGGGAAAATTCAAGAGATGCTCATGGACAAAATGTGCTGTTTTGAACTCATGAAACCTAGGCCATCTTGTGTAAAAGGCAGCCCAGGAGAGACACTTTGAAGAGCTCCAGAGGATCTAGGCATGCATTGTTCCTGATCAGAATACTTCCAGAACATTAAACTCAAGAATGGACATCCTAGGCAGGGGGTTGTGAGTGGCCCCAGAACACTTCCAAGGAGAATGAGCAGACATTGCCTTTTGGAGGGATTTCTCTAAGTCAGCTTTCTGACTGCAGGCATTTGACAGGATTGGCTCATCCCAGGGAGCTCTGCTGAACTCCCTTTAAAAGCACTCCACTCAAACTTGCCTTGTAGGACCTGAGGAAGTGTTACCAGTGTTGATCAGTCCCTCCCTGCCACAAAGTAAAATCCAGGGTCAATATTGAGTGGATGCATCATTTGAGGAAACTAGATCCACTTGATAGATGATTACAGGAGAAACTTCTGAGCAGAAACTTTTGTCAAACAAGAAAAGAAGGTGAATTCTGTGCAGCCTGTGGTGGATGCCAGATTTTTGGGACCTGGGAAATTGAATCTCTAAGCATTGCCCCCTCTGAGAAGACCAGATAGACTGGGATGGTAGCAGTAGGGGGTTGAGTGGCTGTCTGTCCTTTGAGAAAATAAGATAGGCCAAAATGAGTACCAACCTGGGTAGAAATGAGTAATCAGCCTGACCATGTTTTGGTCCCACCAGAGACATATTCTGTTTTCTTAAGGCACCTTAAAAAAAATTTTCTGTTATTGAACATAACTTGAATTTGACTGAAGAGGTTCCTTGCAAGTCTAAAGATATCTCAGCCTCAAACAAAGACCACTGTCCTTAGAAATGGACACACTATGGACCAAACAGTCATTGCCAAGACTTGTAGCTGCTGGGGGTGGGGCTAGTTGACAAATGGATTTTAGAGACCACCACCAACTGTGTGATCTCAGTATGTGGAGGTGGGAGCACTCTAGAGTCCTAAAACAGGGACCCCCATCAGGGTCCATGGGGCCTTACCATGGCATTAAGCCAATAGGGCAAAAACTAGGATTTAAGTCTCAGCTGCTCATTTCGTTTATCCTTTTGCCACCAAAGATGGAGTAAAACCATCCAGAAAGGAGTTTTTAGGAAGGAAAAATGAAAGATAAAAAATAATTCATTAAGTGCAAGTCAATTTCCTTTCCTTTAAATTATTACTGCAACACCTCCTCCCCTACCCAAATATATATATATACATATATATAATATACTGTATATTTATATAGCATCTTGAATGAAGGACTCAATTACAAACAAGGATAGCATATAATGTAAAAAAAACTGTGCCAAGAGGGTCTAGGAAAGATATCCCAAGAACCAAAACACAACGACAACGTAGGTTCTCCCTTCCTCCCACCGGTGCCACCCTCCATCCTTTGATGGCCAGAGAATGGAGGCCTGAAACCTGGAATAAATGAAGACCCAAAGGCTGGGCAGGAGTTGCTACCATGATAAAGCAAGCAGTGGCTTTCTTCCTCTTGTGATGAGATCAGACTGAGATGAGGGGGAAGAGGCTGGCCTACGGGAGGGCGTGGAGACCCAGGATTGAAGGGGAGCTAGGGAAGCTGGGAGGAGAGGTTGGGCAGAAGGAGAGCAAGCAGGGGGCTGCCCCAGGCATCAGTCACTCCCCTTCCTCCTTAATACGCTGTTGCTTGTTGCGACGAGCATCCATGTCAAAGTTGAAATCATTCCAGTCTTCCCGGGGAGGGAAAGAGATGGTCTGGCGGAGAGTGAAGCGAACGGCATCAATGACCCGCTCACCCCGTGTCTCACTGGAGCCCACGCTGACAGTCGAGGAGCCACTAGGGGTCCTCAGCAGGTGGGGAGGGGAGGAGAAGTCATGGAGCTGCCGGTGGTCCAGGATCCCCTTCCAGATGGCATGTCGGAACTGCTCTGGGATCTTCAGACTTGCCAGATCCTACCATGGAAGGGAGTAAGTTGGTAAATGGAGCAGGATAGACTTAAAGCTGTACTGAACCTTGAAGTCCATTCAGTGGAAATCCCTCATTTTACAGAGGAGGAAACCATGGTCCAGAATTATCAAATGACATAGCCCAGGGGCCCATCTAGGAAGAGGGTGAGGCAGGATTTATAGCCACATCTTCTTGGCCCTAAGTCTGATACTCTACCTACTATGGCACGTTGCCTCTCAAGGGCAAAGGTGAAGGCACTCACTTAGGTTCTGCCAAAGGGTGGGCAATCCTTGCATTGTACAGGGAAGGTTGGTTGTTCACTGACAGCTTCTGATGCCAGTGCCAAGTCAGACAGTAGCAGGATGGCCTTCAGACTTGGCATCATAAGGTAAGAAATAGCACCAATAAAACTACTTCAGAAACATCCAAGGAAGGTTCCCAAGGCTTTACTTAGATTGCCCTGTGGAATTGTTTTCAGTTAACCATATCAGTAAAATGACAATGGCCCCTCAGATCCCTAGACTTCTACTGAGCTGAATATGGACCAACAGTCAAGAAATCCTACTGAATTCTTTAAGTAAGCATCCATTTCTGAGAGACTGTAAATCAGGTTCTTTCCCTATTATCTGCTCTATCAAATCTTTCCCTAAAGGTTAACTTATTGCTGAATCATGGGATAATATGCAGAGCTGAGAAGGACCTCTGAGGTGATCTAGTCCAAGTCTTTCAATTGACAGATGAGGAAACTGAAGCCCAGAGAGAGGAACCAACTAGTTCAAAGGCATCCAAGGAATAAATAACAGAGCTGGGATTTGAAACATGTCCCAGGACTTTAGCCTTGACCTCTCTCCTCTCCAGTGTGGCTGTCCTGAGGATATTATACAAACTGATCACTGAAAGTTGGTGGTGCTACCCTAATATTTTCTTGGATTTCTTTGATCACAGGCTCTCAGATTCTTCCGTTAGTCACCCCTCTACTGGCAAGTGGGCAAAGAACTCAGAGCATTGTGTTCAGTTCTTGGGACTACATGGGGAATATACTGATAAACTGAAAGCCACCTAGAGAAGACCAAGAGATTCAAAATAATGCCATCGTAATATGATGGACATCATAACCTACTGTCCAGGGAAGAGGGCAGAGACTTGGTCTGCTCAGACTCAGAGGAAACAACCAGGAATAATGGGGAGAAATTGGGAGAAGACTTTGGTTTAATGTCAAACATTAACTAACCAACCATTAGAACTGGACAGAGATGCCTGGGGTGAAGGAGTCTGCCAAAATCCTCAATGGGAAGTCTTCAAGGAAAGGCTGTGAGGGAATGGCCAGAGAGCTTACTGCAGTTGTGAGCTAAATGGATTTTTCCATTGCACCCTCTGTGCCTAGCACAATGCCTAGAGCACAAATTTTGCTCTAAGCACACATTTCTTGACTGAGGGATAGATGGAACTCTATGCAAAATGAAGACACTCTAGGCTGTGTTCTCAAATATTTATCAGGGCAGATGGGGGCAGGGGGAAAAGAGAGATACAAGAATGGTGAGAGATGCCATTTCTCTCTCACTTTCTAGGATAAGAAACTGGGCAGAATAGCAGGCATCCATTATCTTATGTCACAGATGAGTAAACTGAGGCTTAGGGAGATAAAGATGACAATTTCCCAGGGTCATACGATTCCAATGTGTCAGAGGTAGGATTCAGACTGAGCTTGTCCTGACTCCAAGTGCCAAGTCTAGCAGGGATTTTTCAAACTGTGCTGCAAGAAACTAGGCAGCTGTCCCCTCCACATGGAAGTGAACTTTAAGCTGGTTCTTCCCAGTCATTAAAATATTAATTGTAGAGGATTTTACTGCAAGGCTTCTGCCAAAAGTTTGTCATGGTTTGTTTTTAAACTGAGGGATTTTACAACTGTCAAACTATTGCAGCAGGGCACTCGATACCCTGAGAATAATGAAAAAGAGAATTTTTATTCTACTTCCCTTCTTAGTAGCCGCTTGTGTCCTGCTTCTCACCCCCTCTCCTCCTTTTGTAAATTATCTCCTAGACTGGATCCCTGTTTTCCACTGTAGGTGCTTGACAGCTTTTCTAGATCCAAATTGACTTACTGGATTTTAAAAAAATAGAAGTGGAAGGAGGTAGACCCTCTCCCATCACACACCCCTTCCCAACAGTCTTGGGCTCCAGGTAGCTCTGGTGATGGACAAACAGGGTACTAAGAGCCTAGAATGAAGCACATCACTAACTAGCGGCATGATCCTGAACAAGTCACTTTATCCTCTTTTGTTTAGTTGTTTCCAAGAATTTCCTACTCTTTGGGGTGTTTCCTTGGAAGAAATGCCAGAGTGATTTGCTATTTCCTTCTCCAGCTTATTTTACAGACAAGGAAACTGAGGCAAATAGGATTAAGTGACTTGCCTAGGATCATATAGCTAATAAGTAGCTGAGGATGGATTCAAACTAAGCTCTCCCTGACTCCAGGCATTGAACTCTATCCACTGCACTATCAAGCTGCCCCACTGCCTCAGTTTCCTCAATTATAAAATATGGACTATAATAGCCCCTCCCTGGTGTGAAGATCAGCTGAGATATCTGTAAAGTGTTTGGCACATGGCAGGTGCTTACTGAGGTTTATTATCGTTTTTTTCTCCGTCATCAAATCATTGATCTGGAACTGGAAAAGATCTTAGAAACCATCTAATCCAACTACCTTTATTTTGCATCAGGGAATACTTTTAAAAAATATGTTGTTATTTGTGAATAATTCAAGACAAATGGAAATCCAATCAGGACCAGCTATCCAAGTTCTAGCTTTAATTTCCTGTTTTTAGACCTCGCCTTCCTTTCGTCTATCAGGGAGCAGCAGACGAGGGAGGCCTTGAGTGGTGGCCAGGGATGGGACCCAAACATTCTTTTAGAAGAAGAAACTTTTGTAGTGTCAAGCTTGGAAATAATATAGCCACAGCTTCTGTTTCATTTTGTTTTGTTTTTAAGGCCACGTCCTCAGGGTCTGCTGGGCAGGGAAAGGAAGATAGCTTGTCCTACAGAAAGTGGGGAGACCTGGACAGCCAACACCCCAAGAAGGAGCCCCATGCACAAAAGCTGATGCCAAGAACCAGAGAAAGCCAGGCAGCCCATCCCATCCAGCCTCCCTTCAAGTAGTTCATCCTGATTTGGGAAGGGAAGGAAAGCAGGAGCTGGGGAGCCTGGCATGACAGGAGGGCCACCAAGTGGGACCTATGTAGCCAGAAGCAGAGAGGACCAAGGGGCAACGACTCGGAAGCTAATCTTTAGTGGGAACCTTGCCTTCGCCTCTACTTCCCTCAGCTTATGGTGCAGCTCTGTTGTCTACTTGTTGTGACAAAGGACACCACCTCCATGGCTACATCTTTCAGTGAGAATTCCATTTGTGTTCTCATTCTCTCTCTCTCTCTCTCTCTCTCTCTCTCTCTCTCTCTCTCTCTCTCTCTCTGTCTGTCTCCCTCTCTCTCTCTCCCCATCTCTCTGTCTCCCTCTCTCTCCATCTCTCTGTCTCTCTCTCCCCCACCTTTCTCTCCTTTCTTGCCCCTCCCTCTGTATCAGTCCCACCCCCACCACAAGGGGGTGGGGTGGAATACACTCTTTGTGTTTGCTGCTGACAGACAGCATAGACACGGAGATGGGAGTCTTCATGAGAACAGGCACTACTTACTTCCCTCTTTGCATCCCATGTCTAGTGCAGTGCCTAGCACATAGGACATGCTTAAATACAACGGACTCATGGAATGATTAGAAAAGGGCTAGGAATTACTTTGGGAATATAAGTTCCATGGGAGGAGGGGGTGATCATCTCTTCTGTTTCTCACAGGGTCCAGTACAATAGTCTTGCACACAAGGAGGACTGACTGCTTTGAGCCTTGCTACATCAAAGTGAAGTTGCAAGTTCTAGACTTGTGGTCAAAGGTCTAGGTTAAAATCCTGCCTTTCCTGCTATCCAGGCAAGTCAATTGACCTCTCTGAACCTCAGTTTCCTCATCTGTAAAACAGGGAAGACAGAAACACCTCCTTTACAAGCTGTTGTGAGGCTCAGCACGGAGCGCTTTGGAAGGCTTAGGTCTCTCTACCCATGTGAGTTTCTGTAGTTATTGTTTATCATCATCACGATGCTTCTGACTCAGTGGGAAAGCTCCATGAGGAACTGTGGGCACTCCTGAGCCCCAAGACCCAGGGGAAAGGTGTCAGAGGGTGGGGGAACCGGAATCAAGCCGAAACCCAAGGCTAACGGTTACTTACATCCATGGAGTAATGCTCAATCTGATAGATGGTGGTCAGCCCCTGGGTCGTGAAATAGTCCAGGCAGGATGAGCAGCCCAACCTCGCTAAAAAGCTGCAGGGGGGGAGGGGAAGGAAGGAAGAAACAGACAAAGAGAGTTCACCCTGACTGCTCCGGCCAGGAAAAGGGAACCCCAACCTTCTACTCTCTGGTGACCCCTCTGGGGGAGAGGGGGAAGAAAAAGCCACATGGTGGAAGCCAGCCAATGATTTTGGATGCAATTCTAGCCCATGTCAAAAGGCACCAAGATCAAGTATCACCTGACCCTCCATGGAGCCAGCCTTTGGTGAAACCCACTCCCCTCTAGTGGTAGCTTTGCCAATAAGCTAGACCCTGTGTCAATACAGTGTAGCTGAACTAGACTAACGTGGCCAGGACTTTCATTCTGTTCCTCTTCCTAATGGATGGAGAGGCAGCATACAGTAGAGGAGAGAGAGAGAGTTGCTGTCCTCAGAGCTAGGAAGATCTGGCCTCCAGACCCACCTCCGACACACTCTGGCTATGTGACCCTGAGTAAGCTACCTAATCTCTCAGTGCTCTAGGCCACCTTTGCTGGCAGAGGGAGTTTCCTCCTCTAGGATTCCCCTCTAAATGAGGTCTTCACTCTTCTGTCATATCTTACCACCTAGTCCCTGCTGGCTTAGAGCTGTGAGCAGATAGACGGAAGATAGATGGAAAGGAAGGGAGTGAGGCAGCAAGGGTGAAGCCCCTCCCAGCTGCAAACTGACCACATGGACAGGGGGAGGGGGCAGCGGAAGGTGGACAAGGATACAAGGGTGCAGGCATGGTGAAGCCACATCTACACATCCAAATCCTCCATTCATTCATCACAAAGGCTTGCAGAATGAATGAAAATAAATACATAGACATGTGGTGAGAGTCCATCAGAAGCTGGCCCCCTCCTACCTTTCCGGTCTCCTTACATCTCACTTCCCTTACATACTCTGGGATCCAGTGAACTCTGGCCCCCTGGCCACTTTTCCCTTAAGGATCCCTTGATGACTCCAGTTTATCCTGTCTACCCTTGCTTGTACAGAGAGGTTGTCTTGGTGTCTCCCCCTCTGAATCATGGTGAACTCCTGGAGGGTAGGGATCGTCTTTGCCTTCTTTGTTTCCCCAGCTCTTAGAAGAGCACTTCCCGACACATGGAAAGAAAGCACTTAAGAAATGCGTATAGTAAGCATGCAAGACTGCTGATCAACTCCTAAGTCTCATCCTTTAAAAGCAGGACTGGGTGAGTTTTCTCTGACTAATCTCTCCTGGATGGCAGGAGACAGACTGGAAAGAAGATGCCACTGCTGTGTCAACAGCTGGCATAGTGACTAGAACACAGTAGGGACTTAATAAAGGCATCTTGATTGATGAATTGGCCCAATTGCCTCTCCTCGAGATCTGTGTCACTGAATTTGATCCCCAAGATCCTGCCACCCGGCCACCCAGGGCTGCACATTGAAAGGGGGAGTTTGAGTACTCACCTGACAATGCTGCAGTCAGTGGGGTATGGAGGTGGGGGTGTACAGTGGGATGTGGAGGGCATGGAAAGGGTAGGAGGCAGGGCCTGAGTTGGGCTGAGTCCATTTATGTCTCCAGTCATTGGCATGTGAGTGCCCATCATTGGAACTAGTAAAAAAAAAAGGAAGGCACAGAGAGAGATTCATGAGATCGTGGTTCTAGACTTGTCTGCACTCCTTCCCCTCTTCCTCATTTGGTAGGTGAGAAAACTGAGGCCCAAGGAAGAAAGCAGTGACCTCGTGGGGGAAGGAATACGCATCCCTGCAGTTCTACTGTGTGCCATATTGTCTCATTATCTGAGACATTAACCTCCTAAGTCAGCTAGCCCACCTCTCTCATTAACCCATATTACATGCACAGTAAGCAGAAGAAGTAGAATCTGAACCCAGGTCTTCCAATAGTGAAACCAGTATTCCCTCCCCCTATACCCCTCTGCATCACACTATTTGGCACCACTTGATGGTACACCCTAGTGAACCCAGCAGGCTTCTTTTGGCTAGGTCTTAGGGAAGGCAACAGATTATTAGAACTTTCTCTGCAAGACAATGAACATACTGTGTAATCAGACACTAGAAAAGGGAGAGTCTCACAGAAAAGCAGAGAATCAGAATCCTAGATTTCGAGCTGGATGGAACCTTAGGGGTCAGTTAGTATTCCTTCACCCTAATTTCAGAGGTGAGGCACCTGAGGCCCAGAGAAGTCAGGTCTGAACCCAAGGCTTCCAAAATGATGCTCTCTCTCCCCTGTTCCATGACGCAGAGAAAGTCAAGGCTGGAAGAACCTGGTGTCCAAATCCCCTCTGTTTTCAGATGGGGAGACTGAGGGACAGAGAAGTTTAGGAGAAGTGGAATCTGGAATTTGGAATCAGAGACCTTCATTTGAACTCTCTCACTGCCTTTTTCTCTCTGTGTGACCTTGTGCAAATCCCAGCCTTAGGACTTTGTGTAAAACGAAAGGATTGGATCAGAAAACTCAGTATTTTCCAGCATAAAGATAATCCTGTCTCCTTTTTCCCTGTGGTGTACTAGCCAATGAGATCCTTGGGTGCCAACTGTCAGATGCCAGTTAAAGGGATTATGATGGCAGTTTTCTGGGGCATCTGATTTGCTGTTTACTGTCTCTCTCCTGGGGACAACCAAGGGTTTTCATGATACTTTGGCTCAAACAGAGCACCCAGAGTAAGCCAATGCAGCTGGATGGATGCCCTTGACCTCTCAGCATATTTCTCTTGGACCAGTTCTTTCTGTCTATGCAAAAGGAGACCGATATTGTGATAATGTGGAGTGTTCAGAGAACCAGGAGAGAATCTGACCCGAGCCCAGGTAGGGTGGCTTAGAACAATGGCTTGCCCCAGGACCCAGTGATAGTTAGAGGAAGACTGAGGATAGGACCCAGATGCCCTGGCTCCAAGCTGTCTTCTGACATTAAGCTGCCTCTATTTATTCTTTCACCCTTTCTTCCCTCCCTTCCCATGGTGCTAAATTCCTCCTGCCCACTCTTCTATGCCAAAGGGGCTTCCCTGAAGCTGAGCCTTTGACCTTGGGGATCAAAGCATGGGAAAAGCCCAGCTAAAGATGATGGTGCCCAAGCATGTTCTAGCTCAAGTGGGAGTAAGTCACTTAAACTGGGGGAAAGTTTATTTACATCCAGAGCTTTGGGTTGGTTTTCTCTGAGGGATTTAGGGCAAAACACAGAAAAGCAACACCCAGGTTGAGAATGAAGCTGGAGCCCTGGAGATAGAGTGCTGCAAGTAGACTCAGGAGAACCTGAGTTTGAATTTTGCCTCTCATCCTTGCTAGCTTGTGAACCTGGATGAATCACTTAGTCTCTGTGGGCCTCAGTTTCCTCATCTGTAAAATGAGATTGGATTAGGTGGCTTCTAAAGTCACCCTCATCTACCTCTAAATCTATGATCTTAAGACCCTAAGGAGTTACAGGGGATGTCATCAGTATTGTGGAGAGAGTGTCCATAGTGGACCAAGTGAGTGTCCTTGGGGGTGCATTCGGCCATCTTGGTCCTGGATTCTGCCCCCTTGCCCATACCATCTCCACTCCCCAATCAAATTCCAGAGCCTCCCTTCAGACAACAGCATACATTGTCCTAAACGATGCTCAAAGAAGACTCACTGTTGGCTGCCATGCCATCGGGGATGGCTGTTGGGGTGAGGGCGTTGCGCTGCTGAGGGTTGATGAGCTGGCTGACGGAAGGCAGTTTGTTAATGCTGTTCATCTTGCTCAAGGGTGGGGAGCTGGTGCCATACGAGGTCTGAGATTGCATCGAGGTCCTGGAACAAAAATGCACGAGGCATGAGAGGAGAACCCAAGAGAGTGGTAGGAGATAGAAGAGAGCAAGACCCTGTGCGTCCTGAGGAGTTCAGCTGGCTGGTGGAAAGGGGCTTGGTGTGAGTGAGCACAAACCAACTAGGAGAAGTATCCCCATCGGGAACTATGCCAATGCCAGAGAAGTTGGGGGTCACTAGACAGAAACCATGGAAGCATCCAAATGCATTTTCTTTTTTCCTGTGGGTGTTTCTCTGACACTCAGAACATAGTATCTATTGAGTGTCAGTTTGCACCAGATCCTTCCCTTCTCTCTCTCTCCAGCCCTTCCCTCTTTTGCTGCTTGTAAAGTCACCTAAATTCCACTGCATGAGGGAGGCAAAGGGGGCACAGACACACTGATGGTTTAGGAATGGCTGCGAATGCAGTCTCCCAGCCCAGGCATTCCATCTGGAGCCTTCTGCATCATGCACAATAGGCAGCCAGTAGCTGGAAAAGCAGACCTCTCTGGCCACTTGGCAGCACCTTCTGCTGCCATGTGAAGATCTTGACTTGAAACCCAACTTTCTCAGATACTATGTTCCAGGTCAGACCTTGGACAGTCATTCTGGAACACCAAGAGCTTGTCTGTCCAGGAGAGTGGCTGCCTTGGGGGCTTCCCAGGAAGGGAGGCAGAGAAAAATCTTCTAGTCAGCCCATCAGAAACCAATCCCTAGCTTCCCTCTCTCAAAAACCAGCTCCATGATTTGGATATTTCTCTGCTTGACTGTTATCCCAGATCCCGGAGGATGACCTAGCTCTGAAAACAAATGTGTAACTTGTGGAGGGAGAACAGTCATAGTTCCTATATCTATGAAGCTGGAAAGTTTACAACATGGATTCAGACACACAGTAGGACTCCTGAAGTCCAATCCAACACTCTTTCATCCCCAGAGGACCCTGCTTCCTAAATATTAAAGTATTGCATTAAGACCCTAGCCAGCAGTTGAATCAGAGGCTAGCGGGCAAGATCTATGCATTTTCTTCTTCCCCTTCCTAACTCTCTGGCCTTGTTCTGGCCATCAGATTAAACTGGAATGCCAACCTCCATGGAAGAATCACCTGAAAGATCCCAATCTTGAAGAACATTGGGCTAGGAGGCCGGAAGATTTGGGTCCAAATCCTACTTTGGATACTTACAAACTATGTGACTACAGGCATATTCCTAAACCTTTCTGGGCTTCAGTTTCCTCATCTGTTAAATGGGGATGATAATGCCTATAGAGCCTATTACACAGTCTTTGTGTTTAAAGTTATTTGCAAGCCTCCATATAAATGTTGGTTCTTATTGTTTGCACATATAAATGCATATGCCATATTAGCACCTACATCAGCACAGAACCCAGGCTTAGGGGCTCAAGGTAAAAGCAATTCCAATTTTCAGAAATCAAACTATGACCAACAAGAGTTTTAACAGCTTTCCACTTGCCCATGTACTGCCAGCACTGACTCTGCTGTGATCAATAATGTGTGTTGGGTCGCTGTGAGAGAAGGGACCTCAGAATATCCCTAGTCCACCTTCCCATTCTCCAGATAAGGAAAGGGAAGAAACCACAATTAGGGGGCCTTGAAGTCAGAATTTGAACCCAGCACTGCTTCCATAGTACCACACATTGAATAGGTTGACAAGTGCTTCAAGAGATAAGGATGGTTGTTTGGATTTCACCGTTCTTTGACTGAGCTAGAAATTTCACTGTAACTTCTGGGAAGAATGGTTTCCACTGGGATTTGCCAAGGAGTCGTATCTGTAGCTGGTGTTTTCAAGGTTTTTTTATGGATCACTTGGACAGTCTGGCAAACCCTACAGGCCCCTTCTCATGTTTGTTGTTGTTCAGTTTTCCAGTCATGTTTCACTCTCATGATGTCGTGGACTTGTCCATGGAGTTTTCTTGGCAAAGCTACTAGAATTGTTTATTCACAATTGAGGGAAATGTCAAATTTCAGTTGGAGATTAGTAAAAAATAAAGATATAGTTTTTCCTTTTCCAAGCTCATAGACCTTGGAATGTTTGCCCATATCCATGTATGTATCCATGTTTGTAGTTAAAAAGGCTCCTGGCCTTTGGCTTTATGGTTACAAGGTTGGCTTTGGAGCTAGGAAAATTTGGATTTTACTCATGCCTAGTCATCAGGGAAGTGTTTTCTCTTTGTCATTTGTAGGTGATATAGGAAAATCTCATCACCAACAGATTCCGGGAATAGCCAGCTAACATCACATCCTCCCAGCTTGGGGAGGGGGGAAGGGGCAAAAGTCAACAAGAGTCAAAGGAAATTTTCTCTAGGATACCAATAGTTCAGAAACAAATTACCTTAGAATGAAGACAAGGAGACCACAATACCTGGAATATGGAACTGGGCCATGTGGCCACACCTCCCCATCACTGCAGGAACTAAGTGAATGTTGCTGGAGAGACCACTGACTGGAGGAATGGGGAGTCAGTTATCTCAATGATTCTTATTGATACCCACGTACCTGAGGCAGAGAGCAGAGGGCAGGGGATATTGGCAATGTCCAGGGAAGAAGTAACAGGAAAGAGTGACCACAGGTGCCACAAGCCTTCATCACACAACCTCCTGCAATGCCACAAAGGCCAGCAGGGAACTCAGCAAGAACCATATGTGGATGAGACAGTGAATGGGGACTGCAGAACATGCTCAAAAGTTGTCAAATGTTGTTTCTGTTTTTTAATCATCAGAAGTATTTTCAAAAGATGGGGCAAACCAAGAATCCTGAATATGTCGCCCTTAATAGAGAAAAGAAAGATTTCGGGAGAGGAGAGAGAAAAGGGGAGACAGAGAGAGGGAGGGAAGGAGGCAAAGGGAGACAGAGGGAGGGAGGGGGAGGAAGAGAAGGAAGGAGAGGGAGGGAGAGAGAGAGGGAGGGGGAGACAGAGAGAGACAGAGAGAGATAGAGAGAGACAGAGAGAGAGAGAGAGAGAGAGAGAGAGAGAGAGAAGAGAGAATGGATGGGGAGAGGGGGAAGGGACAGAGAGAAGAGACACAGACAGACAGATGTCAGAAAGGGCTCCTTTATTCATGAAATAGCAAGCTCAGAAAGAGTAGCAGCATTTGGATTACTTCACATGTTGAAGGAGGAGTCCAGATGAGTCAAACGAACAGGAAAGTTAGAAAGAGTGCCAATCACCATTTATTCAGCAAACTCAGTGACTGACTTTGGGACTCAGAGCCCTTGTGGATTGGCAAACAGGCCAAAGTTGCCTAAAGGAAGGTGAGTTGGATGACCCAGGTCCTACAGGATCTAGAAGAATGCAAGAAAATAAGAGGTCTCTGCTTTCCTCAGGGTGAGGGGAGAAACACAAATGGGGAGGATGAATGACAATACTTTCCCCTAAGAGCATTGTGCTTGTCAGCCATTTTAGAAGATATTTTAGTAGAAACATGGAACTGCATGGGGAAGCCCTTCCAGCTCAAGGAGCGAACCTTGACTGGAATCAACAAGGAAATAGAGAAAGAAGAGAAAGACCATGAAGGCATGAAAGGAAGGTGGGAAGAGGAGGATAGAGGGAAGGATGGGAGTGAAGAAAGGAGGAAAAATAATACAAAAAAGGAGGGAAGCAGACGGGGAAGGAGAGAAAGAAAAGAAGCAGAAGAGAAGAAAAAAGGCAGAGAAAGCAAAGGAAGAAGGAAAGGAGTGAGGGAAGGAGAAAAGAGGAAAGAAAAGGGAAACAGAAGGAAATTGAAGGAATGGGGCAAATAAGGGAAGAGGAGGAAAACAGGATGGAAAGAGAAAAGAGGGCAATGAAGGATAGAAGGGAGAAGTAGAAAAATAGGGAGAAGAGGAGGGGAAAAGGCAAAGAACACAAAGTGAGTTTTCTCTGTACGTTTGCAGGTCAGATTTAAGGGACTCTAGAGAGCCCTCGTGTGAAACATACATACACACATGCACGCACGCATGCACACACACACACATGCTGCACCTTCATTACCATTTGGTTTGACTGATGCTTGAAAAGGACAGTGGTTACTTGGGCATGTGACCTCATGATCTCTGCCAAAATTAGTTCTGATTGTTCCAGGAAAGTGATTTATAAATCCTTATGAGCCACTGACACCTGGCTATGGCTGAGTTTGCGAGATTCTTTCCTGAGAGCAACATTGACAGATGGGAAGGTGGGAAGAACATGGTCAAGGAAGGGAGACCCATTGGGAGATAGGAGTTTGGGATGGGGCAAGAAACAAAGAAAGAAAACACTGGAGCTCCATCAGAGACCTCCAAGGCCATCTTCCCTTGCCTTGGCCCAACTGTTCCCTGATCTCTCTGCGACCCCATGGAGAGGCTGCCATGGTTTTCTTTCTAAAGGCTTAGTCTCCAAACAATACCATTCATCTTTCCTAAGCCCATTTTTCTCTCCTAGGTCTTCAGCAGAAGGTCACATTTGCAACCTTGGCTAAGATTATAGGTGCAAAGGACAAAACCCTGATGTACCTCGGAGGGATCTGGGAAGGATGATGAAGTGACTGTAATAGGGACATACTAAAATGAGGGTCTTTGGGGTTCACTAAAGTCCTGAGCTGTCTCTATATAAGGGAATTCTCTTTCTCCTAGCAGCTAGGCCCAAAGCACCCAGCCAACCTTGTGAGAAAGCTAACCAAGTGTAGAAAATGTAGTTCAGTGCAAAGATCATATGTGAGCGTAATAGCTTTGGTATCAACCTTTGGGTAAAGATCAATCACCAATTAACCCTTACAGTAACAAAGACCAGTTAGATCAATGGAGAATTTCATTTACATGTCTACTTTAAAAAATAAGTCCTTGAGACTCTGAGATAGGGATAGAGATCAGCCCCAGAGAAAAAATATTGACTAAGTTAGAACCTGAGATATGGGGGAAATTTTTTAAAAATGAAAGAATAAGCAAAATTAGATGAGGATGTATAAAATCATACATTTTCTTAAAGAATATTCAAGTAATCCCAAGGTTTTTTCATTTATTCTTGGGTATTGAGGATTTTACTCAAGACTGGGTTTCTTACTTCAATCAAATCATTCTAAGATAAATTTAAAGAGAGAGTAAGAGAGCACCCTGTGGTCTTGATGAATCTAAATCACCTGGCCCAGAGAAACTTCATCCTTGGAGACTGGAAGAATTGGGGGTGTGAAGGCTGAGCCACCAGCAGTCATCTCTGGGGAGAAAATAAAAGCCAAAGCAAAACAACTAAAAGGTATATCATAGAGAGAAGAAAAGAGAGGGGTGTCTTCTAGAAGCCATTAGATAATTTCTACTAGAGACCAGAGAGTTTAACCTCAATTTCGGCTAAACCTATGAAATGTAAAATTGACAGGATGGTTCAGGTTTGAGAGGCAGCTTGAGGAAATGGTAGATAGAGTGCAGGACTTCGAGTTAGAAAGACCTGAGTTCAAATCCTTCAGCTTCCTTTTCATATCCCAAGGGGCATCACTGGCCTCTCTCAGACTCAGTTTCCTCATCTCCAAAATGAGGGGCTTATGCTAGATGGCCTTTGAGGTCCTTGTCCAGCTCTGGAGCCTTAATTCTTAACAGTCTGATGCTTCAAGTACAGATATGGTTTCCAGAGCACGAGAGTCAATACACACATTTAAGGAAGAGAGACCGCAAAGAAATCCTCAAGATAAACCAAGATGCAAAAGTTTATTGAAAATGAACAATCACACATCTGATCATGACAGCCTCACAGGACAGCTCTGCATCTGACACAAAGCAACTAGCTGGGAATTGAAAAGAAACAGGGGCTTTGTTTGAGGACCCCAGGGATTACTCATTTAAACCATCTTTAAAATTTACAAAAAATGTCGAGATTCTTTAAACCGTTGCTCAGTTAAAGTTAAAAAAAAAAAGCTAGACTTTCCACTCCCTCCAGAATAGGAAGGAATTTGATTTCTATGGAGAGATCATTTTTCAAATTGTCAACAAAGGAAGCTTCCCAGGAAAATGTCCTTGATAAATATCCAGAATGTGTCTGGCTTTATGGAAGGACCAGGAGGCCCTTCTCTATTCAGAATAGGGCTTTTAGGCTCTCCATCACAGAGACTGCTTGGGACCACCACCAGGCAAGTGACCTGCACTAGGGCCACTGCATTTATCGGAACCGACCCAACCTCCATCTCAAAAAAAAAACAAAAAACCTCAGGCTAGACTTGCCCATCTTGGGCTGTCAAAAAGAAAAACAACCCAGCATTTAAGGAAAATCTTTCAAAACTCAGATGGAAGAAGACCCAGAGCAGAAGCCCAGGCCCTCCAGACTGCCTCTTGGGACCCCCAGACCAGGAAAGGAAGGAAGCCATCAAGATCCATCTTGTCTCAGGGATAGGGGTCAGGACACAACACCGAAGCAATTTATGGCCTCTCTCTACCCAGAAGGGCTGTGCTCTAAACATCCTTATCAGCTTCTACCACCATCATATTCCATGACCAGCATTAGATAAGCCAGTCTGAGCCACTCAGGCACTGGCTGGATAGTTAAACAAAAAATTAGACATCTGAAATACGTCTTTTTTTCCTTCTTTTAAAAAGGCTTTTTAAAGATTGAGACCAGCTCAAAAGCACCCAAGTCTATGTTACAAATAGGACAGAAGGTAACAGAAAAGGGTTCCACCAATCATTGTACATTGTAGTGTCTGACCAACCAATGTCAGCTCTCCAGCTCAGAGGTCAGTCAGTCAGTGAACATTGTGTGCTGGGTGCTGGGATCTGCAGAAAGTATCTTTGAAGATGGAATTTTGAGTCGCTCAGGAGCTCGTTTTCACTACTGGCTCTGGATTTTAGAACCAAAGTGTTATTCACTCCTGCTTCCCAGGACTGAAACAACAACACAGACACACACCACACCACCCCCATACTTCAGAAGACAGAAGTTGCATTTTATGGGTAGACTGATGGGTTTGGGGGGTTGGAATGTTTAAAGAAGACGTCGGATTGTTTCGGAGCATCTCTCCGGGGCTCCATGAGCTCATTCCTGAAGCAGGCAGAAAGGAGACTGCAGAGAAGGAACCAGAGAAAAGAAAAGATGAAGGCTTAGGACTGTGAAAATCGAATTCGAAAGAAAACAAAGCCATGCACCTCCTACCTTCATGACCATGGTATGGGAAGGCTAGATGAAGAAATCTCCCCAAGCCCTCCCCTGCAGGGGACTCTGAGAATGTGTTGGCAAGTGTTTGGAGAGAAAAAAAAAGGAGGGAGATTTAATAACACATGAAATGTCATCAGCCACAATTATTCCACCTTCCCTATTAAAGATAATTGAGAAAGCCTGGACAAGAGCCGGGCACCAAAGCTGATGAAGAAATCAGGATCTTATCTGTGTGTGGGCTATGCCATCACCTCACTCTTAGCTCTCATTAGTGAGCAGCCTGTGTTCCCAGAAGAAGGTGGAGAAACCTTCCCCAGAAAGGGCTTAATCCCTTCAGTCACTTTGTTGGCTGGCCTTCCAATGGATCACAAGCAACTTCTGCCTAATGAAGGCAAAAGTTTAACGTCCCAAGTATGACAAAGTACAGGAGGCTAGTGTTTGCCAAGAAAGACCAAGAGGCTTTTCAAGTCTCTCTTGGTCATCACAGATCTTTCATAAAGACTTCAAGCAAGACTCAATGAGCCATCCAACTGAGCTCAGGTGAAGACTAGCTGCTGAGAACTTAATTCACTTCAGCCAACATTTCTTAAGCATCCACTCTGAGCAAGAGACTCAAAAAGGGTTCCCTGAAGAGATTGCCTCCAGAAAACCAAAGAGAATTTTCCCGACTACTAAGGGAATCAACTACAAGCCTCTTTTATGTTTTTGTTAAATTAAATGAAACTTCTAGATCAAACAAACAAAAAGCCCAATGAAATTCATTGCTCAGAAGGCCAGGATGAAATCTGTTGCCACTTTTATAAGTTATGTCTATTATTACTGGATTGGTACAGCAAATAGGGAAGATTCCATGGGCTTTCTCTGCAGAGGAGTGGTCTGTAGGATTCAGCACTCATGGACATCACACTTTAGAGGGGTTTCCTGAAAATCTATGGATATTTCAGAGTCACCTGAAGTGGAGGTTTTCCGAAAATATGGCCTTTCTCATGACAGCCCACCATCATATCCAGCTTTGTTGTCTGAAATGAAGAGAGTGTCCTTCATGCCCAATTATCAGAAGCATGGTTTAGAGGAAGAAGCCCCTCAGTGTAGAGTGAGAGGCCAGGGTATATAGCTCATCTCTTATTGCACTGATCACTTTGGCAAATGTGTTTATGAGTCAATGTAACCTTAATTCTGAGAGAATTCAACTAGATGAGCTCTGGCATCTATTCTAGTTTGGAATCTATGGTCCTATGATGTCTGTGTCCTTTTGATTTCAACCTTATGATCTTATGACTGTATGACTTTCTCAGAGACTGGAAATGGCAGACTTCTAAAGCACAGAAATAAAAAAGTAAATTTAAAAAAAGGAAATGGACAAGAGTAAGGAGAGCAGAACTGTACTGCTGGAGGATGGGCCTGGCTTTATTTTAATATCTCAATTCACAGCTTAGTAAATTTCTAGGCTGGAAATTCCTTCCACCAATAGATATGACTACATAGCTGTTACTTTAATAAGTTCTAGGGAGTTGCCTGAGACACACTGAGGTTAAGTAACTTGACCTTGGTTACTTAAGCTCATAATGTCAAAGGTGATATTGTAAGCCAGCTTGTCATCTTTTTTCGAAAGTTAAAATTCTATCCGTTAAAGCAATTCAGTTAAATTACTGCTGGATGGGAGCCCCATATCACCCAAAGAATTTGATAGAGGGTCCCTAAGAGGATGTCTAGTACTCCCCTATACTAATAGATTAGAGACTACATCAAAGTGTGATTCCCTCCAAAAATACAAATTGCAATTCATCCAAGACTCTTGATCCCGCCCAAGTCTTGCCCCATGTCCTCTTGTAAATGTTGTCTAAGGATGAAACACAGAACCGCCAAGCCATTGGTCATGAAGATATTGGAAGAGACAAAGAGACAGACAGACAGAGACACACGCAGAGAAAAAAAATATTATGCAAAAGGGTATGAATGATCAGGCAGAGAGAAAACAAGGGAGAAAGACTAAGTGATGTAATTACATCATATTTCACCATCACCTAGGAGAAAATATGCTCCTTTGCCTCTCCTTCCTTAATATAATGACTCATTTCTCTTCTCTTGAAAGAGGGGCATGGAACTGATTTCCTCCCAGAACAAAAGCGTTATCGTTTCTCCCAAGGAAATTGCAGGCTATTACAGTTATTTTCCAAGCTGATTTATTCTTTTCAAATGACTGTCAAAGAATTAGATTTCCATATTCCTTGCTCGAGTCATTTACGCCACCTTTGGGGGATTTATATGAAAATGGAAAAGCTGGGGAAAAAATCACAATCATGCCCCCAAAAGCTTCCACAATATGTTTTCTAGAAATTGGTGTTAGGCATCAGAGACACACAAGTGTAAACCCATGACACACAGTACTCCCTAATGCCGGGAGATTCATCTAGAAGGTCATCCACTGAAAATAGCTAGTTTCCAATCTTCAGTTAAAAGCCCATGCTTACAACCCCAGGAGACAAGGTTTAGTTTGTTCACACCAAGCAAACCAGTTGATTACATGGAAAGTTATTTATTTCTGTTACTGAGTTCAAGGTCACACATACAACAAAGCCCAGGCTGCATGCCGTCTAAACATGTCATCCCTTTCTGTTCAGTGGAAAGCAGTATTTTTTCTACAAGATGTGGGCTCATGGAAATTCATTTTTTAGGAACTTTGTTCCAACAGCCAGGGGGGCAGACTCAAGCCTGTCAGCTGCTCCAATTCCTCCAGCAGAGGCCCTCCCTTCAGCCTAGATCTTTCCTTCTTTCCTCTCAGCTGGGAAAGCCATTTTCCTCTTCCTCCTCCTCTTACTGTTCTGAATTATACCTGCTCCCCTTTAGAGAATTAAACGTCTGCAATTTCCTTTACACAGAGGACCTCCTGTGAACCATTTGACAGATATCAAAAGTGAGGCTCAGACGTGTCCAGAGTCACACATCTTGGAAAGGATGGAGGCTGACTTTCGGGTCTCTGGGTCCCTGCACTAGGTCTCACTGTGTCTCCTAAAGGCTCTCTTCTTTATGTTGATTATTTCCTTCCTATTAATGTATATAATTATGGTTCCTATTTTTCTAGTACTTGAAGGCTTGGAAGATCTTCCCTCTACTTGGAAAGGAGCATGCAGGGGGTGAGGAAAGGCAAGTGGGGAGAGGGGAGAAGCAACAGGCCCAGTGGGACAGGGATCACATGTCATCCACAAGCTGTGGGAAGCTTCATAGGATCAGGGACAAAGTGCTAACTCCAGAAGGCCTGCCCAGGGTTTTAAGTCTAGATGAGTCTCCCTCCCCCCCTCCCAACAATGCCCAGAAACCTTTCTCCTAGGTTCAATTCATCAATAATACTTTGTTTTGGATAATGTAACTATCACTCCCACTCCCATCTCCACCAAAGGCAGAAAATCACCTCTATTTCATCCTGGAGAGGTTTGGGTGCATCTGGGGCTGAAATAGAACTTTGAAAATTCCTCCTGGGGTTCTTCAAGCCTGACAGGGTTACCTTTGTACTGCCTGAGCCCACCATTTAACTGCCCAGGGATTCTCAGGGACCCATACCAAGTCTTGGGAGCAGAGAACCAACCGCAAATGTGGTCACACACTCAGGCTCGAAGGCTGGCTCTCTCCCAGAGGGGGGCGCTCAGTTACCTGACAGGGACCACATGTAGTAATTAAGCAGAGCAGCTCTGTCAGCAGCCCAAGGTTGGGCTAAGTTTCCCAAATGTACTGGTTTGCATATCTCATCATGTCTATAATGATAGATTCACTGGTGTCTGCTAACTTCTGCCCCCAAGATGTCACTGAGTGAATTTGAACAAAATGCTTGCTATCTCTGGACCCCAGTTCCCTCATCTGTGAAAAGATGTGATTAGAATAAATGATTGCTCAAGTTTCTTCTATCCTCAAAGATTTTGTCATTCTGTATACTTGGGTGAGGGAGGAGGAAGAAAAGCATTAGCTGGAGAGAGAAGAGGGGGGAGAAAGGAAAGAAGGGGGGAGAGAAAAGAAAAAAGAGAGAAAAGGGGGAGGTAGAAGGAGAAAAGAGATGGAAAAAAGAAGGGGGGCAGAGAGCAAGGAGTGAGAGAAGTAAAGAGGAAGAGAGAGAAGGGAGAGAGAAATGGGGTATAGCATGATACTACACAAAGAATGCCTAGTTTTGAGTCAAGAGACACTTCTGTTTGAGTTTCTGCTCTCAGGATGACTAGCTGTGGGATTCTGGACTGGTCACTTGTCCTCACTGAACCTAAGCTTCCTCCTGTGGAAAATGAAGGAAACACCTTTCACAACAAACAAGAGAGATGCTGTTGTGGTTTGCCGTGTGCACACATTGTCACAAGCCCAGTGATTGTTATTCAGGTTAATAAGGAAGTTCCCAGGGCCAATAGATTAAGCCAAAGACTGGAAGGTTGGAAACTCAACTTGGAAGAAATCATGATCCTCTTTCCAGGGCCTCATGGACAACAGTGACTAAATTGAATTCTATCCACCTGCCTCCTTGGTTCAACTTTGCCGACCATCCTCTGCTTTGCTCACCACAGAATTCAGTGAATCCTATTTGAACAACTTATTGAGACACCCATTTCTTCACAAAGGCCAACTCCAGCACAGACATAAAAATAGTCAATTACTGGCCAATGTCTCCCTCAATGAGTTTGCATCTATCACCAAGGAGAGGACAAATGAATGCTTCGCTAAGGGCCACTAAGCCAGCTCAATTCCCAGGGCACAGAAAAACAGTAAACTTGATAATTCCACTTCTGTTTACATTTATATTATCACAGAGAGTCTTCAATTGTCTCAGGCAAGATACTTTATTACTCTTTGCCTCAAGGTAAACAAAACTCAATTTGAATTTCACAAGCATGTCTGAATTTTTCATTTTTCACTTGCTGCAGCCTAAGCTCCCAAAGTTCCAGTACTTGATATCATCAGTGAATGTGGTCTTAACCTGGCCTGCAACTATCCTTTCCAGCACATGGATTTCACAGTTTCCACACTGCCTTTTCCTGCTCTTGGCATTAGCTGTGCATCTGTCTCTTCTTGACCTTAGACTGGGAACCTTCTTCAAGAGCCTCAAAGTCAAGCACAAACCAATGCCAGGGGAAGACTTTGGTATACTTTAATATGGTGGCAAAATGTGGCCCTTTTGAAGGCTAATTTGCATAAGTATATGTGATAGGTGGATTGGAAACTACATTTACTCTACAGAGGAAGGACGTAGGCCTGGGCTTTATTCTTGGGATAAGGATCAATTTATTAGCTATGACTTCCAGCAATTCATTTACTAATTCAAGATCTCAGTTCCTACATTCATGAAATGAAGGAGCTAGACCAAATGGTTTCTAAAGACCTTCTCAACTGTAGCATTTTGGTCTTTAGGAATTCTTCCCAGACAAGAAGCTTCAATTGGCTTCTGTGAAATGGATACTCATTGTTCCTGGTTCTGCCTTCTGAGACCAAGGAGAAAGGTTATAATCCCTACTCAACACAACAGTTCTTTCAGATGCTTGAGGAAAGCATCTCCAGGCTAAGCATTCCCATTTCCTTTGCTGGATCTTCCTGAGAAAGGGCTCCCAACCATTCATCATCCTGACTGCCCTCCTGTCCACACGCTCTAGCTTGCCAATGTCCTTTAATGACCATGGATTGAATGTCTGCCCCCAGAGCAAGAAGACCTGACATTTTTCTAGTTCAGCCACGGAGCATCATGTCTTCAGAACAGTAACCCTGCTTCTGCAACCCTGAGCCACCGCTAGACCACTCAACCCTCTGGGTGATTCTCGAGGACTCTAATTGGAGAGAAGGAGTCCAATTAGTAGTATTTGAAGAGAGAGATTTCTCCTCTGGGAGTTTTCCTGTGTCAGTGAAATCACAGGCCAGTTCTTATCCAATTCCAATTCACATAGCACTAACAAGCTCTCAGATTTTGGACAAGTCTTGACCACTCTCTGGGCCCACCTATCTCCATCTTTCAAATAACAGTAGGAGATTTTTGGCCAGGTCACTGGCCAGTAGGAAGGACACCCTGCCCTCCTTTGCTCATCCTTCCAGCTCCCCCCAGATCCAGGCTGTCCAGACTACATGGGCAGGCAGAGCAGTACATGACAGGCCATGCTTTTCAGGTAAGTGTGGAGTCACCAAATACAGGCCTGTCCTTCCTCTGCCTCCTAGTGTTCCCCGACCTATCTGCTTGCAGCTATGCTTGCTAGATCCCTGGACCCTTACATCTGTCCTGGAGTTGGTTGCTTAAAGCACCCTGGCCCTTTCAGAGCCATCTTACATGGGCTGCCTCCTCCATTGAGAGTGGGAACTCATTTTTTTTCTTTGTAAATCCAGCATTTAGCATACTACTTGTCATACAGTAAGCATTTAATAAATATTTCTTCCTCTCGACCCTGCCATTCAGTCAGTCAGCCCCCAAGGCTAGTTGGAGCTCTTCTACTACTTGTCTTATGTGACCTTGGACAAGGGACTTTGTCCCTTTTGGCCTCAGTGTCTTTCTGTTGAATAGCAGGGTACCAAACCACATGATCTTTGAGATCCCATCAAGCCCACAAACTCTGCCATTCTGATTTCTGGCTGATATGTCCTACAGGGAGCAAAATCAAGAAGGAAAAGCAGTACAAAACGAGCCTTGTCCTGGAAAGACCACATCTCTCATGGTGGGATGATGGCTTCTGCCTTCAGTTCTTGTTAGGGTGACAGGGGAGAGAAAATTTCCCATCTGTGAAATTCTGAAACACTTTTTTCTGTTTTCTAGCCCACTAATCTACCACCGACACAGAAATACATGCCAGCAGAATTCTATGCCTTTTTCATCAATTGTTGGCAGGGCTTTGCTAGAGGCTTATGTTGGACTATCATTCTGTTGCTCTTTTCTTAGTGAAGATGCAGCCTTTTTGGTAGAGGACAAGGCTAAACAAGAGTCCCACCCTCTGCTCTCCCTCACTCTATTATGGGGTATGGACACCTGAGACCTTCAGCTGAACTTTTCTCCACTAACATTCAGAACTGCCAAAGCAAATACCCATCCCAGAATGTGGGACATGGGTGGGAAATCTTGTTAGGAAGAGCATGTCCACACCTCACCCCCAATTCCAACCTCATTCTTGCCTTACCTTTGCTAACACAATGAGCAAGAGGAGTGTGATGCCAAGAGATCAATTTCATTGTGTCTGGGTGGTATGCTACCAATGAGAGCACCAGCCACATCTGAAGTGATGCTGGGAGGCAGCTCATTTCTCTCTGTAATGCCACACTGACCCCACCATTCCAGGCCTAGGCTGGAGAGGCTTCGTCCCTGCTCCTCAGGAAGTGTTCTTAGCCATGGCAAAGTGAAGGGATGGTGTCACTCACTGTTTTTGGAGCAGGTGCTGATGCTGCTGCTGCTGCTGCTGCCTGTAGGTCTCGATGGTGTGCTGTGGTAGGTACTGCATGAGTTCCAGTGACTCCTTAATCTTCAGCAACATCTCATAAGTCTCTCGGCCCCTAACCTATGTGTGAGAACACAAAGGAAGACATGATCAGAGAGGGAGCTGGAGATATTAGAGGCATCCTGGGATCAGGAAAGTGCAGGTTGGAATCCCACCTCTGATACCAGCATGCCTTGGGACTATAAGCATGTCACTTACTTCAGTTTCTTCACCTTTAAAATGGGGATAATGTTTCTAATATCCACCCTGGACAGTTGTTGTGCAGTTCAAAATCATGGCTACGTGACAGCTATTAAGGGCTAGACATTTCAGCCCATTGCTGAAAATATCCAAACTATCACATCTTAGCCAAGGGAAAAAATATATTTTTGAGACTTTATAAGGGAAAAAAATCAATAGAAAAGACATCAGAAAACCCAGAATTTTAGCAAATATTGACACTCAAAGGAAAAAGGAACAAACTCCTGAATTGTCTTAGTTGTTTCATCAGCCCTTCGTTTCACGTTCCATGACTAACGAGAGTCCTCCTGTTATGCCTAACTTTTATTTCTCTAACTGTTATTGTATCCATTTATATTATATATCTATTCTTTCTCTGTATGTACGTATATACATATGTATACATATATATATACGTATATACGTATACACATGTATCCATATGTATTTGTATGTATATATACATCTCTATCTCTGTCTGTCTCTTTGTCTGTCTGTATATGTTGGATTAACCTTATTAAAATCACTTGTAAGTTTCCCCTGGGTGCTTCATTGACTTTGTGGATGCTCTTTGTTAAACTGTTCTTGCCAGATTGTCTTCCCGTTATGTTCAGCACATTTCAAGGCTGCTCGATAATGGTCTGCAAACTCTACTAACCTACAGAAAATAGTCAGGATTAGAAACTTGCTAGGGAAAAGTCAACCCATGCAATGCCTTCCAAAACCTTAATCTGAAGGGATCTCCCTTAAGCATTCGTTAAATCAAACTTTATTTTCTTTTGAATAAGTTTGTTTTATTTTTGTTTTTTGTTTGTTTGTTTTTTTGATGAGCAGGATTGATCCCAATAGGTAAATCAAACCTTAAACATTTCAATGCACATAATGGCATGAACCAATGCTTGTAATTTATCATGCTAGTTTCCACAAGTGCTGAACCCACTGAAAATTTTGGTGCAGTTCCTTTGTAAAGTTCGGACTTGGAAGAATCTGCCTACATGATTATTGCAAAGTTGAGACCTAAGGTAGAGCTCAGTCCAAGGGTGGCACACCCAGACCTGTCTGGCTGCTTTGGTCTCCACCTCACTGTGGCTCCCACTCAAATCCCACTGCTGACCTCTCACTGGGTCTCAAGTCTTCTGCGATGGCATTCGCATAGCATGACCTCTGGCAGTGAGAGTTCAAATAACTGGGTGCACACTGTCCTAAATGATAATAACATGACTGGGTGAACATGGCCCTCAAAATGATGCAATTGTCTTCTTCCTCAAGAGCAGAATCCCAAGGGTTTTCCATTTACAGTGCTATTTTTAGTCTCACTCTGAATTTTACATTGAAAAAATGTCCTGGATAAACTTCAACATTTCTAGCTCTCAGTCATTCCTAACTGGCTTATTCATTTCATGGATTCTCTTTGGCTAAGTTTTAGTTCTAGTCCGGTTTTTTCTTGCTACCTGACCCATTTTTAGGCCACAACATATCACCACCATGTTGGACTTCAGATACATTTTTATTATAATTCTAAACCAAGCATAGGAAAGATGATCAATCTGGGAAGTGGAAGAAAGTAAAAGAATGGATACAAACCAAGTGATGGATTCCCAAACAAAGACTACTGATGTCTAGGAAAGTGTTAACTTTCCATTATCTGTACCTTCTTTCTCTCCCTTCTTCTCACCTACCTAAGTGATTACTCATTCTAACCAAAGTCTTTGATGCTGTCAATCACTCTGTCAATACACATTCATTGAGTGCCTACTATGTGCCAGACACTCTGCTAAGTTCTAGGGAGGCAAAGAAGCAAAAGATATCCTTTACTTCAAGAACTTCACAATCCAATGCTGCCAAATAGCTCAACCTCAGAAGCAGATGTACTTTTCTCAATACAAATGACCCCAAAGGAAATGTATCATCATTAGCTTTAATACACTAAGGACTATGGTGCCCATCTATTGAACCTATAGCTGAACATTCCTGTTTGTGTTCTCTCCCCCTTTAGGAATGGAAGCTCTTTGGAAACAGGGTGTTTTCCTTTTTGTACTCTTGATCCTCAGTTCACTGATTTACAAATGAATATCACTTTACAATTTTTTTTTGTCGGCCAATAAATCAAGAGGTGGTAAGGAATTTGTTTTACAGTTCATGCCAAGGGAAAACAAGTATTCCAGCCATTGTACTCACCGGTAAATACAAGAGCTCATCATCAGGGGAGCGTCGTTTCTTGATTGACGTCATCTGGATGCCATGAGTGTTCTGTCGGAAAGCTGTGGGCAAAAGACAAGGGACTCTCAGCATATCTCTCAGGTTCCACTGCTGCCACCAGACAGATGGGCACCAGCAGCACATGTCAGCGCAGCACTGACTACCTCTCTTGCCAACCATTTTATTGGTTGGGGGGAAAAGTCAGAGCAAAGTTGGCAGGATGAAATAAGCCTCAGATGCTAAGGAATGACCTGTGGTTTAAATGCCATCCCTGCTGTCATGAGGGTAAAAGGAGATAGCTTCTAGAAAAGCACCTTGCAAAACTTGAAGTTCTATGTCAAGGTCAACTTTTATTATGATTAAATCTTACAAAATAAAATATAAAACATTTCCTCCGACAGGTAAATTCAGAGAATCCTCTTTATTTTAAAGTAGCAGAAAACATTTTATATATGATTTTGTCCCTTCTCTACATTTTTGAAGTATGGGAGTGAAGTGGACATTAGCTCTTCCCCATCCCCACATCTTATGGAACAAATACCACCACACAAAAGGGAAATACAAAGTGATGCTATGGGTCATCAAGAAGTGGAAACTGGAGCTAGACGAGGACTTAGAGATTATCCAATCCAAACCTCTTATTTTATATTTGAAGAAACTGAAGCCCATAGTGGTCAACAAATTTTTCCAGGATAATAGGAACATCTGGTGGGCTGAGGGGAACAATTTTCAAGGTTGTCTCATCCAAGTCTCTTACTTTAGAGATGAGAAAACAGATTCAGGAGGAAAATGACTTAGAATCCTAGGCTATACAGGTGGATTCAAATCTACATCCTCAGACTCCAACTATAGGACTCTTTGACTACACCCCACACTCTCTTACATGAGGATTCATATAATTCCTATCTTGCTCAGTCTCTAGACTTACTGGGCAGCAGTAAACAAGAGACAAGATTGAGACCTAGAAATAATGTCAGGAGCCTGACTCAAGACAGAAATGGTAAATCCCATAATCCACATCAAAATCACGTTGAAAGTTACTTCTTTGGGGGAATACCTCAGGAAATATCTGTGACAGAAACTCGGTGTATGTATGCATATATGTGTCTGTATGTGAATATAAATGTGTATACATATGAATGTATGTGTGTATGCATGTATGTGTGTGCATGTTCATGCATGTATGTATGTGTGTGTGTATGTATTTAACAGCAAGAAGATGAAAATGGAGGAGTGGTGCTATTGCTATATGAATAATGGAGTCTGATGGTCATTTCTTGTCCTTATTGTTAATCAACAAAAGAGACTCTTTATCTTTTTAACCAAAGGAAATGTATCACCAAAGGGTACACCAAGCTAGTGATTCCAATCAGTGGAGTCCTGGTGAAATGTTGTAATGTTAATTAGAGAGTTAAAGATCTTCACCATCCATTGATGGACCTGCCCATTAAGGGAAGCTTGATTAGGGGAGTCCCACACCTTTTGTTAATTTCCACTGAGGCACTGGGTCTGGGGGTCCTACCCTCTGACTCTGAAACGTGTATAAATATTCTGAGGTGAGATTTTGTTTTACAGCTTATAGGAAACGTGTGTTTGGCCAGATGAGACTCTGGACAGCCACTAAGGAGTGCCCTGCTTTGAAAACCCAGATGTTGGTGCTTCTCTCTTTGGTAACTATGTATGTATCTAATGGTCACACAGTTGGATCTGTCTGCCTATCTGGGATGCATGTATTGCTTATGGTCAGATAGTTGGAAGCCCTGTCTGTTGTTTGATCTTTGTTTCTCTGTATTTTCTCTGAAGTTCAGGGTGGCGACTTTTTCCCCTGAACTAAATAAATGATATTTGTGCTTGATTAAAGTAGATTTTTGACCTCTCAAAAGTTGCTTTTCTTTCATAAAAGTAGATCTAAGAAACTGTTCAGCAGGCCCTCCTGTGTATATCGGGGTCCTTGTTGATACAAAAGTTAAGGAGCAGTTACAGTCCAGCCTAATTTGATGGAATGTTTCATACTTAGATGTCATCCAAATTTGATCCAGGCAGTAGGAGCTGAGGACAATCCCTCCATGCCTTCTCAACATGTGTCATTTTCACTATCAACTTTCCATAAGCCCTTTTTGAATGTCCAGCCAATAGGGTGTAGGTCTCCCTCTGATACTAAACATATTGGAAGGCAGTGGTATGGATAGATCATTAGGTGTATCCATCTATTAATCTTTCATCTTTGCTGCATGCCCAAAATTCTTTTTCAAAAAAAAAATCATTTTTTTTTTGTTCAAACCCCCAATAAGACATCTTTCATGACTGACAACCACCTGTGATTGCATCTTGCTTGATATCAATGCTCATGAATTGACAGAGCAAAGTAAATCTCTTTCTTCACATCTGGCTCTCTAGAGCTTTGTCTACTTTTGACACAGAAGAGAGCCTTCAAGGCTCCCCCTATACACCCACCCTGTGGTCATATGGAAAAATGAAATAATAAAAATAGGGGATCTTATATTTATTTTGCCTCTTAGTCATGAGATTGTGAGAGATGTAGGCTACACAATTTGGCTTTGGGCTGCCTTTCCAGAATTATTTCACATTCCTCCCCTGCACATACTCTACCCCCTACTCAAGTCCAACTTGTGGCAATCTTCCTTTAGACTGTGAGCTGTGTTACTTGGGGAAAGGGATTGGTTTTGACTTTTCTTTTTGTATGCTCAATACATAGAATAGTGTTTGGCATATTTAAGGCATTTCATAAATACTTGCTGATGTGATTTGATTTTCCTGAATGTTGCATTTCATATATATTCATTTCAATGTCTTTAACCAGAATCTCAATTTCTTTATCCAGGATATCTTCTTATGCCTGGAATGCATTCTCTTCACCTCTAGTTCTTCAAATCTTGACTTTTTTCAAGGTTCTGCTCAGGTGCCATGTTTTCTATGCACTCTTTTTTGATCTCCTCCCTGCTTCTTCTCTCCCATGGGGGCAGGATTCTCTCCATTACTCTTTGCATCTATACATCGCGCACCACTACCACTTCTAGCAGTGTAACATAAGAGCATTGAGGGCAGAGAGAGATTATGTTTCTAGCACTGAACACACCTGCTTTCATTTAGTAGGTACTTGAGAAGAGGAGATTGATTTTGCAGTTTCATTGCAGCATAAATGTTCTTTTTGGTCTTTTCATCCAGTATACCTTTGGTTGGTCCATAGGTTTTAGAGTACCCTGGTTTTATCAGTAATGAAGTGATTTTGGGCAAACCACCTTGGTCTCTGTAGCTGTGAAATGAGAGGTTTGAATGGAGAGGCTTCTATGGTCCTTTGCTAGTAGAAATCTAGAATTGTGGCAAGCATGGTCTTTTCAGCTTCATCCTTTCTTCTCCGTCGCTGTTTAGTTTGCACTTTCCTTTCATCATTCATCAACTGTACAAAAACAGCTGATTCTACAATGACAGCTGTGTCAATAACCAGACATTTTTTGCCTGGTATGATAGAATTAATTTCAGTATTTTTAGGTTATTTGCCATTTAACAATACCACCCCCAAAATACCACCACTTCTCCTAAAGAAAGATGGAGAGGAATGAGAAATCTGAGTAATCCATAAGGCTTTGGATCATTTCCCTTGTTGATCCTGAATCCTACTTTCCAACATAGCTTTCCCTGAGCCCATTTGATTTTCTCAGTCAGACAATATTAAAGTATATGTTGATTTAATTTGGATGCTCATCAAGTTCCTCCTAGACTTTCCCTCGGTCCTCTGCAATGGATGCTGAAGCAGAAGCTTCAATTATCTTCCTGGTGGTCTCTCTGCTTACACCCAACATGAGAGTGTTGCAAAGCAAGACAAATGAGCATCCAGGCAATAATGTTGGCTGCTGCCTTTCAGGACTTTAGTAAACCAACACCTTCAGCTCTTTTGCTTTTTCTCTCTAAGGTGAGGCTCAGAAACACCCTTTCATTTGCCTACAATCTCTTGATGTCTTCTGATTTCCATTTTGTCCAAGATGACATTGTGTATCTGGAAACCAACCTTGGGTTGGTAGACAAAGAATTCATATTCATATTCAGCACACCAAGTTAAATGAATGTTTATGGTCATCATAAAAATTCCTTGCCTTTAAAATTCTTCCTGCCTTCTTTTTTGGCCATTATACCAATGGAACTGCAGAAATGAAAAAAAATTTTCATAGACCTGAGTGAGATTTTATGCTGGGACCCTGTCTGATTTTATGGATGAACGTTGTGTTTCCCTACCCCTAGGATTCTCTTCCCACCCACCCTCACATATGTATGTATGTGTGTATGTGTGTGTATATATATATAAACACATACATATGCATACATCTATACGCATATCTATTTATCTATCCACACACACGTATTATTGATTAGTGAACATTGTGGTTACATCTCCCTACTTAGCTAGAAAGTGCTTTGAACAGAGATACACCATTTATTCCTAGGCTCATCAAAATTGCAAAAGGCACACTTAATGGTAATGACAGTGATAGTGAAAATAATAGCTCTTATTCAGGTGGTATACTAGAGGTAACATCCTTGTGAGGGGCTCCAATCAGAGAAGTCATTTGATTCCCTTAAGCCTGAGTTTCCTTAACCTCAAAATGAGAATGATTACACTTACACACCTGCCTTGCTGAATTGTGGGCTAAAGGCAATGATTCTAAGCCTCAAGGGACTATAAAATGTGATTTATTCTCCCCATCTTTCCTGATTTTACAGATTAGGAAAATGTAGGAGTAGCAGCAGAAGATCGTGGTAGAGATTCACAGTATCTGGAATTTCATAGTAGCCTTCCTATCGTGTGGTCTGAAGAAAGTCACCTTTCCAATTTGGGTCTCAGTCTCCTCATCTCTAAAGTGAAAGGATTGGACTCCTCTGAGTTTCTGGATCAGATTAGGGATTCTGTTTTTAATAGCAGATACTCCCAGGGCTAATTCTGTGTGTTTGACAGCAATGAATGTCCTCCCAGTGGCTTAGACCGAGGGTCAGTTAGTGGGCATGCCCAGCTCTCTCCTCCAGTGCCCATCTAACGACAAGCCTTGAATCCAGCCTATAGCCCGCCATAGCTACTTACGGCGCTTCGTACCATCACCATTCTTTGAGCTGTCTGAGACTTGCTGCTTTCGAATGCTATCTTCATCTGCCTTCCTGTCTCGACCCGGGCAAGCACAGATTCGAGCTTCAAAACATCGGCGGCCCAGAACTTGCCCGCTGAAAACCAAAGAGAGGAAAGAGGGAAAATCAGAAATGTCAAACCACGAGGCATCAGAGTTCAGGCTGGAAGGAGCCATGAGAATTATGGAACCTAACTCCCTCCTTCTACAGATGGTTCAGTGAATAGCCCCAATTCATAGGATTTGGAGGTAGATTTGAACTCTGGTCCTCTGATTGCATCCATCCCTTATCCCATTGAACCACATTGTTTCCTAGAATGCTATTTCTCCAGCCTCTGTCCTGGGATCAGAAGAATGAGTTCTGCCTCAGGCACCGTTTTTAGCATGCCAGCCTGAGTGTCCCATTTCTGTGGACCCATTCAGACTAAAGAGGTCACCAAGGGGCCCCAGATGCCCTGGCTATAACATTCTTGCCCTTATTATGAATTAAATGGCTAAAGAACTTGGCAAAACACCAAAAGGCTTAAAAGTTGCAGGTGATATTAATAAATCACTCTGAGATTGTTGTCTAAAGAAGCGGTGAGCCCAGTCAGGAGCAGCTGTATTTGGTTCTATATTGTGAAGGAAACTTGAGTTAAGCCAGTAGATGTCTTTGGATAAGATCCCCTTAGGCAAGGCAGATTTCCTCAAAGAAACTGTTAAATGCCTTGGGGGAGAATGAAAACAAACATCTAATAAGAAACAATAGTCGAATGTCAAGAATTCGGGAGATAAAGCAATTCTTCCCTTTTCATCCCCTCCCACTTCACCACACCCTCCTTGGTCTCCATTTTGTCAGGTCTTTTATGTAACTGTTTGCACCAGGATTTATAGCACAAAGGGAGCAATCAGAGAGAGGACTTGGGTGTACACGCTGAGTCAGAGAGAAGTTCCCAAGTGGACCTTGGCTGCCCACAAGATGGCAACTGCACATACAGGACTTACTCTCTAGCCTCTAGGGTAACGATAATCAGAATGGGTCTGCGATTCATCCCTCCTACACAGCTGCTGTTACACATGAAATTGTATAAGACCGTTGTGAATTCCGTGCCGACCTAGACCCAGGGAGAGAAAGGACATGGATGGGTATAACCAACACTGAAGCGACCCTTACCCAAGAAGACATTCACGCTCTCTATTGGTCATAAAAACCAAAGGATGAGCTTTTCACTAGAGTTTCTCAGCGAAATAGTGTTTCTGTCACCTTTGTAGTCTGGGGGAGAGAATTTCAATGACAAGTCATTGATGGTAAATTTACCTGGTTGACAATATAAACCCTGGTATAATAGTCCTGGTATCTCAAAATTTAAAAGTAGTATAGCATTAATAGGGCTCTAAATTTTTCAGGAGGAGGCTACTATGGATGAACACCATAGGATCTCCACTCCTCCACTTCCACCATCACAAACATTGGAATCTCTCTATACTATATGGACACCTTATCCTTATAGAAATGCATAAAGGCAACTGATGAATATTAACTTTTAAATTTTATGACTATTAAATTATTATTTGATATTATTTCTTATTTCATAATATTTATGATATTTTTATTTCTTACTTTTAATTTTATGACTATAATCCTATGATGTTTGCTTGTGTATGCATGTGGGCAGGGGTAAATACAGTAGTGGTAAAATCTGAGTCAGTCTAAACTTGGGGACAGATGAAGAGGAGGACAAAGAGAAACATAATCTAAAATTTACATTTAAGAACAATTTCCAAATTAAGATGTGGGACGGCAGGTGCCAGCAATAGCCACCCTCTTTTAGCCCTTCTTGCTCTTGAGATCTAGTCCATTTTGATCGGGTTTTACCTGTGGTGGCTCATAAGGGACCAGCACACTCTGTCTTCCTGTGATGGGGTCTTCTACATATTGGGCGTGGCTGTTCCCCTCTACTCGGATCAAATGACTAGGAGGGGCAATTTGTCCTATAAAGAAATGAATATAACAGTTACAATTAGCTATCCTCCATTAGAAAAAGGGAAAACAAAACAAAACAAAAAAACAAGGATAGATCTAATACAAACAGAAAATTGGGAATTCCAAGTCCATAAAGAGGGGGAAGGGAAACTTCCTTGGAAGATGATGTTTTATTGTTTATATTAATAACTAGCATGACCACCATCATTGTAAGAGGAAGAGATTCAATGATGAAAAGGGAATATAGCCACATAATACTCATTTGTGACTGGGAAAAAGGAACCAACATTTCTAAATGGAAGGATGAAAGACTCATGGATGTTAATGGAATGGCATGACTACATTTTCAGCCCAATCTACCAAGGAAAACTCAAAAATCAACTTTCAATAAAGGGAGAAAGTAGTAAAGAGTCTAGGTTAAAAACAAAACTAACTCTCTGAGCCATGGCTGCTCATGTTCTGTCTGTCACAAGGGCCCTAAACCATAACCAACAACAGTAACCATTTTGTACTAGCATTTCCCTCTATATTAAGCCAAGTGTTAGAATTAGTATTGAATGTAAAACAATGTTGCTTCTGGTGGATTCCCATAGTCAGAGAAAGAGGGCAAGGCCGCTCTGGGAACAGTACACACACACACACACACACACACAACTGGTGAAACAGATGTCCAGGAAACAGGACCACTCTTAATCTGAAGAGATCTGAGGAAGCTAAATGGAGGCCATTTGAAATTTTGACCAATAGATAATGTAAAGATTGAAAATAAGTAGGTTGAATGACAGCAAGAATTGTGATAAATAAGTTCAGGGTCTATGAAAAATCTCCTGTCTCTTAGAAGACATAAGATTAGTTCAGAAGAAATAGTCTGAGCAGTGGCATCCTGTGGTCCCTTGGCTAATGCCTCCTGCTGTTCCCACTGCATCATATTGTTTCCTACCCATTCTCTTTCACATTTCTTGACTCTCTTGCTGGGGTCCTATCACTGTGCCCATGGCTGATTTACCAAGTGTTTCCCTCTTCTCCTGACCATATATCCATTTCTCCCACTCACCTGCCCTTCACCTACTCCAACTCTCTTTGATGCTTTGCTATTCTCTTGTCTCCTCCAAAGATCCTTCTCTTGCTTTTCCTTGAACCTTGCTTTCTTTGAATTCTGCTAATCAGCAACATTCTTCATCTTGTAGAACTTATTCTATGCTAATGACTCTGAGCCGCCATTTTGTCTCCCATCCCCCATTCTCCTTTCTCCTCCTGTCTCCTACCTCTCCCACCTCCATTCTGATTCTGAAACTCCTTTCTAAGAAGTGCTTTGTGGCCTAAGACCCAAGCTGTCTGTTCACCCACCCTCGACCTTCCTCACACTTGCCCTAATCTCCCCACAGTAACAGTGAATAGATCCAGACTCAAAATATATCCATGTTAAGTATGTCCATGACCTGTTAGTGCAAAGACATAGTCATCAACTGAAATTTGAGAAAAGAAAAGAAAACAAACAAAAAATATTACTTGGTTATACTTGAAATTACTAGATTCAATTTTTATCAGGCATGACAAAATGTGCACACAGTGTTTGAGGGACAGATTAAAGGCATGATCATGCTCTAAAAAAACCAACTGAAAGGAGGTAGAGGATCTCATCTCAATCTCCTTACCTTCATTGAATTCCCGACTCAGTTCATGATTGGGGCAACGCTTGACCACCTCTGTGACGTGCTCAGCCTTCTTATAGACAGGCATGGCCCGTATTACGGCACCCTGTGGCGGAGGGGTCATCACTTTGATCTGAATGGGACAGGTCTTTGCTATCTGGCAGTAGAGTTTCTTCAGCTCTGTAGAATACTGTTGAGAGAAAGAAGAGACAGAGGCAGAGTGAGAAAGAATGAATGTGAGAGTAAGAGAGAAAAAGAGAAGGAGAAAACTAAATAGATGATCTTCTCCTTTATGGACCGAGAGATTTGGACCCCTCCTAGAAGGGAATGGTAGAGGTTACTGAGGAGAGGCCGCTCACATAGTTAACACCCATAGCACGTGGTATAACGAAATATCATTACTGTCATCTAGCCTGCTTGTGTCACCAATGCCCCTTTGTCAGTATGGGGAAATCTATGAACCCCTTCTCAGAATTAAGTGTTTCAAAATATATGAACTATGTCGGATTAGAAAAGAAACTAATTGTATTGAATAATATCAAAAAATTAAAAGAAAATAAATTCACAAACCCCAGGTTAAGAATCCCTGGTCTAGTGTAACTTTTTTTCATTTTTCAGAAGAGAAAACTGAGACCTAATAAACTTAAGTGACTTGCAAGTGGTTAGTATAGAGCTGAACTTAGAAACCAAGCTCCTCTGATTAAAACCCTGAACAAAGGCTGGGTTATATATATGCTGCTCTTGTGGTCTTGGACTAGGCAGGAATGTCTTCTCGTTAAATTTTAAAATTTAAAATTATGCTGAGAGTTTTGAGACTTTGTGTATGTACATATATACATATGTATGCATATGTATATATGAGATACATATACACACAGACATATACACAGGTGTGTGGATCTGTATATGTGTATATATATATATATATATATATATATATATATATACACACACATATATTTGTATATACATATACATATGCCTCAATTCTAACATATGTAGATATATAGATATATATATAGAGAGAGAGAGATATAGATATAGATACAGATGTAGATATAGATACATAAAAGTATATGTGCTTAATTTGTTTTCTCATTTTAAAATCAGAAGAACTATAAAGATTTCAGGCATTGGCAATCAGCATCTTCAAATGTTTTCAAGTCTCTCCCCAGAAGGAGGGGTTGGTCTTCCTCATCTTGACCCTAGAGGACAGGACAATGGACATCAGTCACCAAGATCAAGGCAAGGGAAACCAAACCAGGCTCACAATGAGAATTGCCTCAAAGTGGGTAGGTCCACCTTGGCATGTAGTGGACTCCTCTTCCTCACTGGGGATTTTCAAGGTCATTCTAATTCAGGGGGAAGTCAGACTAGAGGTCCATAGCCATTCCAAGAACTATGTTCTTGGCACCTGCAAATGTTGGAAGCACAGCTCTTCACTGCCCAAGGGCCTTAATCATCCTGTTTTTTTCTCTATCAGAAACACCAATTATAAGGCAAAGAGCACTGGTTTTGGAATATGAAAACCTCAGGGTCCAAGTGCCAGTCTTCTGATAACTATCTGGTTGTTGCTGAATAGATCACTTAAACTCTTTAAACTGTAACGTGGGGATAAAAATTCTTATACCACCTACTATCCAGGGCTGCTGGGCATACTTTATAAATGTTAGCCAATATCATTTATCATCATTGCTGTCATTATCATGAATTAAAAGGCATCTATCTCCCCCCAGGCCCATCCCTAATCAGTGTGTTCCAACCAGTGGCTAACGCAGAGGTGCAACTACCCAGTCACAGGCACCACCCTTCTCAAGCCGTGAGCCTGGTAACAGTTATCCAAACAAAGAATAAACAGGCACACACAGGTTGTGATTGATGCTAAGTTGGCAGACATATCCTGTACAAGTGAAGAGACACTGGCAAGCAAGCTAGAAACATGGCAAAAGGAAAGAGGATTCCTTCCCCATGCTTTGGGATTTCACTCGTATAAGGACATAAAGGGGCAACGCCATTTTAAAGCCCATTTCTCCATGGCTCAAACAGAATCTTCCTTTGAATCTTTTGCTTTCTTCTTTTATTTTTAAAAATAGTGCTTCAGTTGCAGTGAAAAATTATTTCAAAATCACCCCCTGCTAGGGGCACAGTTACACAATCAGTTTTACATGCCTGCAGGCTAGGGATTAAGTAAAGCAAAAAAAAAAAAAAATGTTTTACATGGCCCCAGGACATAGGAAGCAGGCCAAAAATGAGCCCAAAAGTCCCAGTTGTGAAACTCCTAAGTCAATGGAGATAGTGATTTACCAAGTTTGAAGGCTTCCTGCTGCTGATAGCCACCAATTGTACAAATTAAGACACCTTTAAAAAGGGTAGGGAGGACTTTGAATCAAGAAGGCAAAAAGAAGCACAGATGTTGGTTTTCTTGTGTACTCCCTCTAGAAAATGAACTCCTGCTTCAGTTTGGGTTACTAGACTGGGGGTTGCAAAGCCTCTAACTACCACACACTGTTCAGGATGAAGCCTCTGAAGGGAGTCTCAGGACAAATGAATTGTGCTCAGCTTAGGAGAGATAAAATCCTCGAAATGCACCCACAGACACACAATGTATTTTAAGACAGGAGCGGGGAGGGGCATTTTGTGAAGTCAATTAAGATCCGGGGAGTTGATGGCAGGAGTCAACTTTTTGGTGCTGAGATCCTTTGGAATATCAAAGTCCCTCCAGGGGACTGTTCTGAGCTCTACCAGTTGAAGTGGGCTTAAAATGAAAAAGGAAAGAACTATATCTGGTCAGATCAGTATAACTGGGTATCAACTCTTCTATCCAAAGGAATGAATGCAAGGTCCAAGATGTTCATCTGTTTCGCTGTGGATAGTCATTTTCAGCGCTTGGTGACCCCGTTGGGGGTTTTCTTGGCAGATGCTGCAGCACCTTGCCATTTCTTTCTCTAGCTCATTTTATAGATGAGGAAGCTGAGGCAGACAGAGTCAAGTGACTTGCCCAGGGTCACACAGCTAGTAAATATCTAAGACCAAATTTGAAAGCAGGAAGATAAGTGTACCTGTCAGAAAGTCGAGGACTTTACCCACTGTGCTGCCTCTGTGTACCTGTGTTATGATAGTTTTTTTCAAATACTGAATTTCACTGAAGAATCAGGAGTTGACTTTGGCACTGTTGGCAGCATATAAAATTGAAAGGGGGATACGTGATCATATTCACTTCCAAATGAAAAATCCTATCATTAGATGAGACCTAATTGAAAATGCTCCAAGGACCAACAGCCATGTACAGTATGCAGATGTTCATCTATTGTCTTTTTAGGTAACTTCTCCCTTCCCAAAAGGCATCTGAGAATACCTGCCCAGACTCTGATCTTCCCAGAAATCAGAAGCAGAAATCGTGAACCCACAGTGTGTGGGCAATTATATTTTTCTCTGTCCCTTTTAGAAATATCTAATTCTAATATTGCCCCTTAAAAGTCTTGTTCTTGTTCGGACATTGTTGGTGCTGAGGACGGCAACCTGGATCACCCTTGCTTCTAACGTCCATCGTTGAGGACATAGTCACTCGGACTTTGACTCCTGTACCTTCAGTTCTCAGTGTTTTTATCTTTAAAAAAATGACTCCAATTTCTCAACCCTTAAATCTTCTTCTGACTTTATTTGTTCTCTACCATTTGGTTCCATCATTTACAAAATCACGGAATTTAAGATTTGAAACTTTGCAGTCATCCAGTTCAATCCAAACAACAAGGATCATTCAGTCTCTGTTTGAAGACCTTCAGTAAGAGGGAACTCTTACTGAACTGAACTGTCTAGAGCAGCCTATTCCTCTTTAAGGGGGGTTCTCATTGGGAGACAGATTTTTAACTCTGACATTGATAACTGAATTGGAATGTGCCTATTAATCACCTCCCCCAAACGAGGAGAATGGAAGGAATAGAATTCCTCCTTTCGGTGCCATCTTTAAAGTGTCCTCAATCCAAATGCCCTGTCTTAATCTCTGTCTGAAATTAGGTTCTGCTCTAAGGACCAGGACCATCTCTATGTCACATCTCCAAGAGCTTCTGCTCTGCTTAGTGGAATTCTAAGGATTTATTTTCACTTCCTAGCCTAGTTTGGTTTCTATTCACTCACTTCTCCAACTTCCTAGAGTCACTCTGAGTCATGATGGTCACTCCCCAAAGTGCTGATGTCCCCTCCTATGTTGGTCTAGCTGGTCCTATTCTCAAACATCTCAGTGATGCAGGAAGAGAGAACAGTGGACTTGTAACTAGGAAAACTAAAGACACTTGTAACTTCTGGAAAAGGTTACTGAACCTCTGCCTCAATGTCCTTATCTGTAAAATGAGAGTGTGGGATTCAGTGGTCTCCAAGATCATTTCCAGCTCTCCATCTATGAGCATGTCACCCAAATTAATGAGTGTGTCCTCCATTGCGGTATATCTCAACATAAAATTTACTGATAAAAATATCACACACTAGGGTTATGACTGAACTTGAGAAATGCCACTCTAATATGTTACCATTCCACCTCCCATACTTAGTCTTTCTGCCCAGGGACCTCTTTTCCTAGATTCCATTCCCCCAGTTTGATGGATGAGAGCATCCCATGGGATAGATCAGAATTCTAGCCTTCTCAAATCCAGTTAGGTTCCAGGTTCTAGGTATTGCTGTCCCACACCTTCAGCAGGCTGGTTGGGCAGGAAATAGAAGAGATTAGACTGGTCTGGCAACCCCTCTGTTCTTTATAAGCCCAGACTGGTGGCTAGAGGTATTTAGTTGTCTTTGAAGTGCCTTTAAGTTGTTTTCCTGTTGGAATTTCACAAACCCTTTTTTTGGTTCATGAGAAAACCTTTTGGATCTATAGTTTCTACAATCATCCCTTAACCTTTGCCAAATTATAGCCCTCAGTCTGGTCCTAGGCTTCCGGTTTTCTGAAAGGGCTCAAAAATGGCAGGTGGCAGGCATGTGATAATGGGGCCAAGCGATGTGCCCTTTGTTTTGTATTTGTTTTCTTTTTTATATTTGTTTTGAATGTGCCAGTAATTTGAATCATTCTAGGCCACCTATCCGAATATGTCTTGATTAATTTAAAATTAGGGGGTTAGCTTATCCTCAGCTTGACTTCTCATCCTCCTATAATCCAGGCTCTTTATTCCAATGACCATCTCCTTTTTCCTGTCTCTACATTCACTCCTTTCCTTTACATCACCCCTGGGATTTCTGCTCATTCATCCCTTCCAAAGCCAGGCAATATGTTGATACTTCTGTGTTTCTGATATCAAGAAATTCTTTTTTCTACTCTATATTTCATAAGCTGACACATTTCTTACTGACCTTATTTGTGTCTCTGACTTTTTAAGAATTTCTTTCATTCATTTCAACCATCAATCAGTCTTGATGACTTTTTCACCAAGTACCTTCCACAGTTAAATTATGACCTCCTTCCTGAATCCAGAATGATAATATTTCTAGCATTGTTGCTAGACAGTGAGTCCAGAACATTCTAGAAAAGAAAGGCAAGCTAGGCTTTGCGCCAAGACTGGTCACTTTGACATGCTTTCTGTCCATCTCTGACAAGTCACTTTATATCTTTTTGCCTTCTTTCCACGTAAGGACAAATGTCCCACTTGTCTCTCCTCTGAATGGGCACCTTTCCTTCCTGCATTTCTATTGGGAAGTGCCTAGATATGAGAAAGTGAAAAGATCCTTTGGTTTATCAGCTGAATAGTCCTGTCTCACTCTTCCTGACTCAATTTGAGGTTTTCTTGGCAAAGATACTCCAGTGGTTTGCCATTTCCTTCTCCAGATATTAACCAAGGCAAATAGAATTTAAGTGACTTGGTCCAGGTCACAAGGCTAATAAGTGTCTGAGACTGAATTTGAACTCAGGGCTTACTGACTTCAGGCTCAACTCCAGGCTCCATCCACCAAGAGAAGATCTTGCTGAGCCTGATTTCTGGTCTTTGGGATATATCTCTGGGAGACAAAGGGACACAGAGTAAAGGCCCTGCCTCTGGAGGCAAAGGTCCTGGACTTATTTCTTGCCTGTGTGAGCTCCAGCATGTGGCTTCTGAAGGCTACTCCTGGGCTGGCTATTCCCGTGGATGTCCTAGAGAGGCTGGCCCAGGCCCAGACACTAGCACCTGGAAAGACAGAAGGTCTCACCTTTATTACTGAGCTGCCTTTGAAGGACAGGGAGCCAGATCAGAGCCCTCCTATGGCTGGGGGAAGGGCACTCCCATCTGCAATATTACTGTCAGAACTAAGAGCCATGGAGAATACAGTGCAGTTTAGAACTTTAGTGAATTTGTTTGCAAATTTCTGCCAATTATCATAAATTATTTGCTTTGTGGGTTTGAAAGTGTACATAATGCCATTCACAGTATGCTCAGACCTGTAATTTCATCAATGTGAGCACTCCCACTGTGGCAACTCCCTCCAGTGATGCAGGCAGCCACCTGAGTGCCTCTTACAGTTTGCAGAGTCGCATCACACTTCTGCTTTCTAGGTCCATAGTGTTCTGCAGAATAAGGCATTAGGATCATCACAGTAAGCGGGGAGATAAGATGGAACTGGGGAAGAGCCTCTAACAAGGGACCAGGCTTGTTCTCCAGTGATCATTGCAGTAACTTCTGGAGATGAAGCTGGCAAACATAGATGGATGGGATGGGGATGATGGGAAATCATAAAGACATCATGGGTCCACAGAGCAGAGCTCAATGAGTCACCCGCCCCTGTCTGACAGTTAATATTAGAGGTGAAAGGGGTTTTAGAAATCACTTAGTTCAATTGTCACAATTTTGACAGATGGGAAAACTGAGGCCAAGAGATGTAAAAAGACTTGACAGCAGCCACTCAGGGAATATAAAGCAGAAGGATTCTGTTGAACCCACTCTGGTCCTCTGCCTCTAAACCACCATCTTTTTGAGTCCTCCAGAATGATCTCATCATTGTATCTGTATGACAGATGCCCCATCCTGGGCACGCTGTGTCCAGTGGTTGTCTGATCCTGCTTTAAATAGATATAAAGACAAAAAACACTCATGGATTTTATATGCATTGACGAAGTCAACATAGAGTGTGGGATCCAGCTTAGGAAAACGAGTATATTAACCAACGCACAAGATAGCACATCATTGACATGACTTAGCAAGTGCGATGCAAAAGCACCAACTGGGACTTGGATCTCAAAGGGCAGGCAGAAGGGATGGAGGAGTCACATGTGTTGGAAGCTTTCGCCCAAAGGTCCCATGAATAAATCACAATGACCGTGCTGAGGCAGCAACTCTTTGGGTTTGAATCAGAAGTATATTTAAGGAGTGAGGATTTTCCCTCGACTTTTATCATTTTATATATATGTGTGTATATATACACACATATATATATGATATCTGTGCTCTTTCCAAAGAAAGAAGAGGGTCACCGAAAAGAGCAAATGTCTCCAACTCTCCAGATAACATCTTTTGTAATAAAAGCATATAAAGAAGTACAAGGAAAACAAAGAAGAAGGAAGGAAACTACAGGAAAGAATAGAAATAAAGGAATACTAGAAAACAAAATTTCCAAGGTTGAGCTTGATCTTAGAACGGGGGGATGAGGGGGATAGAAGGGAGACATGTCCCCAAAGAAATAACACGTTCCAGAAGGACACTCCAAGGGATTTTTGAAAACAAAAGTAAATTCAGGTCCTTTACTAATAACATGTTTCAAGGAAAAAGAAAATAAAAGGAGTAGGAAAAACATTTTTAAAAGCATTCCAGAGGTTTTCTTCTGGCCCTCACCACCTGCCCGAGTCGGCATACTGTGTTACAGGCTCCTGGCATCCACACTAGCCAGGCAGCGCCACAATCCACCTAGCTACATGCCAGCTAATATTAGCAGACACCTGCCTAATTTCTCAACACCCCCCTTTCCTGACCGTGTGTCAACAAAGGAGCTTTGGAAAATTCAACTGTCCGGCTCAAACATTTATCCCTTCAGAATCTCCTGGAGGAAATAGTACTGATTGTTTGTGAAATTCAAGTGAGACCTGGCTGGAGGTATGCCCAGCTCCCTGCTGTAACCCTAGCAATGTCAGGGATCATGCAATCAAACACCTTGAGGAATTGTTTTCTTCCTGACCTCAACAGCAGGACTTGAAGCTCTCCAAAGCCATCTTCCTCTACTCTAATTTATCTAGTATATCCCTATTATGTGTGTATGTATGCATACATGTAGGTGTGTATAAAGTATATATGTATATATTTGCCACCCCATTAGAATATTATATTAGACTATAAACTCATTGAAAGGAGGCCCTATTATTTTAGTATTTCTTTAAATCCTCAGCCCTTAGCACAAAAGGTGACTCATAGTAGGTGCTTCATAAATGCTTATTCAATAGTTAACATATAATCCTTTTAAATTTTATGTTTTGTCATGAGAACCAATATTTAATCTAATCTGTAACTAACAAGTCTTCAGACCAATCATGGGGATTTTTCTTTACTCCCTAATATTCTACAGTAATGGACCCTCACCATACCAGGATGCAGAGCAAAAGTGACAGTTTAGCTACAGAAATGGTCAGAACTATGGCTATGAAAATTATATATAATTTATATATATGTGTGTGTATTTGATTTCCAGTCCCCCCTTCCTGTTGCATCTGACTATGAAAGATGAGCAAGGTTTAGTACAAATGTACTGTTACTTTCATGAATATATTAATCTCCCTACTCAAAACAGAGTGGATGTTTCAGTCACAATTTGAAAAAGATTGTTTGAAAAAGTTCTGGGGGGTCTTGATGGACTACAGCCTTAGCATGTGGGATGAGATGGCAAAGTACTAGACCGGCATCCTCTGTTAGGATCTGGAGTCCTGACCGGTTCTGGCTGCTCCATCTTAGGAAGGCCATAAGGAGGTAAACATCCAGAACATTCCAGGAAGGAGAAATGGAACAGTAGAGTGGAAGTAGCCCAGGGAAGAAGGCCTGGGTGTGTAGGGAGTTGAGGGTGGTAGTGGGGGAAGAGGGGCAGGGTACTGTAAGCTCTTTTCCAGTATTTATAGGAATGTCATGTACACAAAGGATTCCACACTTCTCTTGCTCTGAGTGGGTGGACAGGTGAAAGGACATTTAAGCTTGACCTCAGCCTAATGATGTGACCAATCCAAGAACCCAAGGGGCTGCCTGAGGAGTCCAGACTGGTGGCTCGGGGCCTCTGAGATGCCTTGCAGTCTGGGCTTCTGTGGCCCTATAAGGGAAAGGGGCTCCCTTCTTGTTCCACGGGCAGCGAAGGAGAGCTACAGGCTACGTCCCCAGTGGATGGAATGTAAAGGATGGGAAACCCCTGACTTCTGTTTTCTTTGGGGTGTAGAGGGGGCATCATTTTAAGGATCAGGAAACTAAAGCTCAGAAGTAAGACCAAGACAAGTTGCCATAAAGGGAAAAAAAGGAAAGAAAAAAGGAGGGGATTTTCTGAAAGAAAAATAAATCTATCTGGAAAGCTCACTGAGAAATAATGGGGTAGAGAAAGAACAGAGGAATTACGAAACAAAAAACCAAAACCTCAAAGTTTTCAGTTTCCCCGATTACACATTCAAGGTGTAGAGAAGTGTCACTGTTCAGATCAATCAGATTCTGCACAGTTTCTTAGAAAGCAGGGAGGAACGTTATTCTACTGGGGGGCAGCAACGTTATTCTGAAGTTGCTCTAGGTCCTGGAGGCTGAAACATGGCGATATTGGGAGGAAAGGGAAACCAAAGGACTTTAGAAAAGCTTATTTTTAAATGGTTCTCTAAACTTCCTGATTTCTGACATCCCCCTCAGGAGCAGGAGCTGTGGGTAGAGAGCAGGCTGGGGAGCCAGGAAGCCCTGGAGGCCGAGGGACCTGAGAGAGGCACACTTCTCACGGCTCCTGCAGACTCTCCAAGTCTCTAAGGGGCAGAGAATGTGCCCACCTGCCTACCTCAGGAGATGGCATTTCCTATGTCATGGGAATCCCGTGTCTAGGCCATGAAGGAAACCAGAGGCCAATGCCATCCTTAGTTCACAAGTTCCAAGTGAAGGCCCTTGTCTTGGGAATCCAACCTTCACTATGTGTTTACATTTTGTGAGTCTTAATCTGGATGATGATGTGGTGGAGCCCTGGCCTCTGCCCCCTCCCAGACTTGCCTGCCAGCTTCCATAAACCTGGTTTCATGCTGTCCTATACAATGACTCCTACCTAGCAGGCAAAACTAACTCAAAAGAGATCCATTAGGGCAGGGTCCTGGGATCCGCAGTGGGTGGATGAAATGCCCTCTAAAATCCCTTCCAACGCTGAGATTCTGAGGAGAGGATTTCGCTTAGAGACAGGAGCCCTGGTTGAGAATTGCCCCTAATCTCCCCTGACCCCCCTACAAGGCGACCACTTATTTCAGATGTTTTCCCATCTGTAGAATGTTTGCACCCCCAGCCCCACCCACTTCAGTGCCCAGCAGGAAAAGGGTGAGAGAGGTCGATGGGGAGTTCCCAGGCCTTGCGGAGAGCCTGACTGTCCCTTGGTGTCTCCTTCCTTCCCCTCAGTCGCCGCCACAGCCAGCCAGCAGCCAGACCCAGGAAGGAGGGAGCCTTGTTGGTGGTGATGGAGTTTTTAAAAAAGGAAAGAAAGAAAGAAAGGAAAAGGAAAAAAAACCCCTCCCTGGCAGCCCCAGCCCAAGGGCCGCCTGCTGCCACCTGTCAGCCAGGCGGATTAATGGGCTGCACCGGGCTGGGAGCGCCGCATTCCTCCGGGCCGCGCCCACAGATGTTGACATCGGGCAGGTGGGCCCGTCTGCAGGGGCTCCCCACCCCGAGGGAGGGCACCCAGGGCGGCGGGGCGGCTGAGAGGCCCAGGAGGGGCCGGGGAGCCTGCGTGCCCTGCGGGCACCGCGTGCATCACCTACTGCCGGGCCAGGCAAGGTCAGACTGGCGAGGGAGAGGGCAGCAGAGCCTCCCCCTCCTCCCCTGCACCCCCAGCCCCAGGATTCTGCTGTCCAAGGTGGGGCAGAGGAAGGGGGAGGGAGTGCTGGAAGGGGGAGGTGCTGCCAGGAAGCGGGGAGGAGGTGGCTGCCTCTGGGCATGAATTTTGAAAGCTAGAAGAGGGGAAGAAGGAAAAGAGTTGCTTAGTTTGGATAATTTCTCTTCCTTAAGGCTTCTTTCACTGTCTGGCCTTAAAAGCAAGGCCCCAGCAGGCCATGTTCACGGCCAACAGGACTGAGCCTGGAGCTTTCCATCTACTGGCTCAGCAGAGACTGGTTCCAGTTCTGTCGTCTTTGACTGGGGTCAGGGCTCCTCTTGGGGGGTGGATGGAGGAAGAAATCTCCTTGGTGCCTCTGGCAGGCCTGCCAGTCCTTTCCCTGGCTAAGGGGCCCTCAGTCCCACTTCTCAGCAAGCCTCCAGCTACCTTTCCACCTTCCAATCCCATCCTTTCCCCTATGCCAGGTCCTTCTTGCCCATCTTCACCTAAACACATGCTTTTGGACAGGTCCTTATACCTGGGGCCTCCTACTCTCCCCCTTCCCAGACCTCTGGTACTTCTGGTAGCCCTTCCCAACACATGCGCTGTGTACACACACACACACACACACACACACACACACACACACACACACTCTCTTTCTCTCTCTCCCCACATGCGCTGTGTACACACACACACACACACACACACACACACTCTTTCTCTCTCTCCCCACTTTCTGACTTTCTTCTCAACTCCTGTCCTGGCTGGTGGGAGGGGTAAAGGTGTCCCTCAGAGGACACTGGCAGCAGCTGAAACGGAGGCCAGCCCTGAGGGGGCCATGCGCCAGCCCTGTGCAGCTCGGCCCATTACACACCTGGAATGTGGCTTGTCTTACCTACTCCAGGTTAAACCTAGTGTACTTCTATCTTCTAAGTAGGTGGAAGTGTGTGAGTGTGAGTGTGTGTGTGTGTGTGTGTGCTCCTTCTTTGGCAGGGAGGGAGCTACAAGGGGAGGATGTATGGTAAGCTTGGAGGTTTAAACATGAACTTCAGAGGTCAGCTCCATCATTTTACAAGAGGAAACAGTCCAGGTTAAGAAAAGTGACTTATTCAATGTTCCCTCCATAAGAAGTTGTAGATTCACGATTCAGATCCACATCTACTGACACAAGGAAATAAACAAACCACACCAAATCACCAGAGTCCACCCTCACCTGTGCAGAGCTTCTTTGAACAAGCTTGTATATAGTACCCCACTCTCCACCATGAGGTGGCTAGGAGCATTGGGTAAGACTTGGCTTTGTCGTCTGGAAGACTTTCTAAACCACTGACTAGTTGGGTGACCGTTGGCATACTGTTTAAGCTGAAAAGGGTATTTGGAGTCCAGCTCCACAAATAATTATATCTGGGGCTCTTTGAGACTTCCTTTCCTCCTCTGAAAAATGAAAGACTTGGATGGGAAGACCTCTGAGATCTCTTTTTGCTCTAGATTTACTAGAATCCTTGAATTGTTTCCCTGCCTGTGGGAGGGAGCTCTGTGAATTGGTTGGTGCAGTGGATAGAGCACCAGTGCAGGAGTCAGGAGGACCTGAGTTCAAATATCACCTCAGACACTTCATACCTCAGACACACACTAGCTTGGTGACCTTGGGCAAGTCACTTAACCCCAACTGCCTCATTCTGGGTCATCTCCAGTCATCCTGATGAATATCTGGTCACTGGATTCAGATGGCTCTGGAGGAGAAGTGAGGCTGGTGACCAGCACAGGCATCCCTCACTCAAAAAACAAAGTCAAATGCAAGTCATGTCATTATTTCTCTGATGGCATGGTCTTCTTTGGCAATGAAGGATGAACACACACACACACACACACACACACACACACACGTTTCTGCATCCTGGTTTACTTGGTGGAGCTAGATAAAGAGACTTTTGGAGGTGATCATAGGATCACAGAGGAACCTTAGAGACCATCCAGCCCTAGACCCAAATTTTACAGATGAGAAAAGTGAAATGCGGGGATGATGCATTACATCATTTACTCATGCTTTGGTGGGTAACAATTTCCAGAGATGGGATTTGAACCCAGGCCTCCTAAGGGATTTCAGTCAGGCTGAATTCAAATTAAAGGGGAAGGAAAAGAAAAAACTGCCCAATAACCAGCCCTTGAGATGAACAGGAGATTTAACAAGTTCACATTGTGGTGATTAAAGAGAACCACTGCCAGCAGGACAGTTGTCAAAAACCTTCCACCATCTGGTCCCTTTCTAGTTTTCCTGGGCTTTCAGCCTCTCACAGAACCTGGAGCACAGAAGACCCTCAATGCTTTTTGAATTGATCAGATCTACGCAGCTAGCCAGCTAGCTAGTCAGAGACCAATACCACTTAGCCCTTGTGCTGATACCCTCTCCCCACCCACAGTGGGTGCTCTTCATATGGTCATTCAACAATCCAAACATGAAATATCCTTAAGGAGGCAAGTGACATCTCAGCATCAGGCTTGAGTTGTTTAGATAAAGCAGAGATGTTTGACAATAGATGTCCAGGGGCTGCCCAGACATTTACACTTTTAAACTTTGATGAACATGAGTTCCAACACAGAGACAAAACTAATGAGTGAACCAGTTCAGGTGACAGTGGGGAGGGCATGTATTCCCAAATTGAACTCAGACAAGAGAAGAAGCAGAGAGAGAGGAGGAAGAAGGGAGAGAAAACTACAGCTTTCTGGGGGATAAAACCTCCTCTTTGTTTCTCGTCTTAGGTCCTTTGAGGATTTACCATGTGTCTTGTCCATCTAGACATACTGTCCTCATGCACATTCCTCACAGAAAAAAATCTAGCTCTTTTTCCTCAAAAGGGAAAAACACACCCACATAATAGACATATATATGCACATTTACACACATATGTACATACACATATGGATACACACTCACATATGCATTATAAAGATAATTAGATTTTTTTTTGTCCCAAGCATATTCACCATCCTGACTAGAATTATCTTTGTAATTTTTTCTATCCAGGGAGATATCTACATCCTACAGGAGTAAAGGGAAAGGGGAAAGGGCTAAAAATAAGGAAACATGAATTATGTCTCATACAAGCAGAGGCCAAGATAATCCCTCTAGCTACAATGGAAGACATCTTTTAGAGGGGTCAATTCAATTTTTTCAGGACTTGCCACAGATGTGTCCTTAGAAGCTAAACTTACAGCTCCTCCAGTTTCTGATGTGTCTTCCTCATGGGGTCACACCATCCACAGGCAAGCTGCCCAGTCTCTTTATTTCCATTCTAAGCACAGGAAGTCAACAGACTGAAAAACACAGATCTTGGGGTATTGTTTAGGCAAAACTTTAGAGGAAAGGTGTAACTTAATAAATTAGATCAGATTTGCTTTTCAATACCTTTAATCCAGCCTTAATTGTGTTTTTCTCCCCCCAGCCCTGGTCTCTGTTAAAAATGAAGTCATGCTAAGGTTTGCTCTCAAGGGGTTACATGGCTGCCATGAAGGAACATAAAACCCCTAAGAAGGCTTTTCTTCTCTTGTCCCTCTCAAATGCTCCTCTAGTGGAGGTAATGTGGCTTCCGACTGTTTTACGATTCACTTGTTCAAGGTGGAAATGTGGAAGCATGTTTCATCACGCTGAGCGCACGATCTTCTAACCAGCTCCAGGAAATAAACTGTCTCATAATGACATCCAAATGCAGGGCACATTGATTAAAAGTGGGTCTTTTGTTTGTTTTCTTTTGGATTGTTCTGTTTGTTTGCTTTTTTAGGTCCAAAGCTTTAGACTGTCTGTCCATCCCTACAGATTTGGGAGCTACTGGAAGAAGAAACAGAAAAGAATTGGGTAAGGATGTTTTAAAGAAGAGGAAGCAGACTGCAATGGGGTGGGGAAGGAAAGGATTGATTATTCTGGAGGCCAATGCTGTGCAGACTAGTCATCTTGCCTGGGAAGACGATGTAGGATTGGTGAAGGGGCAGAGGGTCACGCTGCCGCTGTGTGGAGGTAAGACCATGCCATGGAGGTGGTGGTAGATCACTGATCCCCAAAGCCCTGAGTTCTGTAAGCACATCCCAAGCAACTCCTCTCACTCCAGGGTCCCTGGACAAATGCTACTCGGGGAGCAAGCCCTCCACTGGGGTATGTGTGATTTTCCTGTTTCTATTCTAGAGAATGAGAATGGGGTATGAATTCAACATCTACTGTGTGCTAAACACAAGAAACACACAAAAAGGCACTGGGCTTGGAGTTAGGAAGATTTGGGCTGGAGTCCTGACTCTGACCTTCCTAGCGTGGTGACGATGGGCAAGTTATAGTGTCTCTAAGGCTCAGTTTCCTCAACTGTTAAAAATGGGGACAATAGTGCCTATAACATCTACCTTGTAGGAGTCTTGTGAAGGGCAAAGTAGGTAACGTATTTAAAGAGCTTTTCAGTCAATTAAACATGTATCATGTGCTTACTTTGTTTCAGGCAACGTGCAAAGTATTGGGCGTATCAATAACGGGAAAACAAAACAGATTCTCCCCGCAGGGATCTTATAGTCTGTTGGCAGAAACTAACATGGACAGCCTGGTCCACATCCACAACATTTCTGATCATAATTCCCTCAATAATTGATGAATTAGTTTATTTTAGAATTAGCCATTGCTCAAGGGAGAGAAATAACCCTTCACCATGTACACACACACACATGTAAGGGCGATAACCTGAGGTTCCTAATCCTTTCATTCTCTGCTAGATATTTGACTTGTGGGGGATACTTTTCCCTCACCTCATACTTGAAATCATACCAATTAAAGCACATGTTCACCACCCTCCCTCCTTGTTGCAATGAAAACAACACAGAGGCAGATTTGAAAAGCTACAAGCTCCTTTGGATGGACTATTCCCTGCTCACAATAAACACATTTGGAGAAGGGGCCCTCCCTTCTGTGTGTTAGAAGAAATAGAGAGAATCTTAACCCCTCAAAGCACAGAGTAGATAAGGCTGCTGAGGCCCCACCTGAGGATGAGGAGCCCCTGGGATTCCTGCCCTTTTCAGAAAGCTCTCTTTCTTAGCCTGGTGGGACAAAGATCTGGATAAATTGACAGGATGTCACAGTTAGAAATTTAGAACCAGAAGGGACTTTGGAAGTCATGTAGGCATAGGATGGGAGGATTGATCTTAGAGAAGGGAGCTCAGAGACCATGATTTTCTGTCTTGATTTTCTGCCTTTCTAGCCCCTTCCTGGGCCAGTGCTGCCTCTTCTTTAAAATTTAAGTATTAAGTCTCCCTGGTCCCTTGCAGTTGTGACAAGCTAAGATACATCTATGATGAGAAAGAGCCAGAGTGGAAGAAACCAAGTGTCAGCTAGACTATTGGAATGGAGAAAGTCAAGAGAGGTTTTCATTTTAGTGAAGCCAACATCTTCGTGTCCTCACAGGAAACATGACCCAAGGGTTCAGGAGCATATGCCCAAGAGTGAAAGGGTGTCCTGACCTTCCTGCATGGGAGTCAATGGCAGCTTGAGGATAAAGACACGCATGCACGCGCACACACGCACACACACACACACACACACACCCCAGCACAATGAACTTTCCCTGTATTTTGTCAATATCTAGGAGAAAATCCCTGTTGAAAATTTCTTGGGTCTACCTTGGTTTTGGATTTAAAATTTCTCTCCTCGTTTAAACTGCATACACCCAGAATGCCTCCCAGCCCCCAGCCCACACTCAGGTGTGCCTAGGAATCTGCAGTTTCCAAATTCACTGTTAATCATTTCCCCTCCATCTTTCCAGTTCCTGCCAGACCCCCAACACCCCCAAGTTAAGTCTGTCAGGCTCTCGAAGCCTCGTCAGTGCCAGTGAAACACATCATTAGGTGAGTAATTTTCCTGTTTACTTCAAACACTTTTTTTCCCAAACTCAGACCCGGGCAGGTCTGATCAGGCCAGGCTTTGGAGCGAGTAGCAGCGTCCCCAATTTCTACATCAATGCCGCAGGCCATGGGGTGCAGACAAGTCTCAACTGAACGCTCGACAGTAGCCTAGCTTCCCGGCGCCTCTGGTCTTGTCTCGCTCATACCTTGCATGTACTGTCATGTCTCCGAGGCTCCCCAATCGGTTTCATCTGTAACGCATACACGCACTCTCACACACCCCACTTGTTCTTGGACTTTTATTTGAGGAGAAACAATCTGGCACACCCCTGCTTTGGACCCTTTGCGTTGTTCGGAAAAGAGAGATTTAAATGTGGGGCTGGGGTGTTCGGAACCGGGCAGAGCACAGGTGGCCAGACTCAAGGGGAGCCGACCTTGAATGCCATCATCATTTCTTATCATCTCAGCCAAGTGTCAAAGGAGCTCTGAGAGCTGACTGTTAGATTAGGCTGGTTTGGAAATCCACAGCAAAGATGACTTTCCTCTCTCCCCTCCTGGGAACCGAGTGGCCCCAGTCCTTTTCCCTGGGTGCTGCCCTCACTGAATGCCCGATGCTAGGAGTAACTTTTCTGCAAATATGTTTATCCTGTGTTCCTAGTTTTTTCTTTTGGTTTCTGTTTTTTCCCTTCCAAATGTAATATGAGGGAGAAGAAACACTTTGTGGACTGAGAACCCAGACTCCCCATACTGTCTAAGGACTCTCAGGAAGCAGCAACCTACATGGCTGGGCCTGGATGGACAGATCAGGGAATATTCCTGGGTTGGTTTCCCAGTCTATAAAATGGAGTATTAAAAAGAAGAAAACACAGGTTCCTCTCCGGGGTATTTTGAGACTGTTGCTTGCAACCTTTTCTGCATTCTTTGGAGATGAGGTGTCGGGCTGTTATTAAGACTTTGCCTTACATAACAGTAATTGAGCTTGTAAATTGGTGAGGCAGGTCTCAAGCCAAAGGTGCGCCATTTTCATCTTCTAAGACAACTCACCCTACTTACTTTCTGGCCTCCAACATTTTCATGTGACCTCTCCCAGCATTTTTCTTTTTAAAAATTGAGAATGTGAAAGTGGACAGTGGCTTCCATGACTCCAGACTTTTTCCTTCTAGAATGCTCTGATTCCCTAGAACTTCCTTTGGGGGTCTCAGGGTTCTTGCTACCTTGTCTAACTTGCTCTGCTCTGGAACTGGTCCTTCCGACTTCCATGTGTTTGAACAGGCTGTTTCTCTTTCCTCACCTCCACTTTAGCTACTTTTGAGGTTCAACTCTATCATTTCTGGGATTTTCTTGATTCCTCCAGGTGTTAACTAGATATGATTACTGTAAGACAAATAGCATTTATTAAGTACTCACTATGTGCTAAGCATTTAATAAGCACTTATAGTTGTCCAGACATTGAGGACATTGGGGATATAAAGCAAAACCTCCCTCTCCTCTTACCTTATGAATATTTTTCTATTTATTTTGGGGTGTGCTTTGTAACCTCATTGCCCAACCACTAATACCTGGTACATGAGAGGCACTTAATGAATCTAGTAAATAAGTGGCAAATTGAATTAATATATTAAATCTGGTGTGTCTGTGCGTGTGCATGTGCATGTGTGTACGTGTGTGTGTGTGTATGTATAGTGCAGAGTATGAAGCACATAGCTGGGGTTTGGTGAACTAGCCTGTCCAATCACCACTTGGCTATCCACATGTGGGCCCTGGTATCTTAGTAGGGCATAAGGAGAAGTATCTTGGGGTGAGGGGCAGCAATATGGTATATGAGCTCAAGGGGTGGTCCAGCCTCCCTCTACAACCCCCCTCCATCAGTTCCCAATTACAAAATACGGCCTCAGCTGCTGAGGGGTTATTGGAGATCCCAGCCAACACTTGGCCATCTGGCTTCTTTGTTACTATCACAGACTTCAGACAGGAGGGATATAAAGTTATAAATCATTGTGAGTGCTTGTGTAGCCTGGGAGCCCCTAATGACCATTATGGCCCCGAAAACAGGAGAGTAGGGGAGAGCCATGGGCAGGTTGGGCTATACCGTGGACATTAAGATCTATATGAACCTGGTAGGTCAGAGAGCCCCATCTTCTGTCTATAGAATGGTTCCCAGCTAGAAAGCATTAACTCATTGGCTCCTCACAGCTACGCTAAGGTGGAGGTGGACAGGGAAGTGCTATATTCATTTTAAGGCAAAGGTTGAGGCTCAGAGAGGACAAGGGACTTTCTCACAGCTAGTAAGTATACAGGATAGTGGGCCACTGTCAAGTCATTTTTCCTATCCTGATTGTTACATTATGCTACAAAGAGGGAGGGATAGAGGGAGGAAGAAAGAGAGAGAGGAAGAAAGAATGAGAAAGAAAAAGAGAAAGAAAAGAGAGACAAAAGAAAGGAAGGAAGGAAGGAAGGAAGGGAGGGAGGGAAAGAAGAAAAATGAAAGGAAGGAAGGGAGAAAGAAAGACAGAAAGAAAGAAAGATATGCCTTGGTCCTCTTTGTTCTCTGAGTTCTTTCCATCTGCCCTGCAGCTGGACATTCTTTTATGTGTTGTCTCCCTCAATTATAGTGCAAACTTCTTAAGAGCTGGGACTATCCTGTTTTCATTTTGGTAGCCCCAATCATAATTAATACATACTTGTTCATTTATATTTCTGTTACTTATCACTGTGTTACCTTTCAGGCTTATTCCTTGTATAAAGTAGCCACTTAGTAAATTTGAATGAATGTGTGATGCATGTATGAGTTAGCTTATACACTGGTGGTCAGTCCATCAACAATCTCTCTCATCATTCAAGGATCACTTGATTTTGACTTTTGATTTTTTTGTAATTGGCCATGTCTCAAAGGGAATTTGCTTCATATACTCTCTGAAGATCAGCCGTCAAAGACCTCCCCCCCCCCCAGCCAGAGTTTTCCTTGTATGTCAGAATTCCAGGCCTACACTTCACACTTTTCCTGAGGATCCTAAAACAGATACTGTTAGTTACAAGTCAAAACAACTTCTCCTTTAATGATGGCATTCACACAAGAATAGACATGCGTGTGCACGCATTCATACATGCACACATACACATTATAGACAACTGCCTTGAGCATCTTTTTTCCCCATTAAAAAGAAAATAGTATTTAGAAAATATCCTGATTCCTGGTGCTAGGTGGGGGCCCAAGAGTGAGCCTTGTGACTGTGTGCCTACTTAGTCAAAGTAACTTCTGTAATGTAAGAAATATGGGGCTGAGAAAGAGTGGGAGTTGTCAACAGCAATCCTGAATGCTCAAAAGAGTCATCGAAGATACTGAGCATTTGACCCAATTTCTCTAAAGCAGACCCTCTGGTCTCCCAGCTTACTCCACCCCTTTTCCTTCTTCTTCCAAGAAAGCATGGCCCCATTCTCAACCAACTTCTTTCTTAACCCCCTAATTGCATGATTCTATTTCACTGGAAATGGTCAGCATCATCCAAAGGAACTGGGGATGAAAACAATGGGTGGTGGTGATGGTGGTGGGAAGGAGTTGCTTCACTGGATTAGTAAATCTGACCCATCACATTGGATGAGCTGCTGCTGGCAGAGGTTGACATATGAGCCTTTGGGGTTTTTCCATTTCCCTAATGGCACGCTGGTCCAACTGTGAAATGCTTTTGAAAAAATCTTGTACAGCACGGCTTAACAATTTGGACTGAAAGTAGCTGCAAACATCACAGATGATTTGATCCCATTTGTCAAAAGCTTGTCATGCTTTGAGAGTCCTTTGAGATCTTTCCTTTCCCGGAAAGTGAATTTATTACTACCAATAAATAACATTTACTTTCCCCTCAAAGAACTAAAACTCATCCCAAACACCTCATTACTTGTTCTTTTAATAGAATGGGAATAGTGCTGTCTCTCTCACTGAGGGGATGGAAAATCAGTCAGTCAATAAGAATGTATAAAGCATCTACTCTGTGCCTGGTACTGGATCAGCAAGGCCATAGAGGAAATTCATCCTCTGGACAAGGAGACACAAAGCCCACATAACTTCAGAGATTGTTTCCAGGTCTAGGGTTCTACACTTTAGGGGCTCTCAGTGATCTAGGAAAAAAAAAAGATTCCAGCATAAAATCCCAAGGCACCTGCCTTATTTGCTGAAATATGTCCTCTATTGTCCAGAGTTTCTTCTAATAGATTGTAAAACATAATATAATTCAGGGTTTCAAGCTTTAATCATGAAGGAGATAGCACAATGCCAGCAGCCAAGAGTTATGTGGCTAATGGGTTTCTGTAACCACATTGTCTCTCCCTCCACTGGATCCTGTGACATGCATTTTTGCATCATGGAATGAGGAGAGAGAGAAGAACACATATATTATTTTCAAGGTACAACTAGACAGTAATTGGAATAGTCTGAAAAGGCAGTTCATTTCACCTCTAGCTAGATCCAACCCTCAAAGGTTTCTGTGGCATTCTGACAGTTTTCTCCAAATTTCTGCCTATTTAATTCTTTAATTAGCAAAACAAAAATGCAACCATGACATTTCAACCAGGCTAAGCTAATTTTCTGGACAAAATTTGCCCTCATCCCAGAGGCACATCCTATCTGATATGCAGTAATTTCTCCCCATGCACCGTGGAGTAACATTAATTCTTGATTAAATATTAGCTTTGCTATCAAGCCTCATTTGCTCTGCCTCTCTCCCTCTAATGGGAGGCTCTTCACAGGGATGAGTGGTTATTGGACATGGTCAGGAAAGGGTTGGAGAGCCCTTGATGAAAATGAACTCCTCACTTTCCAAAAGAATTCTCGACGTTGGTCCAGGGTTCATGTCTGAATGTACAAAGAGAGTATCTGGAAAGTGGAGGAAACAATAATGCCTCCCAAGAAGAAACCAACTTTTAGATCAGAATTGCCCTTGCAACCCACACTGATTCCTATCTATTATTTGATGGAAGAAGGATAATTTAGGTAGGGTGAAGTTTGAATCACTTTAAATGGTATTAAGACTTTTGGAACTCTATGTCCTAGGATTTAAAGTTTTCAAAGGACTCTATGTCTCCTCTTGGTAGCAGCTCTGTGACTGAGGAATCCCAGTTTTTAGCATTGTGCCCATTTTATAGATGAGGAAATGATCCCAGATGTTCAATGACTTGCCTCCTAGTTGATTACACACCCAGAAAGTGTCAGAAGTGAGACCCTGGATCTACATCTTTCTGGTGCCATGTTGGGGCCTCTCCAGTCCACTGTTGTGGAGATCTCACTGACTCTATGTCTGACACCTATGCACAGTGTTATGAGGTCCTAATGAGATAATGGACAGAAAGTGCTTCATAAACCTTTCAGCACTGAGTAAATGGCTGTTATGATGTTGGCATTAAATTGTCTCTTCCATGAAGAGAGTACTTTGTACTGGAACTACTTTTACTGTACTCAGAATTAAAGGAAGTGCCGAAGAAACCAACCCAACCTGGCGACATTACTGGATCTGCACCAGCTCCAATATTTTCACCCTCCAAAGGGCCCCAATCCCTCACTTTCTCTTCTTCACTATATATCTCTAAAGTCCAAGTATTAAGTCACTCCAGCACCTTCTGCAGATTCACCCCTGAACGGGAAGACCAGACCAAAAACAATGAGAATTTCTTTTGTAGGTAGATGGCAAGATCAGAGATTTGCTGCCAAAGTGGAACTCAAAGGACATCCAACTCAGTGAACACGTTTTACCTGGTATCCCCATCTTATAGATGAGAAAGCTAATGCTTAGAGATGTGAAGTGACTGATCCGAAGTCATACATCTAGTGGGTGAACCCAGGTTTGTCTAATGTGAAAACTAGCATTTTTTTTCTCCTACAGCATGCAGAAGAACTGTTTAGCTTAGAGTAAAAAGTCCCTCAGGGAGCAGTAGTGGAACCACCTCTTGGAAGTACAAAGGAGTGGAAACCATCAGGACTGCTTCCTCAAGTCATACTGGGTTGATGCAGCTCCAAGGCAAACAAGCCCAGGTGGCCCATGGTTTTAGAACTCAGGCTGAATCCACCCAGGCAAAACAAGGCTGTTGTTCAACGATCCACAGTGGCAATTGGGCCCAAAGATGGCAGCCCAGGACTCCAGAGGCAGTGCCACAGGGACACAGGCCAAGGCATAGGTGCACATGTCTATGCAAGCTCACATGGAAATAAGAGGGAACTGGGAATTGGAGTGAATTCAATGTAGTAGCTCACACTTATGTAACATTGTAGTGCACTATTAGATTCCTCTGGATGAACGTATGGCTCCTAGAAGGTACCGAGAAGTCACCTTGCCCAGACCTGCCCAAACTGAGGGCCAGTGAAGCAAAGTAACTTGCCTTGGGTCACCTAGTTAACAAAGACCAGATCCAGGGTTCACACTCAGGGCCTCTGCCTACCAAACCAGGGAGCCCTTCCTCCTGCTCCACTTGCTTCTGTGCCACTCAGTTCCAGTGGCCAATCTGCTCTATTGGGCTTCTTAGAAATGCTAGGAGATGGGGCTATCAACCCCGTTCTTCTTCATCTCAGCTTTGGTGGATGTCATACTCTGAGCAGATGTCCTCTGAGCCATTCACCCCATGGGCCTCTCTCAGCTTTCTTAGAAATTCCCTGTTATTGGGTTCAACCACCTGGTTTTTAAGTTTGCCACATTCCTTCCTACAGTGCCTTTGTATTCAGAAGAAGAAAGTCCTATCTCTGGGTCTTGAGTAAAAACCCTGTAAATTCAATGCCTCAAACTCTGAGTGAGTGCCCAGTCTCTTCAGGGTTCACAGATGACAATAGAGATGGATGAGGCATGGCTCCTATCTCTCGAAGCTCCAAAGGGGGAAGGAGACAAATAATTCTGAGACAAAAGGCAGCAGAATATGGTGAGAAGACTATTATAGCAGGAGACTCAAAGAGTGGACTGGAATCTTGCCTCTGGCATTGACTAACTGGGTATCATGGGCAAGTCACCTAACCACTATAAGCCTGAGTTTCATCATCTCTAAAAGGGGTGCAATAATACATGCCTTACGTGCCTTGTATACCTAACAGAGTCTGTTAGCTTACTTTCTCTCAAGGGAGACAACACATACTCATATATACATACATACAAAGGTTAATAAATACAGACACATATGTTTATGTGTATGTGTTTGTATATTTGTGTGTGTGTGTATGTTTGTAATACCTAAGGAATGGATACAAGTGAGAGAACCTAGGGAGAGTGGGGAGCATGAGGAAAAGCCTTCATAAAGAGTTGGAAATCCTCTAGGTCAGCCTCCTCATTTGCCAGATTGAGAAACTGAGATCCCATCAGGGTAACTTGCTTCATTACCAAAATTTACAAATATGGAAAATTAGAAGTGGCAGAGACCTCAGATACCATTAAGTACAACTCTCTGTCTTTTACAAATGAGGGGCTAGAAGTTCCTGTATGGTGAGTGACTTGCTCAGGATCATAGAGCGAGGTTTTAACTCCAGCTTTCTGGACTCCAAGTCTCACTCTCTACAATGTATTACACTTCACTTGCAAGAACTGAACGAGTCCCTTCGGAGACCCTTCCCATTTTCATTGGATCCTTCATTCCTTTTGTCTTTTGGGGTTCTGGCTGGGCTCCCTCATTCACTTCCAGGCAAAATAGAAAAGGGGGTGAGCTGGAGCTGAGTTAGAAGGGAAAGCCAACTTTTCATTTTACTAATGACTGGTTGAAGAGACAGTGCCCCGTACTTCCCAACCCCCTTCCTGATAAGAGATATACTAGGGAGGTGACTCCCTGCCCTCCACAGAAATGTGCAACAGTGAGTCTCACAAAATCAACCTTGCTCTTCTTGGCACCCAGGCACCTAGGCTTGGAGTTGAGAGAGATGGCAAAGAGGGCAGGCAGACTGCACCATTTGTCCAGGCTCTGGCAGCCCTGCTCCTCTGGGTACCATGGTTTATCCTTCAAAGAAGGTCCTCTGTGGTCTGCTCTGTGTATAATGGCCCTCCTTCCTAGGGGAAGCTTCTTGGCTTAGCACACTTGATTTAGATGAGTGCATGTTTCTATGAGCTTCAAGGCAGGAGTGTTCAGCTTCCTGTTCTCATTCCAGCAGACTGGGGGCAGGAAGAGGGGCTCCCCAGATCTCGCTGATAGAGACCCCATGGAGGGTTCAGCCCTCTACTTTGGAATGCACGTACCCAGTTTATTAAGAAATCCCAGTTGTTAGTGGTCTCCCCTTCCGCAGTTAGAAAATCTCCATGCTCAGTGGCATGTTGAAACAGGCGTAAAGACAAAAACAAGCCTTGGCCCCATCTCCTGCAGAATGGGCTGGTTGCAGATGTTCTCCTGCAAGCTACATCTTGCCTTTTGCAAGAACATTCATCTCCCAAACACATCATTTCACCTACTTAGCCTGAAGCACAGTGGGGGAAAAAAATCACAGGCTGGCTTTTCTATTAACTCTTAAAACACACCTGAACTCAGGTAGACAGAGACAGGAAGGTACTTTTGATGTTTTTACAGGCAGCCAAGTACAAGTGGCCAGCTGAGCTCTGCAGACCCACTTTTAGTGTTTGTCTCGATTGTTTTCTGGCCACCAACTCTGACAACAACAAGTGAGGAAGCCAAACTGTGTTGGTCTTAAGATTTCCCACCTTCCCTATGGAACACCCTCCCTGGGGCAGCACTGACTCATCCCACCAGAGACGTTAGCTCATGGCCATGATTCAGTGGGGAGAATGCTGACCACAGCCTCTCACCAGTGCTTCCAGGGGTAGAGCAGAAGGTAAAGTGCTTGGCTGGCTCTAAGAAAAACCCACAGAGACCCAGTGGGCAGGGCAGGCCATCTCTGGGCCAGGCAAAAGGATGCTAACCCTGCTGGTGGCCAAGAAAAGGGCCTTTGTTTATTGAGAGCCTGAAGGCTGTAGATCCTCTCAAGCCTCAGTGTTCCAAGAGGCCTGTTGATAAGTCCTCTCCAAAATCAAATTGCCATTGGCTCAGGTGAAAAGTATTGATTTTGCCCACCCTAGAGAGAGAGGGAAGGCAGCCTTGGTGAAATCTTGTTAGGCTGCTCACTATTTAGCACTTGCTTTTAAGGGCAAGGTGAGCGATATGAGGACAAGAGAACTCCCAGGAAAGAAGGTGTTGGGAGAGTGAGAAGAGGGCTACATATGGATAGCCTGGAGTCATATCTGTGACTTAATCCTTGTGTGACCCTGGGCAAGTCACTTCCTCTTGCTGAGGATAAAGCTCCCTCCTAGTTCTGATATATCTGATTTTAGCACCCTTGCCCCCTTTCCCCCACCCACAGGTGGAAATGTATGATCCTGTTTTAGTCAGTCTAGTGTTTTATAATGCCCCTCTCCTCTCCTCTCCTCTCCTCTCCTCCTTCCCTCTCCCCCCCACCACACATATACTTTCCATGTTCAAGTTTAATACAGTGAATTGCTTCCCGTCTATGGTTCCTCATTCTCACAATTCTCATGATAATAGAATCTAACATTTCTATGGGGCTTTAAGGTTTGCAAAACACCATATCTATTGACGGCATTTAATGCTAAGGACCCTGTCTTGCGGTGGCATCACCTCCATTTTATAGAGAGAAGAGTAATGAGATGTCATGTCTTATCAATGTTGGAGGCCAGATTTTGTCAAACATACTGCCCCTCCATAGGGCACTCCTGGCTGTGGCCCAAACCAGATTCAAATGTTCATGGGAAATTTGTAACAGAATCAATACAAATGACAAAAACATGTATGACATTGCATTTTAACACCAGGCCAATATGTGGCCTCCAGGGATCCTTATGTATAGATTAGAGGCCTCTGCTTCTATTTGAGTTTGACAGCATTGCATTACCCTCTCTGCCGCTAATCAGTCTCGAATACCCACCAATGGTATAGCGCACCTCACCCATCCACAGCCCCGGCCACAGCCCTCTTCGTGCCTTCAGCATGTAAAACTCGAGCAATGCGTAGTCTAACAATGGTCCCAGCCTCCTCCCACCACCATGCTGGCTCTGCATCCCTGCTGGATTTTTCTTCCTAAATGCTGGCTTGACCATGAAATTCCTCTCCATAGGGACATTCCAGGGCTATCCACTGACTGCTAATCAAAGGCCAGGTTCCTATGCTCTGCGTTTGAGGTTTAGCAGCCTGTCCTTAATTGGCCATTTCTTGCCTTCCAGAGCCTTGGAGCCTGGACTTGCCATCAAGATGTTGACGTTGGTTTGAAGCCTGCATCTGACACTCACTGGCACTATGTCCATGGGCAAGTCCTCTAAATTCAGAGCCTCAGTTTCTTCATTGTAAAATGGGGATATAATACCTCTATGAGGATCCACTCCTTGATAGCAGAGGGGGTTTTACTTTTATTTTGGCATTCTCTAGCACAGAGCACAATACTTGGCACATGGTAGGAGCAGCATTCAGTGGTACAATCTGAAATTTTCAAGGGCCATTATGAGAGCTTCCCTGAAGGGAGGTAATGAAGGGAGGCAGGGAGGGTCTTTCAGCAATGTGGCAGTGGGGGTTCACTTTGGGTTAGGGCTTAGATAGCTGGTTTCTAACTTCATGTCTCAATGATGTTACAATGTTCTGTCATTCTTCACCTTCCCTGCCCCAGCCTCTTCTGTGTGCTACTCTCTTTACTGCCTCTCTGCCCTGTTTGATTTCCCCTGTCTACAATTCCCACAATTCTTCTAAATCCCTCTCTACCCACATCCCATCCTACAAAAGCCCACTTTCAAAGCTAACTCTTCCAGAAAGTGTTTCCTAAGCAGTCAACCCAGAAATGCTTTCTCTCTCCTATAAAAGTCCAGGGAATATACTTTCTCTACTTCTCAATTTCTCATATTGCCCACGGTCATACATTGAGGAAGGGAATAAGCATTTTGAAAGATCTGCTCTGTGCCAGGCACCATGCTAACTGCTTTACAAATAGCAGCCTAGTGCAGTCGGAAAACATCAGGCCTTGGAATCAAGAAAAAACAGATTTCATGTCTTCCCTCTTAAATATAAGGGTTGGGTATTCTAGGCAAGGCCCTGAAATTTTCAGTGACCCAAACAATTGATACTTCAAGTAATAAGTAAACTGCTGATCTGCATTGGTGGAGGAAGCCTTTCTACTTGGAAATCCCAAGTCAATGAAATGAGTGAACATGTGATACCTCTTCATCTTGGACTTTGAGAGTGGTGACCACAGCCCTCCCATTCATTTCTCTGCCTGGCTTACCACAGGACTCTGTTCTCTTCTGCTACATAAATGGGAAAGAAATAGTACTTGGAATTTCATTGGGATGCAGAACTCCCAGGTGAGGAAATTCTCTCTGCCAACACAGGTTGGCCTTTTCTCAGCAGCTTTCTCTTAGAATCACTTGTGTGACTGAGAAGTTAAGTGAAATGGGACTGGAACCGAGTTATCTCTTTTGTGTGGATATATGTGTAAAAAAATAGACACAATGTGTGAATATGTGTATTCTTCTGGGTGAGTTGATCAAATCTTGTTAGCAGTTGGAGAAAAGAGACCACTGATATAATCTCTCTGTGGGATGGAGGCTTACAAAACTCTCCCTAATGGAGCAACCTTCCAATAGACGTACATCATGTTAGTCCCATGATGCCCAGTCATCCCTACAGACATAGTAAGCCTTCACTAAGACCATGTCAAGCCTATGACCCCTCCAGACAGAGCTCATAAGAACCAAGATCCGGTGTCCTACTGACTGCTAAATCCTTCCTTCAGGTCTCAGGAGTGGATGGGTGAGGTGTTCTTTCTCAATCCCCTGCAACAGAACTGTTGACTTTCAAGGTGTTTCCTTGGCTGAACTGATCTTTCTTAACTTTTATAGGCCAGGATTCCATTTGAAGTCTAGAGCTGCCCCATGAAATGATTCCTGCACCATTGACTTCATTCCATGAACATCTTGCCTTTGCCCTAACTCTGCCCCCAAACCCTGGAGTGCCCTGACTACTTAACTTCACCTCTTATTTCCCTGACTTCCTTCAAGACTCAACTCAAATACCACCTTCTCCAGGAGGCCTCTCTAGGTTCCTCCCCACCACTAAACCTCTCAGGCTGCCTCCTTTGTACTCAGGCTCTTAAGTTTTACATAACCTCTTCCCAGTAGAAGCTAAGCTCCATGAGTGCAGTTGAGGAAGGACTCCAGCTCAGATCCAGCCTCCAAATACAGCGATTTTCCATTTGCAAAGAGTTTTCCATATTGTAGAAGAAACACAAGCAGACTTGGGGTTAGGAGGTTCTGTGTTGGAGGTCCAGGTTCTCCTAGAATAATTACTGCCAAAGCCCAGAGCTCCCAGAGACCCAGTAGGCCCTCCAGATGAGAATTTGCTGTACTCCATGGCTAGTACATAGTCTAAATCTTACTGGCGGCTGTGCCTTTTTCTGCATGCCTAGCACTTAGAACCATGTGTTTGGCACACAGGAAGCACTAATTAATGCTCACTGACGGTCTGGTCCTACCTCATCACCTCCAAAATTGAAAAACCAAAATAAACCCAAACTACACCCCTGTGTAGCCTGGCCAAGGCTTACAAAACAGCACCTAAATGCTCACTACTGTTACAATGATTTTCACGTCCCGAGGTGCGTCTGCTAATAAACCTATGAGGGGGCACCATGGGCATTGGTATCCACATCTGTCAGGTACCCACAGATACTCAATCAGGAGGTGGCATAGGAGGCACTAGAGCCCAGCATCCTACTGACTCACAGAACAGCCTGCTATCCCACTGGGCCACACTGCCCCTCTCTAGTTACCTACATCTCTTATTTCATAGGTTTGCTTTGGGTTGAGGGGAGAAGGTGTAGTGAGCCTTGAGAAGCCACATAAATGCACATGGGTCACATGGTCTGGATTCGTGCACTCATTCCTGCGGGGCTACAGTTTAGAAAGAACACTGATGAACAGAGAGGTGTCCCAAGGCGATCGGCCAGGAACTTTATAGGCCTCTGCATCAAACAAAGATGAGTTCAGATAAAGATGGGGGGAAAGAACTGGGAATATTTTGCCTGGAGTCAATATGTAGAGTGGACTTGAGAGTCATCCTCCAATGTCTGAAGGTCTGGCATGTGGAGGGAGGATTAGACTTTTTCTGCTGAACCCCATAGGACAGAATGAAAAGTCGAGAAACACATTAGGTCTGATGCCAAAAAGAATGCTCACATGACCAAACTACCCTGAAGTGCAATGGGTTGCCACACTGGGTAGTGAGCCCCCTATCACTGGAAGTCTGTAACCAAGGCTTGAACATATTTTTTTTTTGTTCCAGTAGAATTTTCATCACTGGTTTCTGAGATGCGGGCATTCGTGGATCCAGAATGGTCCATTTCAAAAGCGCTGGCCACTAGGGAACCATGACACCCACAAACTTCCAGCCTAATGTGACCTTGCTGCAGCTGAAAGTTCAGAGACAATATGAGGTTGAGGGGACAGCTGAGAGCTCTAAGCCAAACCTCACAGCCAAAGCATCCTCCCCACACTGGGGGCCTGTTCCTATTCCCTGCAGAGAGGTAGCTTTTTCTTCCTGACCTAGATCTTCTTGCCTTGGGGGCCTCCAGAGAATCCCCTTCTTAACACCTATGTGCTTGTGAGGGTCTCAGTTTCTCATACAGCTCCCTTTGGCCATTTGGTATATTTAGACCCAGTCGGGGGTGTAGTATGTAGTCTGCATTAGAAGAGAGCAGGGCAAATGAGTTGGTCTGAAGGCCTTGGTGTATGCCCAAGATGTAGACCTACTGACTCATCTTCTCAGTGGGATTCTCTGTATGTTCAAGGTCTAATGAAAAGCACCCTACATTCAGGCTTCAGAGCATCTAGATGGGCATTGGTACTTTGCTTCTGATTAGCTGTCTGACCCTTGGCGTGCCCCTTCCCTGATCTGGGCCTCAATTTCCTCATCTGTAAGATGAGGGGCATCAACTGGAAGACTTCTCCATCTTTAGCATCACATCCTATTCATTACCTGGGGTCATTACAAGACAAAGAACTGGAGCCCCTAAAAACCACACAGCCTCATAGGAAATGTTGGGAGCTGAATGTGGCTGCCTTTCCAACAGGCAGACTGAGGATTAGGCCACTTTAAGAAATGGCCAGAGGTTCTAAACTCATCTGAAAGGAGACTCTTATGAATTTCTGAGGGCACCCAGAATACTTTGAGAAGAAGCCTTCCACTTCACCAACTCAAACCAACCCAGACTGCCAAAAGAGACTCCAGACACTAGTTAGCTTAGCTCATCCCCTTATTTTACAAAGAAAGAAATGGTGAAGCAATTACTTCAGCACCTAGTGGTGTCACACATCAGAGCAGGGAGCCTCTGACTCCACATCCATTACTTGGTCTACTCTAAGTGTAGGTAATGGCATCAATGATAATTTGGGGAAGGAGAGAGAAAATTGAGCCTCCAGGGCTCAAGTCTTAGGCAGGGTCACATGATCTGAAAATTGAAGAAAGCACATGATCCTAGAGACCTGTAATTTAAAAATACAAAGGAAAAAGCTCATGCTGGGGCTTGGGAAGAGGGAAAGTGATGACCATATATAGTGGTTAGACTGACACATTTGAGAGTCAGGAAGACTTGAGTTCAAATCCTGCCTCAAAGGTGTATTAGCTGTGTGACCTGGGACAGATCACTTACCCTCTCAGACTCAGTTTCCCCACTTGTAAAGTTTGGATCATAGTAGTCTCTGCCTCATAAGGTCTTTGTGAGAATCTAATGATATTATTTATGTAAAGTACTGCGCAAGCCTTCAATTACTATGTAAATGTCATTTATCATCATCATTACAATCACGTCCTCCTTTCGTGGAACAAAATTCTTCTTCCAATAATCTATTTGGAAAATGGATTGTCTGGGCTTGTCCAGAACAAGAATATTATTCAACATCTCACCTGTCCACTCATTTCTAATCTATAAAAGTGCCCTTCTGGATTTCCTGAATATCACATTTAAAGGTTTCCGTGGCATTGTGTCAGGCTCCTGACAGTGAGAAGGAGGAGGGAAGAGTGCCATCACCAGCCCTAACGTCGATATATCCAAGCTTCCCCTCAATCAACATAAAAGAATACTCAGGGAACCCTTGGGCCGGACCCTTGCCCTTTGACTTTGTCCCCAACACTGGCTCAGCTGGAGAAAAAGGAATAGAGACAAGCAGAAGAATGGACTCTGAAGTTGGGACAGAAAAGTATTTTCTTCATCAAAACCCCATGACAACCTGATGGTACCTCCGGTACCTCCTACTGCCAAAAGGCCTTGGAGAAACCTCCAAAGTTTAGATGGTATGATGGAAACACATGGCAAACTCCCTTAATGGAGCAATCTGGGAGACTTCTGTCCGTAATGGAGAAATTCTATCTAGAGAAAAAAGACCAGGTGATTGTCCTCATCTCTCCCCCTTCTGAAAGCCGTGTTCTTGATTAGGAGCAGAAACTCAACCCTCCCCTGTACCCTGTGCTTCTTTGGGAAAACTTGAGTGATTTAAGATGACAAAATTACTCTTTATCCTCCAGGCAAAAAAAAAATCAAGGACAACAGGAATTCTTTAGTGCCTGGTCTCCTTGTTCCTAAATGTGAAAGGGAAGGCAGTTTATTTGTTTTAAACTAAACTAAATCGAAGTCAAGGAGATAATTTTTCTTTTCCCTCCTTTCCTTCCATTTCTCCTTTCCTTTCCTTCCCTTTCCTTCTCAGATCTAGGTGAAAGTCACTGGAAATATAGTCTTTGGGCATTCCCCCAGGGCTACAGTTATCTGTGGAAGTCTCTCCTTTCCCTCACTTTCACTTTCTACTGTTCAAAATACAAGTCACTCCATTTCAACTTTCTCTTTAAATAATAATGCTAATCATTTCCATACCTGATCTCGACACTGAATTTGTAAGTTTAGTTAGCCAACATTCGATGTGTATTATCTCATAATAACATTGGGGGAAGGGGTCTCAGCCATTATTGCTCCAGTTGAGAGGGAATGCTAAGTGAGTAGGGTGGGATCATGCAGCTAGCAAGTGTTTGAGGTGGGATCCAAACCCAAATCTACGACCTCCTAGTTCGACATTGTCTGAGTTACTCTTCCCTGACTCACTGAAAGAGAACAGAGCACTGGTTGACTGGGGTAGGATGTGGTTGTTAGACTCAGTTAGAAAACCTGGGTTTCAATGAGCTCTGATACTCTGAACAATGAAAACAAAACGCTTGTGAGGTTGGCTCCTTAGTGTTGTCTCCATTTTGCAAATGGAAAAACTGAGATTCGGAGAAGTTAATTATCTTTCTTCAGAATCATTCAGCTGAGCTGAGAACTGATTCCACTTGAGGTTTCTCACATAGCACCTGGCTGCTCCTCAACCTTCCTTTCAAGCTTTGGGTTCATTTGGATATTTGATGAGCACACATCCTCGATGCGCTCCACTGTGGACCTCCTGCAAGCTGACACAAACCATTAATATCTATTGCTTGGACTTCACTGTTCAGAAAGTCCCCAAACTGTGTGACTTTGGGGAAGTCACCTGACCTCTCTGAGACTAACTTTCTTCATACATATAATAGGGATATTTGCCTCACAGGACTGTAGTGAGGAAAGTGCTTTGTAAATATTGAGACACTAAGGAAATAAAAGTGAGAGGTTTCTTTTTCTCCTTTCGTTTTTTTTTTATCACGCTCTAGCACCAATTATAATTAATATTGAAATTTTCCTGCCATTATAACTTCCTAGGTGGTACCCCCTAAAAATCTGATAAGATTTAACAAGGCCTAATTGAAAGTATTTGATTAGGAAGTCAATGGCCACATCTGGCCAGGCTTTGAGGAGAAGCTAGATTTTGAAAGGCATTTCTTTCATCCACACTGTGTATGAGAGCTTTCTACCTTGACTGTAATGTTTTTTAGGCAGGGACCAAGAAAACAATAAGCAACACTTTGATATTAATATATCTTTGCCCTTCCTTCTCAGATGGATCACTGCTCCAGCTCATGGCACTTCACAAACCTTAATTAAGCCTTACGGCATCCCTTCGAGGGAGGTATTATCGCACCCATTTAACAGATTGGCAAGGAGACAGTGACTTGCCCCAGGACCCAGGAGTCCTCCTTGAGCCTTTGTTCTAATTAAATAGACACATGGTGCTGGAAACTGTCAGATGTCTTTCTCCAACAGAGAGGAGGACCCGCAAGGTGTAACAACCATCCTTCTTTATAATTAACACCACATGGAAACTACCCCAAGAAGACAAACAAACAGAGTCTAAACTACAGAAACCCTTTGAAATCCACCTTTTAATTAATTGTGCTTCTCACCTGACTTGGAGAGAGGGCCAGTTCTGAGGCTAGCCATGAATTATAAGGTGAAAGCAGAAGAATCTAAGGACAGCCTCCTACCCATCCATTTTACACATGTAGAAACTGACCCCTAGGGAGGGGAATGACTTGCCCAAGGTCACATAATCCATAATTATTCATTAAGCACCTACCAAGTACCAAGCATTATACTAGGCACAGAGGATAAAGACAAAAAGGAAACAGTTCCTTCACCCAAGGAACTCCCATTCTATAAGTAGAAATTTGGGATTTGAACTCAGATCTGAGGACCTTTAAGATGTATGTATCATGGTGTAGCATGCAGAGGGTCCTGACTTCAAAGAGATACTTTGGGATCATTTAACTTCACTAAACTTCAGTTTGTACATCTGTAAAATGGGGATGCTGAATCATCATCACATGCTTCTACCTCACAGGGCTGTTGTAAGACTTAGAATTAATAGAATTCCAGTTTTGCAAGGGGCTCCCATGACTTATCTATCCAGCCCATCTCTTTCTTCCCCTTTCCAAGAGAATGAATCCACCACCTAACTGCAGGGCCAGGCCTCTGTCCACTACATCTCAGGAATCGTAAGGAAGTTTCTCCACTGAGCTAATCACATAAAATACTTTGCAAATATTGAAAGACTAAAGCGATATCATACATGAGTATTATACCATTATTATTTGCAGATCATGAGGCTAATTCAAATACTCAAAAAAATATAAAAGCACATTAATACCAGATAAAACCGGTAATGTTAGCAACGACAAGTATTCATAAACATTCATCCATTAGATTATAAGCTCCCTGAGGGTAGGGGCTGTCTTTTGCCTCTTTTTCTAACTCCAGTGCCAAGCACCATACGCAGGACACAGTAGGAGTTAGCAAAATGTATGGTGTATGAGATTACAGTATATAAGCACTTACAGTATATTGAGCACTTTACAAATATGGCCTCATTCAGTCCTCACAAAAACCCTTAAGTTGGTGCCATTATTTTTTTTTTCATTTTTCCCATTTTTCAGATGGGGAAACTTAGGTCCCTATAGGGCTTGCATAGGGTTCTGGTCTTCCTGACTCCCAACCCAGTGCTCTGTGTTTCCTCTTTCCCCATGCTCCCAGCTGCCTCTAAACTCTTGCTTGTTTGAGAAGGCAGTGTTCCACATAGGAATAGGACTAGACATAGAGTCACAGGACCTGGGTTCAAATCCTGGTTTTGGTGGTTATTTTCTGTGTGGCATTAGGTAGTTCACATAATCTTAGCTTAGCTGCCAAATTCTACTAGGAGGTCTCTAGGGTCTATTCCAAACTCAAATGATCTTAACCCATATGATCTTGGACAAATAATGGCTCAGTTTATTCATCGACAAATGACTGCTTAGGCTTGGACAGATGGCCCCTTCTACTTCGAAGGACCTTAAACATTTTTTTAAATGCGAAAGAAACAGAAATTCTTACTGGAAAAGCAGCTCTCTGAAATTACCCCAAGTTGGTTGCATGGTTCTCCTGGGAGGCCTGAGAATCTCTTCACAAGGAGAGGCAGGCTCCTGGGTCTTTCAGATGGCCCATCAATCATAAATCACAGAGGGATAGTAGAGGTCAGGTGTGGCATCCAATGTCGTATGGGTGGTGAATGTCAGAGTATGGTTGCAGACTCAGGGCCTGTGACTCTCAAGTTCAGCCTGATCATTGGTTGGAAGCTTAAACCAAGTAAGAGGGCTCATTCCAGGGCAGGCTGAGAGGCGATGTGCTTTCCAAAGGCGAAATTCCTCCTGGCTGACTTAATTGTTCAATTTCCCTCTTCATTTAGCACCAGTATAGGAATCGACAGATGGATAATAACAGAGACATTGGAAGTGATCAAAAGTGGGGGAGAGGCTTCTGATGGGCACCCAGATCCTTAGGCATCTAGGAGTCTAATGAAAGGCATTTGTCTGTTCATCCACCAGATCTATCCAAGAAGATAGAAAATAGAGGAGAGAAGAAGAGAAAAAAGAGAGGGAGGGGAGAGAGAGAAGAGTGAGAGAAGGGGAAGGGGGAGAAAAGGGATCAGGTCTTTAGGGGACACTTAGCTCGGTATTTTCAGCTCTCCCTGGTTGCCTCCAATGAACTCCAACCTCCATAGGAATCTCACCCCAATCTCTGAGGGCTTCCAAGCTCTACCTTTCGGGGGGCTTTGTGCTCCACTTTCATTTTAGTCACAATGATCCAAATGAGCTAACGTGTTCTCTTTCTAATGCCTTTGCTAATTGTTGCTGCCATCGTGAAGGATGATGTGGATGGGTGGGTGGGTGTTATCTAAATCTCTGCTCATGAGAAAGGCTACTGGAGCCATGCATGGAAAAACTGTAATGATATGACTGGCCCATTCTCTCAAACTCAGCTGGAGGATGATATGAACCTCACAGATTGGAATTTACACCAAATTTTTATCCCGCAAGCACTGATAAATAACAGTCAGTAGCAGTTACCAATTCACTTTAATTTTAAGTGATCTCTGCTATATTTAATGATGTATTAGGTTTTCTTTGCACCATTAAAATAATTAAGACATTTGTGACATTTATGTTTCAGTTTCACTGTGAGTTCCCCTCCCCAGTCCTATATATGTGAGCCAATTAAAATTAAACTATCAGTCAGGGAACTGAGAACATATATTTGAAATTCTCTAAGTTTGTTTGCTCTTTCCTGATGGCTGTTTTGGGCCATTTTCAGCATGTAAGAGCATTTTATACAATGTCTGATGACTAAGATCTTTCTCAAATCCCTCCACCCACCCCCCTTCTTGGGAAGGAACTAAAGTTGTAGATTTAAGGTGTTTTTTATAATGAAATTATATTTTATAACCATTAAAAGGTAAGGAAGTAATTTAGTGTAAGAAAATGAACAAGAAAATCCATTTGTAGGTAGCTATGCTTTATTTAAATGCCAGCTTCAGTTAATACCATGGAAGATAAATCTCTAAGATTAATAAAAGAGGACACACTAATTCCCTAACTGACAACCTAGTAGTGATTCTCTTGGGTGTGCTTTTTAGCCTCCTCTCTGTTTTCTGGGAAAGTTCTGAAGTGTGAATGAGCCTTCCCTTCATCTTGACAATGGACGTCCCAACAAGCTGCCAATTGGAATCTCGCTCAAACATTTAGGCTTATTTTGTCTTCTTTTGTTGCTGCTGCTCTGCTGAGTTTTGGTCTAGCCCTCTGATGTCATCAGCAGAGCTCCCAATGTGGAAATACTAATTTCTCTGTAGTACAAATTGACATCTCATCTTTACCACATAGTAGGACCATTGGTTATAGGGATGTGTCTATCCCTCTCATTTTGCCAATGAATGAATGAAAGTTTAATGGAAAGAGATTTAGAATCTATGTGCCATGGGCTTTGGTAAGTATTGGGGATCCTAGTTCAAAAGTAAAACAGTCCCTGACCTGAAGGAGTTTATGTGCCAGTGAGTAAGAGATCATGAACATTTTTAAGGACAGACATAGATATAGTACACAAAAGGCAGTTTGAGGAAGAAATCAATGAGCAGTCAACTTTGGAGAAGTTACTGTGTTCTAGGATGCTATAGTTCAATTTAACCATGAGTTTTACATTTAAAGATTTTTTTTTCAGCACATTAAACTAATTGATTTACATGCTTTTCCAGTCTGAGATGTTTCTGATGAGAAAGGTCCTGCTGAACTTTCTCTGCACCTAGGTTCAGGGGCTCTATAAGGTCTTCTCTGTACTCTGAAGAACATTAAAAAAAAATCTTTTTCTTCAGTTTCTGCATTTAGATAACAGATATTATCAGTCCTTTAAGGATCTCGGTCAGGGCCTTTATCTTTAAAAAGTATGTTCCTGCACTTCTCCCTCTGAAATTCAATGGAGACTGGCTAGAGAGAAGGAACAAGGGAAGATGAAGTTGAGAAAAGAGAAGAGGTAAAGGGAGAAGGAGAGAAGAATAAAGGAGAAAAGAGGGAAGAAAGGGAGGAGAAGGAAAAGAGAGGAACATGAGATCAGAGAAAAGATGAGGAAGGAAGAGGAGGAAAAGGAGAGAAGAAGGCAAGAGTAAGGGAAGAGAGAGAAAAAGAGAAAGGGAAGGGAGAGAGAGAAGAGTGAGAGAAGGGAAGGGGGAGAAAATGTTTGGATCTTTATGTATATGTTATATATTAACATATACACACATATAATATACATAAACACATATACATGTATATGTGTATATACACATGTATACACTTATATACACATAGACATATACATACATGTATGTATATATGTGTACATGTGTGTATGTATATATATGTACATATATATATATATGACTAGGTTTGATTAAATGTTATGGAGCTGAAGAGACAGAAATCTAGATCTAGCCTCCAAACTAAATGGTATGGCAAAATCAAGTACTTGGCAGAACTGTAATTACTTTAAAGCAATTATTTAATTCCCATGGCAGAAGTTTGGATGAATTGCCACCTCTCTGGTGAGCTTGCAACTAAATCAAAATAATTATTTAAACCACGAAAAGAGAGAAGTCTCTTTGAACTCATGTCCCTCAACCTGAGGAGCACAGGCATTTCTAACAGGCTGGTTTGGTGCAGAGGGATGCTGACTAGATGAGAAATCAGACTGAAGAAAGGTTGTTTCTTTTGCAGATTTTAAAGAAGGACCTGAGGGAAGTACATCCAAACCAGTCTCCCATGATGATGCTATCAAATCCAATTCCCTGGTTATGGGGGAAATTGCAGCAGCAGTTCCCTGTGAAAGAATGAATGAATCCAGTTCCCTACCTCACAGATTTACCATGAACAAAGGGCTCCTTGTATACCCTGTAAAGTGTATAAATCAGGGCTTTCATCTATCAATTAAGCAGCCACTGGATGAAAAGTCCTGAGCCCTGGAACCCAAGCTATCACTTCCAGACTCCATTCTCCTGTCCTGAGTATGGGTCCAGTCACTATTTTGATTCATGTGGATTGCTCATCCACTCACACCAACCAGGGTAGGTGCAGATGCCTGAGGAGTAATGCAGCATCTGGTTGTCGCATCTAGGTGGTGGAGAAAATAGCATTGGATTTGGGGTTGGAAAGACATGATTTCAAATCCTGGTTCTCATGCTCACTTACTGCATTCCCTTAAACAAGGCATTGAGCTTCTCTCAGATAATTATAACACCTACTTTGTGGGGTTGCTGTAAGCATCAAATGATATAACATATGCAAGCATTTAGCAAACCACAAAAATGCTAACGATGATGATATTATTAGAATAATTAGAGGGAGGGCACAAGCGTTTTGAGGCACCTGGTATGTGCCAGGGACTCACAAATATCTCATTTGATCCTCGGGATGATGCAAGGTAGGTGTATTCTTGTCCCTAACTTACAGTCCCATCAGGCAGACAACGGTTAAGAGAGTCCAGAGTTACTGGGCTAGTGTTGGGGGTTGCATTTGAACTGGAGCCTTCGGTGTTTGCTTATCATTGTGCTTTGTAGGAAAAACATAGGACAGAAAGAGAGGCTCTGGGATATTGGGCCCAATCTGGTCTCGGAAGGACAAGGGTCTGCTGGTCATTCTCTCCAGTATCTGTGCTTCCTTAAATGAAGCTGGGAGTTCCCCTCTATGCCAGAGAGCTTTGCAAACACTTCAAACAAAGACTGACACCATATGAGGCAGAATCATTGACGGATACTAACCTTCTGGTCAACAGCTATAGGATCTCTGCCAGTTGAGAAGATTCTTTCAAATAATCAGGAAAAAATACTGACAAAATGAGCCAGTTCTGTGGATGTTGGACACTAGTTCAAACAAGGGGTTAATATGGTCACTGAGAGCATGCATTCAACTTTCATTTCTGACATCAATTACCTTGTGATCTTGTACAATATTTCATCTTTCTGGGCCTCAGTTTCCTTATTTATAAGGTGAGGCCTCTAAATCTCTTCCAGATTGAATGTCTCAGACTCATTGAATTTCCTTTCTGTTAAGACAAAGATGATCTGAAATCTTCACAGTGGAGGGCATGCTCCACATTAGTGAAATTGCAGATCTCACCACATGTGAGCATAGGGATATAGGTGGTACTGAACAAGTAGATGGCCTTGTCACAGAGATTTGGAGGCAAGTGGTGGCTGTGTACAACCATAGGCATGTCTCTGAGCCTCTATTTACTCATCTGTGAAATGCTGAGAAAGCTTGGGTAACCTACCCAACCAGTGGCTAAGAGAAAGGGGCCCAGTACATTGGAAAGTGCCTTAGGAGGAGGCATTTCTGATCCAAAAATCAGCAGTACTATTTTTACACATCTTAGTTGTTGCAGGAAGGTCCCTCAGGGCAAGTATGCTTCTCAGTTTCTTTGTTTTTAAATTCTCAGTGCCTGACATAGGCAGCTAATACCTTCACCAATAGATAATCAACTCAGAAGTATTTAAGAGATGATCATATGCCAGGCAGAATACCAAGGGTTAGGATTTGGAGAAAGAAACACAAAAGCAAAGTCAATTCTGTCCTCTCTCAACAATAAGTGCTTGCTGGATTCTGAATCAGAACCTCTTCTGCGAGAACAAAATCTATTTGGCAAAGACAAACAGCTCCCCAACCTGTGTAAAAAGGGAGGGATCTCTGTATTTTCATCACAAGACCCCTTTTGAGGCTTCACAAGGTCCTCACCAGGACCTTGTAGCCTCTGAGAAACAGTGGACAAGAGCAAGGCCCAAAAAGGTAAACCACTGACTTACCGTCCATGTGGCTGACTTGGCAGTACTGGACTGTTGAAATGAGACATCGAAGCTGTGGGGTCCTGGGTAGTCTGTGTTGGAGGGGATGGCAGGAGAGGGCGACAAGGCATCGAAGGTGGAACTCGGCTGTGCGTAGGGTGAGGGTGCTGTGACGCTGTTCTGGGCATGATCCGTATTGTAGGGGCTGGTGGATGAGGAGCCATTTGGGATCTGCTGGTCCATACTGTTCAGGAGCCCCAGGTTCGTGTACTGCGGCTGCCCGGGAGAGAGAAAAGAGCTCTGGTCATTAGCCACCTAGAGAGAGTAGCTAGGCCCTTGGTACTGCCCGCCTAGAGAAAGTCAGTCATCAGAGGCACGGATGATGTCAGCCAGAGAGGCTGAAGGTATACGTGATCATCATGAACTGACATTTGGATAACACTCAAACCTAGAGAACTCTTTACATATACTATTTGGGTGTTTGTTTGTTTAGCTTTACCAAAACCCTGAGAAGAAAGCATTCCAGCCTTCATCATCCCCACTATACGGATGAAGACAGCAGATCTCTGAAAAGTGAAGTGACTAGCCCAGGGTCACTTAGCCTTAGAGGTGAGATTTCATTCTAGACCTTTTTGACTCTATCCATCTGGGCTGGGCTGGGCTGGGCTGCCTTCTTTTGTTTATATAGAAATTTTAGGGTTATAAAACATCTTCTCTACTTGATCTGAAAGGAAAAGGATAAAATGACCAGTCCATGTTTATGAAACTAGCAACTCTCAGAGGAAGTATTTGAACCCAGGTTTTCTGCCCATTTCACTGTAACATGTGATCAATTCACATTTGTTAAGTACCTGTTGGGTGCCAGTTGCTGTGGTTCTTCTGTGCATCTTCTCCTCCCACCTCCATACTGGAGAGACTAGGACATCTTCCTCCCAAGCTAACCCTCAGAAGGATCTCTAGTGAAGGAACCCCTGGTAGGGAAAGGAGCACTGGATTTGGGGTGAGGAGAGACAAGACCTGGCTCTGACACTCCTAGGCAGGAACCAGAGCTTCTGAGCCTCAGTGGCTTCATCTGTAAAATGGGACTAATAGAAGCCCAGACCTCACAGGGCTCCAGTGAGAAGTGGTTGAGCTCACCAATGGAAAGTGCTTGGCAAAGCCAAATCCTAGAGACGTGTGCTTTAAAGAGAGTGACGGAAGTCTAGAAATGTGAGATTTTAGGAAGTCATGAAGCCCCTTTTCTTCAGAATAATTCTATGAATTAGGTAGGGCAACAATCATCCCCATTACACAAATGGGGAAACTGAGGCTTCCAGAAGTTGCATGACTTCCTCAGGATACTGGAACCAGTGAGTGTTGGAGCCAGGACTGTGGTCCCCAGCCAGCCAGTTCCAATATTCTTTCCCCTGTGTGTGGCGTCAACTAAGAGAAAGCTAGCAGGTTTGGAAGTCTACATTGAGGACACCCCATCCTTCTCGACAGATAAGGAAATAAGGCCCAGAAAGGTTCAGTGATGACCTGAAAAAGTGTTAGAAGCAGGATTCCAACCCAGGTCTTTGACTCCAAACATGGCACTCTTAACCCTGGATCACTTAAAGAAGATTGTCTTAGAAGGGATTTTATTCAACTTTAAATCTCCATAATGTGTGTATGTGTGTGCACATGCATGTGTATGTGTGAATGTGTGTGCATGTGTGTTGGAGGGTGGGGGTGGGATCTTTTCATTCCATTCAGTCCTAAGGCCATCTGTCTAAATGTTATCAGGGCCATGCCCATTCCATTCCATTTATACCCTCCCATTCCAGTGCCGAATGCCATGTCCTCATTTGCTCTTTAAATAACTATTAATCTCTTTACACTTATCCCAACACTGACGAGAGCAGCTGCTGCTCTCGCCTCCTCTCCTCTTCTCCTTCCCACAGCTCGGATTCTACCCCCACCCCCACACAAGCCAGGTGAGACAGGGAGGCACATACATGTCCTCCCCTGGCCCTCTCTCCTCCTTCCCCCTCATGGAGCCAGATCTCTGCCTGCGGATCCCAGCCCCAGGTCTGGGCCCCCCAGGAGAAGCAGTTGGAGGAGATTGTGATTTGGGCTCAAGGTGAGGGTCATAGGCCAACTCCTCCCCACTGGTTCAGGGCAGAAGCTAGCTCCTGTCTCCCCAGGCACGTGCTCCACTCACTACACCAGAGCAATTAGGGAACCAATGAGCCCTGCCAAGAAAGACAAAGAGGCTCCCCTCCCCCCTTAGTCAAAACCTTCTCTTAGATGCCTGAAGATAGCCTTCGTCTCCTACCCCAGATGGAGTAAGGTCCAGGTGAATCAAGGGCCAGCAGTCCTGCCCAAGGGATGATCATGGCGAAATAAAGAAGGCACCAATGTCTGCCCACCCCTCTCCTCCTCCAACGATACTCAGAGAGGAAAATGGGCTTCGTGCAGGATTCCCTTCTTTTAAAGGAACCTCCCAAATCCATAGGTGAGCCCCCAGTACTTTTGGGGAGACAATTAAAAAGAGGTAGGAATTATCACTTATGCGTGGTGTGGGGCGGTGGGATTAATACAGATCACGCTTTGAGTGTTCTCGAAAGTCAGATATTCCTAACTCCCCAGAATGAGACTTGGCACCATCTAGTCATGCCATGGATGCAGGTAACACATTTATTGCTATCACAATCAGTCAACAAGCGTGCGGTGACAACACCACCTAACATTTATGTAGCACATTAAGCTTTTGCCAAGTGACCTTCACAAAAGCCCTGGGAGGGGGCGCTGGTATTTTGACCATTATTTTGCAGATGAGGAAACTGAGACAGAGAAGTAAGTTCCCTAGTGTAACCCAGTTAGTAAATGTCTGGGACAGGACTCAGACTGGACTCTTCTTCATACCAAGTTGAGCATTCTGCCCACGGTGTCACCTAGCTGCGTCCTCTTAAGTGTTGACTATATATCAGACGCTCTTTCTGGGGTTTTGATGAGGACTTCCTGAATGTACTCCAACACTGATTTTTTTCTCAATATTTGGCAAGATGATGGCATATAAGTTGGAAGAAGGGGGAGGGAGGAGGAATGTGATCTTTAATTTCTTTAATCTCTTCCCTCAAAATGGGAGTTTAGAAAAATAGGGAAAATGAAATCCAATTAGATGCCCCCTTAGAGCAAAAAGCACCTTCAACTGTCCTGTATTTTATGCACCTGCTACGTGCCCGGCAATCTTATGGGCACTGGGAAGAAATATAAAGGCAACCAGTGGTGATGATCCCTACCCTTGGGGAGCTACAAGGAAACTAAGCAGTGTAGACCATGGAGGGCAGGGTGGGTGGTGGTGGGTAGGGTGTCCCAGTAGGAGGTGCTGTTGTGAACAAAGCCTTGAAGGAAGCTGGAGATTCTCAAATGAGACCAACATGGAAAGCCAAAGCAGCCCAAAGTACAGCAGATTCTTTTACACCAGAGACTTCAAAAAGACTGCAAGAAAATTCAGCCTGGAGGGCTCTTGTGCTGTTCTAGTTTTTTGGGTTTTTTTTTGGAGGTGGGGGGAGGGCAGTCATCCAGCAGCTGCAGGAAACAATATTTTAGAAGTGAGTGGCCACAAACTATGTGTGTAAAAGGCCAGGCTTCCTACTCTGCCCATGTCTTTGATTTAAAGGGAGATAGGTGGTGTTGACAGAGTCAGATAAGAGGACAAAGGCCAGGAGGAGCTGGCCAAGGAGGCCAGAAGTGCTACTACCTTAGAAGGGCTGGGGGCTGGCCACACCTGCCTGGACCTCCCTGCTCCCCACTAGGGAGAGCCGGTGGTGGATGAGAGGGCATCCCAGAGCCCAAGTGCCCAGCACACTACCCTCCTTCTTCCCCTCCTCCCCCCTCCTTCTCCCTCTCCTCCCCCTCTTCTTCCTCCTTAGACCTTCCCATTCTGTTGAAAGGACAGGGAGGACCCTTCAAAATTTACCAGGGTCTCCTCAGGGATCGAGCTGGGATCCTGTCTCAGGGAGGTAGAGCAAAACTTTCCTCAAGTGGAAGTGACCTGCAGGTCTAAAGGCAGCACCCTTTTCACCCACCCCTGGCTTTCCAGGGGTGGTATGTCACAGCTGGCACTCACACATGCCTCTGACCCAGCCTCTCTCACTTAGTGCTGTTCTGGGAAGCTGAGTTCAAAGTCCCGCTCGACTCTTCCTTCTTGGGTGACTTGGAGGAAGTCCTGACTTCTGGGCTTCACTTTCCTCATCTCTTAAGTGAAGGGTATGGACTTGACCTCTGATTTCTCCCAGACTCTGACATCTTTGATTTCTGAGGGCCCTCCCACGTGCAATTAGACCTAGGATAAATTCTATTTGGACAGCATCTTTCTTATCTAATGATTGACTCTGGAAACAGTTACCCAGCTTCAAATCCTCCCTCAAATCTATGCTTACTACCTGAGAGATCTTGGCCAAGTCCTTTCCACTCTCTGGGGCTCAGTTACCTCATTTGTACAATAACGGGTTTGGACTAGGCATCTTCAAAAGCTCTTTTCATCTTCAAATTTGTGATTTAGAAATTTGCAGTAAAAAGAAGCAGACATCTCCCAGCTCTTTTGATGGGAGCAGATCACATTCTCTCTGAACCTCAGCATCCTCCTTTGTGGAATGCGGGACTTGGGCTAAATGATCTTTAAACTCAATGTCTAAGATGCTATGATCTGGGTGTTCCATCACCCCTGAAGTCTGCTTGTAGTGATTGCAATGTCAAATACAGGTGGAAAACCTAAAGTGCAGTTATCGAAGGTATTCTGATGAACATCTCCCTTTTACAAGAAGGACTATACACTCTCCTTATGAGAAGCCCAAAGAACCCCAATGATTCTTCTAACTTGATATGACCCATAGCTTTGCCAGCACAGAAATAGCATCAGTTTCTTTCTTCTGAATTCACAATAGCAACTTGATGCTCTGTAATTTCAGTCCAAAACCAAAAAAATCAACCAGAACCAACAGGGAGGGAGAATGAATGGCCTGAGTTGTGATCTTGGTAAGATCATGGAATTTAGAGTTGGAAGGGTCCTTGGAAGTCATGGAATTCAGAGGAAACGAAGACCCAGAGATCTCAAGACACTTGTCCAAAGTCACATATGGAGTAGTTAGGAGAGTCAGATCTGAAACCCAGGGAAGATAAGAAAATGTATACTATTCTCAGTCATGTGGACTTAACCTGCTGTATTTATCCCAATCACCATTAGTGACTCAAAATTATGTCATGATAGGGGGAACCTCAAAATCACATCTTTAAGCAATGCTCTGGGGAGTCTGAAGACAATATCCCCTTCCTTGTCAGATAGTCTTTTTTATTTCTTATTGGGAAAAGTCTGGGCATAACAAGAATCAGTCCCCTTAGCCGCATAGAAAGTAGACAACTGCCAATATGCATTTGTATCTTCTGCCTACCTGTGAGGGCTCAACACCATCTTCCCCTCTAGGTGTAATTTTTTTTATTTGACAGCGATGGGGGCTCATGTTTCCCGTCTCCATTTTTGGTGCTTTCAAGGGACAAGTGACTTATTTTAGCAGATATCAAATTTGTTAAGTAAGTTAGAATGGCGATTTCTTTTGTTTATAGGATAGACTAGAGAGCTTTTCATTTTTTTTCATGTCTCAAATTCTATGATTTTTTTTTGCCTATCTTATTGTCATTAAACCATAAGCCTCAAAGAACACAATTATGAGCCTACCTTTTAAAGCTGAAACTGACTGAGTTGGGGGATGGGAAAGAATGATAATTCTTTTCAAGTACTTGAAAGGCTGCCTGGTGGAAGAAGGAAGCGACATTTTCTTGGCCCCAGAAAATAGAAATAAGAATAATTGGTGAAGTTTATAAAAAGAGGCAAATTTAAGCTTTAGGAAATGGAATATTTCCTAACAATTAGAGCTCTCTCAGAAGTAGAATGAGCTCCTTCAGGAGGGAGGGGGGAAAGTTGACAGGGAGGAAGGGTGTCCTCAGGCAAGGCTGGATGACCACCTGCCTAGTGAGATGAAGATGACAGTTTGGTTCAGGTATGAATTAGCCTGGGTGGCCTGCCTCTGAGTGGAGGACTCCAGCTTTGAAAGTCAGTGATTGTGCTCCCATGGATCCTTCCCAGCCCTTAAGGAGAGGTGCCCTTTGCTTTCCACAGGAACATCATCTATGCATGACGAATAGGGTTGGCCTTAGGAAAGTCCTTTGTAAACCCTAAATGCCACCTTCATCAATGTCAAGGATTATTGAGACATCTTATTGTCAATATTGTATATTATGATTTAAATGACCATTATATCAATCCCTGGGGTCTAGCACAGCGTTAGACAAATAGTCAGTGCTTAATGTTTGTTGATCAACTGATTGATGAAGAAACAAAAACCCAGCAGATGATGTCCAGAAAGAATCAGTCAGAAGGTAGAAGGGCCCGAGACATCATGAAATCCAAAGGTTCATCGTCTTAATGTCTGTTTCCTGGATCCTATGGGTAGTAAGTCTGGTGCATCTATGTATCTATCTTCCTATCCATCTACATATCTGTCTGTCTATCTCCACGGTACTATACACTGAGGTCAAGAGAAACAAGGAGCCTTGTTTCAGGTCGCTCGGTCCTTCAGAGGCAGATGGTGTTCAAACCCCGATTTTCTGCTCTGTTCTACCAAGGCTCATCCACACAATTTTCCCTTAAGGTCATCAGGAACTTGGGTCTTAAAATAGATTTGTTGGCTTCACAGAAACCTTTCTCTCTAAGAGTCATTCAAAGTAGGCTTGGATTTTTCTGCACAATTGCTTTTACTTCAGCCTTCTGGGAGCTCTTTGTCATAGATAGGCTGGACACACAGCTTTTGCTCTTGTGGCTTGGATACTCTCAGGGTATTTCTTGAGTTGGCTTTCCCTGGTTGGGGAGGAAAGCCAGTGTCTGTTTGCAGCACACATTGCTGCCTGCAGTCCCTTCATTGCACTTAGTAGGCGCTAGCTCAGGAGCAGACAGAGAAGTGGGCCTCTCCTTTCTCCTGCCTCACAGACAGATAATGGACCGTTTGAAGTTCCCTTTGCCATTATCCAAGCCTCCCACCCCCCATTGCCTGTGGGCTGATAACGAGTCTAGGGGTTTGTTTGTTTGTTTTAGAAGGCCTGACCTAGCCCTTCACCAAAGGATAAGCAGGGTTAAAATGGGGTGGGCAGAAAGGATGCTTTACCCTTAATCTTTTAAAATGTGTTTTAACAACCTGGTCGACTCCTTGTCCCAGGAAGTTGTCACTTCCCCCCACGAAAATACTTTCTCTAGAGGAAAGACTCTAAGTCACACCTAGGCTTGGGAGAGACGTGGCTGCTGAGGCCAGATGTAGCCCTGGGGCGAGGTGAGGGACAGTGGGAAGACTGCTGGGCACTAAGTCCAAAGACCTGGGTTTTAGTTTCATTTTTGACTCACTGTACGACTAATTGGTAAGTCACTTCTACCCCCTAAACCTCAGTTTTCTTATTTTTTTTTTAATGGAGAAGTTGGATTACGCAGTCTGACATCCTCTGGTCTGTAGAATTCTAGGCCAGTTCTCACTGTGCAAGCTACTTAAATGGGTCCCACAAGACACATCGCCCAGGGCTTTGATGAGGATCAGCTAAGAGCTCATATGGAATATGCTTTCTCCGCCCTAAAGCTCTCTGGGCATGACTGTATTATTACATCATTCATCACATTTTTAAAAATATGGCTCCAAACTCACAGCCCTGAGACCTCCATCGTTCATTTGTATTCAAGAGCACTGGACCTAGATTCAGGAAGACCTACATTCAAACTGGACTTGAGATGCTTACTGCTCGTGTGACCCTGGGCAAGTCACTTAACCTCCACTTGCCTCAGTTGCCTCATCTGTTAAATGAGGATGCTCACCACATCTACTTCTCAAGGTTGTTGTGGGGACCTATTTGGCAAGTGTTCTGCAAATCTTAAAACATTCTATAAATGCTAAATGTTTTACATTATTTTCTGTAGTTTTATCCAACTGGGTACAATGGATGCTTTTCCTAAGGCTTGCTCTCTACTCTTAATAACGTATGGATAATTACCACTCTTAACCATTTTGAATATAAGAATATATTCATGACATCTCTTTGGATATATTATTAAAATTGTTGTAATATTTTATTATAGTAGCAATCATAGTAGTACTCTCATCCTCCTCATTTGGATAGTGTTCAGATCGATATAAATGGTCCTGGGACAAGTGGCTAGTTTGTGATGATTATTTTATATTTAACATTCGGTGGAAAGTTGCTGAGATGGAGAAAACATTATCAAATGAAGACGCTGATTTCTCCTCCAGCTGGATAGCTGGGCAACAACCTATCTGGAAGCTCCCAAGTCCCCTCTACTCTGGGCCCAGCCATCGGCGGCTCGAACTGCTAGGGCTTTCCTTGAGTTCTAAATACGCTTCCAGGAGCAGGACCCCTCCCCCTCTTTGCTTCGTGGTCTGACTTGACAATATCCTTATTCTGGGGAGCTCCACCTTCCAGCCCCCTCCCCACTCCCACCGGATAGTGAGACCTCAACAAGTGCTCCCTGAGGGAAAAATACTTGTCATTTTTTGGTCTTACACCACCTGCCTTGCATTAAGGAACGGTGGTTTGTTTTACACTGAACAATGTGCCTGCACATACACTCACACACACCACTTTAAAGGACTCTTTTCAGATCTAGAAAATATATTAGCATATTCTAAAGCAAATTGAAAGGGCCTCCTCTAACAGGATTATTAAGCAGTCATGTTTTCTCCCTAAGGTACATGATCCCTCAAATTAACCTCTGTCTTCAGTGTTGCTTTCTTCTTTTTTTTGCAAAGTGTTAACCCATATCTTTTGAAAAATGGGTTAATTTTTTATCTCATAAGTGAACTATAAATACATATTTGAAAGAAAAAACAATGAACTTTATCTGAAAGGCATGTATGAAGCACAACATTAAATGATTATGGTATCAAAGTGTCCATAAGCCCAGGGAGGATGGAGGCTGAAAGGCTACTCAGACGTCCGTATTTTGACACAAAATGTTTAAGAGTGTCTGTGGTATCAAGTTCCATAACTCAAGAAGGGGTTGACTAAAAGCCTCAATGTCATCAGACTTCAGACGAGACAAATAAATATAAAGCCGACTGGCATGCAGTGAGCTCCAATTACCAGGTGGACAACAGTGTCAACAAATATGAGACAAAGTATTTGAAAGGCCAGGAAGTGGGAGATGTACTGAAGTTAAAACAAGATCCCAAACATAACTGAAATCAATTGCAAGGTTTTCTTTATTTATCAAAAAAGAAAAGAAAGCAAGGAAGGAAGGAAGAAAAGAAAGAAGGGAGGGAGGAAGAGAAAAACAGAAAGAGAGAAGGAAGGGAGGGAAAGGGGAAAGAGAAGAAAAAAGGAAGGGAAAGGAGGGAAAAAAATGTAAAGAACCCATTTCCTCTCAAACAATGAGCTATGCTTTTCGGAAGGTGATTTCAATGAGAAGTCATCATTGCAAAACTCTGCTAAAAGAAAATGTAATGTATCCCGAGAATTCTCAGTCAGGTGGGGTGCCATCTTTGGTCACCATTTAATTTGTATTAACATACATTCGCTTCATGCCTGCTATGGAGATGTGAGGTATACATAAGCCAATTCAAAATAGACATGAAAAAGAAAACATAGTCATTTCAGAGAAGGAAAAGCCACTCATAACTAGGGGCATCTGGAATGGTCTTGTGTATAAGGTGAGACCTGAGAAGCTCTTTGAATGCCGGTATTTTTTGAGACCAACCCTAAGAATTCCAAATTCTCAAGGTCAGCCCAAGATGTGATGGTCAGGCTCCCAGTTTGGTCTAGAAGAACAAACAGGACACTGTCCTTTTTTCTTCCCTGTCCCCTTCTTTTCTTTCTCTATGTTTCTCACTCTTCCTTCCTCCCTCCCTTCATTCTTTTCTTGTTCCTTCCTTGCTTTAAAAAAAAATTAAGGAATAAAGTAGCAAACAATTAAGAGATGGAAAGGCATAACGATTCTAGTCGTGACTTTCGGAGACTAAGTTACAAGAATTTTCTGTTTGCATTGATAATGAGTTTCCTCATCAGAACTGCCCTTCTACCAATGAAATCTTGGCTTAGGTCTAAAAGCTAAATAAGCAGTAAGTTAGGGCTAATTGTACTCCATTTGTATAAAATGGAATTCAAATAAACAGAAGGAAAATGGCCTTGTGAGAATAAAGTTAATACTTGGTCATGACCTCAGCATCAGCTAGCCATCTTTCTAGAAATGGAGTAGATGCTACAATCAAACATGCACACTAGTGCTGTGGTAGCAAGGTTCAGGAACCACAATTAGCCCATTCAGCTGACCAGTCCTGAGACAGCATGGCAATTGAAATGAGCTCATCCTTTAAGTCACCATCCTATTAGGATCTCAGAGCTTTAGGGGCTTGGCTGTAGAATGAATTTAGAAAACAACGACAACAGAGGAATCGATGTTTCTAAAATGAAAATTGCAAAGGATTAATATAGGGAGGAAATATTGCTCAGGGATGCATGAGCCAACAAAAGAATTCAACTCTTCATCAAAGTGAACTGTAAGTCACAATGGGCGGGGCCAAAACCACTTAATTAAAATCTACACTCAAAGACAAGATTGAATTGTTTCTGAACTGTAGTTACAGAATCTCTCATCTTTTCTTAAATAGTAGACAAAGTTCTTCGTCACTGGAGCTGAAGCAAAGTGAGGTCATTTAGAGAATCGGTTCTTGCTTGGATAATGATCTTGGCCTTGCTTGGACTAGATCAGAGTGCCGTCAAATGCCCTGTTGGGCAACATTGGAACCCACAACACTCCCATGTAGCCAGAACCAGAATAAAATATAATTGGAAAATACTTAACAAAATAAATAAAAATGCAATAGAACATATGCAGTGGTTTTCTAAGTCAATATGGCACCTGCAGGGATCCTCATGTATGATTTAATGAATCTATTTCTATTTGAATTTGACATCACTGGGTTTGATGATCTTTCAGGGTCCTTCCAGCTCAAAGATTCTATGAAAACAGATATTGAGCAATGGCAATCAGATGGACGTTGATTTTCCAAGGGCTTACAAATTTTAACATCACAGATTCCTAGATTTCGAGATAAGATTGCCCTTAGTGGTCATCTAATGCAATCTGATTTTATACTTGTGAAAACTACCCAAGTAGGTTGACTTGTTCAAGATCACCCGGTCTCTAAGTGACAGAGAAGGCATTTGAAGCCAGATTCTCTGTTTCCATTTCTATTGTCATTTCTAGTTCTACAACCTGACTCTTGTTAAGAAATAGTCATCTCAGAGATGTAGGATGTTGAAAAAACAGAAACAGCCTTCCTCCAGAGACAAATGTGCCTTCCCAATGGGTTTTCCCTGGTCTACATTCTTCCTGTTCAAATGTAGCAACATGACTTTTAGCCCCGGCCTTTTTGTTGATTGCTTATGTTCTGTGGGAATTGTGATCTCAGCAGCTGAAATCTATGGGAACAGATAGAAGACCAGCCAGTCCTGTCATTCTCCAAAAGTGAGTAATCCCTTGTAGCTCACACCTAGCTGGGAGGTTTATTAATGAGCTTTAACTTCCTTAGAACAAACACATACACGCATCTATCTGCCAAAGTCAGGCTTTCATCTAATACATTAGATTTTGTGTCTAACCCTGTCTAGGACACAAAAATACGCAAGTCTTTGTGGTGGTGAAATGATTCATTTTCCATTGGGATATCTTCTTAATGACAATTTAAAAAAAAGCAATCACACACACCAGGAAACTGTTATGGCCTAAGTCACAGTTTTGTGGGAGATGGACAACTAAGGTTCCTTCTCTCTAATGCACTTGACCTTCTGCCAAATTAGTCAAGGAGTGAATACCAAGACTAATCACAGGGACTATGCTTAGAGGTCTTCCTTCCTTCCTTTCTTCCTTCCCTCCTTTCCTCCTTCCATCCTTCCTTCCTGCCTCCCTCCCTCCTTCCCTCCCTCTCCCTCCTTCCCTCCCTCTCCCTCCTTCCTTCCTTCTTTCCTTCCTTTTTGATGTAGCAATAAATAGATTCATCTCTTTCAGAGAGCGAGGATTCCTGGTTTCCCTCTTCTACAAATCCTCATAATTTGTCCAGAGAGCTGAGTACTCATGATCGTATCCGAACTGGAAAACTGCATCATGCAAGTTAGACCAACAGCCCTTCTGTGGGCAGAATGCCTCTTTCCCCGCCATGATCTGACTGGAAGTTGGGGTTCAGACTCTAATTGGCTTTTGCTCACTTCTTCCTCCATTGTTGGGCAGCCTGTCATAATTGACAATTAGGTATTTTTGGGTGATTTCCTCTGTGGTATTATTAGACAGGATGGCGCTTTCCTCAAACTGTCACTTTTAGCCACAAGCTGAAACGGCCGACTCCAGTTCAGCCTCCAGAACTAGACTGGTCTCTTCACTCCCTTTGTTCTGGTCCACTGGTTCCCTCACCCACCCACCCCGATCCCAGCCATCTCAGTTCTGGACCTGTGAGCACAAACTCAGCATTTGGTTTGTTTGAAAAGAAACTTAAAGATTTCTCAGAAATAATGCTTTAATAATACAGTTATAATACTAATGCAATGAAAGGAAAATGTTTATAAAGCAGCGAATTTCTTTATCTAGAGAAACCCATCCACATCTATGTTCTAAGGGGAAAAAAAGAGCTAAGTTAAGTACTTAGGAAAAGTTTATGCAGCATAGGACCAAGGGAATTTGTAGGAGCTGGCTATCCCAGGCTGGGCAGGATTTACAAATATGAGCAAGCCATCCTGCACTCTGACTTTACGCAGGGCATCCCAAAATCCTTAGTGCAGATTTGAGCTTCTGTGACCTAACTGCACTAAGACTTTTGGGACATGCTGTATACTCAGCTAGTGGAAGGAGCATTGCTCTTTCTCAGCACCAGGTGCAATGCTTGGCACATCATAGGTGCGTATTAAATGCTTATTCAAATTGAATTGTACTAAATATTTGCTTTTGGAGTGACTTGTTTCTATATGTGCATCTTTTTTTTTAAGAGATATCTAAAATGTTTTTTCTACTTGAAGAATTATTGCAAAAAAGGTCTTTTCCAACTTAATTCTGGGTTTTGTTTTTAAACTAGGCACCTAATGTCTGGATATTGATGGGATTCCTCTAACTAGGGAATGAGATGTGTTGTAATTACGAGGGGCACTCCTGAACTGGCTTCTGATCCCTCTTCTGCTCCTAAGGGGTCATCCGACTCTGGGGAAGTTACTTCTGCTTAGGGAGTCTCAGTTTCCTCATCAGTAATCTACAGGATTCACTGAGATGGCCACAAGAAGCCCATCCAGCCAAGCAGCCAACTCTGGGCTCCTCTGACCAAATCCTGAATAATTTTGAATATCAATATCTCTACTTCACAGATGGAATAAAGGCTCTGACTTGCTGAGTGACTCATCCATGGTCACTGGATGATGAGGATTCAGCCCAGCTCAACAGACTCCAAGGCCACCCCTCAATTGGTAATACCATCTCACCTTTAAAAATGTATAATATAAAATTTCTGCATGAGAAAAAGAGATCTGGTAACTACAAAAGAATAGACCCTCACTCTTCAAAGATTATCAGTGTTTTGATAAAAAAAAACGGAGGGAATAAAGAGACAGATAATAGAGAAGAATTGAGAGACAGGGTGAGTGACAGAAAGACAGAGACAGACAAATCCACACAAAGCCCTCAGGAAACTTTCTTTGCAACTCTTACTGACACTGATCCCAAAGGCTTCCTAGATACTCTGAGTCTCCAAGGAATTTTGGAGACCAAAGACCCCTCACTGGACTCCTCTCTTTATCCCTCTCCACCTCCTCCATGTGAAGATTCACCAGCATTAGGGTGATCCAAGGTCACACCACAGAGCTCTTAAAACTAATCAGTTCCCTTACAAGGCACTGGCTGAGCACCTAAGAATGAGCTTCCATTTTCATTCCACAGGATAGCTTCAATGACATAGCAGTATATTAGCCTGATGTGATTTGACAAGGCCTAGTCACTTTTGTTTTTATGGCCTGCTTTGAAAATGTTCCTTTCTGAGACACAGACAGAGACAGAGAGAGAGATGGGGGGTGGGGGGGGGAGGGAGAGAGGGAGAAAGGAAAAAGAAAAAAGAAAGAGAGAAAAGAAGGAAAGCCAGAAAAAGGCAAAGAGAGGAAGGCAGGAAAGAAGGAAACAAAGAGAAAGAAAAAGAAAGAAGAAAGAAAATAGAAAGAAAGAAACTAAGAAAAGAAAGAAAGTGTCTGATAGAGAATTCTTGCCAGCTTTGGCAGGGTGGCAGTGCTCACAGGAGCATTCTGCTAAGTGCCATCTATTAGCAGCTTTTGAGTCAGTCAGAAAGTAGAAGGCTTTCTTTTGTAGTGATTCCAGATGAGCTGATGGGAATGTTTCATAAGTTTTCCCCTCTGGCATCACATGACCACTTGAATCAAAATCCCCTCCTTTAGGTTTTTACAAGGAAATCTTTATAATTGTTCAAGAGACCAAGCCAAGATATAATTCTGATGATTCGAAACTGACCCCATGCCCATGTCCAGAAACATGCCATGGCTAGATTGCTGCCACTTACCCCTTGCATCCCTTCCATCTGCAACTCCCTTCATTAATAAGCATTCTCTACTAAGGCTCTGAATTTGAAGTTCTTGCTCATTTGTTTCAGATGCATCTGACTCTTCTTGATCCTATGTGATGTTTTCTTGGCAGAAATACTATAATGGTTTGTCATTTCCTTCTCCAGATCATTTAACAGATGAGGAACTGAGGCAAACAGGATGAAATGAGTTGCCCAGGATCACACAGCAAGTATCTGAGCCATATTTGAATTCAGGAAAATAAGTCTCCCCATTTCCAAGCTCAGCGTTCTATCCACTGTGCCACCTATCATTTGGTGAGAAACAAATAATCATAGCACAGAGTTGTACCCGAACAGAGATTGCTTTATTCTTGGAAAAGGTAAAATGAATCAACTTGGGCCACGGTGAGGGGGAAGAGTGAGAGTGGTTACTCTTAGAAATTCAACAGAAGATGGGACTCAGTATGTTAAAATTAAGAAAAAAAAGGCAAGTCAAATGAGAGCAAAGCCCTTGCGTACTCATGAGAAAGAACTTAAATGCCAAATGAGGTAGGAAGTGGGACAGACTCATCATTTCTTTGAAAGGAGTGCATGCTTGTTCTTTGACATTTGGCTAAGCCAGGTTAGGACTATTTTTAATACTGCCCAATTGTCAATACCTCCAGATAGTGAGTAGAAGATCAGTGAACAGAAAGAGGGAAGCTCTGGATTTCAGCTGACCTTCTCTCTTCTGGCTTTCCTGTTAATCTATCTCATCTTTGTATTGACTTAAGTCACAGGATGTTTGCAGCATTCTCCTAGAGGTGCAACCTCATTAGCAGAAGACAAATCCTCACATCCAAAAGGACGACTTGAATGTCTCACTTGAGAAACATCTCAATGGTACAACATTATCATAAAATTTATGGTAAATATTTCTTCATTTGAGATAATAGTGAACCCACTCAGTTAATTTAGTCTGAGAAAAAGTAGAACCATCTCCTCCTGTTCAGTGACTGCCTGGATTAGGGTTTTCTGTCTAGTCTCTTAGTTACCATTCCCTGTTCTTAAGGAGACTGAAGGAGGGACTTTTCTATCCTTTCTAAGGTAGAAAAAGCAAAAATTAACTCTTCTTAAAGATAATGGATTGATGGACACTTTACCAAATATCAAAAAAGAAAACATATTTACTTTCTGCACCCTATGTTAACAAATTTATTTGAAGCCATTTTTCTGCATAGATTCTGGCATTGACAAATATGTTAGATTGGTTGGTGATCCTGATTAGCAGACATGAAGGACATCTTATGAGGAGTAGAATAACGTGTTGGGTAGGAGGCCATTTGACAGACTGATCCAAAGACTCCTATGCTGAAAATTAAAGGAGATAAATGATCTGATAAAATGATGGAACCCATTGGAAGACCAGGAAGAGGAATGGTGAGGTGAACAGGGAATCATAAGAAAAAAAATGAAACCAAAAAGGTATTCTGGGAACAAAGCCCATAGTTGTCCATCCAACGACTATGGGATACAGGACCAATGTGGAGGGAGGAGGCAATTAGGGAAATGTCCCGACAATCTGAACAGAAACCAGTATAGCATCAGCAAGGCATTACATACATCAGGATGTGGTGAGAAGAGGCACAGAGCAGGAACGTGACAATGGTAGACTAGACCATCACACATACTGCTTTGGAAAGGAGAGCCCCAGAGAACTTCAGAATTAAAAGGGGCTGCCACAGCCATCTGCCCTCACCTGCGTGAGGAGCCCCTCCTACCAGGCTCCATGCCATTAGAGGTTGGTCACCCGAATTTTGCTAGAATACTTCTACTGAACACCTACCACCTCCCAAAATATTTGATTCCACTTTGGATGTGTCTGTCAGTAAGCTTTGCTTGTCCATGTGACTGTTTAATTTTCTTGTTTTTCCCTTTTATTTCAAGGCTAAATCTGTCGTTTAGCAATTTCCAGCATCTGCTCCAAGTTCTGCCCTCTGGGACCAAGCAGAAACGGTCTCTAATCCTTTGTACGTGATGAACTTTTAACAATTCAAAGGTATCCATGTTCTCCCTCTGCCTGAGTCTTTCCTTTTTCAGGCCAGACATGTCCAGTGCCTTCATTTGGGGCCACAATGGGCTCACCAAGATGGAGCCTTATTTATTTCAGTCAAATCTCTATGGGTTAATGTGTTGGTAGAATAGAAAAATGCTACAGAGCACAAAGAATGAAGTGGGTTGCAGGGTCTCAGGAGACCTTGTGCAAAAGATATAGGAATATTCTGCAGTCAAGGGACATCTAGCTGGCTGAAAACAAAACATATTCACAGGACCCTGATTAATGGATTGATGGCGACCTGGAGAGAGGCCCCAGGACACTTTGCTTAGCTTAGATCTCTTCAATACTTTTATCAACAAGTCTGATGAAGATAAAGAAAGAAGGAAGTGCTAGCAGGTCTGCAGATGACAGGAAGCTAGAAGGGATGGCAAGGACTTGGGAAGACAGATTCAAAAGCACTTTGACAGGTGAGAACTGCAGGAAAACCCAAGATAGTGAAACTCGATAGGGCAGTGCACTTAGGTGGGGGGAAAATTCAGTGCAAAAGTATAGCACAAAGGAGATATGGTGAGATAGAAGGGGAATATGGGGGAGCAGGGCGGTGAGAGGCAGTGGGGTCTTAATGACTTCCAGGCCCAACATGAGTCACTATTTTGAAGAATATATCATGAAGAAAAGTCCTAAGATAATATTAATATTAGGGAAGGACACCAGGCAGGTCAGAGCCCATTTAGAACCATCTGGTGGTACAGTGGACAGAGTGCTAGGCCTAGAGACAGGAGTTCAAATATAGCCTCATACACTTGCTAGCTGTGTGCCCCTGGGCAAGTTGCTTAAACACTGTTTGCCTCAGTTTCTCCAATTGTAACCTTGTAAGATTGTTAAGAGAATCAAATGAGATATTTGTAAAAAGCAGTTAGCATAGTGTCTGGCACATAGTAGGCTCTAAATAAATGCTAATTACTCCCTTCCCCCTTCCCCTTTCCTAGAGCATGTCAAACATTGAGGGACATTTATAAACTAGAGCAAATTTTGAAGAAAGTAACAGGATTCTTGAGGGGAACTTGAAGCCATGTCTGCTAAGGAGCAATTAAAGCAGCTAGGTGTCTTAGCCTGGGCAACACACGACACCATTGAGAGGGTCGGGGTGGGTCAAAGAAAGGAAGCTGATGTCTTTAAATATTTAGAAAGTGATTCCCCACAAGAGAGGTGAGACTCTGCAGCAGCAGTGGGCAGAATGAGGACCACAGGGAGGAGGTAACAGAAAGATTTGAGTTACAAAGTTCTAGAATTTTCTAGCAATTAGAACTATCGAAAATGGACTGCACTGACTTGCATTGGGTTCCTCATCATGGGAATCATTCAATCAGAGTCTTGATAAACATCTGTCAGAGACACTGGAAAGAGTATTGCTGGGTGAGTTGGGAGACTGAACATTTATTAATTGGAGATTTGGAAGGAGGTGATGGTTCCTTTCTAGGCAGGGTCAGGGAGCTGTGAAAAGTATTGCAAAACACAGGCATCAACCCTCACCTGTCCTGTGCCTTCTGAGTAAGTTATCTCCCTGGTGGGTGGGTCAGCTAATACCTTCAAGCAATGAACCAGTGCTTAGGATTTCTTATTATGTTAATCATGAAACTTTCACTATTAATTGGCTAAATACTCTGTGTTAAAACCAATGAACTCTACCATATATCATGTTTCAATTTCAACTCAAGTATATCTCATTAATATATCTCTACCTAACAGAAATCTTGTCTTGCCCTTTTGTCCTGCTCTGAATTGCCTGCTTCCTCCAACCTTAGACAGGCAGCCTAATCATGGCTCTCTTTCTCTGCCCATGTGTGACTGTAAGGAAAAGGCAAAAGGAAATGGATGAAGAGATTTATTCTCTCTCCCCGCCCTCCAACACTAAGCATATAACCCTTTGGGAGGGATGCAATCCAAATGGCTCACAGCCAGGATGCCAAAACCATGAATTCCCATTGACAATCCAATTTATGGCTTAATATTTATAGAGTTGCTCCTTTTGGAGGATCCAAGGAAAGAAAAGAAATATGGGGTTCATTTTGGGGTCTATGATTCAAGTTAGTGGCACACTGATACATACTGATGCATGTCAAACAGCTATTGCCTTTAAAGTGAAGTGTATCCTTGACTTAGCACACTGCTCAATCTTGGCCAAGGTCATTTACTCATTTCTGAACTCAGCCTCTCTCATTGGACCGACCTTCCTTCCTTCCTTCTTTCCTTCCTCCCCTTCTTTTCTTAATTTCTACCTATCACATCTCTCATGGAATATTTGTAGATAAACTTCAATAACTCAACTTGACACAAAGTTATTAAATACTTTGGAATTAGGGTTAGAACTAGGAATCATTCTAGGCATTGGGGACAATGGGGGACATTGGGGACAAAAATCAAAGAATTCTTATCTACTAGCAACTTCCATAATACTGTTAGAAAAATGAGTCAGATAAGTGGATGGTTACCATGTAACCTGTTGAATGACTATACTTAAAGGTTGTTGATTAATGGGTTAATGGGTATCCCTCTAAAGGAGGCCTGGATAACTAGATGGTGCAGTCAGTAGAGTTCTGGGCCTGGAGTCAGGAAATCCTAAGTTCAAATTTGACCACAGAAACTAGTTTTGTGACCCTGGGCAAATCACTTCCCTTTCTTTGCTTTAGTTTCTTCATTTGTGTGATGAAAGTAGTAGCACTTTAATCACCCAGAGTTATTGTGGGCATCAAATGGAATCTTTGTGAAATGCTCAATACAGGGCCTGGCACATCATAGGAATTGCTTAATAAATTCCCTCCCCCTCCAGAGACCTCTGGTCTAAACCCTCTTTCATTTCTTTAATTGATGACTTCAATGCACACAAGACACCCTTATCAAATGGTCAGATGAGAAAAATCAAGAAAAGAAAGCTAATCCTTCACAAGACAGACCCACTTGCCATATCTCAGACTTCATGCACCATTAAAGGCACCTTCATGCATTTACCTGGACTATCTTTCCTCTTTTTCACCTTCTCTTTCATCCTTCAAGGTTCATTCCCCCTCAGGGCGTACCCTCTCCATAAACACTTCTCAGATTTCCCTGGACCCTCAGATCAAGCATCAGGATTGTCTTCCATTGCTAAGCTTTTCCCTTTAGCATACTTCTCTGCATGTCTGCTGCCAGGTCCTCGCCCCTTGAGGGCAAGTACAGAGTTATGGATTCTATTTATAATAGTTATGATGATGACGAGGGTAGCTAGCATTTATGCAGTACTGACTATGTATCAGGAACTGTGCTTAACAGGTTATAAATATCATTTCACTTGATCTTCATAACCATCCTGGGAGGTGCTCCTCTTATCCCCATTTTACAGATGAAGAAACCGAGGAAAAAGGGCTAACAGAATTTTCTCAAGGTCATTCCTGAGCCTGGATTAGAACTCACATCTCCCTAACTGTAGGCCCAATACTCTATCCAGAGTCACATCACTGTCTTAATACCGTCACATCTAACTCCTCACACAGCATTTGAACCAAAGTAGTGTGGTATATCAGAAAGAATCTTGGGACAAAATACTTGGCTTTGCAAATGAGCCCTACCATTCACTTCCTGCTCCTGTCATGTTGGGTAAGATGTCTACTGATTTCTGGGCCTCAGTTTTCACATCTGTAAAACAGTGAGCTCTACTCTCCACTGCACTTCAATCTGTCCTTCCCGGCTGCCCAAGATAATATCTACTTAATACATGGCTCATTTAATTGAATAACTGGAAAGAGGAGGTATTAGAATGGTTAATGACCTATACTCTAGTATGGGAGCATTTCAGTCCAGAATGACCTTGGAAGTCAGGTTGTTCAGTGGTACCTGCTGGCCGGCCAGCAAGATTGACATCTCTGTTCTAGCCTATCTACCGCAAGTCACACGTGAGAGTACTGTGAGCTGGGGGGAACTTATGGGAGAACCAGGTTTCCATTCCAGGTCTTCTGATGGCCAAATTCAAGCCCCTCTCTCCTTTTGTGTCTCTAAAATTCTATTTTCCAAACCAGAAAGAAAAGTGTGCATCTGGAGTGCCCAACTCTGCTTCTGGACCAGAGACTGATCAGAAGGAACATTTTTTTTTTAATAAAGCAAGCACAACTGCCCTTTATTAAGGAGAGTTCCACTCAGGGCCTGAACAGTTCACCCAGAATATCTAGACCACACTAGGAGGCACCTCTCAAGGAAGTTTTTTGTTTTTTTCCTGCTTCTCTTAGCTCCACAGATTTGAAGATTCAGTTGGATTTCTTTGGGACCTCCTGTTTATATTTTCCTCATGATCAAAACAGAGAAACTCAGACAGAAGCTCATTTGGTAATGGTGATGGAAAAGACAGGGCATGAGTAACCCATTGCCTTCCCTAAGACACAACTACTGCCTAGAAATCCAAGGAACTATGTTGGATACCTTTCCTCCTCTGCACCCTGTTTTTTTTTTCTTTTAATAAGTTATATTGCTATCTTTTGATTTTACACCACACTGATTTCCAAATATATCCCTATGCACCCCACAATAAGACAGCACTTACAATCAAGTCTAAATAAACAGAAGAAAAAGTCAAATTCATCCAAACCAACTGACGCTGAATTCATCAGAGACTGATCGTATATGTACCTTTCTTCATACATATTACACCCTTCCTCCAAAGAAATGAGGACAACCAGCACTCTACTTTGAAGGAAAAGTGAAAGCCTGAATTTTAAGACCCCAAACAAGAATTATTGTTACTTTGCGGGCAAGAGAAGAGAGAAAGGGTCAAGTTGGGTGATGATTCACAAGGGCTGCTCATCTCTGGAAAGTGTGGTTTCTTACACATGACTCTCTTGATTTTCTTATACCAAAATATTTCAGTTTATAGATGATTTTTAAGTTTATAATTTATTTTTTTTGGAGGAAAGGAAGAGTTCATTGAGAAGAGAAGCTAACCTGTATGAACCAAACTCAGACAAGTCAATAGCGCATAGCTCCGAAAAACTCCAGTTCTCAACTCCCTTAAATGTTCCTTGACTTTCCATACTAAAGTGTGATTATGAAAATTCAGACAAAAAGTCCTCTTAAAGAAAATATACCTTTAAAATACAAAGAAGCTGTTTGTGACATCAGAGAAACATGGGAGTTATTTTTCCAAGAGTGGAGAATGGGAGGTGTTGTGCTATCTACCCTCATACCTTTTCCCTTGGTTGAGATGTATCATGGGGGTGGGGGTTATCTACATAGAAGAGTCACACAGTAGGTGCCTGAAAAATACTGGTCCCCTTTGCATTACCCCCCATCTTATGACCAGAGCACAGTATAAAGTTAACTATTCCATACAGGAATTCAATACACTTCATTGGCCGTACTAACATTCCAGTTTCCTGACTTACTTGTATGTGCCCTCACACAGTAACAATAAGATGCTTTAATTTCTTTCAGGAGTCTCTGGTTTACTTGAAATTGGGTCTCCTCTTCCATCATTGCAGATCTTAACTCCTGACCCAGTGCTAATCTCATAGAATTCTCCTACATTTTTTTTTAACCTTAAACACTCTATAGAAAATTGATTCAAGGTAGGGTTATTAAAAAAAAAAATAACCCTCAAGATTGTGTTGGTGAGTAACTTGGGCTATTCATTTGTTTTCTCTGATCTTGTCCATCTCCTTTTCCACCTAACTCTTAAGTGCAAACTATCTCTCCTTTCGGTAGAAGGTTTTTTTTTTTTAATTCAGAGCAGAGAACTAGTGACATTTTAACAGACAGAACACCTCATTTAGACCAACATTTTACTCAGTGCCATACAGAAAACAGCACTTTCTTTGACCTAGAATGCCTGGTAGTTCTATTAAATGCCTATGATTTGGCCTCAAGGAGAAAAAGATAAGTCATGGTGCCCTTCTGACCCAAGACTGAAGTGGTCCTGCACAGATTCGCAGCTTGGCCACCATTAGATGCTGTGTCGTGCCAATGCTCACAATCACATAGAGATGAGTTACTTGAACGTGATATAAATTGGATGCAAGTTTTATACAGTAGAAAAAGCACTGGGTCTGATGACCTGTATTCAAATCCCTCCCACTCATGTAGGTTATCTGGGATCCATTTTGTTCTAAAATGAAGGGGCTGTGCTGGATGGCCTAAGACCCACTTTTCAGCTCTAGAGTTGTGACCCTAATATGTATTTGGACATTCACATGAGAGAAGGGAGGAAGGAGAAAAGAGGGGAAAGAAGAACATGAATCTGAGGCACTGAAGTTGGACTCAGGAGAGACCCAGAATCCAGTTCTACTTCTTGTCACTCATTGTCTCTGACCCTCATTTTCCTCATTTGTGAAACAGGAATGGGAACGTTTTCAGGACAAACTTCACAGGTTTGTAGAGACTGATCTAAGCTGATATTGGGCGACAACTTCAAAGTTCTCTACATACATTCTAGCTATTAGAGTTTAATCATGTTATATATGTTTATATATATATTTATATATGGATATATACCTCTCAACTCAAAAAGGAAAAAGTCATCTGCTCATCTGTACAATAAAATGTGATCACAAAAGTCTCTGGAAGTTCTAGTCGCGCATGCTTTGCCAACAAAGCCTTGCTTTTCTCCCCCATCACCTCAGGGTGAGAAGAATTCTTTTTAATTGTGAGTTTGGGAATGTCTCTGAATTCCAGGCAAGTCTTTCCTACAGACATTTAGAAGCAAAAATCTTCAGCTAATATGGCACCTTTTCTTTTCATTCTCCTTACAAACTAAGCAAAAATCGTCTCTCCCCCAAGTCTATCACCAAATACTGGGAATTCTGCTTATCACCTAAGCACGGGATTCCTGGAAACCCAGAAGCTGAGACTAGGTCTATCCCATCCGATACCTTTGTGCTTTGCTCCCCCAGGTCTGTAGAAATGAGTTCCCCTTCAACTGCAATCTTTGTAAGGTTTCCCTTGGCTTCTAGTAGGAAGCTCAGGAGTTTTGATGGAGAGGAAATAGACAATGAATGTTGGCCTAGTGAGCCCCTAACTCCCCTGTCCACAAGGCCGCAGTCAGAGAGAAGATGCTTTGAAGGAGCCCCAAAAATGATTCTAGAGATACCCATCACCTTCCTTGGTTTTTCTCTCCTTTCACTCTTTCTGTCGTCTCCATAATTAGCATTCCCATCATTTCAATCTTTCAAGAGTTTTCAAGAGGACTGGAAAGAAAAATTCCTAGTACACGTCACTAGTTTGCTCTCATAAAAACAAAACAAACAAAAAACAACAAAAACCCCCAAAACAAAACACATACATATATTTATATATACATATATATGTATACACACACACACACACACACACACACACACACATATATATATATACATAGTGTTCTAGTGATTATTTAATAGGTGAATGAAATGGCTGAATAACTTGTTTTAACTGAATAAGAATACTAAACTACAAGCTCATCTCCTCTAGATTGACTCAAAGAAATGATATATACTATTATGTCTTTTTTAATGAAAAAATTCACCTTGAATTGGGCCTTCAAAGTTTACAGAACACTTTCTTCATAATATGCCTGTGGTGTAACAAGCATGTGTCTTATTCTGCCCATTTAACAAATAGGGAAATTGAGACTTAAAAATGTTAAGTGAGCTACAGGTCACCTACCTTAATTGGGGCATTTAGGATACAGAGTCTAGCTTGAATCTAAGTCTTTGGCCTGTATGTCCAGTGTTTGGTCTATTTCCCATGCCACCTCCTGATGGCAAGGCCAGCTTATCCAGATGCTTGGGTCTTTACTTCCCAACATCAGCCATGACCTCAAGATGTGTCAGTGAGAGAATACAATGGCTTTCCCAAGGAACTTCATAACTGCCACCCTTCATTCCTGGGCTAAATATTCTCTAGGGACACTGATCATTCCCAGGTGAAATTGGCAACTCACCTGACAAATGGGCATTTGGTGCATTTCTTTGAGAAAGTTCTTAATTTAAGATAATCTTTATTTACAAGTCTTGATCTTGAGATTGGGGTAGTATCTGTGGTCTACAGAGAGTACAATACATCCCGATACTCTTTTTCAAATACCCTCAAAACAGTAAGTACCTAGACAAAGCTCATTCAAACTCCGGCTCAGATCCTCCAGGCAAAAGATGACCATCTTTCCTAAGGTTGATGGGGGCTCCCATAAAGCTAACCCAATTTATGGCACTTTGACAAGCAAGACGGATATTCCAAAGTCCTGGCTCTTATTCCCTTGATGTTCTGACCCTGCTCACCCCACTGAAAGGAACAATACCTTTAGATCACCTTTGCTAACTGTGCCGATGAATTTAGCTGATTTCTCTCTCATGAATTTAATATTTAACTTCACAGCGATCTGATCTTGATTTCTCCCAATGTTACATAAGCTTCAAAAATGATAATGGTGGCAACTGTCACTGCAGTTACCAAAACACTTTTTCAATTTTCTTAAAGAAAGAAATATGCCCCCTAATCCCCAATACATTCAACCTAAAAAAGCAAAACCTGTGAGTTTGGGGGCTATACATACTGCATGTGTGACCATGCATGAAGAGTAACATGACGATATCTTAATGGGGGGTCAGACCATCTCAGAAAAGATACAATGCAAGACTCTGGCCTCGTTATCTCCGAGAGTGGATTAACTTCAATCATTGGACATGGGGACTATTTCATCACTGGGGCAGTTTAACATGTGGCGCTTGACTCATTTTTAAAAACCATTTTAAAAACCATTTCAACATTTTGAGCAAACCAACGTATTCTGTTCCTCCCTGAAAGGAAGAAGAGGGAACCTCAAATACTCAAGCACACTTTCAGAAGGATCAGAGTTCCCTACCCTAGTCTGTCTCTTACTCACTCAACATTTCCCCGATCATATTTCTAGAACTCAGGTGTCCCAAACAATGAGCCTTTCCTGGCTGACTGTGCCAACTCTGGCCTCCTCCCTTCCTCCCTCCTCTCAAACTGTGCTAGAATGTTTTATTTTGATGGAAGTGGCCTGGCTTGTCTGTCTGCCACCAAAGAGCAGTTAGCATTTTTGTCTGAAATGCTGAACTCTTTTTCTAGCCTTCCCCCTACCCCAACCAAAAAAAAAAAATCTCATTAATGTCAACACAGCTGCTCTATTCTGTGGAATGTAAACTAATCTTGTTGTGAGACCTCCCTCAACCCCAGGAGACTTCCTCCAAGCCCTTGAGGTGGGGGGATCCTCCAACTCTCCCTCCCAATCACTTTAACCTCCAGCCTATTTAACGGATGTCACAAGTGTTTGGCTAGAAGGGAGATGCAAGGAGGTCATTCTTTATCACCCCACGGGCAAGACTCTAACTTTTGATTTTAATCAATAGGCACACATCCTTCCCAATTGTTATTGTACTGTGGAATTCCCCGGCTGCCACCAGTTAACATAGGTACTAGTTATCAAGTCTCTTCTGAGAAAGAGGACCAGAATCAGTTAGAAGAGATGAGATTGACTTTAAGGCTTTCACTAGTTTGCAGTGGATTTGCATGTCAAACTTTGCTGCTTTTCACAGGACTCAAGTATGCAGGGAGTATTGTGTTTAGGAATCCCGTCACAGCCGATGCTTTGATGTGACAGCTGCTGGACATGGGAGCCTTTTATGCACTTGGGGCCCAAGAAGTTCTGAATGTCCAGTCTATTCTCAGAAATATAATATATGTATATAAATATATATAAACTCACCCCAGGGAAATAAAACAATGGCAATATATTTCTTCACAAATTCGGATCAAATTATATTTCTCCTATACTTTCCAGGCTGAAAATGTTTGCATTTGCCACATGGAGCCTTCTCCAAAGTGAAATTGCCATATGTAATTTACTACAACTTTAACTTGGGCAACCAAGAACCCTGAATGCTGGTCTTTTTATCTCTCTAGCAAGATATATATGTATTATATATATTGAATATATATGTATCTCTATATGCACATATATATTCAACTAAGAGAGCATCTCTAGGTTGCATGCCAAAGTCCCCAGGAGCCCCTTACCTCACTGTACTGAGTCTGAGGATTGTTCTCCAGGTACAGCATGTTAGCAGGGAGGTTGATCAGCGCCGCTGTCCTCTCTTCTGGCTCCAGGATTTTGGCAACCCCCCCACCCCCTCTAAGACCCTCAACACAGGATTCTCCTAGGAAGATAACAGCACTCAAGGCTTGCTCTCTCTTTCCCTGCATAATTTAAGGTTTCCTTATATATACCCAACTATAGGCATGAAGGGGCGGGACCATTCACTTTACCTGTCCAATCCATCAAACTTCCACCTGGACTCCTCCACTCCAATGGAGTGAGGCCTCTCCCATCTCATTAAGTGGTTAGAATTCCTTATCACCAATCTTTAAAAAGAAAAAAAAAAACAACAACAAGGAGACAGAGCAAGAACGGTATAACTTTCCCTTGTTAGAGAGAGACAGACGGTGGGGGGGAGGGAGGGAGGGAGGAAAGGAGAGGGAGAGGGAGGGGGGGAGAGAGAGAGAGAGAGAGAGAGAGAGAGGGAGAGAGAGAGGGGGAGGGAGGAAGAAAGAAGAAAAGGAAAGAAAGAAGACACACTACCACTAGTTCACTAATTAATGTAAGAGATTTCTGAAAGTTAGTACAAACTTAGAAAAGTAAACTAAGAAGAAAAATAAAGGGGGGAGGAGCAGGTATCAGCGAAGTGGGTTATTGAAGGAAACAGACATATACAGGTACATAAAGAAAAAAAAATTGCAAAAGAAAAACTCCTGCCTATGAGTACAACACCAAACTACTGCTGCCCACACTTTGGACAGCGGCCTGATTTTCAGGGCAGGGGAGACATTTTCCCCACAATTTCCCAGCTCCACGGTAACAGTCATTGATTCCTATGGCCTGTCAGTCCACCACAGGTGACCTGAAGAGTTGGGGTTGTTTCCATCACAGGACCCTGAAGCTCATTCCCTCAATCTGAACAAATCAGCTCAGAGAGACACAAGAAAGCTGCTCATGCAAAAGGGATTCAGAGTCGGTTTGTCGACCATCCATCAACCCTCCTCCAGGACCGGATTATTTCTTTCATCAGCCCTTCCCTCTGTGATTCCAAATCCAGGTTTTCCTAATGTTTCTCTACCTAGTGGAAGGCATTCTGTGCCCTGGGGTCAGCCATGCCAAAGCTAGTGCTAAAGGAGACACAAACAAGATGGAAAAGATGAGTAGGAGGGCCGGGTGCTCCACGGGAAGGGTTCACTGGCTTTTGTCCTGTAAATAGGCATCCATAGGCACACAAGGATATTACCATGGAATCTGGCCTTGGGCTTTGAGTTGAGAAACTCATGACCAAATTCATCCCGTGTTTCATTAAATTCCTTCCATTATCTCTAAGTGTTTTATGTAATTCTGTTAGATTCCTATCTCAGCCTCCACTTTTTCCTCACCCCCTACTATCCCATCCCTCCAACCCCCTCCCTGCCACTGTGTTACATGGTCACAGTCAGCACCAGGAAAGGCACTTCTGCCTCTGCTGAGAGGATATGCACATGGTACCAAATGGAAACTTGGTCCCTGTGTTCCTGAACGTTGGAAAGGCTTTCTCCAACCCACTTAGGAGTCAAGGCCAAATGGGAGACACAGACAAGGAGCTGTCAGTCAAGGTTTCCATGTACTCCTTGACCGATTGCCCTCTCTTTGATTCCATTTTTCCATCTGCCCAATTCCTCCTGCAAAAGACCTTCTGATGATTGGAAAGGATTGTCCAAGCGACTTTGATTTGGTGGATGAGGAAACTAAACAGCAGATGTTGGGTAACTTGTCCAAGATTAAATAGGAAGTCGAGGAAGGATTTGAACCCAGACCCTAAGACTTGAAATGCCTTTTATCATGCAGAAATGTGCTTTATTTTGTTGTTGCAGTTTGTGTGTGTGTGTGTTTGTTCTAATTTGTAAGAATGCTCCTGATTATTAAAAAGTCCCTCAAGGCAATTGATGGTCCTTTGGCGGAATAAGATTATGAATTTTAGATGAGGCTCCAGATTTTCCCCCAGAATTTACTTTGCCTAGGCCAAATACATATTACCCCTATTCTACAGATGAAAATAATTAAAAAAAAAAGAAGATTCAAGGATTTGAATCAGAAAGAATGGGTCATCAGTAACAGGGAGCTGAGGTATTTGTTCCAGTGTTTATAAAGTACTTTCATTATCCTATTTCACTGTCATAGACAACCAGGGGAGATAATGAGTTCTGGGAACAGGGCTACATTCTGAGGCTAAAAAGCTGCCAATCAATTAACAGGAACTTATCCAGCATCTCCTATGTGTCAGGCCATATTGTTAGGCACAGCAGACACAAAACCACAAGTATATTATCCCCAGGTCTTAAGTCGTTGGCATTAGGGAGATGCAGACACATATGACTATGCCCCCACTAGGGATAGTATGTCCAGAAACTCATTTCAGACTGGAGGAAGAGGTGCTAGCAACTAGAGGATAGGGAAGGAGCAAAGGCAGCAGGTGGAAGGGACTTGGGAGTTGCTTTCGAAGAACACTTGGACAGGGACAGGCAAGGGGGACTTATTCAAGACCATGCAGAAGGCACATGAAAATCAGCCTTGGCTTCCAGGCAAATCTTCTGGCTGTGAAAGGAGGCTCCATTCAGAATTGGGAGTGACCAGGGTTGGGATCCAGCTTCCCATGCTTACCAGATGTGTGGAAACAGGCTGCATATCTTCCTTCCCTGTCCTGACAGGGATAATGATATTTTTAGTACCTCCTAATGCTTGTCAAGGGCCTAGGGAACAGTCATGACAAAGGCTTGGAGATGGTAGATTGGGAGAACAGCAAACAAACAGGGTCATCCAGTGGCCAAAGCTCTAGACTTGCCTGCAGAAGACCTTACCATCAATGTCTATTTTTGGCCATGGCCCAACAGAAGGTGTTATTTCTATATCACTCTAAAGTCCTTCCTCTTTGCCATCCTTCGGAGCAGAGGTTCCCAATGTTATTTGGCTTACTGCTCCCTTTAAAAAAAATTACTCAGTGCCGTCCTGGAAATCTACTTTCTTTAACATTTTAACAGTTTTTTTTTAAAAAAATTTGTCATTTCAAAAAATATTAAATATTTTTTAAATGACATCTTACATCTAATAATTCATTTTAAATTTGTGTGGGTGGGGGGGTCTGCACTGAAATTTTGATGGCACAATACTGTGTCATGTAGCCATATACTATCACATTGTAAACAAGTCATTACATGTACATATTCCTGCCAATATATGCTGGACTTCACAATGACTTGAGACACGCTTGCCTGCCAACACTAGCTTCTTAAGACCTGTTGGGAGGACTTGACCACTGATTGGTTATAACTTGCATTTTATGTGTTTTTTGGAAAAACAACGTACTCACTGCAGCTTTAAGTCTGTTACGCAGTAGATGGAACATGTACAAATGTTTCTTTTTTCAAAATATTCTTTTCTTTTTCCTTATGCTTCCATATTTTTATTTCCTTATTTTAATACAATGTCCTGCAATTGCAACCAAGACCACTAACATCCCCTGGAAGGTTCCAGTATCCCTAGTTAGTGACATCACCCACTTTGGGAACCTATTCTTTAGATTCTTGCACCAGCGGCTACCCCCTTTCCCAAAGCACTGTTTATGGGTGTTTTGGTGGGGTAGATATATTGCATGTACTTCTGTCAATCAATCCAAAAGCATGTATTAAGTGTTTGTTATGCATAACAAAGTCCTGCGCTAATCATGAGAGATGTAAAAACTGTTTTATGGAGAACTCATACAAAACAAGCATTTACACAGTGGTCAAAAGAAACCATACAAGGATACTCTCAAGAACTTTGGAACTGATTGTGTGACATGGGAGACAAGCACAGGACCACTCAGCACAGGGTGTCCACATCAGAGAAGGTGCTGTGCCCTGTGAGTGAAGTAAAATTGAAATAGCTCAAAGGAAATGCAGGATGCCCAACTTTAGAGCATCCACCTCAAATGTCCACACAGACTATTTGTGCCTCTCCTACGGAGGAACATTGTGAGCTTGTAATGAATGATCTGATCAGCCACCATCAGACACATTGAAATTTAACTCTAGTACAGTAATGTCATTTTTGCTCTCTTCAAGGATGAAGGACAACAACCAAGCAGTCGGAGATATAAGAATAAACCGTGGAGTTTTCTCTGATTGTAAGAAGCTCCAATCCTAATGAGGGAGGCAAGAGGACATAGAGAAACAGATACCACCTAAGCAGAAAAACATATATACAAAAGCATACCTACTATATTCCAGGCACTGTGCTAAGTACTTTACAAATGTTATCTCATTTTAATCCTCCCAATGGAGGACAATCTAAGCAATGTGAAGGAAAAGCTATTTTCTGTAACTGAACATAATGTTCCCTAAGAGAGTCGTTTTGGTAGAAGCACATGAGATTTTATCTTCATTTTACAGTTCGAGAAACTGAGACAGATGTTTAGTGCTTGGTCGCAGTGTCTAAGGAGAGATTTGAACTCAGTTCTTCTGGAGTTCAGGCCCAATGCTCTGTGCACGTTGGTGCCCTCTAGGGGCCTAACTATATATTATTTGGGAAGGAAGGCACTGGCAGCTGGGACATCCAGGAAGATTTCTTGCCAGTGGTCCTTGAGTTGTGTCTTAATGCAAGAGAAGACCTCTGTGAGGTACACAGGAGAAGGAAGTGCAAAGCCAAGGATAGCATGTGAAATGTCCTTTCTTCCAAGAGAAAGTCATTCTGACTGTATAGAAGAATGTGGAAGGGAGAGGAATGGTCAGTGTGGCTGGAAATGTGGTTTAGATGGGGCTCAAAGAGTTAAATACCCAGCTTCTGGGATAAGAACTCAATATTCAACAAAAATTGCTGGGAAAACTGGATAACAGTGTGGCAGAAACTAGGCATAGATCCATGCGTGACACCATAACCAAAAATAAAGTCCAAATGGTACATGATCTAGGTATAAAGATTGATGTCATGGACAAACTGGAGGAGTAAGGGATAGTATATTTATCAGATTTATGGAGAAGGGAAGAATTATTTTACCAAAGAAAAGATAGGAAGCATTATGAAATATTAAGATGGATAAATTTCATTACATTAAACTGAAAAGTTTTTGCACAACCAAACCCTATGCAACCAAAATTCGGAGGGATGTAGTAAATTGGGAAAGAATGTTTACAGCTAATCTTGGGGATAAAAGCCTCATTTCTAGAATATATAGAGAACTGAGTCAAATGTACAACCATACAAGTCATTCCCCAGTTGTTAAATGATCAAAGAATATGAATAGGCAATTTTCAGAGGAAGAAATTAGAGATATTTATAATCATATGAAAAAATGCTCTAAATCACTTTTGATTAGAGAGATGCAAATCAAAACAACTCTGAGGTACCACATCACACCTATCAGCTTGGCAAACATGACAGAGCAGGAAAATGATAAATATGGGAGATTTGGAACACTAATTCATTGTTGGTGGAGCTGTGAGCTGATCCAACCATTGTGGAGAATGGTTTGGAACTATGCCCAAAGAGCTACAAAAATGTGCATACCCTTTGACCCAGCAATATTGCTTCTAGGACTGTAACCCCAAGAGATCATAAAAATGGGAAAGGGTCCCATATATAGAAAAATATTTATAGTGGTTCTCTTTGTAGGTGCCCAAAACTGGAAATCAAGGGGATGCCCATCAACTGGGGAATGGCTGAATAAGTCATGGTATATGAATGTAATGGAGTAGTATTGTGCCATAAGAAATGATGAACAGGAAGACTTCAGAGAGGCCTGGAAAGACTATTATGATCTGATGCTGAACGAAAGGAGAAGAACCAGGAGAACTTTGTGCACAGCAACGACCTCAGTGTGCAAGAGTTTTTTTTCTGGTAGACTTGGATCTTCATAGCAATGGTCTTCTAAGGCAAAATGCCTTCCACATTCAAGGAAAGAACTATGGAATTCAATCGCAGAATATAGCACATCATTTTGTGTGTGTGTCTATTATGTTTTGGTTTGTTATATGATTTGTCCCATTTATTTTAGTTCTTCTACACAGCATTACTATAGCGAAAATGTATTCAATAAGAATGTATATGTAGATCCTATATAGAACTGTATGCCGTCTTGGGGAGGGAGGGGGATGGTGCGGGATAGGTAGGGGGAAATATATCTACATTTTGTGGTAGTGATTGTAGAACATTAAAAATAAAAAAAAAGTTAAATAAAAGTTTATATTTTGTCCTTGAGCAGTGTGTGCATGTGCACATGTGTGTGTGTGTGTGTGTGTGTGTGTGTGTGTGTGTGTGTGTGTGTGAGAGAGAGAGAGAGAGACAGACAGACAGACAGACAGACAGAGACAGAGTGTGGTAAAATCTTTGCACCGCTTCTTAGGATAATATTTTAAAATAATTCAAGGGAAATTCTAAATTTCAGTTAGAGATGAGTGAAAACAAAGATATAATTTATTTTCCCATCCAAGACCATAAACTACCTAAAATTTTTCTGAGTATCTTTTCTGGGTTAGTCCCAGGTTAAGAACTATTGTCTTAGAGGCAGAGAAGCCCGGAACTGAGTGAGTATGGTTAGATTTAAGGTCCAGGGGAATAAATTTGAGACTGACTACATGAAGCTATCTAATTAGCCTAATCCAATTAAAGTGTCAAGATGCTAAGGCCCAATAGATTTATCAAGGGAGAAGACATCTGGATGTTCGCTAGGCTTGATCAAGACCTTGATATCTTCTTGAATCAAAGACATTTTAATGAGGAGCAACTGGAAGTCTCTTCTGACTGGAGGAGGCCCTCAGTCACCCTGGAAATAGCTCATACAAAGCAGGGTGATGTCAATCCTGTGGAGAGAGATTCAGGGGAGGGATGGGGTTGGAATGAGAAAGCGGAGAGGAAGTCAGGGCAGTTATCGTCTCAGCCTTCCCAGACAGTGCCTGGCACATAGTGGGCACTTCCTAAACGCTATGTTTTATGTATGACCCTCACTCTTACAACAATGCGGTGAGGTTCAGAGTGCAAACATGCTGGGGAGAACTGTCTTACAGATGAGTATCTGGAGGCTCTGACAGTTGACTCAAGTTGTCCAAGGGACCTGGGATGCAAATAAATGGAATTCAAGTCCACTAATCTTTCCACTAGATAATTATTCCATGTTTCTCCTGAAATATGCCCATTACATGAAACACCATAAGTCAAGGTACTTGACTCCACTCCAGGGTAATGACTCATAGCTTTCAGCTAGTCCTGGACCCAGGAAGAGCTGCAGGATAAACCACAAAGTCCAGATATTTCCTCTTAGGCTATCTCAGTGCTGCTACCAAAATGACTCTCTTAGGGCCCATTATGGTCAGTTACAGAAAATAGGTTTTATTCTGTGTTGCTTAGATTGTCCTCCATTGACATCACCTGGTAGTGTGGAGGCCACCATATTGATGAAGGCCATGCCAGTGGAAAGGGAGAACACTAGAACTTCCTTCCACACTCAAAAATGTCCACTTGAGTCTGAGTCCAATGACCAACTGTATGTCAATCATCCACATTCAAGGTCAAGGACAGGCTCTTCAGTGGAAGGTGGGTCACCAGGCCATGCTTTTCTATTTGAAAGAATAAATGAAAAGGATCATTTAGCACTTACTATGTTCAAAGCAATAGACTGAGTACTGGGGATAGAAAACAAGAAGACAGTCTATTTTCAAGGCGCTAATATTCCAAAGGGAGAGGAAACACAGATGGAAGGTTTCCACCACAAGCCTAGTAACCATCTCTGGAGGCTGGAAGAGCTTGTTCGGTTGTTGTGCAGTCATTTCAGTCACGTCTGCCTATTGCTCACCCCATTTGGGTTTTCTTGGCTTGTTCATTCCTTCCCTAGCTTGTTTTACAGATGAGAAAACTGAAGCAATCAGGTTTAAGTGACTTGCCCAGGGTCGTTCAGCTAATAGGTGTCTGAGGTCTGATTTGAACTCAGGAAGATGAGTCTTTCTGACTTCAGAAAGCATTTTATCCGCTGGGACACCTAGCTGCCCCTCTCTAAGCCCCTGGAAGTCAGTTTTAAAAAGAAATGAAGTTGATCACATCTAGACAACATGGATGTAGCTTAGAAATCATTTGACTCTGAAACAAATCTATACTGGTAGCCAGAGACATAACTAGGGGAGGACAGGTGGGGCTTTGGATCAGGGTTCTGGAATGTTTAATACCCACCTTCCTCTAGTAGTCACTCCCTTTCTTCCCCTTCCCCTACATCCCCTCCCTCATCACTGTCCCTGGCATCTGCACCCTGGGGTAAGTGCCTGACTCTACCCTACCCCGCCCGCTCTTCCCCTCCCTGCCCCAGGCTAGATTCAACACTATAAAGTAACAGCCTGTTATGTGGTTATTCTATGGAAAAGTCATCCAGACATCATTCAGGGGTTGAGTGATCCCTTCCAGAAAATATGTTGCGCAATCCCTTGTCCACAGCAAGTCCACCTGCCCAGGTAGGCCTCCATACCTTCTTTCTGACTGACCCACAAAATCAAAGTTTTAGACAGATGAAGATGTTTCCACTGGTGCAAAGAGCACCAAAATGGAGCATTCTTCCATTCACATGTTAGGTGACCTTGAGTGAGTCACTGGCCCTCCGGGAGCCTCAGAGAAATCTGAGGAGGTTCTCAAAGTCCTTGGCAGAGAAAACATTCCATGCAAGGATTTAAGGTGAGGAGCTGGAGAGCAAATTGCCCAACATATATCTGACTGGACTCACTTGTGTTCAACAGAAGCAGTAAAGGCAATGGATACCTCTACAGACCTTTCAAATCTGCCAGGTGCTTTAACATCTACTTTCTGATTTAAGCCTCGCAGAGAAGAGGCTGTAGGTTTTACAGATGTGGGGATACAAGTTCAGTGTTGCAGGGATGTTTGTGGTCATATATTCAGTGAGCACCAGGGTTGGGCACTGAACCCAGAACTTTCACAAACTCCTTTTGCCTCCATCTAAAGTTGTGCAAACAGAAGGAAGGAATAGGATAGACTGAATCTCCCAGCTGTACAGCCCTGTGGATTTGAACTATTAGCCTCTCCCTTCGAGGAGCATACAGAGAGAGTAGGTAATGAACCCTTAGGCATCATTGAGTCCATCACACTATATTTTATGAATGAAGAAACTGAAGCCCATTGCGGTTAAGTGACAGTGGCAGAGTCAGCCCTTTGATTCCAGATTGGGCGATCTAGCTATCCCTTCTCTGGCCCACGTGGCTAGGGAGCAAACATCCCAGGCAGGAGATGAAGAAACTGACAGTGTCCTCTACACCAGAATCACCTGGATCTTTGTCCAGGTCAAACTGTCTTACCATAGTGTCCCACAAGTCTGTCCCTCCGCTCTCATCCCTCAATCCTATTTTATTTGGTGCTCCCATCAGCTCTCATGGATTCAATGATCATTTCTATTTTGATAATTCTCAAATCTTTTTATCCAGTTTTAACCCCACTTTGATCTAATCTCTTACCTTTAGACCTCCATAATGGACATCTTGAACTGGATGCTGTATAGACATCTTAAAGTCAATATGTCCAAAATGGAACTCATTATCTTTCCCCCAAATCCAACTTTCTTCTTAATTTGCCTATTAATTTCAACAGCACTATCATCCTCCCATTCACCCATGTTTGCATCCCATGTTCTGTCCTTCTTCCCTCGCTCTCCCCTCTCTCCTTTTCTTTTTACCTCTCTCTCTCATCAAATGTCAATTTTATTTCATAATAACTCTCACCTATCCCCCTTTCTCTCCTCTGACACTGTCATCATCCTAATTCTGTTATTTAGCATCTTGTGCCTTGACTATTCCAGCAGCCTATATATTTCTTGGGCTGCCTACCTCAAGTGCTCCCACTCCAGTCTGACATCTTCCTAAAGCTCAGATCAGACCATGTCCCACACCTCCCCCTCTGGCACCTTCCCATCCAAACTCCAGTGGATCTCTGTCCCCTCTAGGATCAAATATCAAAATGCTGTTTTGTGGTCAATGCACCTCAGCCCCACATCTACCTTTTCAGTTTTCTTGGATCTTGGCCTGCATGGACTCTTTAATCCAGTGTCATTGGCCTCCTTACTGTTTCTTAAATCAATCCCTTCATCTTCCTGCTCTGACCATTTTCCCTTTCTGTTCCCCAGCCTGGGAATGCCTCCCTCTTCCTCTGTGCCTCTTGGTTACCCAAGATTCCATCCAGTCCCAGCTAAAATCTTGTCTTCCATGGGGAGCCCTTCACCATCCCGCTTATTTGTAACTCTTTCCTTCTATTGATTATTTCCTACTTTTCCTGTGCAGGGGCAGCTAGGTGGTGCAGTGGATAGAGCACCAGTGAAAGAGTCAGGAGGACCAGAGTTCACATCTCACCTTAGGTACTTGACACTCACTAGCTGTGTGACCTTGGGCAAGTCACTTTACCCCAATTGTCTCATCCTGGGTCATCTCCAGTCAACCTGATGAGTATTATCTGATCACTGGATTCAGATGGCTCTGGAGGAAAAGTGAGGCTAGTGACTTGCACAGCCCTCCCTCCCTCAAAGCAAAGTCAAGTGCAAGTCATGTCATCATTTCTCTGATGGCAATGAAAGACGAACACACACACACTTTTCCTGTGCAACACCAACAGTAGCCAACACTTATAGCTCTGTGCCAGGCTCTGTGCCAGGCTCTGGGTTAAGGGCTTTACAGCTGTTATCTCTTTTAATCCTCACAACAAACCTGGGATGTCAATGCTACTGTTACCCTCATTTTACAGATGAGGAAACTGAGGCCAACAGAGACTAAGTGTCTCAACTGGGGTCATAGAGATAGGAAGTGTTTGAGGCTGGATTTGAACTCAGGGCTTCCTCACTACAGGCCGAGCCTGGTTTGTAGCTACTTGTTTGTATGTTTCCTTTCCCAGTACACTATGAACTCTTTGAAATACTTTTTGCCTTTCATGGTATCCTCAGCACTTAACATAGGGTCTGGCACATAGTAGGGACTCAACAGATGTTTACTGACAGACACATACCTTGATAAGAATCATTTTATTTAAGGAATTGTAATAAGACACATGTTCTGCTTCTACTTTGAGGTTAATATTACTGTATACCCAAACATGGCTATTCCTTCACTCAGTCATGAATGATGTTGTTAAAGTCATACAACATTTTCAGAATGTCACTGAGCATTTATGGGAGGATGGAGGCAACAGTCTACAGAAGTGTCTTGCTCTGTGCAAATGCTTATCAGTAGATCTCAAAGCTTTGCCAAGACACATTAATTTTCTTAACAACTAGGTGAAGTAAGTGAACATTTCTACCCATTTTACAGATCAATTGATGCAAAGATGTGAAAAGACTTGCCCAAAGCTATAAGCCCTCATGGCAAAAGTCTCAGAACTTTGAACTCCTTATTTTCAGATCTGGAACCCAGTACTATACCAGAGCCTCATCAGGCAGGGCCAGTGATTCAGACCTTGGGGACGGTTTATAAGACATTCATCCAACCCCCTCATTTTACGGATGAGGAAACTGAGGTCAAGTTCCTTTCTTTGCTGAAAGTCACACATGGAAAGAGTGAAAAACTACAGAGTTGAATCCAGGTGCTCTCTCAATCCAACACTCATCTCCCTGCCTTTCTCCAGGACCCCAATATATCATGATGAAAGTCATAAGTCGTCCCAATCCCTAGTACCCCCAAGAAGAAAACTATGTGTCTTTCATAGGCAAAACAGGGACAGGATCTTATTTCTGGATATATCCACTGGTGACCATAAGAAGTGAGAATGGGAAAGGAAAGCTGGGGATGACGTTTCCTTATCCAAAACGTACCAGTTCTTTGGCCAAACAACTACTACTCGTCACAGTGGATAAAATGAGTCCTGGGACAGTAGACAGGATGCCTGCTAGTTTACAATCCTACCTGGAACATGGAGTATCTGGGCGAGTCGTTGAAACTTCATGGACCTCAGTTTCCTCTTTGTAAAGTAAGAGTGTTGTATGAAGTGGTCTATTAGGTCCCCTTCAGATCTAGAACAATGACCCATTGGTATTCTGTAATGTATTCAGCTTTCTTCACCAAGAAACCATTCAGGTATCCTGGGTATGGGCTTAGAGTTCTATATAAATACAAAGACAAAAGTGAAAAGAATTTTTGTCCTCAACTTATATTTGCAGAAAGGTTGATATCCTGACTCTGGTAGCTACTAGCTGTGTGGTCAAGCCCAAATGAGGTGTCACCTCTTTGTGTCTTGTTGATGTAGACTGGAAAGAACACACAGGCTGCTTTCTGATGGGTTCCTCTGAGTGCTATGAGTCAAGGTTGAGATCTGTTGGGTAGAGGTGGGGCATAGACTCAGAAGGAGGGGTGGTGGATTCAGGTGGGACATAGGAAGAAGAAGCAACAGTCAGATATTCACATAAACTTGACTCACTTTCCTAGCAATAAGTGATCTTCTGATGCATAGTTTGAGTCCTGTTCTTAACCTCATTGAACCCATTGATGCATCATTCAGAAAAACAACTTGAAGAGAGTAGAGAGGGAAGAACACTGAGTGATAGACTGGCCTCTGTGAAAAAGAAAATGGGCACCCCCATTGCAGTCAAGAAATCAGGTTCAGAGTCCCTGTGAAGGGACTGTGGAGGCCCCTGAGTCCACTTCCCTCATTTTGTCCATGAGAAATTCCTTACTTGAGTAAGGAATCTCCTCTGCCACCTGCCTAATGAATGGTCTCAAGGACTCTACTTGATGACTCACAGTGATGGGCAACTCACTATCTTTCTTAGTAATCTATTTCATTTTTGAATAGTTCTCCTTGTTAAGAATGTTTTCCCTTAAAAAGAGTCCAAATAAACCTTTCTACAGCTTCCACTACTGGCTCCTCTGCCTTTTGGGGAAAAGAATGACAAATCTGAATTTTCTCCTGCATGGCAATCCTTCAGATGCTTGAAGGTAGCTCTCATATCCTTCCTAAACCTCTTCTTATCTGGGCTAAATATTTCCCGTTCTTTGAGCTCATGCCATTAATGATGTGGCTCTGGTCACTTTCCTTTGGATGCTCTACAGCTTGTCCATGGCCTTTCCAAAATGTGACACCCACAAATGAACTGCATTATGTGCTCTAGGTATGGCTCAAACAGGGTAGAGGACAGCAGGGCTGTTACTTCCCTCATTCTGGACACTGCCCATCCTTCAACGCAAGCTAAGATCACTGCAATCTTTAAGACATTCACATTTCAGTAGGCATTTCCTGTTAAAAAAAAAACCCAAAAAACGAACTAGTATAATCTCCACCTAGAAGCAAGAGAAGAGAGAAAAGCGTACCCTTTTACCCCAAGCTAACTATCTGAAATCCATAATAACTAACAGTCAGTCTGACAAGTTCACTATGGGAGATTTGGGAGCCCATGTGAAAGTGAAGAAACATGGGGACTTTCCAGCTTGTTGCAAGACAAGTTCAATTAAGCATTTTAAAAACTGTCTATTATTAAGTTAATAGAAGATCAACAGAAGGCATTCAACTTTCCAAGCCCTGATCTTTCTCTGGTTCAGAGTTTCCTTCTAGTCTACCCTGCCCCTGAACTCCAAGTTAAGTTGAATTTATATTTGCAGGGAAAACAGTTCATTTACTTAATCTATGAAATAAATCTCTTTATTCTCTTTTTGGTGATTTCTTTAAAGATGAAGGCTATGGGGAAGAAAATGTCTGTTTATATGCAATTTCAGCAAATATTTCATGAGTACCTACTGCGTGCAAGGCATGAAACCAGAGGTTGTAAAGCTGATTATGTATGACACTACCCTTTTCTCAAGGAGCTTATAAGTCAAATAGGATCATAAAGTTAGTCTGATTTACTCCAAGGGACTTGCTTTTGTCAGTTTCTTGTAATAATGTGACCTCTGTTTTAGAGTCATGCTTTCCCTTGGAATTCAGACAGAGGGATTGTGGAGGAATGAGGAATGAGAAACAGGGTCATCTCAAAGGGACAGTTAACTCTCTTTCCATATATGCTAATTCCCAAAAAGGGATCCTTGGGTGAAATATGGTGTCCTATTATGCTCCAAGGACATAGCATCCCATATCCAAAGCTGGATGGAGCCAGAGATGACACGTAGCAAACTCAACACATTACCCATGAGGAGACTGCAGAAGCATGGAGAATGCATTGATTATAATCCACCCAAAGGGTGTTAGACAAAGAAAGACCCTTCATGTGGAGAGCGGGGAACATCAGCGCTAGAGGAGGGAACACAGGATGGGGACTGGGCCTGGTTTTGAAACTGAAATTAGAGAACCTGGCTGTAAGCCTAAGTTCTGCTAGTGGGTCTAATGTCTTCATCTCTCCGGGGTTCCATTTTCTCCTTTGTAAAATAGGTCAGTTGGACAAGATGACCACTAAATTCCCATCTAACCCTAAACTAGTAGAATTTGATAATTTATATCAAGTGGGTTGGGCTACAATGCCAGTTCCTTGTGAGTAGGAATCATTTTTTGCTTTCTTGAATTCTCAGCCCTAACACAGTATCTGGCATATTTTTGTTGTTCAGTTGTGACTAATGCTTCATGACTCCATTTGGGGTTTTCTTGACAAAGATATTGGAGTGGTTTGCAATTTCTTTCTCTGGCTCATTTTATAGATGAGGAAACTGAGACAAACGGGGGTTAGGTGACTTGCCCAGGGACATACAGATAGTAAGCATCTGAGGCCACATTTGAATTCAGATCTTCCTTGCTCCAGGGCTCCAAGCCCAGTCCATTATTCACTTTCCATTATGCTTGATTGATTTGATGGCAAAGGAAGAAGAATCAGGACACCTTCCCCCCCAGCAGACCTTCATGTACCACCCCCATCAATAGCAAACATTCAGGGTTACAAAGCGCTTTGCATATACAATCTCCTTTAATCCTCACAACAACCTTTGTAAGATAGATGTTATTCATGCTCCCATTTTACAGATAAAGAAACTGAGGCTAAGACTTAGTGATCTGCCATGGTCACAGCCCACATTGGAGGCAGGATTCCAATGCAGCTCTTCCTGACATTTCTAGTGCTCTATCCATTAAGCTTGGGAACTGTTGGAATCCACCTGGGGTCTATGGACAACTTTCAGGGGGCCCATGGTCTTGGATTAGGGAAAAATCCCTTTATTTTCCCTAACCTTGGGCTTCCTTTGTAATCACACCCACTTTATTTTATGCATTTCAGACATTCCGAGGAGTTGGCTGATAGGCTTCACTGATTGCCAAAGGGGTCCCTGACACACAATTGGCTCAGAAGCCCTGCTCTAGGCCATCTAGGGCCCTTCTACCCCATCTCCTCTGAGTCTCACGACAAACCTTTGATTATTCCCAGTTCACAAATGGGGGAACTGAGGCTCAGAATTGCTCTGCTCACCCAGTGATGCACAGCTAATAGTGCTCTACAGCTACATTTTGGGTGGGCTGTGTCTGTGTTGGTGAAAGGGGTTTCCATACCTAGAATCACTGCGCGGTTTTGAGGGAATGAAGTGTGGCTTAGGCTACAATATGAGAAGATGAATTTGCCAGGTCTTAGGGGGATGAGAAGAACATTGTGGGTGTTCAGGCACAAGGTGAGGAGGACCTTCATTAGGGCGGGAGGTGGCCATGTGAGTGGAAAGAAGGGGACGGCTTTGGGTGATGCTATGGTGAGAGAATCCAGGAGACTTGGCCGCTGATTGGATGGAGGTTGTGAGGGCGAGGGAAGAGGATGACTTCGATGACAGATGGCTCAAAGGAACATTCCTTCCCTCCTGAGCAAAGTAAAATCTCCTCCTTGCCCATATCTGTCTATACAATAGTGACTTGTTTTCAGCTGCGGGCACAGGAAAAACCTCCCTCTTGTTCCCAGCCTTTGCCAGCTGACTTTTCTAAACCAAGAGGACCTAGAATTTGGTCAGACAGATTTTGGGAATGAAGCTTTTTCAGCCTTTCAAATCTGGCCTTTTGTTTTCCCAGCTGCCATTCTTCCCTTTCCACAGAGCTGATGAGAAGATGGGTGGGGCGGCCCCACCATGTCTGGAGGCTAGTTTTGAAGGCAACCCAGCTTTCTTACATAAATCCTCTCCACCCTTTCCCTCCTTCAATCCCCCTTTCCAAAAATCCTAAGGCAAAATAGACTGGAGGAACTTTCATGCTGGAGCTCTGGCCTGGATCCAAGGAAAAATTACCTGCGCCTCCTTTTAATACAGACGATCCATCCGATATGGCATTCTTCTCCCCTCTCTGGTCTCAGTAAGCATGTGGTATTACCTGGCACTCATCACCAGTCAGTGCATGTCATGCCCAGAGGCAGCTGCTGCTATGTTGCAGGGGCAGCATGGAAGGGAAGTCTAGTCCACCTGCAGTTTTACATGAGCCCTTCAAGAGAGACAAGGTCAGGGGCTGGAAGAGCTTATGTGGCCTGTGCTCATGGACTGCACTACCCCTCTACATACCCCAACGCTCTTCAGTGGACTGAGAAGCCTTATCCACACTCATACTGTCCTCCTATACTTGACATGCTTTCCCTTCTAAGCATTGCTAATCCATCTGGCCGGCATTCCCCAGCTAGGCGTACCACTCTCCATTCTCGTCTTTTGCTAAAGCTTTCTGAATCTCTAGTGGACACCATTTTCTAATGTCATGACCCTTCCTAGTAGCTGCTTCAGGTGGAGGGGAATGAGGTAGTAGGGAGCAGCCAAGATCTTTCTTTGATTGTGACACTACAGAAAACTGAAGGTGATAGCAAAATCAGAGCGAAAGATAGTGATGGTTTGTCAGGGATGGGCTCAAGTGGAAACCAGAAGCAGTTAACTGTTTGGCAGAGCCCTTCCACCCCTTGCCAGACAGGAAGATTGAGGCTAAAGGTGGGGCAGGCAAAGCATGGCTATCTTGCCAAGGGTTTCATGGCCCATTTTGAGCATGGTAGAAAGAATCCCTGCCTTAACCTTCCAGAAACAATTGTGGTGACGCTTTCCTCCCAATCCTTGGTCAGAAAAAAAAATGTATCCCATCCATTCTATCCAATGATTATTAAGCACCTACTGTGTGCCAGCCACTGGAGTTCTAAGGACAAACAGGAAGCAGTCTTACTCCAAAGGCCTCCATTCTACTGGGGTTGAAAAACACAGACCTAGATCACTTGTATAGTTTGGTCCACAACATTCAAAGTTATAACTATGTAAAATGTGTTCATGGGTTCCAGACCAATGGAAATATGCAGTATGGATCTGAATAATGTGATCACTTCAAGGGATTTGTTATTTGCACTAATCAAGACCTAGCTGTATAAAACAGTCAATCTCCTCTCTGACCTTCTCTGCCTTTGTGACCTTGGGTAAAAGCCAAGATTTATTGTCCTGGGCTCTGGATGACTTGATGGGGTATGAGGTTCCTCTGAGTGCTGGACTTGTCATCATGTTAGCCCAATGATGGCATCTATCCATCAGCCCTTTGAAGAGTGAAATGTTCAGTCAGGTATCACTCAGACCCCTAGTCCCCCAAAGCTCAGAGCTAATACAAAAGGCAATAATGAACAGCTGAACAGCCTAGAAACTCCTATGACTGGGTTTGTACCTAGATGCACCACTCATTTCTAAGGATCTTCAGCGTGTGATAAAATGGGGCAAATGGAATCAAATTCATCTTGGTGGGCAGGGCTCTATTCTCCAGGGATTCCTGCACATGCAAGCACAGTGGGGAGGTCTGACCCTACTTGGCTGCAACAGCCCCTTTGGATAGGCCCAGCCCATCCTTAGGGAATCTACTGGTTGTTCTGTTTGCTGGTCTGTGGTTTCGTTGTAGTTGTAGCTGGTGTGTGTATGTTTGTGAGTGTGTGTGCATGTGTACTCGCCTGTGCCAGCATTTGGCAAGGGGGAAGAGGAAGGGATCTGGTTTACCCACAAACTTCACCAAGAGATACACTTTCCCCTTTTGGGGGTGGGGGATGTTTTTCTCCCCAGCACGGCTGCTACTGTTCCAGACACAATGACCTGACTCTAGGCCAGCTTCCCAAGCCTGATTCACAGCCTGATTAAAAAGTGGGGCAACAGAGGGGGCGGGCCCAGGGCAGAAGGTGGCTCAGCCAGAACTTCTGCCCACAGAGGCCTCTGGTTTGGTTTTGTAAGACAGCATTATCTGCAGAGAGCATTCGGCTTAAAATCCTTGCAGAGGCTTTCACCAAGAGGGAAAACAGCTCTAGAACCAAGCCCTATGTCTCAGGAATCTGGGGGATCCCTTCAGAGTCCCACACCAGTGTTTAGAATGTAGCTTTCAGTGATTGGGGAAAGGGAATGGAATTCTCATGGACTTGAGTGTCAGGTCATAGGGACTGGGGTGGAGAATTCCATATTTGGAAAGGAGAGCATGGGAAGATCAGAGTCTCCCAGAGGTAAAGCAAGCACTGCAGAAAAATGAACACAATCTTTTCTTTTCTTGCTCCCTCTTTTCTTGCTCCCTCTCCACAAAATATCCCTAAAGCAAAGGGAAAGGAGTCCCCAAGGTGCCTTCCCTCGGGTCAGTGGCTGAGCTCTATCTGTCTCTGGTGTCTCCTCCTGCCCGTCTCATAACATGTTTCAGAGTCAGTTTCTGGGGTGGCCTGTCAGGGGTTGCATGGACAGTGGCAAACCAGAGCGCTGGGAAAGCAGTTAGGGAAAGGATCTGGTCAGTCTCAGACTCAGGAGGTTAGACAAGTAGCATTTCTGTCAAGGACGGATTTCCTTCCCTACCTGCTGTTTAACACCCTCTGTAATTAGAGGGAAAGATATGTTATCTTCGACTGCTGCAAGGGAACCTGGTGGAATGAGAGAGGCTGAACACTGGTCAGATCCAGGGTCAAGACCTAGCTTAATCATGTGACCTTGGAGAGGTCACTTCAACCAAGACTTAGCTTCCTCTTGTTTATAATGGAGAATTGTATGACCACATCCTCATCATTACCATCCATCGACCTCTAGGATTCTCAGTCCCCTTCATTATGAGACTTGAATTCCTGGTTTATGTTCTCTGAAGGATACTGACTCTGCAGTCTGAAGAAAGGAGTTCAAACCCTACCTTGGACATTTATTATCTGGGGGATCTCAGGCAAGTCACAACATTCTGGGACTTTTCATTCCTCACCTGTATAGAATGAGAGTTGACTAGGAGACTATGGCGTACCCTTTCAGCTAGACTCCTGGGACCCTCGGACCCACTACCTCTCCATTGTAGCACCTTCCAATGGCCCTGAGGAGGACCCCTGCCTTACCTTCCTTACCTCTTCCATCTCCACTGAAGTTCCAAGGCAATCACAATTCACTTGAGCTTAGTTCAACACACCCACCAGTCTCCTAGATGGGGCTCCTTTAGGACTTCCAGCTCATCCCCCTCAACCAAGCCCTCTTTCCCTTTCCCTCATCCTTGCTTTTGTGAACTGTTATCTACTTCTATCACCCTGTTATCTACTTCTATCACCTGCTCCCACAGGGGAGTTTCAGATTGGTCCTGTCCTCTGGATCTCCAGCCCAGGCCTCAGGGTAGCCCCTACAGAGGCCTCCCACAGGGTTAAAGTGGGGAAAGTCCATTTGTGTGTGCAGGGCTGGTGCTGCCTCATTCTTACCCCCAGGGACTAGGTCCTGGCAGACATGTGAGCGCTGGTTAAACTGAAATCACTCAGCCAGGCTTTGAAATCCCGTAACAATTGGGTCCGCGTCCTTCTATCCTCCTCTCACTGTTTGCTCCCAAAGCAACTCTGACTATTTCTGCTTCCCATGCTTCCCCTTAGACCAGCCCCAAAGCCTAGGATGTCTTTCTGCTCATCCCCTCGTGTGGAAATTCTCCCTATTTGCCAAAGCTCAGGTGAAATGATGCCTGCCCTGAGGAGCGAAAAGGATTCCCCTCTCCTATCTATCACTCAGCGTGTGGACTTTCCACTCTTATTTTTCAATTGACTTTGTCCATATATCATCTAAGGGCATGTGAGCTTTAGGAGGGTAGGAGCTGAGACTCCCCAATGCTGGGATAACAGTGATGGTAGACAACAAGGAGCACTTCACAGTTTGCAAAACTCTTTACAAACATCACCACAACCCTGGGAGACACGCTTTATTATGACCTCCATTTTACACATCAAGAAACAGAGGGGGATAGCAGGAATTTAATCAACCTCCCTGCCCTGTGTCACAGAGCTAGAAAGTGTGTGAGGCCACATTGAAACTCTGGTCTTCCTCACAGCAGATCTGGCGCTCTGATCACTGCACCACCCCACCGCCTCCAAGCAGTCAGAGGCCAGATCAAGGGATGCTCTCAGAAAACTTTGGTCAAATGACTGGTGGAACCCAGATTTCCTCACCCTATCCTCATGGTTTCCTACTGCCATGAACCTTTACTGCATGCAGACACTGCCTGTCTCTCCACACATGAATATTCATGAAAAAATAAGGTCACAAGCCAAGAGAATCGTGATTAGAATAAGAATGTGTTAGAGAGCTCCAGCTCTGGAATCTGTAGACCTGGATTCAAATCCTGTATCTAATGCTTTCTTCTTATGTAAGCTCTTCTTCCCAAGGGCCTCATTTTCCTAATCTATAAAATGGAATTAGGGCTCTGAGGTCCCTCTTTGCTCTGTGACTATGAACTTTGAGAGGTATCCTGCCTAGATTCAGAATGAAGGTTATCTGTTTATGTCTGTGAACTTCTAGCTGCATTTCAATGACCGATGGGTATCAGAAAGAGACTGGTAAGTTGAGGAGCTTTCTCCCAAGGGTCCCTGGTGCTCTGAGAGCAGTGCGCCAACCTCTCTTCACACATGCCCCCTTTAAAGCCAGGGCTACCCTCTGACCTCGTGTAAATACACACAGCCAGCTGCCTCTTTATATAGTAGGACTATATACTTCTTTTGGGACATCACTCAAAACAAAGTCAAGTGCAAGTCATGTCATTATTTTTCTAATGGCATGGTCTTCTTCTGCAATGGAGGATGAACACACACACACACACACACAGGGTTAATTAGAGTATTCCTAGGATGGGTGAAGGAGAACCAGTTCCCTTCTCTGAACAGCGGGGAAGCCTTGTTCTAAGTACATGTCTTGCCTCATTGCCACTGACTGCTGTTGACAGCTAGAGCTCAGAGACTTCCACCTGCATAAATAAGGACCTCACCAGGGTTTCCTATCAGGCAGGTCTTTGAGAGGAGCTTGGTGTTCATAAAGCCTCACTACCACTTTGCTTCCATTACCTTCCTAGTTACCAAGTCAAGCTACTTTCTGGAAGACCACCATGTAGTTTTCCTCCTATTAAGAGGGAAAATTAAAAAGAAAAAAAGACCTGGGACATGAAATCTTTACCTAGAGTAGTGGGAGACTCTGAAGCAAAGACAAGATAATGAGTCTATGGACTGTGGTCCGTCATCTTAACCCACAGTGAAAAAAATAATTCATTTTTCCTCTACTAAACTACCATGACCCCTCATTCTGGAATACGAATGATCTAGGAATCTCCTTTTAATCACAGACATTCAAATTTAAGTACACATTGAGCTCAGATGCCTCTGAGGATCAAAGATTCCATGGGGCACAGTAATTATAGGGTCTCATGACTAAAATTGGAAGAGACCTCAAAGGTCCCTTCTGCCTCCCTCAACTGAGACATGAGGAAACTGAGACCCAGAGATGGGAAAACACTAGACTAAGTTCACATAGATGAGATTTGAAACCAGGTCCCCTCGCTTTCTCTAGTGGAACATGTGTCAAGTTACAACTTGAGGCCTGACATCCAAGACAGACTGGGTTGTTTCAGGAGTGGGTTTTATTTCATTGAATATCACTGAGCAGATATGGGACCACTTATCTAACATATTATACAGGTCATACATTTTTAGTATGATTTGGTTACAGAGGTCATTTCCAATTCCATCATGCTGGGCTTGAGAATTACAAGGTCTGGTAGGTACACAAGGTGGGAAGACTATGAGGAAAGCACATCTGACAGTAGGTGGTGAATGTAGAATCTGAGGACCCACCTGGGAACATTCAGAGATGAACCTTCCCAGAGGACTGGCCAGGAGATGGGAACCATAACAAGCCATGAAAAGAGGCCAAGAATTCAGCCAGTAGAGCTCAGGTGAAAAGAGAGGAAACAGAACCATGATGTGTAGAAGAGAGACAGGAAGTGTCGGGGTTCCAGATGAAGGCCTCAGCTGTTCCATCTGTAGGATGGAGAACCCACTAACAGAACTGTAATGCTTAACCTAAAGAAGAGAAGGCTGGGCAGATGAACAAGTTCAGAAGATGCTTGGACCTCTTGTGTCTGGCTTCCCAGGTAGGACAAGGAGAAGGGGGAAGATTCAGGTCCTGAAGTCAGGGCTAATACTAAGAATTAGGGCTATTCAAGAACAAAACAGATGGCATGGGGAAGTGGTAGGTTTCCCCTCATTGGTGGCGAAGACCTTGGCAGGCCATAGTGTAGAGGGGCTTCTTGTCAGCCTCTATGGTCCCTTTCAGCTACGAGATCCTGAGACATTTCCTGCTCTGGAGCCCTTGGCCAGAGCATGCACTGTGAGTTAAGCTATTACATTTTCAATAACTTTAAAATGCAGGGAAGAGAATTCAGGGGAGTTTCTCTCATCCTTCTCCTTTTCTTCACCTCCTAAATCCTTAAAATCACCCAAAACATTTTTCTTTAAATCTAAACGAAAAGGGAAAATAGCCTCCTAATTTACTTCCCTCTCTTATCTCCCAGAAATCACCACCACCTTTTATTAATGAGTAAATATAAAAATATCACACACTCTCTGCTCCCTGTTCATTCATCAATAGACTCCTTCCCTCGCTTCTTTATACTTTGGCAAAGCTAGCCCAATTGCTTTGTCTTTTGTGAGTCGCATGCTTCTCTGTACCTTTGTTCATGTTTTTCTCTAGAGCCCAGTCTTTCTTTCCACCCTAATTTCCAACTGTTGGAATCTTGCCTGTCCTTTGTGGCTCTGCCTAAATCTTGGAAATCTTCCTTTAGCCACCAAGCAGAACTGTGTGTTTCCTCTGTCCTCTTCCCCTCCCCTCCCACACTTCACTCTCATATTTAGAGCTTAGTGCCCTTTCTTAGGCACTTTTCAACATCTACTTTGTCTAGCTTGTGTGTATTTAACTTCCCTAGTAGACAAAGGAAGCTAAGATTTCTGCTCGCTATTTAGTAAAACGTCTGGCAAAGAATTGGCATTCAAATATTCATTGAAGGAAGAATTAATTTACTGTATCGTGGCGATCATGGCTGGGGGTTTTGGATCCTATTGGGACTCGGGAGTTTTAGATTGCATCACTTCCTCCCTTAATACTGTTATTGGGGGAAAAATCCTATTTCTTCCAATATTATTACCTATTTACTGGATGATCACTAAAAACCTCAGGGAATGGACGTTCCTGTCACTGAGGCAAATGTTAATCTCTCTAGGATGACCCAGAAGGTCTCTGAGAATGACTCCAGACTTACTATTTCACTTGTAACTTTCACACAGACTCCTGTTGTGCCTGTGATAAAAGCCTTTTTTCAACCTGTTAATGCTCTACTGGATTAGGTTCAGAGATACAGTTCACTAATTTGGTTAAATGGGACCTAAGAGATATCTTACCGTGGGGTGATAATGGAAACCCCAAGCTAGCAGGGAGTATAGAGATGCTGCTGTATCACAGATGAGGATATGAGTCTCAAGGAGGATAGCTAACTTGGCCAAAGCTAAACAGATTGTAAACAGGAGAGAACTTGAACCCAGAACCTCTGACTCCAGAACCAGGGCTCTTACCATGATTCTATACTGCCTCTCTTCAAATTTCTCATTTTACAAATATGGTCTTGAGCTTTATGATGAGAGGTTGGATTGCACACACCACCACCCCTCTTTGCTCCCAGTTCTAAACTGTGGTAAATGAAGGCATCATCAGCTTTAAAACCAAAAAAGGAGCTTAGAAATTGACCAGTCCATCCTCTTCACTTTACCGAAGAAGAAACTGAAGCCAGGTTGTATGATTTCCCTCATCCACCTCTCAAGCAAAGACTGCACCCCCTAGTTTAGGGTTAGCAGCAATCCTGCTGTTTTTACCTTGGAGAAATTAGGCTGTAATTCTGTCCTCTTACCCCACCCATCCATCCATCCATCCATCCCTCAGTGTCTTCACTTGAGCTAAGCTGGACTAAAGGAATTGAGTCCAGGAATTGCACCTAATGAATCACTTAGCCCAAATAGTGTCAGTCACCTAAGATGCCTTCCAACAAGATGATGGAATGCTGTGGAGTACAGAGGACTCAGGAGAGTCAAGAGGAACCCAAGGGATGAGACCAATGTTTCAGTTTCAAAGTCTCTGGAGGGGAATGTTAGGATCCTTTGAGAGACAGGTGATAATTATAGTCCCAGGCCAAGCATCTGGGACCCTCCTCTGGTGATTTCCTGGCCAGGTTTAGCAGAGCCTTGGTTTAAGGAATTCCAATAACCTCAGATAGAAAATATTGCATATACATACATATACATATTTCTAACTATGGGAAAAGAGTAATGGGTTGGTAGTTAAGAGACCTGGATTTGAGTCCATGCTCTGACACTATTCACTATGTGTCCCTGGGCTAATGACCCTCTTTGACCTTTGGTTGCCTCATTACTATAAAATACAGGGATAGTATCATATATGCTATGAACTCAGGGGGATTGTGAAGGAAGGACTTTGGAAACCTTAGAGCTATAGCAACATGAACTGAATAATCCTGGAGCTGGACTGAGAATCTGGTTGCAGCCTCTGGACAAATAACTTATGTCCCTATGTTTCTCTTTAACCCCAACAAGTCATTGTATGTACCTGTACAGCAGTCCACAGGACATTAAATATAAAAGAATGATACAAGACAACAACTTGTTCCAGGACCATTTCTACTTGATCCCCAGTGAAAAAGGAGATGATGAAAATGACAACAAAATGCTCTCATGTCAATTGCATCAGTAACTATAGAAGGTTTATTCCTTAGGAATTTGAATTTACTGACCACAATGCAGATTTTGGAAGGGCTAGAAGGGAAAGGAGGCAAAAATTCAGCACCTGCCAGATACCTGGAAAGGCACCACCAATTATCCAGAATTAACACATCAGAACCTTTCTATGCTTCATAAATGGACAAATGACAGATCTCCGTGTTATCAGTATAAATCTCAAAGTATCTTTGAGAATTCAACAAACTGTAACGCAGTCAGATAGTCTTAGGGATAAAACTATCACCCACAATTATCCAGGCTTAATGTTGATTTGCGGAAATCAAATGACATTTGTAACAGATGTTGCCATGACAACCACTCATAACTCCAAACATCCTACAAAAGCATTCAAACTATATAGACGCAACTGAAGAAATCAAAACCATATGGGAATGGGTTGAAGTATATAGAATTCCCATGATCCTATCTGCTGCTGGAGTTATTCCATTTATGCTTCCAGTGAGTCTATAGACTCACTATAGACTATATACACACCAATATTTCCATTTTGCTATTATTAGCTGCACCTGCACAATTGTTTACCAAAGAACATATAGAAAAATAAGTAGCAGAACAGCGTCTTGTCCTAAGACCATGTCTGTTTGAGATTTCTCTAAATTGCCCTACCATAAAGATGAGGAGAAAAGATATAATGTTAGTAATAGTATAATTTATTGATTACTGTGTGTCCCTGGGCTAGTGACCCTTCGGACCTTTGGTTTCCTCATTGCTATAAAATGCAGGCATAATATCGTATATGCTATGAACTCAGGGGGAGTGTGAGGAGGATCTATATCTCTATATTTATCTATCTCAAATTTTATTTTCACAGATCTCAGGTGATCTGATTATCCTCATCTTATAGAAAAAGAAATTGAAGCAAATAGAAGTTGAGCGTCTTTCTCAAGGTCACACAGTAGGCGTCTGAGGCAGGATTTAAATCCACGACTCTATTTCCTGGGATACCTAGCTGTTTCGTGGGTCAGGGAGCCTGGTTCAATTTATATCTCTGATACTCAATAATCACATGATTTTTGGGGCTTGTCTATTATTGGGAAGTGTCTTCCTTCTTTTGATTCTGTTTCTTTCCCTATAAAATTAGAGATTTGGAACAGATGACCCCTAAGGTACTTGTACTTATTTACTTATGCATACTTACCAAATGCTTGCTAGGATGAAATAATCATTTCATTCCCACCACTTTCAAGGAGTTTATCATCTAGTCAGGACCTAATGTGAGGCATGTGCACAAATAACCATGATGCAAATTAGAAAATTATTATGTCTAGGAGTTGCCTGAGAGGAACATCTGAGAAATTTCAAGAAGGGTTTCCATCTAACTAGATAGATTGGGGAGGGTTATGGGAAAGGCAACGCATATGTTGGGCCATGGAGGAGGGGATGACAGGAAAGTGGTTCCTATTTCAGACATGGAGCATGGTGGTTTCTAAGACATGTAGGTGGGAGGGGGGCAAAAGAAAAAACCTGCTGTGTCTTGAAGAGATCATAGGCTGCACAGAGAGTCAATAGAATGAAATAAGACCAAAAAGTTACCATGGTGCCATGTTCTGAAAAGTCTTGAATAGTATGGACAAGACATTTATAGTTCATCTCAGAGGCAGGGAACAGGAACTCCTGAAGTTTATGAGAAGGGCAATAATGTGCTTAAATCCACACATGGATAGAGGAAGGGAAGGGACTGGGGATGAGGAAAGGCAGAAGGAAGGCTTTTCAGCAGCTGAAGCAAGAGGTGATGGGAACTTGATGTAAGGTCAGGCAGTGGAGGGGGAGAGGAAGAACTAATGTGAGAGGGATTTGACACTGGGAGGAAATTCTGAGAGAGAAGAGCTCAGGATTCCATGACACATTAAGGCAGTGCTTCTCCGGGGACCCTGGCTGTCTGGACAGGGCTGGCCCAGATGATGACCAAGGTCTTGACCTGCTCTAAAGCACATGATCCTTTGAGAAGGAACAGGAATGTCCTCGTTAAAGAGCTCAGACTTTCTAATACTTAAAGGGTTGGTTCACTTGACCAAATTATGGTAATCTCAGGATTGCTGTGAATCGAGCCACATTCCATTCCTCCTTCCCTTTCACACTTTACCTTTAATTCTCTTAACTTAAGAACATCAAAGGAAGCCCAGAAAAAAAAAAGTCTGCAGAGGAGCCATTGAGGATGTACTCTTCCATGCACGGCCCCTCTTTTTATCTTCTGCCAAGCATTAGAAATCACGTTTGAAAAGAAATGTTATTTGGTTAAGAGAAAGCCAATTTTTTCTGCAGAGGAGCCCAGCCATTTTAGGCATTCAACCATGAATTCATTAGCATTTGCTGAATTAATAGACAAGAGATTCCTCCAATTTACAACGGACATTGTGATTTTCCTTCCCTTAGCACCTCCAAGATTTGCACACCCATTTCTTAGGTATCATAACTGCAGAAGTAGATCTTCATGCTAAGTAACAGAACCATGGGAGAGAGGGCAAAGGGACGTCTTAGCTCTTCAGAAACACCCAGAGGTTGGACATGACTGAAAACGATTGATTGAGCAACTCCAACAAAATAGGACAAGGCAGAAGGACGGGGTTCTGAGTCCAGAATATCCTTCTGGGTTCTTTCAAAAGCGTCAGAATCTTGTACAATGGATCTCTGACAAACAAAGCTCTAACTAGCATGTGGTGACCCAGACTTTGTCCCAAGTGTAGAATATTTGAGAGGGAAATGACGCCTCCCTTTCAGATGCTAACATGGGGGAGCACTTTCACCTCCCCTGCAATCCTTAGATTTAAAATTCCCATCTCCCACTACAGTACTATACCCAGGAAGAGCTGGATTGGACCTCAAATGTCATCTAGGGGCTAGGTCCTTCATTTTATAAACAAGAGGAGAAGGATTATACCCAATGTCCCACAAGCTGGAGGTGGCAGACCTTGCATTTGAGCCCAGTTCCTCTGCCTCTTTGCACTGCCTTTGACTGTGTGGTGCTCCTTGGGCTAGCTCATCATTGGGAGGTCTCAACTACCCAGGTACTAGACTCTCAATGGATTTCCCTGAGACATGGGCCCTTTAGCAGGTGGAGCCTCACTTGACCAGGCTGGCAAGTCTGTCAGCATTAACAAGCTCAAGCGGCAATGAATGTATAGAAATCCGGCAGCCTGAGCAGCTCAGCCCACTTGTCTCCCTGGCGCTCAGGGAGGGGGCACCCAATAACTCAAAGTTGTCTGAAACGTTTACTGTTTCTGGGGCTTGACCCCATAGAAGCTTTGTAGGAGCAGCTTATTTCTTTTCTCTTTTAAAGGAAAATAAACCAGAGAATGAGGTTTACTCAAAGGGAGGGAGTTGGCCACAGTCTGGAGAGACTTTTTAAAAGACAGTAAATGCCTAAGTACAGTAGAAATCTCTTTCTTCTCTCAGAGGCAAACATTCATAGTGAGGGAAAGCTTACCCAGAGCCTAGTGCATTAAGATCAAGATAACTGGGGAGGATTGCCCCTCCTAAGCAGGAGGGGGTGGGGATGGGGAGGTGTGTGTGTGTGTGTGTGTGTGTGGCCTTCTTCAGGAACCCTGGGCTCTGATCCCCTGGAGCAGATCACTTCCCTTCTGGCTCTAGATCTTCCTTGCAGTCAAGGGGAAGCCAGCTCAGCTGCTTTCAGAAGCCTAGATGAAAGGGCCTATGTGAACAGGCCTTGCGATATCTGCTTAGGCCTTCATGAAATCCTCCTGCTGTGTCTGCCATATCATTCACCCTCTCCACCAGGCCCCGCCTCTGCCACCAGCAGCTTGTCACACTACAAAGAGAGTTAGACTTTCTAGGAGAACCAATGGCAGCAGCATTTCCCCCTACCCCTCACCTTCCGCCACCTCCTTATGCCAAGCAGATATCAGAACAAGATTATCTGGGGGGAATGCTGGGGTGCTAGGGCTCTGAGGAGGTACTAGGAGCCTCTGGCAATAACCAGGCACTATAACCCGGTCTGGTCCAGGTCGGGGGTGATTCCAACCTCCCTGATGGCCATGGAGCCAGGCTAGACCAGAGTCAGGCATGGCATTAACAGTCAGGGGCCCAGGGATTCCACATGAGAAACAAAGGGTTGGGAATATGCACACACACAAAGGTCCTTTGAGAACCAGTAGTTCTTCTCGCTGTACTAGAACCATGGATGATTTTTTGACCAGACCTGTGATTTTTTTCACAGAGAGGAGATACCTGTAGTCTTTAACAGGGGCCTGGAGCAACATCACACAGTCAGTCCTCTAGCATTTATGAAGCACCTACTATGTGCCTGGCACTGTGCTAAATGCTGAGGATATAGAGAAAGGGAGAAGCAATCCCTGCTTTCAAGGAATTCACAGTCTAATGGAGGATTCACCACCAAACAGCTAAGCATAACAAAGCTACAAATAGGACATAGGGAAAATGACCCTAACAGGGAAGCTACAAGGTAGACCCTCTAGATGCCGGGCCACTCTGCCTTTCCTTAAGGATCATAACCATGTCTCCCTTTTACGCAGCACCAGCTCAAGGTTTGCACTTGGGACACGTTACAGAACCATTGAGGTTCACTTGCACAGATAACACTTAGGTAGTATTGTCATCGATATTTTTCTGACAAGGAAATGGCTCAGAAAGGCTAGCAGGTTTGTCCAGGGGATTTTGCCTGAAAGGATCCCCCTCCTCAGCTCTGCCTGGTGGAATTCCTTCCTAAATTCAAGACCTCAGTGGCACCTTCCACATTTGGGCCCTTAACCTTTTTTTTTTCCTGGACCCCTTTGGGGGTGGTCTGGTGAAACCCATAGACTTCTTACAATTAAATGCAGAAAATGAAATACAGCAGATTACAAAGTAAACAAATAATATTGTAATACAATGATCAAGACATTAAACAAAACAAAACAACTGTTGGGACCCTGGGTTGAGAGTCTCTGTTAGACAAGGCCTGGACTTGACCACCTTGTTCCCACATCTGCCCTGCACTCATTTAACACAGTCTGTTTGCATTGATACATTTCATGTTGTATCCCTGTCCAACTACAATGGCTCTGAAGACCTGTTTTGCTTTTTGTCCTGGTGTACTCAGCACATAGTAGGCACCTCATAAATATTTATTGCGTTAAAATAGAATGTGAGCAACTATCTTCCTGATTACACGTCCAGCTCCTAGGCAGCATCAAGCTGACTACCAGGGATCCTAATCACCATCTTTTCAACATGGACTCACTCTTCTAGGCTCTAGCACTTAGCACATCGACCGACTGACGCAATGCAAGGTTGGGAGAGATCCAAGGAGGTATTTCAGCAGCACCTTCTTCCACACAAGGAGTGGAGTGGGGTGGGGTGTGTTGCAAGCACAGGGGAAGAAAATCAGACCAAGCAGGTTTGCAGCTAAACCCCAAATGGGCCTCCCTTTGAGAGTAGGAAGCTGAGGCCAGGGATATCAGCTATTGGTGGGATGTTGCATTTACTGACACTTGGATCTTCCTTTGAATTGTCTGTTTGTTTAACTGAGAAGCAGCGTACTCATGGGACCAGAGCTCTGGACTCGCTGTTTCCTAGCTTTGCTTCAAATACTGGATCTGTCCTTTACTAACTAGGTAACATGGAGCAAGTTTCTTCCCTTTAAGAACATCAGTAATAACACTTTTGTTTTTAAACCCTCAGTTTTCCCTCCTCTAAAATGGACTGGAAGTAGAAGAGGATTTTCTATCTCCGAGACCTAGTGAGGCTCAGTGAGAAAGGAGCAGGGCAGAACACTTTGTCACCTTAAAACACTATTTAACTGTAAGCAATTATACTAATTGCTGCCCTCATTAGCTGTTCTTAGCATAGCCGTAGTGTTTGAAGAATCCCTATTAATCCAACAGGCCTCTGGTGACTCATCTGCTCGCTAAGTCAGGCAGATCCCATGTGATGTGTGTTCCCTCTTGGCTACCATTTAAAGAGACCATTAGGAATACATCAAGGACAGAGATATCAGAACAGGCATAATCTTCAATACAATTGGCTCACTTGTTAACGGACATGACATGTTAGGAGACTTGCTGAGGAAGCAGTGAAGTGACAAGATGAGCGACTGTGGGCAAGTCATGTTCTGAGCCTCAGTTTACTCATCTGTAGTGAGATGAGCTTGAGCTAAACGGCCTCTAAAGATGCCTTAAGCTCTAAATCTATGATCCTATGAACCAGAAGCCCAGTCTAGTGGCACACCTTGTGGTGTAGACATTCCATACCATTAAACAATGAAGCTGACCTCATGAATGCTGGCAGAGTGGACAATGTATCTCGATGGGAGCAAGACTAGTCAAAGCTTCCCTTAAATATCTGCATGAATAACAGTACATAAATCGATCTCTTGCCCTCTGTCTCTCTGTCTCTGTCTTTGTCTCTCTCTGCCTACACACACACACTCACATATATGGACACACATATCTATGACATATCTTTTCACTGTCATATTATTATAACTACAAAGAACAATTATATTTTCATACATGTATTTATATAGCCATATGTATATCCCCTACAATCTAAGATCTATATTGTTATAGCTATTATAATATTATCATAAGCTTATGCTTACATGTGTGTTTATGTACATGTAATCTCTAATCTAATATCTATACCTATATCTATATTTGTGTATATATTCACATATACACGTATGAGCATATATTAGAGATCAGTCATCTACAATATAATCTCTCTCTCTCTCTCAGAAATAAATTCCATTTGGGTCCAGTCAAGGCCACTAATGTGTAATGTAGAAATTGACTGACCAGTGTCAGCTTTGGTGACCATACAGGTGTTTGTTTTCAGTTGATGACCAAGGACTAAATTGGTTTAAGGAGAAAGGACAACATACACAGGAGAGAAGTGGCAGGATGGAATATAGAATCAGAATAAATGCTTTTAGAAAAACTGTGGAGAATTTGAATTATTAGATGAAGACCTGCATGAATTGATGTGAAGCAAAAGAGGTAGACCCAGGAGGAAAATGTGCATAATGATGATACTAATGTTTACAAAACAAAGTTCCCCCAACACCTCTGAACTCATATAATGAGCAGTATTGGATCCAAAGAACAGATGATGACAGATACCAAATGTGCCAGGCACAAAAGATGTATTAACTGGTTTTGCTTGAATATTTTTTTCTTTGTGTAGGAGTGGGAGTTGTTGAGTTGATCAATTATCCCGTCCTCCTTAGTATAAGTGGTACGAAGCTGTGCCCTGCTACCTTAAGAGAGCAAACACAAGCCACAGGATGCACCTGAGTGATGTTGTAGGATTGGTTGATGAAACTTGGTCATGATCTGTTGGTCATATATCAAAATGGACAGATTTGAGTATGTGGCAGCTTAAGATGAAAGCCTTTGAGCCAAGTTCATAAGAAAGAATCACTTATAGGAAGTGGCCTCTTTATATTTTTCCTCAGTTTGAAGAGGACCTTGAGCAAATGTCCAGTGTTCTGAAGGACTGGAACTTTTTCACTGTCATCCTAGAATCTGGCCAGTAGTAGTTGGTGACAGTATTTTCACTGGGAACAGAGTACAGGTTGGATGCAATATGGAAAGACACATTCATGCCTCTAAAAGATTCATGCCCACCAGAAAAAGCTCCATCATACCAAATGGGAAATTCATGATCATCTCCATGCAGGGTAGAGAGGACTTCAAGTAACCAAGTCTGAACCTTGAGTTCACTTTTCTCTGGGCTCTCTTTGAATCCAGAATGTCACAGGCTTTGGGGAGGATGCTTTATATCAACTCTACTCACATAGCAAATATTCCCTTCTAAAATCTAATTGAGTCTGGCTAGCTAATTAATATCAACTGACACTCACATGGAAGCTTACGAACTCCAGTACAAGAAAGATCACCCCCAACCCTCAGGGCTACTCCTAGAACCTCAAGGAGAATTGTAGCAGTCAAGCTCTTGGACCAGACTATACAGTGCAAATGGGAGCTGGGAGTAGTTCCAGAGCTCCACTCCTCATGAAAGAGGGTCTAGAAAGGCCTAAATGGAGGTCAAGGTCATGTAGGAATACTCTCCCTCCACCCCCCACTTGTGACTTCACTGGAATGCGAAATTTCCCATAAGAATTATTCAATCTGCTAATGCTAATTCTCAATCATTCTGTAATTTGTATTCTTTGGGCCACAGAGAGGTAAAGTAGTTTTGTCAGAGGCAGGACTTCCTGACTTTTAGACTGCCTGTTTATGCACTATACCATACAGTTTCAAGTGCAAGGCTTATGATATAAAAACAAACATTTTTCATGCTTTATAAAAATAGAATGAAAGACAAGGGAACCATATTAAGAACTGAAATGAGACAATCTTTCTAATTTTTGATACAAAGAAAAGGGTGATTTCTTCAATGTATAAGCCCATAGGATTGACTTTTATTTCAGAACAAACACCCAGAATATATTGTTGAAGGGCAGGTTTGTGGACATATTGGGCAAGAATTCAATGATCACTAGAAGTCTATCATGGCTTCCTTAGAAACATATCCTTGACTAACAAAGCTCATTTTCTTTTTACATAAGGTTACTCAACTAGTAGCTAAGGGGGATGCTGGAGAAAGATTTTCTTTGGGTTTCATTTGACAGTCTCTCCTCTTATCTTTGTGGTCAAGATAGAGACATGGATGGCATGATAATATGGTCAAATCAATTTCAAACAGCAACAGGGGTGGCTATTAATATTTTGATGTCATATGAAAGCAGATCTCTAGTGTTGCACCCCAGGAATCTGCCTGCTTTTGGTTTTGAGCTGTTTAGTATTTTAACCATAGACTTGAATGAAGGTATAGATAGAATATTTAATAAAATTGACATGCAACTGGGAAGAAGCTGAGATGGGAGTCGACAGATTCAGGAGGTCAAAATAAGGTCGTATTCACAATGCTTTGCAAACTGGAAAACATTAACAATATAATTGCCAATTATTAGGAAGAATGTGTGCTGAAATTGAATAGAGATGATGTTAAATCTTACACAGGCTCAAAATATCAATATACAAAGAGTTTCTAGACAATATTTTGGGACAATTTGAGGGTTTTCATTCAACAGGAGCCAATGTCATCCTACAGTGTCACATGACAGAAGCCAAAAGTGAATGTATCAGAAAGACATGCCATGCAGGACAAGAGAGGCAAGAGTCCTACTGTACCCTGCCCTGACCAAACCACTTCTAGAATATTGTGTTCATCTCTATGTACTACATTTTAGAAAAAAATGATGGCAAAGTAGAGAGGATCCAGAAGAAGGAAACCTGCTTAGAGAAGGGGTCTAGAGATTGGACCATCTGAAGATTTGATGAAGATTGGTAAGACTGGAGGTGGGAGGTGGGTGAAGATGGTAACTGTCTTAAAGTATCTAACTAGCAGTCATACAAAACAGGCATTCAATTTGTTCTCCAAGGAGCAGGAAGAGCCAAGATTAACGAGTGAACATTGTAACGATGAAGATTTATGCTTGATGTCAGGAAAAACCAAACCAAAACAGGCAGTGACTAGTTATCCCATCATGGAATTGACTGTCTCAAGAAGCCGTGAGTTCTTCCTCTTTGGGGGTCATCATAACAGAGATTGGATGATCTTCCATTAATGGATAGAGTAGTTGCATTGGGAATCCGGAAGTCCAAAATTTGATCCGTCCTCAGATACTCCCTAGCTGACCTTGGGCAAACCACTCAAACTCTGTCTGCCTCAATTTCTTTAATGAAAAAATGAGGATAATGATAGCCCCTTCCTTCTAGGGTTGGCAGGATCCAATGAAGCCTTTGTACAATTCTTAGCAAAGAGCACAGCAGTCCCTTAATAAATGCGGTGTTCCCTCTCAGCCTTCCCTTCCCTATGTGAAAGAAGGGATTTTTTAAATCTAAAAAAAACAGACTCACTACTCTTTGAAACTTGCCAAGGGTTGAGATTCTGTCTCTTGGTAGCTTTTTTCCCCTTCCTTTGCCCATTAACAAGTCATTTCTGGAGCATATGGAGAGTCTTCTCCATGGTGGTTGCCACGCTGTAGTACCTAGTATAATTTGCAAGTGGGGATCTGCACTGGTGGAGGGAGTTTCCACATTGCAAGTTATCTATACTAAATAAATCACAGGTCCATTACAAATAAATGAATAACTTAATAAAAAAATGAATTTGAGTGACTCAACCATGAACTCCAAGTCTAGGAAGACAAAACCATGCACATAATGGATCATATTTAATGTGGGTGAATGGACCTTGTAGTAAATAAACTTACGTTATCAGATGGATTATGTTTACAATGAATGTAATTGTTTCCTCCTAGGACCTCCATTTTAAAGAGAATTCCCAGGCCAGCCATGTCTGCATTCCTCACTCTCCAAAGGTTTCATGTCCTGCTCTAACATATAATACCCTTTTTTAGGCTCCCTTTTATGTGCTTTTCCTCATTAAAATGTAGGCTCCTTGCAGGAGGTGACTGTCATTCTTTCTCCTTGAATGTGCATTCCCATCAGTTGGCACTGTGCCTCCCACATAGGAAAAGATGATCACATTTGATAACTTTACAAGGGTATTTTTTTTTTGGCATGAAGCATGTTTTCTTATCTGGTGATTACATTAACCCTTCTTCTACAAGATACTTATAGGTAGAGCTCAAAACTAGAAATGATTGTGCCTCTGGCAACTTCACTTGCCCTGTTGGGTATGACCAAGTTCAGGAAAAAGTCCAGTCCTATGTATAGCCCTAATGGGGCAGAGGTGACCCAGAAGAGAATCTGACTCTTGTCCCCTCAAAAAATTGGTGAGGGGGCAAATTGGTGGTGTAGGTCAGTGGATGACATTGACAGATCACACAGCACTGAGGAGAAAAGCCTTCTCCTCTCCATCAACACCCTGGGATAAATTGCTAGTCACCAATATCACTTAATAGTTCTGTTTATCAAAAAAGCAAACAAGAAAGAGGTTAAGGAGGTAAATAAAACTCTAGATAAGGTAGATATGATAGATCTTTGGAGAAAATTGAATGGTAATAGAAAGGAATATACCTTTTTATCAGTGGTACATGGAACATTTACAAAAATTGACCATGTACTAGGACATAAAAATCTTACAATCCAGTGCAGAAAGGCAGAGATAATCAATGCATCCTTCTCAGATCATAATGCAACAAAAATTATATGTAACAAAAGGCTACGGAAAGATAAAGCAAAAATCAATTGGAAACTAAATAATCTACTCCTTAAGAAGGAATGGGTTAAAGAAGAAATCATAGAAACAATCAACAACTTCATTCTAGAGAATGACAATAATGAGACAACCTACCAAATTTTATAGGATACTGCAAAAGCAGTTCTTAGGGGAAGTTTTATATCTTTGAATGCCTACATAAA
>CM053771.1:550775219-550822978 GCA_028658325.1 Potorous gilbertii | reverse complement strand
AACCAGGAGAACTTTGTGCACAGCAACGACCACAGTGTGCGAGAGGTTTTTCTGGTAGAAGTGGAACTTTGTAATAACACAAGAACTTACTGGAAAAAAAAAATCCCAATGGTGGTATTCTAAGGCAAAATATCTTCCACACTCAGAGAAAGAAATATGGAAGTCATTCGCAGAATGTAGCAGATCATGTTTGTGTGTGTGTGTGTGTGTGTGTGTGTGTGTGTTTTAGTGTATTATGTTTTGATTTGTTATATGATTTCTTCCATTTATTTTAGTGCAACTACATAGCATAACTGTAGTGAAAATGTGCTCAATAGGAAAGTATATATAGAACCTATACAGAATTGTATGCTGTCGTGGGGAGGGAGAGGAGTAGTGGGGGGAAGGTGTGGAGGGGATAAAATCTTAATTTTAAGGAAGTGATTGTAGAACATTTAAAAATCAATAAATGAAAAAAATTTTTAAAAAAGCAGAAGATTCTTAGTTGAGAAGGACAACACCAAATCCTTTGTCCCCTTAACTTCCCCTCAACTTTCTTCAAGAGTCAATTCAGATCTCTCTTTTTGATGAAGGCCTTTTCTGACCGTTGTACCTAACAGTGCGTCCAGGTCTTAGAGCATTTTCCAACTACTTATTCTGTACGTATGTGATTGTTTTTCGTGTCTGTCATACCCATAATAATATGACCCTCTTGAGGGAATAAGACTTTAATACCTTCCTTTGTATTTTTCATCCTTAGCTCAGTGCCTGGAACACAGGATACTCATGATAAATGCTTGTTGACTGACCCCAAAATTGGATTGTTCTTAAGATGCCCAACATGGGAAACTATTCAATTTCCCACATATTTCCAGGCCTTCAGTTTTAATTTACATACAAAAGAGACTACACATACTAATAAAAGTATCAATTCAATAATTCAATGGGGAGGGGAGAGAGAGATGGGGGGTGAGGCAGAAGGGAGAGGTAGAGAGGGAGATTGTATGATCTGTTGACCTGGTAGCCTCCAGTGCTTTTTTCTATCAAGCACCTTCCCATGTTGAGAATACACAAGGACTGGAACAGAAATCATCCTACCTGATACCTGAGAATTAACCTAAAATGTGGCATAAAATCAAGAGGCCTTCACCAGCTCTATTGTGTACAAAAGAGGTCCAAGAAATTTAAGAAAAATGTTAAACTTAAGTTGGATTTGAGACATTAGTTGGAATCCTGGCTCTGCTACTTAGCATTCATATGATTTTGAATAAATCACTTCCGTTTCCCCAGGCCTCAGTTTCTTCAAGTGTTTTTTAATGGGGGACTGCACTGAATGAAAGCTGGACCACTTATCTGAGCCACTTTAACTTTCAAATACTCTGATCCTGGATTTCTTTCCAAAACAAAAGACTGGCTGAATGAAAACAAGGAAACTCTTTAAAATAAGATTTAACTAGAAAAAGCAACATTCCAATCCCCTATAAAACACTAGAAAGATCCCACTCCCACCCCCACTGTCCCCAGCCTTCAATCCATGTAGAAAAACATTTGGTTCAAGTTGTGTTCAGGGCTAAAACCCAATCCTGCCCCCTTTATGATGCCTTTGAAATGAAGCAGTCTCAGAATTAAACCTAAGCATGACTCACTAGCCCTGGTGCTTTAAAAGGGCGGGGTTAGAGAGGAGCAAGGAAGTGAAAAAAGCCCCTTCCTCCAAAAAAAAAAAAAGACCATTAGACATTGAGAAAAAAGACTTGACACATTTGCTGTCTGTTGCCACCATGATCTCTAAGATCTCAGACAAGGACTCAGGACTGTTTTAAGATTCCAATGTAGGAAGTGTGAAAACTTGAGATTTGACTTTATCTATTTAAAGCATAAGTTCTTAACTTGGGTTCCATTGGTGTAATTTTTTAAAAAATATTTTGAGAAGTTTATTTCAGTGTAATCGGTTTCCTTTTTCATTCCATTTAATGCTTTTAAATTCAGCATTTTGAGAATGGGCCTCCTTGACTTTTCAAGAGTGCCAGAGGGATCTATCACACAATGTAGTTTAAGAACCTTTGCTTTAAAGGAGAAAAGGAGGGGAAAAAATCATCCATGTCCTATATTATCCCCAAATTACTGTGTGGTTTGAGTTTTTTGTGGGGGGATGGAGGTGGTGGAGACAGGATGGTATCTGGAGGGCTGATATCTCTGATGGATGAGTAGAAGCTGTATAAGCCCAGACATACATTCAGACAACGAACAGTATCTTGGTGCTACAAAAAGCTTGAAAAAAAAAGGAGAGGATTATCATGAACTGATTTTGATGGGTTTTTTTCTTTGTTTAGATGAAAAGTGACTGTCTTTTTCCTTTTTACCTTTTCTGTGAATGTAGAGCTAGGAGGAAATCATTCCCAAATGATTTCTTCTTTAACAAACAAAACGAAAAACACCCCATGATTTATGCATTTTTAGCAAAGGTTAATTTTCAAAAGAAATCTGAATTAGGAGACAGTCTGTGGAAAGACATTCCTCCAAACTGGTTAGACAAGAAATTGTTTGGGAGAAGAGTGCCTGGGGGTACTTTGGGCAGATGTGAGCAGGGCCTATTGGAAGAGGAAGGGGGAGGACAGCACCAGTGGCCCCTCTCCTTTCACCAGCCCAGACAGTATTCACATGAATGATGACTCATCTTTCTTGGTCCCTTTTCCCTGTGGAAAGCCCTGATTAGGAAGAATTCATCTCCTCGATTTAAAAATCCACTGCCTTTTGTGTTGGGTGTCTATGTGTGTCTTTTCCCTCCAAAGGGAGGTGGGAGAAACAATGTAACAGAAGGTTAAAATGAATCTTTTGGACAATTAGGAAGAAAGTCTTGGGTCTCCACAGAACAAGTTTTACCCAAAGAACCATTAGCCAGCTCCTAAACATGTTCTCAAGATATGTAGGCCTAGGGGTGGTACAGAATATTGAGAACCCAAGATATTCTAGACCACAGAGACCTGTAGAATTAGTCTAGGAAGTAACTTGAACTCAGGACTTTAAACTAAAACTAATTGTTTGCTTTCATCTGGTACCGCCAGATTACTCTCTTACACACAGTGGGTCCTCCCTAATAAATGCTTGTTGAATTGAATGAAGGACTTTTTTATAGAAAGGAAGGAAGGAAATGGGTAAAGAGAAGGAAAAGGCAAAGAAGGAGAAGGGGGACGGGGGAGAGAGGAAAGAGAAGGGAGGAAAGAGAAAGAAAACAATGTTCAGGCAGATGTTTGGGGATTACTGGAATTAAGGAAACCTCTCCATTTTTTTTTCCTCCTTTCAAGGGAGAAATACAGAGAGTAGGAGAGTCTTCTATTCCTGTCATCAGGAAGTAGAATTCATGGTTTGCTAATAAAGCTATAGTTGGGGAAAATCCCATGACACCCCACCCAGTCACCTCCAAATGAGATGAATTTTTTGAAGCCAATTTTATAAAGTCATATAGTGTTAATTAAAAAACAAAAATCAAGCTGCCTGTCTAAATAGGAATCCAAAGCATGCAACTGCGAATTAAAATGGAGGGATCTTTTTTTTTGTCTACGAGTTTTGCCTCATTGGGTTGTACTTCAGTCTCCACATTTGTGACAGTGAGATGATAAAAATGATATATCCAAGCACTTTACCAGGGTGTGGTGTGGAATGATGAATGCTAGCTATCGTGAGCTTTCACCTTTGTAGAATGTTTATTTACAAAGAGAAAGCCTTCGGAGCTATTGTAGGCTGTTAAAGAAGTCTCTTGATTTAGCATCTCGAAGGCCATTCATAGACAATGGTGACCAAGGGTGCTTTGGTTTAGATATCACAGTACAGGGCCAGCATCCAACTAGCTTGCAGTATAGACACCTTTGCTCAGAAAGAAGGCTGTGGGCCATGACTATACCATCAGAACAACCAAAAGTTCATGAAAAAGCTTGACTCAAAGTAAATTTCATACATGTATACACACATACACACACACACACAGACTATAGATCTATACACACATATTTTTGTGCAAACACACACACCCATACACAGGAAGAGAAAAGGGTAATGGGTCGAGAGGAGAAAAACGTCATCCTCAAGACGTCCAAAGCCCGACACACCCATGAGATTAGTAATAACCAAATTACCCTGACACCGAGGCTTCGTCCTTGCACTGAGAAGCATTTCTTTCAGTCTCTGCCCACCCATGCCTCTACCATCCTGCCTTAAGCTGCCGAAGAGGCTGGTGAGCACAGAGGTGCCCAAAATGAACCTTCAGCCTCACTTATTGCAGAGGCCAAACCAAGCTGTAGCCAGGAGGATGTTTTCTCCTAGGTGCAAGCATCCACTCATGAACTGGTAGAAGGTATCTTCAAAGGTATCCCCTTTTCTTTTACTTCCAAGTCAAGTCAACAAGTATTTATTAAGACCTACTATGTGTCAGGCATTGTGCCAAGAGGTGAGATGCAAAGAAAGGTGAAAACATGTTCCTGACCCTCAAGGGCCTCACATTTTAATGAGTAAGACAAAGTACAAACCACAACGAACATACAAGACATAGAGGCTAAATGAGAGGCAGCTCCCTCAAGGAAGGGACCAGCATCGAGGGGCTCAGGGAAGGCTGCCTAGGACAGTCCGAATTTGAGCTGAGTCTTAGAGTCATGGAGGTCAAAAGGTGGAAGTGTCTTTAGAGGGAACTTTCCTAGCTAGAGGAAGACACTTAACAGGCAATAGATCATCAAACACACGTTTTACCAGGCACTCTAGTGGAAAGAATATTACATAGTGACAGAACAGAGTTCTGCCTTCAAATCTGGTCACTCCCATTCCTTCCACCCTCCTTACTTGGATTGTTTCCTCTGCTCGTCTCCAATGCCTGGGACCCTCTTTCTCCACCTTTCTGTCTCCTGGCCTCCTTGGCTTTCTTCAAGTCTTCGCTAAAATCTCACCTTCTACAGGTTCGTGTTTCCCTTAACTCTATCATCTTCTCCCTATTGGTTATTTCTAACGTATCTTCTATGTTGACTTGCTTTTATTTCTTTTTACATAGTTTGCATGTTGTTCCCCCATTAGATTGGAAAGTCCTTGAGGACAGGGACTACCTTTTGCCTTTCTTTGTATCCTCAGCACTTAGCTTAGTGTCTGGCATACAGCAGGTGCTTAATAAATGCTTATTGACCGACTACCTATCTGTACACTTCTCTGTGACTAAGCTACTTCCTATTTCAAATGGGAATAATAGGAGCCCTTTTCTCTGCAGTTGGTGTAAGAACCAAATGAGATCCCATACCTGGCCAGTATTTGGCAAACTTCAAACATCTATATAAATATAACTTTATTACTATGACTTTTGTTATAATAACTATTTTAAATGGTTATTGGAAAGAACTTTGGGTCATAACTAAATAAATCCAGGTACAGGAAAAGATTTAGATTTTTTTTCATATCTGTAGCTTTGTGTAGAAAAAAGAAGCTGGTATTTCAAAGCTTATGCCGTATCTCATGACATTATCCAAAAAGTCTTGAGATTCAATTTAATATTGCATCTATTCATTACAGAAAGGGTGTGTATGTGTTAGGGATGGGGATTTGCATGGTGTTAGGGATGAGAAGGGCTTGCAAAGAGACATCATCTAAATCTTAGCAGTGAGTCCTAATAAAAGCTGGCTGGATTTTCAAGAAGGGAGGCAAAGGCAGCATCCCTGTGGCCCCTCAGTCAAGTTCCAAGCTTCTGTTTGTCTCTTTTCCTGCTCCCTTCTCCTTTCCCTGAGTACAGATCCACAGAGCCCAGAGAATGTCTTAGGCAGCTCTGCAGAGGTTAGACTCAAGACAGGTGTGCGGCCCAATTGCCCCAGGGCTCTTATTTCTGAGACCCCCCTCTCCCCCTTCCTCCCCCTAGGAAGGAGGAGGACTTCTTTTCAAAGGAGAGCCAGCACTACAGACGCCTGCCCCCAGGCAGCACATTCCCCACCAGCCCAAGCGGCAGGTTACCCAAACTCCAAAGCAAAAGGCAAACAGCCCCTCTCTAGGGAGGGGCTGCCACCTGTCAAGTGATGTTTGTGAATTTCCAGAAAAGAAAAAAAAATGGAGGGAGAGGGGAGAGTCTTTTGTCCCTTTCTGTGAAGCAACCTGTTTGTTCAAGGTCTGAAATGCATACTTGGGCTTCAGGTGAGGTCCCTGTTGGGGAACAAAGCCTTGGCAGCAAGTTCTTGTCCAATTGGCTCCATTATGGGAATGGAGGGGCGGTGATGATCAGAGAGGTAGCCAGTCAGATAAGAGGGACACTCAAGTGACTCTCTGCCACCTCCTGGGCATTCCCCAATCACTCGAGATAAGCCCCAAACCCACTTCCCATCACCTAGAAGACAGGAGGCAGAGACATCCTCTGAAGCCCTTCTAGCACATAGAACACTAGACTTCTACTCAGAAAGATATGGGTTAGAACCCTGCCTCAAATCTGCCCTAGTTGGGAGACCCTGGCAAAGTCCTTAACTTCCTGGACTTCAGTGTCCCTGTAAACCATCCTCAGCATCTTGTAAAATGAGCCACTTCATTGGACTTTATGACCACTAAGGTCTAGTCCATCTCTCAATTTCTGGTCCTGTCAAGGCTGCAAGGCTCGTCTCCAAAGCATCTCCTCTGTTCACTGCCCAATCCCATCTCAATCCAGGAGTTAGTCCCTTCTCCCCTTCATCTTCCCCTCCATTGGTCTGTGTCTCTCTGGTGTTAATTGTCACAGACTCTTAACTCACTGTAGGTATGTAGGCATTTGAGGGCATACTCCATATCAGAGAAGTGTCAAAGTACAGCATGTGGTGGGGAATGGCAGCCTGGCATACTGCACTACCTCGCTCATAGTAGGGACTTAATCCTTGCCAAATGAAAAGGATTAAATGACCCGTCACCTGTGGTTCATACAGTTGTGTGTCCTTGGGCAAGTAATGTATCCATGTACCAGACAACTCTTGAAAAATACAAGTTACAGAAGAGATGCTATTTGCTGTTGGTGGAAGGAGGTCCCCACACTGGGGCTGTATGGTGATCTGCCCCATATCTCCTAAACAAAACAAAACGAAACAAAAAGCATCCTTCCTATTACTTAGAATAGCGTTTTGTAAATAAAGGAGATTCAGTAAGTCCTTATGGAATAAATGGCACAGAGAGATCCATGGTCATTGGAATCTCTGCCATACTCCTCTAATATCTGTTGTAGTTCAGTTGCATTACTAAAGTCATCCATTGACTGAGCTCACACCCATTTCTTTTTCAGAAAAACTCATCCTTTGGTACAGGGAGTAGAGAATCTTTGGGTTTTGCAAAGGAGCATGGTTCATCTTGGTTGTGCTCAGGAAATATCGGGCAAGTACCAACCTGACAGTTGCCAAAATCAAGGTAAAAGGGGAGAGGTCAAAAGGAGGTAAAGTTGGGAAAGAGCTCACAGCGTTCTTGGTGTGTTCAAGACCACAGTGCGGAACCAGGAAAGGGCCTGAGTCAAATGTTGACAAACGGGAAACGTTTTTTTGGCTGAACAATCCTTTGCCTTGCTCTCCATGCTCTCATCTCCACCAAGATTTCCTTCCCTCTATTTCCGTGGATATTAGTCTAGCAGGAAAGATTAGAGCCTAGAAAGAATTGGAAAGCTGTGTCTGGGGGGCTCCGTAATTACACTGCTCCTTGTCATTAGGCTCAAAGTCGCTGATTTCTTAGAAATGAGCTTCCGCCATCCGCTAACTCAGTGTAATTATCTCTGTTATCTTCAAAGGTCAACGTGTGCTCAGTCACACAAACACATAGGCCTAAGGCTGAGAAATAAACCATAGCCATAGGATGTTAAAAAACAATCCCATTCTAGATCATGACCCACAGCCCTAGACCAGGATTCCTTTCATCTTGGATAAGTGAAATTCATCTTGTTGTTCAGGTGTGTTCAACACTTCATGACCCCATTTAGGGTTTTTTCTTCTGTGCAAAGATAAGTGCCCTTTTCTTTTCCAGCTCATTTTACAGATGAGAAAACTGAGGCAAACAGGTTCATATGATCTGCCCAGAGTAATACAACCAGGAGACGTCGGAGGATGGATTTGAACTCACCAAGATGAGTCTTCTTTGCATCAGTTCCAGTGCTCCAAGCGCTGGGCTGCCTCACTGCCTAAAGTCACCTTAGGGTCTGGGAAAAGATATTTGCTCTGGAGACTAAGGTCTGAGTTCAAATTGCATTTTCCTCTTTCTAGATGAATGACTTGGAGCTAATCATTTCTCCTCACTGGCCCTTAGCTCTCTCTTCTATAAAATGAGGAAATTGGCCAACATGGCCGGAGGAGGTGTACTTTTCTATGTCTGATCCAATAACCTTATGATCGAAAGCCAAAGAAAGGTCCAGTCACCATGTTGTAAACTGGCAAGTCTGTTTAACTGGAGGCATCATGGGAAAGAGAATAGAGGGTTGCTTTTAGAGGGCTTACATTCAAATTCTGCTATGTGCGACCTTGGACAAGTCACTCCCTTTCTGTTTTCATGGAATTAGACTAGAGGGTGCTTCATCCTGAATCTAGAGTCAAGAAGATCCAAGTTCATTTGGACTAAGACACTTCTTAGCTGTGTGAGCAGGAGCAAGTCACTTAACTTCAGCTTGCCTCAGTTTCTTAAACTGTGACATAGGGATAATTATAGCACCTACCTCCCAGTGTTGTGAGAAATAAATAAGATTTGTGAAGTCTTTAGCACAGTGCCTAGCACTGAGTAGGTGCTTAATAAATCTTTTCTTCCTTCCATCCCTACTTTCTTCATTCCTTTCCTCTCTTCCTTCCTCCCTCCCTCCCTTCCTTCCTGTGCTAGCTATGACAGCATATAGGAGAGATGGAGACCATTTGCTGGTGACTTGGTGAGGTTATGAGTTTAGTCAACTGGGAGAATGTTGGTACACTTGAAAACAACAGGAAAATTAAGAAGTGGAGGGATTTTGGGGGAGTGTGGTGGTAGAATATAATGAATTATCTTAGAGAATTCTTTTATTGAGTTTTGAGGTGCTTATAAGCACTTTAGCTTGAGATGAGGCAGCTAAGTGATTCAGTAGACAGAGTGCTGGATGTGGAGCCTGGAAGACCAGGGTTCATATCCTGTCTTGACACTTACTATGTGAACCTGGGCAGGTCACCTCATCCTGTTTGCCTTAGTTTTCTCATAAGTAAAACGAGCTGGAGAAGGAAGTGCCAAAACACTCCCATATCTCTACCAAGAAAACTCCAGATGAGATCAAAAAGGTCAGACATGACTGAAATGACTGAAACACCATATCTCCCCACAAGGAGCGTATCTTCTCTCCCCTTTTGAGCCTGATTTCGGCAAGGCAGAGTCCAACTCTTACCTAGCTTTATGTCAGTCCCAGGACTCTCAGGTCAGCTTGTAAATGGTAGGATCTGAAGTTGTTATGTCATTTTCAGTTCTGTCTGACTCTCCTGGACCTCATTTGGAGTTTTCTTGGCAGAGACCCTGGAGGGTTTTGCCATTTCCTTCTCCAGCTCATTTTATAGATGAGAAAACTGAGACAAACAGGATTATATGATCTGTCTAGGGTCACATAGCTAGGAAGTGTCAAGGCAGGATTTGAACTCAGGTCTTCCTGACTCCAGGTCGGGTGCACTATCCACTGCATTACTTACTTGTCCAAAGGATCCCATAACAGTTTGTTAAAAAGTCCAAATGTGCATAGATGCCTCAGAAGAGACATGGGAGATGTGCTTATCAACTGTCTATGTGACCCAAAGTTGATAGAGAGAACGGAGGGATGATAGAAGCCAGTCAAAAAGTAGATTTGGGATGCTTCTCTTTGAGGAAGGTTGTATCCTGTGCTAAGGTTTCCGAATCGCCCAATCGAATGGATGAAGGGCTTAGCTAGTGCTGTGAAAACTAGCCAAGGCCTTTAGCAGAACACAGCCTTCAATGGAATGGACAGTATGACCTGGCTGCTGATGAAGGGCAGTTGGGTACAGCCTGCTTTAGTGGAAACAGAGTGTCCGCAACAAGGTAGAGGTACCAGCGGTCCACGGTGCTCCCCAGCCCTGTGCTCACTTCAGAGAAGTTTCTTCTCAGGCAGTTATTGTCAAACTCGAGTGCCTCTGTCTGGGGAGTGTGTGGAGAAGATGCTGAGGGGTCTCGAAATCAGACTGAAGAATCAGGAAAAGGAACCAGCGATTGCTCATCCAGGGTGAGGGACTTAGAGTTCAGTCCTACAGCCCAAAAGAATATAGGCTGAAGCCAACCAGAACCTGTAAGGACTGTGGCCATACTTTGCTCCTGCCCCCAACTCCATGACCCATAGCATCAATACCAATGTATGGGACAGAGAAATATGAGGAAGACACTCACTTTGTCATTCACATTGTCTTCCATGGAAGCAAAGCATAGACATATTGATTTTGTGCATAGTTTATGGAGGGAAAAGTTATGTCAAAAGTTAGTCAAAATGAGATATGAATTCTTGGCTTCACAATTTTCTTTCCCCTCTTAAAATCTCTGACAAGACTTGTGGTGTCTACGGAATCATATTTCTTGAAAATTGGGCAAAAGCTTGGCTGAGTTCCCAAGTTTTGCACATTATACAGAAGCTAAACAGAATTTAGTCCCAAGATTGGAGGTTTTGCATAATCTGCAAAACTCAGCTACTTGGGTATGCTCTACGGGTGTATAAAAGAAGAAAGATCCATCCATATCGTACAGTGCGACAGGATGGTCTCAGAAGACCCTGCCTGGAGATGATACCAACGACTTCTAGACTGTGCATCTTTTGGCAGACCACAGATTATTGTAGCATTAGCTAATATTATGGTGGAAGTTTCCCATAGAGAAACAAAAGATGTCCCTATCCTCATCATTAAATAGCCACTGTCATAGGGAGGTTGCGATTGCTTGCATCTGGTGGTCCATCCCGAGAGCTTGGGTACAAATACTGCCCTCACACTGCATCCTAGAAGGAGGGGGAGATGGAGCCCACAAATCCACTCAAAGCTTTTTGGCCATAAGGAAGCTGGCTTATCCCTAAGCCCAGCAAAGGCTCTTCATGGAACTAGGGCAGAGAAAGACCATTCACAGTTGGGCAGCGCTACGTAAAGCTGTGAATCAGACCAAGAGAACTTGAGGTTGACTTTCCTCTAGCACTTTTTCTCCCTTCCCCAGGGCCTCAGGCTGAGCACAGTCCCACTTGGGAACCCTTTACTACTACAATGACAAATGTTAACTCTGGGTCTCATCCCTTTAGGGCCCTACTGGGGACCAAATAGCTAATTGAATAAATTACTTTTTCAATTCTAGATAATTTATTATGGTTGTACTGGCATGTCAGTCCCCCCAAATAATCTTTTCATTATAACTTTCAATGCCTTAACCAAAGGACCATTGACTCCAAGTGGGTCTTAGAGATAACTTCATAGTATAGATGAGGACATTGAAGCACAATTTAAGTGACTTGTCTAAGGTCACATACACACAGCATATTGCAGAGACAGGTTTGAACTTGGGTCTTTTGACCCAAAATTTGATGCTTTGTTTCCCATACCACATGGCATAATTTTTAGCACTGAAGCAGGACTCTGGGGGAAGAAATTTAAGGGTTGAGTACTCCATTCCCCTCATGCACAAAAAACAAAATAAAGATCATACCACACCTGGTGGTCATCTAGCTTTTTTGTATATGAGGTCATATAGTGGACATAGAAAAAAATATATGTATATATGTGTGCACGTGCACACATACACACACACATATACACACACACAAAGACAGAACCCTGATTTCAAACATTTATTTACCCAGAAAAGCCAAAGAGTTTAAACCATTACCAGCTAGTAACACTTCCCCATTATTGTTTAATTCAGAGATTAAACCACTAACCACCTAGCAGACAACATGGCACAAATTTAACATTGCCATCTCTACCTCAAATCAACTTAATCCTTTAGCAAGCCATTTATGAAAGCTGGAGGAAATAGGATAGGGGAATATCAGATGGTCATGTGTGGGTATGTGGCAGGGCAGGGGGTGACTTAATATAGATGTAGCCAGGTCTTTTGAGGATAAGAAGGTCTATAGGCAATAGTGAAGCCTAAAGCCTGGGGGACATACCTGTTTTACTGCCTACAAAATACCTTTCACATCCTTTGTCCACCCCTCCTAATATGAGCAATTGTCATTCTGTTTTCTTTGCTAGGTATCTTCAGGATAATATTTCATTTGCCTCTTTGGGGAGGGGGGGTAGGGGCAAAATACAGAGGCACACATCTGTATGTGGCAGACGTTAAATGGCAGAACTGGATATTTTCAAAGAAAAGTTGGTGGTGGGAATGGCAACCAGATGGACAACTGACAGCACACAGAAAGCATTAACATTTCTGGAATTGCCAATCAGGAGTCTGAAGCCCTTCCAGTGTTCTCAACAAAAGGAAAGATGGGAGAGGGATGGCTTGCATGGGAGCAGAGGGAATCAGAAGAGAGAGCACTTACATTTCACAGGGATGGGCCTTTGACCCAGGAAACAAAAGGATGAGGCAGGTTCTAGAGGAAAATTCTGTCAGTGGTAAACAAGCAAGAGAGGTGGTGGGGACCATGCCATTTTCCACAGAAGATGATGGATAAAAGCAGGTATGGACAGATCTCCTCTTGTCCTGAAAACCTCATTGGGTCATCCATTCTAGAGCTGGAAGGAATCTCCAAAGCCCTCCCATGCGGCTACCTCATTTTATAGAGGGAGATACCGAGGCCTAGAGTCATTAAAAGCAAGGTTTGATTCTGTTAGCTTCTGATAGCTGAGTCAGAACTATTTTCATCTTCCCCCTCCCCTCCCCCAAGTTACTTCTGACTTCCTAATGGATACTTACTGAGCATGGAATCTGTGTCTGGAGCTGGAGCTACAGAGATGACAAATGAGGCAGTTTTTGCTCTTTGGGAACTTGCTGGCAAATCTCAAGGATAAGAAACAGGCACATAAGAGGGCAGCCCAAGACAGACTGTGGCAAGTACAGAGGATAGTTCTAGACCCAATATTGGGGCAAGGAGAAGACAAGGGCTCCTCTGCTTCAGTAGAAGGAGTACCAACTCTGGCATTCTAGGTTCAAGTCTGGCTATTTGTGCCACCTTGTATTTCCTCTCTCTGGGTCTCAATGTCTTCATCTGCAAAATGAGCCTGATCCTATGGTTTCGAAGGTCACTTCTTAATCAGGGATCCTCATTTCAAGTCTTCCTAGTTCAGATCCCTGAGCTAGGATTTGGAGGGAGAGATATTTCAATACAGACAGAGAATGCTGGAGGCTTCAGGAATGATGACTGGCAGGAATATTCACAAAATGGTAGAAGAACTAATTTTCCAGTGGAATCTTGGTTTTCCTTCCTGTGATAACATTAATTAGAGCCACCACTACTTTTCTAAAAGTAAAGGGTTTATGCAAAGCCAAATGACCATTTACAATGCTGATCCTTCCAACATCCAATAAATGAAAAAGCATAGAATTCTTAGGGGCTGGGGAAAGCGACTGACCCTTTCATCACCATGGTCAAGACATAGTAGGTGGACTGAGAGACCCTAACCATGTAGCAACCACTGAGCTCAACACCAACAAAGGAAATCCATTTGATAGAAAAACCTCAAAGTCACCACCACTGACTCGATACCTCCCTGAGAGTCTTCTGGCTACAGGATTTGTGGTTGTAAACAGAAAAGTATGAAGTGTGCTGCCTGTGTGAAGGACTGACACGCGCATCCCTCCCTTACAAACCATCCCTACTTTGGTTAACAAGTAGAAAGCAAAAATACTTAGAAAGCACAAACGAGACTTCAGCCCCTTGTCTAACCACTAATGGATAGCGGAAATTCAGGTGTTATTGAATTGAAGGTGAAACACAGGACCAAGAAAACCCTTCAAGATGGAGACTCCTTTCTTACAAATTGATTGTAGAGAGTCGACTGCAGGGCATCTGCTGTCTCAATGTGAGGAACTTATAACCGCTGTGTTGCTGCTTAACCATGTAGTCACATAAATTACTCTAAAACGGATTATCTACATCACAATTTATCCTTCGTTATTAACCTAAACAATTATAACAGCACACATTTATGTGGCACTTTCTGCCACATGAACCTCATGATATTTCTGGACCTGAACTGAGATTTGAGCTGAGGGCACCCGTGTGGAATAAGAATGTGAGGTCTCGTTGGATTGTGCTGTTGACGATTTGTGCCTTTCTGGCACTTCGCTTCTCTCTCTGGGAAATGGGAGCCTTGGACCTAGGTAATCTGTAGGATTTTTCACACCTTTAACACTAAATCTTTTTTTTTTAACACTTAGTCCTATGTATGGTACTATTCCTTTCCATCTAGAATATGTGTCCTTACAAGTAGTGGGACATGTCGGATTCAGCATCAGGTGCTTACTAACTGGTGGACCATGAGCAAAGGCCTCCATCTTTGCTCTCCTCAATCTCCTCCTCTGTTGAATGTGGAACCAACGTTGCCCGAAGTGTGTGGATCCCGAGGTTATCAGGAGGCTCAAGTGAGATAAAGTTGGCTATGTGCTCTGCTAATGTTAAATTACCATGCGAATATTGGTTATTAGTAAAAATCATCTGGCCCCTGGGAGCTCATCCTTGCTTAGATCCCAGTTGGATGAGTAGAAGCCAATAGCAAAGGACCTGCCCCTCTCTACCACTCACCCACATTGGGTCACTCAAGTCGGTGTCCTGCATGCGGATACAATTCATGCTGATCTCAATCTTATTGGTGGCTCCATTTGCTGTAGGCTCATCCATAAAGTTCAAATCAATGGGCTGTACGGAGCATATTGGCCTAGAGAGGAGTCAAAAGAAAATAAAAATGAGAACATGCACACACACACACACACACACACACACACACACACACCAAAGATGAAGAAATCCCTATGATGTCTCATGGGTTCAAGCAGAAAAGAAACAGTATTTAATGTGAATTCTCCCACATGACATCTCTTAGGATGATCAAAAAATGTACTGGAAGGGAGGTCAAATCAATCAACAAATACTTCATAACACGGAACTGAGCAAAAAGGAAATGTTCCCTGCCCTCAGAAAGCTTACATTCTCTGAAATACACAAAAGTATATTAAGCAGGCCTAGACTTTGGTGATAGCTTCAATTTGAATATGCCCACCAATGATACTGTGGGCATGCCCACCCATCCTGAGGTAACACGGTCTTCTTCTTCTTTTTTATTTTTTCCATGACTATTGCCACCAGAACAGAAAGGAGCTGTGGAGGATGGGTGACCACATGAGATATTTTATCTGATTCATTCATCTTTCAATGGCTAAAGATTTCACAGAATGACTGCTCCAGGGGTCGTGAGTCCTGGTGTACTTAGAAACATTGTCCGAAAATCTGATGCTAGGATTGTATCTGAAAAAAAAAAGTCCATTCATCCATCTGTCCCTAAGTTTATCTGTTTGTTTATTGATAACATAGGGCCCAAGTCCAGGATCATTAACAGCCAATGTACCTATGCTTTGAAGCACAGTTCAGAGATCAAAGGTAGGTTATTTATTATTTATTTAGTATTTAATTTTCCCCAGTTACATGTAAAAACAATTTTAACATTTGTTTTTAAAACTTAAGAGTTCCAAATTCTTTTCCTTCTTCCCTCTCCACCTCCCATTGAGAAGCAAGCAATTCTACCTAGGTTATATATGTGTAGTCATGCAAAGCATATCCATAATACTCATGTTGTAAAAGAAAACAGAAAAAAAAAACCTCAAGAAAAATAAAGAAAGTAAAAACATCATATACTTCAGTCTGGATTCTGACACCATTAGTTCTTTCTCTGGGGACAGATAGCATATTTCATCCTAAGTCCTTCAGAGCTGTCATTGTATTGCTGAGAACAGCTAAGTCATTCATAGCTGATCATCTTACAACACTGCTGGTACTTGATCTCCAGCACATTTCACTTTGCATCAACCCAGGCAAGTTTTTCCAGGTTTTTCTGAGAACATCCTGCTCATCATTCCTTGCAGTATAATTCTATTCATTATAATCACATTCTTCAACTTGTTCAGTCATTTCTCAATTGATGGACATCCCTTTGATTTCTCATTCTTTACCCACAGAAAAGAGATGCAAGATCAGAGTTTTTAATGAGAGCTGCACACAGCTTTAGAGTGGATCCTGGAGTACCTTCAAGGACTGTCATTTTTCTCCTTTAACTCTTTAGAAAGCTGGCAGAGCAAAGCAGTAAAGGAGAAATTGAAGGTTAAGCCCAGTGAAGTGGAAACCAAAATGGTGGTACCATTGTCCCCTTTTGAAACGTCAAGTTTATAATATCTCAATATCCTGCTTCCCAGCACAATGCCTGGCACATAATCATTGCCTAAGAAATGCTTGATGATGGATAAATGATCCTACATTCATGGAAGACCCTTCCCTAGGAAGAAATGCAATGTATAGTATCGTTGAGTGGAATGCCAACCTGTGATTCTGGATCTGACTGCTTGAGATGATGGGACAAAGCTCCTTCTCACCTCTTTTCCTCCTCCCTAACTTACTCTGCTAGCTCCCAGAGGGCAGGTACTCTCTTTTGCCTTTCTACGTGTACCAAACACAGTGCCTGGAGCACAGTAGTTGCTTAGAGTTGTTGAACCAATGACATCATAGAGTGATGTCTTGACTCCTGCTTTAAGTGAGGCAGACCTTCAGAAAGTCATCAGCCTCACTCTCTCTGCCTAGAGTCATGCTTATTGAATGACTTGACCAGTTTTCTGTGGGCTCTGTAGCAATGGAAAGTAGTTCCAGGGCACTTCAACATGGTCCAGAGCTGCTTCAGGGGATAGGACTTTGGAAAACTTCAGCACTTTCCATTTTAAATTGCAGAAGCCTAGACTAGGAGTGGCCAGGATCCTATTAGTAAGCTGGTAGAAAAGAGGTTTCCTTTGGTCTGCTAGGCACAACTAGGAGTAACTGGTAAAAGGTACAGAGGGGAAGCTTTGAGCTTGATGTACCAGTTGGGTGCTGTCTGCAGTCAGGGTGGTGCCTGACCATTGTGTCCCCTCCCCACCCCACCCCCATACATAACAGTAAGGGGTGTGTATGCTCTTTGGCTAGGAGTGTATGTCAGTCATGACTTGTCGTTCATCATCTGTCCCCACCCACAAGCCACTCCCAGTCCTTCTAGATTCAGTGTGTATTTGACTCACTCATACCTCAGTGGCCATGGTTAAATAGTTTAATCAGATTAGTGAAAGTATTATTTTTTAAAATAACCAAGAAAGTGTTAGAAACTTGCACCATGTGACATTCCCAGTACTAATGGTGAGCCATTACCATGAGAAACAGAAATGAGAGGTCATAGGAGTTGCTGGAGGTCTTCAAACAAGGCTTGCCACCATGTTGGCCATATAATTAGAGCACATGGCATGGAAGGTTTGCTCTAGCCCTGTGATTCAAGGGGCCGCCTCCTCCGCATTTCTCCTACTCATGATTTGTCCAAGATCCCCCAAGGAGCAAATGAGACAATTGAGATTTAAGGCCAATGGCTGTAAATTCATCTTTGTTTCCTTTGCATACCTTTGCCTCTTAAGTTACCTACTTTTTTCCATCACTCATACCCACTACTCTTACTTCAACTCAACAGATATAATTTGTCATGTACATTCACACATAAACCCACCCATGCCAAAAATGTGGTGCTGTGTAAAATGTAGGGGTTGAGTGCAAATGCCAGATCATCTACTCACAAGTCTTATAACCTCTCTAAGGCCTCAGTTTCCTCATCTGTCAAATGAGGGTGTTGGATTCTATGACCTTCAAGGTTCTCTTCAGCTCTCAATATTAAATTCTATGATTACTAAGAAAAGAAGAAACAGTTACCCTTAAAGAGGTTATAAATGACCTAGGAATAAAATCTGTCAAGCTGAAACATTCAAGAATATCATTTTTTCAGCCAAGCAATCTGTTGGAAAGTGTCTTGGACTTGGGTCAAAGGGACTGTGTCTTATTTCCAGTTTTTTTGTGATTTTATGTCAATCATATCTTTTCTCTGGGCCTCTGTTTCCTCACATGTAAAAGGGTAATGGATCTGACTCCTCTATGGTGCTTTCTACTGCTGCTCTATCTTGATGATGTTAGAGCAAAATAGGCCAGTCCTTTTGTGTGGGGGTTCCTTTTAAGTATGGAATGGACTAGTTGTTCTCTCAGGTACTTTCTAACTCTCTAATTTGGTAGGGCTAGAATTCATGTTTCATCTCTTGGTCTCAGTTTCCTCATTTCTAAAATGAGGGAATTGGATTAGAGGGAGGAGAGAAGAGAATAAATATTTATTTATTATTCACTATAGGCCAAGAACTGTGTTATAAGCATCTCCCAACACTGTCTCATTTGACCTTTACAACCATCCTGAGAAGTAGGTGCATCATCATCCCCATTATCCAGTTGAAGAAACTGAGGTAGAAAGTAGTGAGATGATTTTCTCAAGCTCATGTGGCTAGTGAGAGAGAGAGAGAGACTGAGGCTAGACTGGATCGCTAAGATGTCTTCCAGGTCAAATCCAAAGAGAAAGAAAAGAAATGAACCCCCAATACTTGACCAATATTATCACATTTGATCCTTAAGAACAAAATTTAGGGTAGCCCCCAAAATAGACAATTATTATTGGCATGACCTCACTTTTATGTATATTCTGGGGTTCTTTAAGATCTCTAGGCACAGTTGATAAGAGCACCAGGCCCTGGGGCAGGAAGAGCTGAGTTCAAATTTAACCTTGGACACTTCCTAGCTGTCACTTCAGGCAAATCAACTTCTATTTGCCTTGTTTTCCTCGTCTGTAAAATGAGGGTAATATTATCACCTACCTCACAGGGTTGGGTGAGATGGTCATTACTAAGTGACTTGCTATCTAGGGCTGAGGCTTGGCTCCACCACTGACTGACTGTGTGGTCATAGGACAAACCAACTCATTTACCTGAGCCTCAGTTTCCTCACCTGTAAAATAGGTAGAACAAGATGTGCTATCTGCCACCCAGAGTTATTAGGAGAAAAAGACTTTGAAGTTCTTTCCTTTCCTAAGTCTACAAGTGGAATGACAAGCTCAGAATCACACAACTGTAAGAGACATCACAGACTACCTACCACCTCTTCTTTTTGCCAAGGAAGAAAATTAGTTCAGAAAGAGGAGAAATAGATGATTGATTTTGAAACTGAAGGGTTGAGAAGTTATTTATCTAGTCTTCTCATTTTACAATGGAGGAAACTGAGACCCAGAGAGGACAGTATCCTCTCCCCCTACCTGTATATGTTTACAGGTTCATCAATCTGCAGCAAGTCCACTAGACTTGTCTCCTGTCCCTTTTACAGATGAGCCAACAGAGGGTACCGGACAAAGAGGAACATTTAGATTTGGTGTGAAGCGAAGCTTCTGAACATTCAGAGTAGGTCTGAAGTGGGATGGATTGCTTCCAGGTAATAGAGGTTTTCCTTCTTTCCCCCTAGGAGTCTTCAGGCAAAGGCTGGGTTGCTGTTTATTGGGTATGGAGACAAGGGGATTCTTGGCCAAGTAGGATTGGAAGAACTGCTGATTGAGGTTTCTCTCCAATTAGATTCTGAGATGATTTCACCCTGATTTCCTGTCCACAAATGTCTAGTCTCCCAACTCTGCTTCCTGTTCAACTGAATCTATTTTGATGACAGTTTTTTTGTATTTGAGATGCCAACTAAAGGCAGAATCATTAATTACACAAAATATGTCTCCCTTTTCTTCTCTGTAGGAACAAGAGTAATTTGATTTAAAGAGACAAGAGGGTTATGAGGAAAAATACCTTTTGGTTGACTTCATGAAGAACTTCTGCCAAAGCAGAATTCAACATGGAACCCCATGGCAGGGGAAAAGGAACGCCTGAGGAATGCTGTTACAGGTGAGACCTACAGTTCTGGGCAGCCCAAATTCTGCCTATAAGAAATAATAATGGGTTTCTACTGAGACTTGGGACAAAAATAGAAAATTCCATGGAACAGAAGGGTGAGGCTGGGTGGGGTTACTTGGACATGCCAAGACACCCAGATTTGGAGACTGGACAGGCCAAGTCATCAGAGGGATCCCTGAGGTTATGACTGGGGACAGCGAAAAAGAAGAGATGTGGGTCTTCATTGTACTGGAACATGGAGAGCAAAGAATATATGAGCAGGAAGTATAAGAGAAGGGAATCAATAGGATGGCTCAGTCAAGGACTTCAGACATATCTGGACTTCCCCAAGGGTTGGAGAAGGTGGGGAGACAGGTGAGGAGCTAAATGATCCTGGAGGAAGAAGTCAAGTTCTCTTCCTTAGGAATTTCTAAACTTTTTTTGTCATTGTTCAGTCACTTTCAGTCTGACCCCATTTGGAGTTTTCTTGGCGAAGGTAATGGCATGGTTTGTCATTTCCTTTTTCAGCTCATTTTACAGGTGAGGAAACTGAGGCAAATAGGGTGAAGTGACTTCCCCATGGTCACACAACTAGGAAGTGACTGAGGCTGGATTTGAACTCTGATTTTCCTGACTCCCAGCATACTGTTCTGTCCACTGCAGTGCCCACTAGCTGCCCAAATCTAAACTTTAAGATCTAGCAAGCAACTTGAGTTTCATTCCTAGCTTTGCTATACACTAGTTTCTCAGGTGTGCCATCTAAGGATGGGTGAAAGGAATGGAAGGAGTTTAATGAGGAGAAGAGAAGTCTTCTGTCTCATATGTCATGGTAGCTGTGTGCGGGAAAAGTGATTCCTTTTGTTCTGACCCCGAAAGGCCAATGCCTGAAAATTTAAACACACAAATTTTAAATGTGATGTCAAGAAAATCTACCTTACAGCATGAGCTGTCCCAAAGAGAGTGGAGAGAACAGTTCATGTACAATTCCAAGGTCTTCAATTTGCCAGTTATTGGCTGCAAAGTGGTAGCTATCACCCTTTACCAGCCCAATGGGCAATGACAGGTCTAGATAATCAGCATATCCTCAATGACGGCTGACACACAAGGGATGTTGCCCAGGAAATGGAGGCTCTTGTTAGTCGTCATGGAGTCTTTTAAAATGTGGGAAAAGAGATGGACAGAATTGAAAGGAAGACCTTGACTCCATTGTGACCCATGGGGAGACAGGGCAGAAGTGGTTTGGGCAAAAGAATCCCGCAGAATGGACAGACACAGATGGGTCATGATCTGCCCTGAAAAAAGACCACCTGCAATTGTTAACTTTGTACCTTCTCCATTGCTCAGTTCTCTCTGCCCCTTGGGTGAGTAGACCTGGGCCAAGCAGCCTATTGCCTTGATGTCCTTCACCTGAACCATGGCTTTGATGATAACACCTTCTGCCAGCTGGCATCACCATGAGCAGGAGCCACTGTGCCATTTGCCAGCCTGTAGTCCATTATTATTTTCTAAGGTCTTTCCCTCCCTTGCCAATAGGATGTGGATTGGTCTTATGCTTTCCCATGTATAGGGAACTCCAAGGTGGTGGAGATATACCCACCTCTTCCCTATAGCTTATAATCTTAGAAAGTTGCAGAGAGGACTGACAGGTGAAATGATGTTGTCACACTTCCACAGCCACTCAGGGTCAGAGTGACCCTCGAACCTAGGTCTTCCTGTCCCTGATCTCAGCTCTTTGTTCCCTCCACCATGCTACATCTGGTTTCATGATAATACAGGTTTCCCTGACCTCTAGGCTTTGAGGGCCTGTATCTCCTCACATCTGGAGATGATGAGAAGGAAGGTAGAGAAGGACGGTGGTCACGGTGAAGACAAGGAAGCCTCCATTATCTTAAAAAAAAAATGAAACTGCTTCTGACAAGACTCACACCTGCCCAAATGCACAACTGATCCTGGATGGCCCACTTGAATCTCCTTCTCACCTGCAAACCATCTCTGCCATTCAATATGCTCTGCTCAGGAAAAGGATCAAGAAAAGTTTCTTTTCTGATGGAGCTTACCTCAAGAGCAAAGTGTATTGTAGGGGACAGAGTGCTCCTGCAGAAGGAAGCCTTATCCATTCTGGGCTCAACAGGCTATTTTTTTAAACCTTAGCCAAGTCATACCTGCCCCCCAACCATCTGGGCCTCATTTTTCTTATCTGTAAAATGGGGCTAGAATTGACATGGATGTCTAAGATCCTTTCCAGCTACAGATCACAAAACTTTAATATGGTAGCCTGTTCTTTTAATATATACATTTATATATGTACATATATATTATATATAATAATATATAACATTGCTTCCTCACCACATTGTTTTCTAGATCTTAAAAGATAAAAGTTTGTGAAGTTATTTTCACTTTGACTCAATGTACTATAAAATCAGAAGGCCAGAGATGAAAGCCAGTATCATGGGAAAAACCCCAAACTACCACTGTTCAACCTGAAACTGGGGACTTTCATCATGGTTTGCAGATGTTCCCAATATTGCCGATAGAGTCAACATAATATAGAGGGGTAGAGGCCAAACCTCCTTTACCACTGCAGGTCATGGTCAAGTTCTCATTGATAGCCATAACAGGGAACCGTAAAATTGAATGAATTGCATTTCATTTTAGTTCTCTGCTAATGAAGCTAACTATTTAAGTAAAGGTCTCTACCTTGTTGATAATCCTTCATCAAAGGAATGTTTGGATTTCACATCCTTTCCATCTGATACAAGGAAAGTGAGCTCATCTGTGGGGACATCTCATGACTGATGAAAAGAGGCCAGTTCCCTCAACAGAACTGTAATCATAGACACCGGTCATGAATTTTCCATTGTCTACCTAGCTACAGGCACTGGCCCTGTGAGTTTGCAAATTAGGAATTTCCAGGAAGTACCTGTTACCTCTGCTTTGGGCACCTTTTACCAACCCTCTCTATGAGTATACCCACTGCCCTCAGGTGCTCAGTCCCCTCATTCCTCCTACTAAAATCTGCCCTCTGGAGAATCCCTTTCCTACCAAGGGAAGTGTGCATGTGTTTATTTGTATGGTGTTTTTAGTAATTCCAGGTATAATTTTATTTTCACTTGAAATAAGAAACTTTAAGTCAGAGCAATGAATTTCTTATCTAATTTCATACACAAGAATGAGAAGGGACCTACAGACATTAGAGCGGGGGAGACCTTCTAGAGATCCCCCTAATTACACCCCATGGTAATGTGAGTGACAGCCTATCCACAGAGATCAACCTTGGGAGGTCAGCCTTCTGTTCTTATCTTTTGTTCTATTTTTAACAGTGAGGTAGGGAAAGCATGTCTGAGTGAGCATAGAAGTTAACTGAGGAGGATTGGAAATATGGAGGTGGACTAGGGGTCAGAACATGGCAGATAGTAGATGAGACACTATGCATTAAGGGATACTCTAAGAGCTCATTAAGACTTGATGTGCCCACCATTTTCTCTTTCCCTCTTGGTCTTATCTCATATGTTGCATCACTGGCTCCTGGAAAGTGAGGACAAGAGACTTTGCTGATTTCCCAGAGGAGGACCTGAAGAGGGGCAGGGAGTCTAAGCATTTGAAAGCAGTGATATTCAGCATCTGAAACATGACTCCATCCCTCTGGAACCCTCTCCAGGGCTTCTGCATTGATGCTTCTCTGTGGCTCCCATGTGACCCCAGCAGGCCCTGGACCAGCTGAAGAAGGGATGGCCGGTGCATGTTACCTGACCACTAGTCTGGCCAAGGACGAACAGGCACGTGGGCATCTTGGCCTGCAAAGCTTTTGGTTACACCCCCTTTCAAACAGCAGCAACTAAATGACACACGGTTGTAATCTCCATTGATGGATGGGAGATTTCAAACTGCAAAATGAGGCATTGATTGTCATTAAAGTGAACTGACTTTGCCCCATGTATTAAGCTCTTACTGGGGCCTAGGTACTGGCTTGAGGGATACGGACAGAATGAAAACTCATCCCCAAGGATGTCACATTCTCTCTGCTCAAACATTTACCGTCCTTTGGCCATGAAAACAATGTCACACAGCACAAGGAAGAGTTCTCATCCCTCCTGGCCTATAGCACCAGTGTTTAGGATCTGTCCTAAATGGCCATATTCTGAACCCTCTTGGGAATCTGACCCATGACTTGTCTTATTTTTCTAATACTTACTGATCCAAGAAGTCCCAAATGTGCTGGAAGACACCAGGACTGAGGAATTCGCTTGTCTGAGAGCCCTGAGACATGGTGGAGCGGTAGTAACTTTCCTTCCAGGAGAAATGGGTGGGAGTGTCCACAAACCTTAGAAAGAATCCAAAGTAACTGGGCATTAGCATCAATGCTTCCATGAGGCTGAATGGTCACAGATGACATTTGGAGTCCACCACTGAAAACACTTAACAGCACTTGGAGAGAGAGGCAAGCTGATCCAGTGGAAGGGGAGGACCTTGGACTCCATGCTCCAGCTTGTGACCCTGGGCAAACACTCACCTCTTGGGGCTCCTAAAACCTCTTTAGAACTAGACAGACAGCAAATTCTACATGTTGATGAAATCAAAAACAATAAAGGCATAACAGAATTGTAAAATTTCCTACCCAGAATGGAACCTCCAGGTTCATCTAGCCCCACTCCCAACTGAATAAGTATCCCTTCATCCCTTCATCAATGAGAAAAGAAGAACCCACCTCATCCCAAGTCTGCTCTCACACCTATGGGAAGTCTTTGTAAGTGTTAGGGAAGGGTTCCTTCTGCCAAGTCCAAATCTGCCCTTCCTCCCAGCACCAAAGACAGGCAGAACAGGTCACAGGTTCCCAGAATCCCAAAGTTGGAAGGGATCTCATGGGTCACCTCAGGGAGAAAGCTTTCTGACCCGTCTCCAAATAGTATTCCACAATTATCCCCAGAGGCCCTTTAGTGAGAGGGAGTGTGGCAGCTGCCTCCAGGGAGACCATTTCCCAGAAGGTGCAAATCAGACCTTCCCTAACCTCAGAGAAAGCTACACACACACACTTTAGGGTTCACCCTCTTTGTTTAGTCTTTAAAAATAAAGCCAACCTCCTGTAGCTCTTTCTGTTGCTGCTCCAATCCTGTTATTAAAACCCGTTTTACAGAAGCCTCTTACTTAGCAAAGGCTCCAGGTCAGTGGAGGGGGCAGCAGGGGAGGCAGCTTTATTCCCATACCCTCTACCTCTCCCTTCCCCGAGCCACAGCCCCATCACTCTAAACAGGTTCAGTGTTTAAAGCACCTTTATTTCACCTTCTGTACCTGAAGCAACAGTAACAACAGAATGTGATTTACTGAGATGTGTGGGTGGCTGAGACTTAATTGGAACTTGGAATTAGAGGTTAGACGCCAAGGTTCAGCCCATAGCTACAACTGTTTTCATCTGCATTTTAAAAATTGATTTCTTTCTGGTGGCCTTGCTTGCTACTGTGTACTCAAGTCTACAAAGTTGTTCCTATGAGGCCAGGTTACTGGGGGCACAGAGAAGGGGAGCGCCACCATTTTGGGCTTTGGGATGTCCAGGGTGGAATACCCTCTTCGTAACTCACTCCAGCTGCCCGATGATGGCTAAGTTCCAGAAACAGTGCTCTTCCATCTTACTAAAGTGCTCAGCCATTACTGCTGTTATTAGAAATGCAATTAGACAAGCACTTATTAAGTCTTTACGTTGCGTAAGACCTGCAACAGGCAGGGGAGAATCTGCCTCTACCTCCCTTCTCCCATTTGTCCCCTTGGGCTCTCATCTACATAAATATCTCATCAACTTTTGCATCCGCTATTAGCACAGACTAATAGTTGGCTTTCTCGGCATCCAGTCATTCCCATCTCCACCCTTCCCATCCCCCCATAGTTGCTAAATCTTTATTCCTAAAGCACATGTGTCTGTGTGCTCTGGCATCCCTTCCTAACAGAGGCTGTCACGCCTCTTATCTTCAGGTTTCTCATGATGACTCCTCACATGCTCTTTTTCCCCAACCAGATTGGACTTTTTCTTTTCCTTTTCTATGAAGTCCCATCTCCTGTTCCCTTTCCTTCACTCGGGCTTTCAAACTCCCAGTCTGAATGAAGGCCATCATCATCTCTGCCTCTTAGAAAATAGCAGCCACTTGTGCTCATGATGACTCCTCCAGATGTGGCCAGGGATTGGCCTTTCCCCTCCCTATTGTCTGACCATTTCATGTGGTTTTCCTCACACTGGTGGAATGGAAGCTTCTTTAAGGCAGGCCTTGCTGAGTTTTTGTCTCTCCCTCTGGGGCTACTGGGTGGTACATATTTAATGATGACTCGTTAATTTAAAACCGAGAACAAAAATGAAGCTACCACTGTTTGAAGAACTGGCATTCTGCTGGGTGTAGGGGGCAGAGGAGAAAAATAACCACAAGGGATACACTAAAAAATGAAAGACAGTTTAACAAAGGACAATGTTCATGGGAGGGGGGGTGGTGTTAGAGGGACACCAAAGTTATACTTTGCAGGAATCTCAGGATTCTATCAAGGGTAGGTGAGAAGGTAATCATAAGAGAACTTTGAACTGGAAAGCTGAAGACCTGGGTATAAATTGTGGCTTTGCCAGATCTTGCACAAGTGAGTCCTGTAAGAGCCTTTGGCAACATCTGTAAAATGGGTTTAAATGATAAGACCAAAATGTTGCCAGCACCAATCACTACTAACTTCATTTTTAAAGTATTTTGAGCAAAATATTAGATCTCAAAAGTGATACAATGCTATAGGGGAAGAACTTAGTTCCACCTCCTTACTATAAAGGTAAACTGAGGCTCAGAATGAAAGTCAAGCTCCATCCCATAGACAGGCCCTCAAATTTCCCCCCATTAGTCATCCCTTGGGGGAAACTAAAGCTTCACTTAAAATGTATTTTCTGATGCCATGGATACCTTACTGTGAATTGGTTTATCTGACATCATTGTGATTTCCAATTTAGGCTCCGAGGAAAAGAACAGAGAAGAGAAAGCTTTTCTGTGGGAGGGATTAACAAAGGCTTAGGAGGAGAGGAAAGGATAAGAAGATGGGCAGACTAGTGCAGGTCCCAGGGGAGAACCAGTCAGGCGTAACTGGAAGCACTGGGAGGAGACCAAGCTGGAGGGCGAGATCCCAGGGGAGTTCATAGGGGAAGGGAACATCTCAAACAGAAGAGGAACCACAAGGAGAAATCTTTGAAGACTAGTCCCTAGTATAGTGCCTGATGTAGGGGGCACTTACTAAATACTAAATGATAAATGCACTTTCCTTAATAGAGGAAGATCTAGGTGGAAGAGGAAGGATCTTCGATCCAATCACCCTGTGAACCCAGCTTTTTGTACCCCCTAACACTAAACTCACACTGTGAAGTGACCCCATCAGTGACTCATCTTTGCACACAGTAGGTGCTTTGAATATTCCTCCCGGCCCACCACTGAGGGAATAGTTAAACCAGTTCTGGTTCTGGAGCCTTAAACAGTTTGCTTCACTTTAAGGCAGTCAATGGTGGGGAAAATGATCTTCAAAACAAAGTAAGTTTATTCAGAACTACATCCCCTGCCTTGTAGGGTGCTGGAGAGAGGAGAGGTTTACTCTCTCTGTGACCTTGGGATAGTCACTTCCCCTCCCTGTGCCTCAGTTTCCACATTTCTAAAGTGAGGCAGTTGGACTAGATGATCTTTTCAGGTACATTTGGATTCTAAATCTGTGATCCTGATCTCTGAATACATGTCATTAAATGGGCACAACATACTGATGTATACGTGGAGGGGACTTTTAGGGTTGTGCAAAAATGCCTTCCAGGTAACTAAGTCCCTGTCATGGAGAAAGTACAAATATCACCCCCATTTTATAGTCAAGGAAATAGACTGAAATAGTCACTAGGTGGGCACTCTCGGGGCAGGAATGTGCATTTGGGAGTTCAAACCAGGTCCAGCCAGCTAGCCACGTAGCCCCACTGCCTCCCTCTTGGACAGGACACCCTGATCAAGCATTCATAACCCCCCATCCCGGGGCTTTTGTTGTCTTTGGTTAATATGGATTCAGTATTTTGGTCATTTCATGCCCGATGCTTCATGACCCCACTTGCCATTTCTTGGCCAAGGTGCAGATGTGATTTTCCATTTCCTTCTCCTTCCTCATTTTACAGATGAGGAAACTGAGTCAAACTGTAACTAGATTTAACTATAAATTGATCCTCTCAGAAGCTAAAAAGAGGAATATGGGTTGGCTTTTAGCTCATTCCCTTCCCATGGGGGTGATAGAAAAAGGCGAGATCAGTCACTGTCAGCATCCTTCCAGAACTCCCTGGTGGCCATTTGGATGTGGTTTAGGCCCAGCATGTCATGGGTCTGAGAGCCCAGTATGGCTTCCAGGCCAGTACTAGAGGACAGGCAGAATCCTGGGCACAGTGGCAGGGAAGTAGCTAATCAGGCTCATGGCAGATTGCTTAGGCCCTCCGTGTCATGCTAAGGGACTCTGAGGAGCTGCCACAGGACTTGAGGCACATGCACAGACAGGCATTCTGGTACACCTTAGTTTACCTCCCCCTGGCATCCAGCCCTAGAGGTGTGTGAAGGAGTGAAGAGAACGAGCTCCTGCTGAAACTTTAGGGAGCCTAGAAGAGGGAAGGAAGCAGCCAAGACACTGGTGCAGGCCTCACAACCAGTGAGGGTGTGGTCCTGCTGGGAGAGCTCTCCCAGCTCTTCCTTTCCCCCAGAAAGCATCTGGACCCATAGAGACAGGAGGGAGGGGTAGGGGTGAGGTGGGGCACTAAAACAAAGTGAGAGGTGAGCCATTTGTTCAAAGCTCTTTACAAACATTTCCCATCTCCTGTGAGAGAAACTTGGATTCATGGAAGGTGGGAGCAGGGCTCCCTCCCTGATTGATCCAGAGAGCCTGGAGGCAAATCCTGTGAATTCCCACTCAAGCACTAGAAAGGGTTCTGGTTTGTTAGAGTCATTCACAGAAATTAATTGCAGCAAAAAGGTAGAAAGTGCTGTCTTCTGTAGCCCTGGCCAGAGAAGGAAACCAGGCTGGGGATGATCATCCCTCCTCTGGGAGGCCTAGGCTTCACAGATGGTCTCCCCAGAGGGAACCATTCTGTAGAGAGGGAAGATTGATTCCAGGGAGAGGCCATCAGCCCAGAATGAAATCTGGGCATGACTTGGCAGAAAGGAGGACAGGCTTGGGTACTGCCCTCCTCAGGAGCAGCCAAAGGAGGGAGGGCCTGCAGACAGATTGCAGCCCTGCTGCTGCTCCCTGAGTCATCGGAGGTCAGCCCCTCCCTCCCTGGGCCTCAGGCTTCCCACCTGTAAAGAGGAGTGGGAGCTGGCTTCCTACCTCAGGCAGGTCTGTCTCTTCCTCTCCAGTGGGAGAGGGGGCCCCTGGGGGTCTGCCAGGCCCCTTCCAGCTCGGGATTCTCCAAATCTTTGCTGTGCTATGCCTCGAAGCCTCAGCTCTCACAGAACACCACTGGCCCTGGGTTCTGGGCAGAGTCTAGGAGGGGGCAAACAGTTTTGCTTTGAGATCTGGGTGATGCCTTATGGCCTGTCTGTGAGTCTGGCTAATAACAGGAAACCTTGCCAGCACCAAACCTGGGCACACAGTGCTGAAACTTACAGCAGCCCTGAGAGGGAGGAGCTACGTAGAGGACTAGTCCCCTTTCATGGAGGGGAAATCTGAGACACAGAGAGGATAAACAAATGGCCCTGAACCCCACAGCTAGCAGAGTCAGATGCATGATCTAGCACCCAGGTACTCCCTGGCACTCCAGCCTAGCCCTCTGCACTCTGCCCAGCCAGGGGAAGGGGAGGGAACTCCCAACTCTTGGCCATGTCCTGACTCCCAGGATTCACAAGCTCCTAGAATAATTAAATCTGGTTCAGGCTGCTTGTCAAACCAGTCACACCCACCCAGGCACCCAGGGGACTCAAGCCAGAAAGTGAAAGTTTCTGTCTCAAAGTTTCTAGATTACAAGTCCAGGGCTCCCTGGAATATCCAGCAGTGGTACTGGCCCTTGCCAAACCCTGTCTTACCATGGCTGTCTCTTTTCTCCCTCCAACCCTCAGGGTCGTCAGCAGTTGGTAAGGCTGAAGGTCCCAGTCTGGCCCCTTGACTGGTTACCTTGCACTTACCTGATGGTTTTACTCCAGCAGCAATTCACACAGCCTGAGGCTTGGGGTGGTAGGATGCAGTCCTCAACTGGGAGACTCACTAAAAGGCCTCACTGGCCGAAGGCTAGCCCCCACTGGCAGCAAGCTTCTTCCCTCCCCCAATCCAACAATTTAACTCAGGCCAGGTGAAGGCCCTCCCAACCGCAATCCACGGTGATTCAGTAAGTCTAAGCAGCTTGAGCAGGTGCTGCTCTCCTAAATCTTAAGCCTGGGCCCAGCCTCCTGCTTTCAGGCTTGTGGTAGAACTCCCAAAGAGTAGGGACACAACTGGGTTCCCTGGTGGTGGGGAGGAGGGGGATCTGCGAGGGTTGCTTCACACCCTCATCCCCCAAGATCAACTGTGCATGATGGGACCTTAAAGGACAGCCCCCAAGGATGTCTAATGCTCTCCTGTGTGTGGGTGCCCCTGTCAGAGATGAGGATGTGGACCATTGTGCTCTAACTAGCTTATTAGGCTTAGAATTATGGGCCTTACCCAAGAAGCCTAGGAGACAGTGACAAGGGGAAGAAAACTCTGGTTCTACCACTTTATGTTACATGTGATCTGGGGAACACTGTAGTTTCTTCATCTGTAAAAGGAGAGTCGAGGACTAGATGAAGCCCCTTCCATCCTCGTTGGTCACCCTAGCATCCCAACATGCCCTTCTTTTTTGCATTTCAATTATTCTTTATCCCTCAGATACATCTCAGTTCTGAGTTGGCAGGTTTCAGGGGGAGGGACTGAGCCAGACTGGCCCAGGGAGGGAAGGCTTCTTTATGAGAGCTGAGACCTTTGGAGTGGGGTCTCAAAAAAGGAAGAAAGGTGAACTGACTCCCTCCTCTGCTTACTCATTTGGAAGGTCTGCAAGAGAGACTGATCTACTTGTGAAAAATAAAACCTGCCTTTAGTTTGTCACATAAATGCTTGAAAGTCTGACCCCCCAAATCCAGAACCAGCTAATACTCAAGAAATGTACAGTTTGAAATAAGTGAAAGAAGTTTACTTCTTTGACATGGGAGAAGACCAAGGCCCTGAGACAATAAGTGAACAGTCAAAGTTACACCCAGCCACTGAGGGCAGACCCCCCTGGAGATGCCAGAGTGCCCAGGGGAGTGGGGCCAGGGTTCTCTCTCTGTGTTCTTCTCTTGGTGTTCACCCTTGTCTATTTCTAATCTGCCCTAAGTGTAAAGGAAGATAGTTGCCTCCTACCCTCACTCTACACACCTGATAAGGTAGGACAGAGTCAAACATCAATAAAAAGATCCTAGGCTCAGCTGGGTAGAGTCTTTCATTTGAGAAAAGAATCCAGTGCCCAGAGGCCAGGAGATGGGCCCATTCTAGCAGCTGGAGTGGAACAGAGAATGACTGAGTGATGCTCAGGAGTCCTCACTGCACAACTCCGCTGGGTTATGTTCCAAGAGCTCCACATAGTCTCACAGACCAGGGTGCGGATGGAGCCCTCGTGTAAATCATTCAGATGTTTTAGGGGATGCTGTATTAGAGATGACAAACATATTATGCTTAGCACGGTGCCCAGAACAAAGTAGGTGCTTAATAAACATTTGTTGATTATTGATTAATATGTCAGTTATCTGAGGCAAAGAACAGAGATGAGGTTGGGGCGATGGGGCCTCGTTTCAGGTTGGATCCTGGACATGAGGAATTCCAAGTTGTGGTCATCAGCTTTGTGCAATAAATGATGTAGAAAGTTCCTGATTCTTATGTCTTCCAAAAGTAAAGATTCCTGATTTTTCAAAGGCAAGAGGATTTTGTTTTTGCTTTAATAGAAAAAAAAATCCCCATTCAATTAACACAAAACCCAATCCATAATCTCCTTGATTCCTTCCTTTGCTTTCCCTCTTCTTCATTTGCTTATTCTGTTTGCTCCTCCCTGTCCCCTTGTCTCCCTCCCTCCCTCCTTCCTTCCTTCCTTCCTTCCCTGCTTGAAGTCCTTCCTTTATTTCTGCCTCCCTCCTTCTCTTTTCCAGGGAGTTATTAAGCAGGTAGTGATTGGGTTACACAAAGGATGCTGATACAATGAGATCCTTCTGGCTCATCCTCCAAACACTGTTACCAAAAGGAGCTCTCCTACAGGTCAAGGGCCACAGAAACCATTTCAGATGCCTAGGTGAGTCCAAGGAAATGGAGAAGCCATTGAAATGGGTCTACAGTCTCTTAGCTACAGAAATACGATGTTGACTCTCAGAAGGCCTCTAGCCCCTGGCAGAGGCAGACCACATCCCTTCCTGGTTATCTTTTAATGTGCATTACAAGCATTCCAGAACTCCCCCTAGATGCCATCACTGGCTGAATCAAGCCATTCAAGGAAGCTTGTCCTTGGTGAGGGTAGAGATAGACTAGGGCTAGGCAGTGGCTGGAGTTTCAGGTGAAGCCATTACAGGATGGTTATCATCATTACCCTCATCAGGTCTAATTATGAGTGCCCAGGTGAACACAGTGCTCTCTGGGAACCCCCCCCCCATTGCCCCTTCATTGCCCTGAAGAGGCCCCAGTGCTCTGAAGGGTTTCCCTGCTTCTTTCCTTTGCATGCATAATTTTTACACAGAAGGATGATTCCTTCTACCTGAGAACATTTGCCTTTCCTCAATCTCACTCAACTCAAAGTCAAATGGAGCCTTCCTGACCAAAAGGGTTTGACTTAGATCACATCAACAACATCCCACTCATTCCAGGTTTGTGATTCAGGACTGCTCAGAAGCCCACTTTTTATAAGGCAGTATACTCCCTTTCTCCATTTTTCCTCAGCTGCTCCCATGGTTATACACATTGATCCTTTCTTATCTAGATGAACCTATATATGTCCTTTTATCTTCTGATGTAGGAGATAAGCAAGACTCTTCTACCAACCAACCGCAGATACTTCTGACGTCCAGCCCTCCTCCACCATGACCCCTCCCACCTTAACACTAAATAGCTGTGTGACCCAGCTTCTCTGGGCCTCATTTTCCTCATCAATAAAATGAGTGGTTTGGTTGAGATGATTGCTCCTGTGTCTCCCAATGCTAAAACTGCTATCCTTATAACCCCTTACCTTGCCCCTTAATACCTGGCCACCCTCATCCTATCTCTTTACTTTGCCCACTGGCACAGCTTAGGCATTATCCCCACATACAACTTGCTTATGTCTTCTATCTTGTTTTTAATGACAACTTTGAAATTTCATGCTCCTCTTCCCCAGCTCATATCTCCCAGTTTAACACTCATGTACTAGAGGAAATCATGGAGAATTGAGAGATGACCTTCATTACAAAATCCCTTCATTAGATATCCCCCCAGAACTTGGGCCATGATTTTACTCCATTTTAAAAATAAAGGCATATACATATGGAAAATAAAGACTTGAGTGTACTATCAATCTGTCTCTATATGAAAGAAATATTTCATTAAAGATTCTCCTCCTTATATTGTCACAGTGGGTAACACGTGGGGCTTGTAGTCAGAGAAACTCACTTTTGGAGGTAACTAGCTATGTGGCTCTGGCAACTCCCTAGGTCATAGCTACCTAAACCTGAAGAGGCTGGTATCTGGGTTGATGAAGTGATCCTAGGCCTAGAGTGCTCTACACTTAGAAAAGTACAGATTGTTTACATTTATTTGTGAAAAGAAATTATTGAACCCATTCCATTTAATGTTCATCAATTTCAAAATAAAAATGAAAAAACAGAAAAATTCCCCAATAATTTAGAATTTAGAATAAAAGTCTAATAACTAAGAAAACACTATATATATGGTCTTGCAGGAAAAAAAATGCAGCTATTATTTATCCCAGACCTATTAGAAGAAACCAGCCAACATGCAGGCTACTTTCTCATTAGCAGTTTAGTTTGGTTTTCCAAAGTACCATTATCTAATTGCATCTTTTTTTCCTTCTCTGTGGTTATTACCATTTTGTGGATGGCTATATTTTTTATATCAGTCATTTTTGAACAATGTCCTTTCCCTGCTTTTCAGTTTTCCTTTGTAAGAAAGACAAACGACTAAGGAGCATTCCCATACAAAGCCCTTGTTCCGTGGGTCTGTAATGCTTGGCATCTCCAGGCCCCCATTTCACTCATTTCACTGGGGAGGAGGGGGAACCACATTTCCTCAGCTTTTCTCTGGCGCTGACATCAGCATACAGCGCATTTATAGAGCGCTCACAGAGTCTGACTTTTCATTTCTATTATTTCAGTCACTGTGTATTTCGTTTTTCTGTCTGTTCATCTCAATCTCCCCTCGTTTCTCACATTCTTCACATTCGGCATCACATATGGGGAAGGAATTTTCTATTGCTTTCTTACTCTCACTCTTCATTCGTTCCCCTAAATGGGGGGGGTTGGCTTTGCTTCCAGTTGACCTTTTTGGCCACCATAAAAATAGTGTGTGTGAGTATGTGTGTGTATATCTGTGTGTGTATATGTGTGTTTATGTGTATATGTGTGGGTATGTGTATATATATATATATATATGTGTGTGTGTATGTGTATATATATATATATATGTGTGTGTATGTATATATGTGTGTGTGTGTGTGTGTATATGTGTGTATATATGTGTATGTATGTGTATATATGTATGTATGTATGTGTGTATGTGTATATATATGTGTGTATATGTGTGTATACATATGTGTGTGTATGTGTATATGTGTGTGTGTATATGTGTGTGTATATATATGTGTGTGTATGTATATATATACGTGTGTGTATGTGTGTATGTGTATATATATAGTGTGTGTATATATGTGTGTATACCCATATATGTAGATATCACATGCATATGTATGCATATATACACATATACATACAACACACACACATGCACACACATATGTTTGCATATATGGGACCCTATCTACCTTTGATCTTCTTGGGATATGTGCCCAGAAATAAAATTGCTAGGTCAAAGGGAATGAACACTTGAGGGGACTTTTCTTACATAAATCCATTTTCTCCCCATTATGGTTGAACCTATCCACAATGCTCTCTCTCTCCCCTCTCTCTCTCTGCCTCTCTCTGTCTCTCTCTGTCTCTTTCTCTCTTTCTCTCTCTCTGCCTCTCTCTCTCTTTCTCTGTCTCTCTCTCTCTCTGTCTCTGTCTCTCTCTCTCTCTGTCTCTCTGCCTCTCTCTCTCTCTGTATCTATATATGTATCTGTCATATACCTGCATACATGTAAGTATAATTCCCATCTTCTCATAACCCCTCCCACCAATTGTCAATAATTTACATCTTTTGTCATTTTTACCAGTTTACTGCTTTGGAAGTGAAACATATAAGCTATTTCAATGTCAATTCCTCTTGTTATTAGTGATTTGGAGCAATCTTTCCCATGGTCACCGATAGTTGGGAATTCTTTGTTTTGAGAACAACTTGAGCTCTTCTGACTGTTCAGCTCCTGGGAAGCAGCTCTGGATGTTTCCAATAACTTTTTTTTCTTTAGCAGATGGGCGTTTTACCATATTATCAACCCATAGGTGCTCCCTCTTAATTAAAACAATGAGATAGGCCTGGATGCTCTCCAAGGTTCTTTTCCTCACAGATAGTCTATCATTCTTAGAACTTGGTGCTGTTTTGTGTGGCGAAAAATGAAGCTGGTTAAACGAAAGAAGTGAGTCTATCAGGAGATGAAGAAAGGCCCCACTGGGGTCTCAGAGCACTTCTGGGAGAAAAGTTTGTCCTAGAGTGGAGGGAGGACCTTGGGATCACCCCAGAGCATCAAAGAAGCCCAAGGCTTCAAATGTGCTGAGTGAGGGACATGGCCCCTACTCTTAAAAACTCTCCTTTATTGATTCCCTTCCTGTCATTATAGAAGGAGAAAGAATGAGGCTTTCCAATTTTGAGGGGTGTTGGGTATTTTCACATACGAGGTGTGCAATAAATCACTTTTTGAATGAATAAGATGAAGACTGAGTGAGTAAGAGCATCATTTAAGGAAGAAAGTTTGAGTTGTTCTACGGTTGTGTATCCATTTGTAACTTTATCAGCAAAGATTGACTTTTCTATGAATTATGGTAGAAGAATTTTGCCCAAGAAATTAGACTGAGAACTCCATGAGAATAAGAACTAGCCCTGTCATTGCTTTCCTTCCTTCGTATCTCCAGAGGTTGGCAGAGTTCCCAGTATAAACAGATGCCTCAAAGTGATAGTTGGTGGACAAATGCCCAGATGACTGTCCACTGATCTGTGTCCTTATGGGAGAAAGGAGAGCAGTGAACCCAAGTCTGGGGCCTTAGAAAAGACATCCTGACTTTCTTGACCTCCCTTGTTCCCCTGCACAATGACAATTCCCCAGCATGGGAATACAACAAAAAACCTCCTCTTCAGAGTGGCCCAAGTCCATGGATCACAAACCCATAATAGGAGGGGAAAATCAAGATCATTCTTAGTAAATAAGTTAAATATGTTTTAAAATATAGCCTATTCTCTTTATGGTCTTATAGGAATTGTTTAACTGTAAAAAAAAAAAAGTCTTCGCCTTAAGTAAATTGTGGGGAGACTGATGAATTTAAAACTCACTGCATATTTTAGCAGGTTGCATTCTTCTCTGCTTTCCTGGGCAACTGGCATTCTTTCATCTCAGTCATATTTGATTCACTTTTTATGCATCATATTGCAGAAACTGCTGCAGTGGAAGAATATATACACAGATACGGCTCCCCCTGTGCTTGTTCCCATCATGTAAAATGAACTCTTTTGTGTTTTTTGGTTCTGTAAGGAGCTCTCTCCTAGTGTTCATTTTGTGCTTATCATAATAATAGCCAGTATTTATGTAATATTTTAATGTTTGAAAAATGCGTTACATGTATTTCCTCACAACAACTCTGTGAGGTGGACATTGTTATATCCCCATTTTATAGACAAGGAAACTGAGGCTAAGCTAGATTAAGTGGCTTGCCCAAGGGCAGACAGTTCATAATTGTCTAAGGCAGGATTTGAACTCTATTTTTGCTGACTCCCTGGCTAGTGTTCTACCTACTGTTGCCACCTGCACTGTTGTCTAATAGTTTGGTGCTAATTCTGTTGACTGATCACCTATACCCCTTCTACTCAATTAAACAAGAAGGGAAGAAGGAAGGAAAGAAAGAAGAAGGAAGGGAGGAGATAAGGAAGGAAAGAGGGAAGGAGGGAGGGAGGATATATGAGTAAATCTCACCTAATATAAACTCAATAGAGAATATTTCAAATTCAGCATGTTTATTGAATGTGAAGCCCCAGACTTGAGACATGTCTAACTTTGAGAACAGTATGAACCTTTTAGAAAAGATGTTATCCAATCAGTGGACTGGAGTTTATTGAGTACCCACTGGATATTGGGTCACATATATATCATTCTAGGTGCTTTGCTAGGGACTATGGGAGATATTGATTAAATCAGGGTCTCTACCCTCCAGGGGCTTGCGGATGAACTGGAGAGAAAGGAAATATGCAGCGAGCAGTGATGCATACAATTAAGAATCCAAGTCTGCAGACTGGCATTTCCAGCCTTTCTCATTGTGGCTCCCATCTGTCTTTCTGAGTTATTTCATATTACTTCCCATTCATACATTTCAGACATGATTTCTTTTGCCGTTCCATTTCTTACATTTGAAACTGCACACTGTTCACCATACAAAGACTATTCCCCATACATGTTCTTCTTGTCTCTACCTCTTACAATTCTTAGCTCCCTTCAGGGGTCAGCTTGTAGGCATCTCCTACAAGGTGTTTTCCTTATCTCTTCCCTTCTTTAAATGATCAAGTATGGGCCTCCCTTTTTGAAGGTTGCTAGAACACAATCCCCTTGAGGGGAGAGGGAGTTTTTCATGTTGTCTTTGTATCTAGCTTAGAATCTCATGCACATGAGGTGCCCATGAAAGGCTTGTTGGATTGGATAACTATAGAAAGACAGTTTTTATAGGGAGCTCTTATGGCCCACACCATACAACTCAAAAATGCAAACAATCAATGTGACCTTAGACAAGTTACTTCTCTCCTCATCTATAACATGAGCAGATTTGACCAGATGGTCTCTAAGATCCCTTCTAGTTCTGAATCAAGGACCTTATGTTCCTGCTATGTTGGGACAAAGAAATGTCAACTATCCAATAATGACATTCACCAGATGATTCGATGCCTTCTGGTAGACTGAACAATGCTATAATGCAGAAATTCAATATGAAGAAACTTACCGTTTGTCACATGAACAAAATTAGGAAACTTGATTATGTGATTAATGACTCACTTGGTAGAATGTTTAAGGTCTCCTCTGTCATATTTCAATGGTTCTAACATGAATGTATTCTTCCTAAAATCACTCAAACATGGTGGCATCTCAGAAGCAGTTCTTCATCATCAGAAACTAGAGGAGTATGATTGTTAGGGAGCCTGACCATACTGATCCATTCAGATAGTGCCAAGACATATGCAATGGCACTAAAGACTTCAAATAAGTTAGCACCTCTTAAATGCCTACTGAGGAATGACTGGGTGATTTGAGTCATGTCAGCAGCTCACTCAATTTTACCAGGGAATGGAGGAAAAATCCTGATCATTTGAATATGTACATCAAAATGGCCTCAAGAATTCACCAAGTAAACCCTACCAAAAAAGAATCATCATCCCTGACAGAACTCTTATCCACTTGGATCCACAAAAGTCAGGACATCCCATTTAATTGACATGTCCATAGGAAATGCACCTCATGTCCAAGTTACATGGAATGAATAACCCTCAAAGTAGGAACCTTAAAGAAGGAATCCAAAGCATATGGCAACTGCATAAGGAGCATATCAATCCCACTCACCATCTTGTTTGATGCTGGAGTTGGATCAAGAAGGTTTTCAGTGAATGTAGAGGCTCACTCTACCCCCTACACACTGGAGAGTGACCTGCAGAGCCTCCTCTGGGTTTGTGCCTCTTCCAGCACCAAATCAAATACTGCATATGGATGTTACGTATGATGTTATCCTTCCAGGAGTGAGTGGAAGACTTGGAGGAAACCATGGGCCTCCTAGTTAGCTAGGGGGTGACATCCCTAGAAAGAATGGAAACTATGCTTTAAGAGTAAAGTAAAGAGGAAAGGTTTGGGTAGAAGGAGAGAGAATTCTAACCTTTGTCAGGAGGTTTTTGGGTGGAAGAATGTGACAAAGAGAAGTAAAGGAAAAAGGAACATGGCATCCTTGGGGCTAAACTGAGTGATAGGAGAGTTTTGCCTTGTGGACATGGTGCTAGGCCTCTGGAAAGGAATCTCATTGCATGTTCCAAGGGCTGGTAAAAAGGGTAGACAAGTGAGGCCAAGAAAGACTTCAAACACTGCTGTCCCAAAAAGAGAATGAATTTTGGTGGTTGGTGACACCTTGATGAGAAATAATAAAGTGTCATGTCATCCAGACGTGAATAACCAGGAGGCATGCTGTCTTCTCAGTGCCTGTGTGTACCTGGGGCATGACAGAAAGCCTCATGAGATCTGCCAGACCTAATGATTAGTGCCATATAAAGACAAATGAAAGCACTGATAGAGATTATGAAACCCTGGGGAAAACACAGGGCAATGTAAGGGTACAAGGGGTACTTTCATGAAAGCTGTCACTTGAAGGCAAGGACTCAGGATACAATGGGCAGTTGGAGGATTGCCTGAGGAGATGGTCTTGAAGAATGGGATATTGATTTCTAAATCAATGCTTGCTTCAAATACTCTTGTCAAGGGATAGTTTATATCTAATGAGAGATGGGGAATGTATGTGTGTGTGTGTGTGTGTGTGTATGTAGGTTAGAACTGGAATCTGAATTAAAGTCTTTGACCACATGTACAAATGAATGAATGGATGAAATCACATAGAAACATGTATTTTACATACATGCACAAATACATATACTCACCTCCCCTTACACACATATTAGGGGATCTAGTTTACCTTGCATGCTATTACATATACTCTGCTCATTTGCATATAGCTATATAAAACATTACTGCTGCCTTTAATATTGTCCTTTGTATTTTTCCCTATGCTATTTGGGTTAGCAAATATATGTGACTATAAGGATAGATATATAGACAGATTGATACAGATATAAATAGGTAATTTTATTTGTAATATACACATATTCTAACATATCTGTCTGTATAGGGCTTTTTGCCTCTATCTATCTACTCATCCATCCATCTCTATCCATCCATCCATCCATCCATCTATCCATCTATCCATCCATCTATCAATCTATTGATCTATCTATCTATTTCCGCTCTCTTTTCCCTATAGATTTGTTACTGAAAGAAAAATGCTTTAAATTTTAAAAAATGGAAGTTTTCCTTCTATGCCTTAGGTGAAGGAAGACTTTGAGAACTTTGGAAGACCAGAGAATTTGAGACTTCCTATCTTTTCATTCAGACCAGAGCAGCGTCCTCAGGATAGCCAATGACTGTGTGTACTTTGGGAGCCAGGTACTGGTTGGATGCAGACTCAAGGCTCTCCACAGACACAAGCAGAAAATGATAATGGTGGAAGGAAAATATTTAGAGGACTCCTGCAAGAAGACTTTGAGGCACTGTGAGTTACCCTAATGCCATGTGGGCTTCCAATGTTTGGGCCTGCTTAGGCCCTGGATTCTGCATGTCCTTGTAGGCCAGTGAGCTATGCATTATTTTGGGGGAGGAATGAGCAATAATTCATAATAAACATTCTTATTATATTATCTTAGTAAGCAATGTTTTCTAAAAGTTAAGTAATTTGGGAACTAATTGGTATTGATTGATAATTACTGAAGAAAGCAGAGGAGTGAGGGCTTATGGGCTATAGAGTTAGAAAGACAATCCCCAACCCTTTTGGGCAAGCCACAAACCAGTATTGAGTGGAGATGTAGCAGCATGCTTTGTTGACTCAACTAATCAGTTTGAGTTTAACTAAGAAAAGACATTCTTCTTACCACCACCATCATCCTCAGAAATGTGGTGCAGAGGATTGAGTGTTGGACCCGGAGTGAGGAAGCCCTTCAGACCAACGACGCCTGGGACTCTTAGTAGTGTGTGACTGCGGGCCATTCACTGACTGTCTGTTTATCTCCATTTCCTCAACTTTGAAATGCTGATCACACTTGGACATCCTCACAGGGCTGTTGTGAGGATGAAGTGGAACGATATTTCCGTAGTGTTTAATGTGGTGTTTAGCACACGCGCCTGGAACACAGTAGGTGCTTAATAAGCGTGTTTTCTCCCCTTGCCCTATGATTACTGTCACTGTTACTATGATTATGCACATGCACAAATGTTTTAAAAGAGATTTTATTATTTTTTATTAGATTCAATTAGAGTGCTTAGATTTTCCCTATTCTTCCTTTCCTCCTCCCTCATACTCTGAGTAATGCTACAATCAATTTTTTTTAAAGAAATACATCAACAAACGAATCAACAGACAGAAAAAAAAATTTGAAAATCCGCATAATGGTTTCATGCTAGTTTATCTTTCTCTCGACTTCCATGTCTTCAAAGGAGTGAAAAGAGGTATCTGAGCATTTTTACTGAATTAAAGTATGGTTTGCAACCATCAAATTCATCAATGATACAAAGTTGGGGGAAAATACCTGATGGAAGATGTTGAATCCTACTAATCTCAATGAGCTAAAGGAATTGACCAAATTAGATGGAATTAAGTAGGGGAAAAATGAAAAGGGTGTGCGTGCACGCATGAGTATGTGTGCGTGCATGAGTGCATGCATGTGTGTATGTATGTGTGTGTGTAAACATCCCTCAGGAGGGGATACATGTGATGTAACTTCAGCTCCTCTAAAAAAAAGCCCTGGGCCATTCATTGGGGTGCAATTGTCACATGAATCAACAAGCTTCCTTGGAAGGTTCACATTGGATTAGTTGGCCTTGGAAAGGGCCCTTTCAATTCTGAGATATTTTTTAATTAACATCTTTGTTTTTATATAGTCTAAAATACTATACTATATATTAAATTATATTAAATTTATATAATCTAAAATTTCCCCTGCATTCCTCCCCCATCCATCATCTTAAGTAAAGGATGTATCCCATATACTCATTCATTTCTTTTAAAAAAATTAACAAAGTACGCAAATATATAAATAAATGAATGTATGAAAATTAGGAGGCAAAGGAATCTGTCTCTGATAAAACCCTCATTTCTAAAATTATATATTTTAGAAGAATTAAGTCAAATTTACAAGAATACAAATCATCCCCTAATGGATAAACAGTCAAATGAGATGAATGGGCATTTTTCAGAGGAAGATATGAAAGGTATTTATAGTCATATGAAAAAATGCTCTAAATCACTATTGACTAGAGAGATGCAAATCAAATCAACCCTGAGGTACCACATCACATCTATCAGAGTGGCTCATCTAACAAGATAGGAAAATTATAAATTCTGGAGAAGATGTGGGAAAATTGGAACACTAATGCATTGTTGGTGGAATTGTGAATTGATCCAACCATTCTGGAGAGCAATTTAGAACTTTGCACAATGGGTTATAAAAATATGCATATCTTTGACCCTGCAATACCACTTCTAGGGCTGTGTCCCAAAGAGATCATAAAAATGGGGAAAGGACCCACCCACATGTACAAAAATATTTATGGCAGTTCTTTTTGTGGTAGTCAAGAACTGGAAATTGAGGAGATATTCATCAATTAGGGAATGGCTGAACAAATTGTGATGTATGAATGTAATGGAATACTACTGTGCTATAAGAAATGATGATCAGTCAGACTTTAGAAAAACTTGGAAAGACTTATATGAACTGATGCTGAGTGAAAAGAGCAAGAGCAAGAGCACATTATACACAGTAACAGGCACATGGCACAGTGACTGAAGGTGATAGACTGTTAGCTCTTCTCAAAGACTTAGAACAATTCCAAAAGTCTCATGATGGAAAATGCCATCTGCACCTGGAAAAAGAAATATGGAGTCTGAAAGCAAATCAAAGCCCACTATTTGATCTTTTTTGTTTTATTTTTTCTTTCTCATGGTTCCTCCCATATGTTCTAATTCTTCTATATAACATGACTAATATGAAAATATGTTAAATAACAATGTATATATGTAAAGAATATAGATTGTGCACTGTCTTGAGGAGGTGGAAAAAAAACAAACCTATGGAAGTGAATGTTGAAAAGTAAAAATTAAAAAAAATAATTAAAAATTAATAAACAAGTACACAAACAAATAAATGAGTGGATGAAAAAATAAAGAGGGAGATAAAAGAATGAGTGAGACCAGTGAGTACATGGAGTGTTTGTGGGGATGTAGACAAACACAATGCAATGTTTAAAACCTGCTGCCCATCATCTCTGTGAGGAAGGGAGAAGAGGTTACTTGTGTCTCCTCTTTGGGGCTCTGCTCGTTCTATCTATCTTTGCATCCTTCGTTCATAAGAACTCTGTGGTTTTTCTTTCCACTAGATGTGTCATGTTGTCACTGTGAGTATTGTTGTTGCCACTGGGTGTTCTGGATTTCTGGCTTTGCTTTCCCCGCTTTGCACGGGTTCCATTAGTGTTTCCGGCCATAGAGAATGGTCATCATGGTGCTTTTTTTCTTAAAGCATAGTTATATATTCTTCAGTTCACAAATCTCAACTATGAGATTCTGATCTATGAACCCTCTCTTCCAGGCAGCAGACACCTTGGTTCTCAGTGACAAACCTCAATTCAATTCTATTTGACAAATATATTAAGTTCCTACTGTCTTCAAGATCCTGCACATGGGCACTGCACAGGATTTGTGTGAGCAAGATTGATGCTCCAAGTTAAGACCAAGATGCAGATGGAAAAGCCAGGCTTTGTGGGGGATAAGCAGGTTGCCCTGAGTCACTCAGGGCAGCGGCGGAGCCAAGGACGAGACACTAATTCCCCACCCCACTTTTCCTCACCATGATATTACCCCAGCCCGTGATCCCATTTCCCTACGTCATCTATACTCACATTCAAGCAATTATCTTAGCCATTGAAAAGGACAAATACATAGTATGTTGGAAAATAAAAGTGTTGATATCGAAGGTATTTATAGTTTTTGGAGGGGAGGGGAAGTAGTTTGATGAGTGTGCTGTTAAAACTCTAGGAACTTGGCAGTGTGTAGTAGGCTGGAATTCCCCCTGCACGACATTTTAACACTGCTGTGATTTGTGGGCATCACTATTTAGTGAAGCCCACAGCTGTGCATGAGGAGAAAGAGGTGGAGCTTGGCAGAAGGGGACAAGCAAGAGATTGGGTCATGCTGTCATCTGGAATTCCCCTGGCTCTGGTGGACCTCCTCCCCCTCCCCATTCTCCCTCTTCTCCTCCAGCCCTGTGTCACCATTGGAAAGGAGTCCTGAAATCTTGTAAATACAGAAGCCCTGTCAATTACCCCCATTGATGTCCTGCTCTCTGTTTTCACTCATCCTGAGCATGTGGATTTTTTACAAGCTGAGGAAGAGGCAGTTGGATAACTTAAGATCGGTTCTAAAGCTTGTTGTCTGAAATGCTTATGGAAACAACCGGGGAAACTGGACAAGACCAGTGGAACATCTGAGAGTATTTGTTTCCATTTCATTATGTTTCCCAGATTCTTCCCTGTCCTGCTCTATCTGAAATTCCAACTCCATGGAAAGGGTTTTCCAAATAGTAAGCCAAAATTTGGCTTCTTCCTACTTTTTGCCCTGCCTTCTTCCCTCTAAGGCCAAACAGAGCCTGTATAATCTCTCTTCCACAGGAAAGTCACCTAACACAGCCCCGCCAAATCTTTTGTATCCTAGGCAATATGTGTACTAGCTGTATGAGCCTGGACAATGGACTTAACCTGTGTGGACTTTGGCTCCTTCCCTGTTCAAGGAGGTTCCCTTCCACTTTCCAGTTTATTATCCTGTGTTACTCCATCTCTCCTTTCTCCAGTCTGTTCTATCCAACATATCCCATATCTAACATTGCAGGTATAAATCCCATCCCATTAAGTCTTAGTGATATCTGTAATAGTCAATTGGCCTCCCTACATTTTTTATAACCAGCCCCCATCCCACTCGTGTTCTTTTCTTTTTCTTTTAGTTATTTTTGGGCAATAGAATTGAGACATCTGAGACCCTGAGTTTTTACTCTTGAGTCTTTCCTTGGAGCGCATTGCCTTTTCTTCTGATGTGCTTCCTGTGGTCCTCAGGGGCTGGTCCTCTGGGCTTATGGCATCAAATCTGAGATTATCCTCTCCCTATAGCAGCAGGCTTTATATTTTTATTACCTTGTTAGATACTAATTCCCAACCTGCAACAGGCAATCCTCTGGTTAATGTTTTCAGAGGTGGTAAAGATTCAAATAGACTGATATTTCATGAAGTTCCCTAATATTCAGAACTGTGAGGTCTTTGAAAAAAAATGCCATCCTTGCTTCTGAAGGCTCCCTGCAGAGATGTCTTCCCAATCCGAATAGCAATACCCTCAAAAAGTGTCACAATTAAAGGAGCCAACCACCTCGCCTGTCAGAAGATAGTGTGACTGCCACCCTCCCACCAGAACAACCTGCTAATCAGTAGGCCTTGCCTCAGGTAAGCCACCAATCCAAGTCCTCATTACTTAATTTCATTATCATTAGTGAAAAACGTGCCAAGCCCAATACCGAATGACTGGCAGGTCTCAGTGACAGCAGGATATATCGACAGGATGGATCTGGGCTCTGAGGGGCAGAGTGGAAGCTGCTTCTCACACCTGCCATTTGTTTCTGGGATAACAGCTAAGGCATCAATTTGTAAAAGTTGGATGCTCTGCTGCCTCAGCTCCTTTTTCTATCATTCTGTGAGGAGTGAACACTAGAAATGGAAGGAGGCCACACACAATGGGGGGGTCACATTTTCTTGGTTGCTTTTGTTTCCCCAGAAACTGTGCTTTGTTTTTATGAAGTCCAACTAGCCTATTGAAACAAAGACAAATCTCTGCGTTGTTTGGACATCAACACTTCTCTAGTGTTATTCTGTGGCTGTGAATCATGGACTTTCCTTACTCCTGAGATTCCACAGCTGTAGATGACCCAAGGCCAGGATGCAGAAGTTTTCCAATGGTGGGCTCTGCTCAGAGAGGTGGCTTATCAAGAAGGACAGTTATGATCAGCAAGTCAAGGGAGAGGGTCCATCAGCTAAAATAAGAGATGACAGATAGCTTGAGTGGTACACTGGTACCCAAAATACATCCAGCACCCTAGAGCAGAAGTTCTTAACCCAGAGGCCCCTGGATCTCCAAAGGGTTTCTGGAAAGAGTTCAGGGATCTGTGAACTTGGATGACAAACAAATACACCTTTACTTTCACTAAATTCTAAATGGAATTTGATACTTCCTTGAATTATTTTAAAATGCAATTATTTTAAAATGAAGGGGTTCATAGGTTATATCAGATTAGCCAAGGGGTCTGTGACACAATAGTTGTGAAGAACCCTTGCTCTAGAGGGAATTCTCCATCATATTGATGAGGTCTTCGGTGGAGGTGTCATAAAATATGATGAGAATTGTGCAGGAATGAAGCCATGAATAGGTTGGACCTACACCATGGGAAAGAATACTCCATTTAGTTTTGCTGACTCATCGAGGTCTCAAAGTATCAGTTTAATAGTAAAATGTCACATGAACATAAACTGGCATAGGGTAAAGAACCCTGACTCTTGAGGAAAAGGACCTAACTTCAAATCTCACTCTAATACTTACCATTTTGTGACCTGGGACAAGTCCCTGGATCGCCATTTTCTCATCTGTAAAATGAAATGGGGAATGTCTTGTCCTAAAGCTATGACTTTTGTAAACTGAATGATGAAAAATATGACTATGTTATCGTTTTATATATTTGTTCATCACTAGTATTGGATGAATGTCATATGGTTCAAGCAACTGATTGTGTCTGATTTGTGAGGTGTGGCTACTCCCAAGGATGGTGGGCTTAGCAGAAGCAGGGGGACCGCTTTGGCCATGCCAATACATGAGGGCGTGAAACTTAAAATCATAAATTTTAGCATTAACAATGCATAGCATAGGACATTACTCCTACAAATTTAGTAGCTATAAACAAAACAGACAAACAGAAATGCTTCATTGACTGAAATATGAGGTAACCACATGAGGGAAATTTCTAGTTCTTGGAAACAAACTAGTTCTTGGGAAGCAAAATGGTATCTGTGTACATAAGGCATGGTCTGACTCAACTTTCATCTCTGAAAACATTAACTGCTTAATCTTAACATTAAACACAAAGGTCTTCTATAAGAAGCTCATCTGTAACCACATTATTATAAAATGAGAAAGCATTAAGACCAGAACTTTGAACAGCCAAGGATGTTGGCTGATATATGGCTCTAGATCCTGAGAGCGATCATATGCTGTGTGTCTTTTCTCTCTCATAGTGACCCTGTTGAAAATATTCCGATTGTCAATGTAACTATTCTACCTTTTGAAAATCTCAGGGAATCTAGATTTTGCACACTGACTATATACATACATTCATAATACATATATACACTCATACATATACATATACAATGACCATATACCAAGTTATTTTATGATGTATGCACATATATACTTGCATGCATATATACATATATGTATATATATACATATATTCTTAGATATGTACATATCTTTTTTCCATACAAATTAATTTTCAAGGTGCTATTTTCTTCAGCATTTTTTGGGCCTCCTTTATTAAGGTATGGACCTGTTTTTCATGCTTTTCTTGCATCTCTCTCATTTCTTTTCCCAGTTTTTCCTCCACCTGTCTGACTTGATTTT
>CM053771.1:550701881-550774719 GCA_028658325.1 Potorous gilbertii | reverse complement strand
CCCCCCCCCCCCCCCCCCCCCCCCCCCCCCGCCACCCCCCCCCCCCCGCCCCCCCCCCCCCCCCCCCCCCCCCCCCCCCCCCCCCCCCCCCCCCCCCCCAAAAGGGGAGAAAAGTTTGGAACCCAAAATTTTGTGAAAATGAATGTAAAATGTTAAATAAATAAATTTAATAATAATAAAATAAAAGCCTTATGCTTGCCTGAGAATGATAACTTGAACATTCTGAACCTAGATTTCAGCTGTGTGGCTTCTGTGTTTCCACCCAACACTGTAGACTACAGCCCTAGATGCCTTTTGATCATTTTCTATATGCTACTTATATCTCTTCAAGAAGAATTACCCAACATTGTCGGACTTTCTCCAGCTCTTTCTGCGTCTTGAGGAAACTTCTGTAACATTAGGTTTAACAACTTTCTAACTCAGATAACATGGTCCACTTCCTCAGCTTGACAACAATAAATAACTCACCTAGTTTTGATATGTGACATAAAAGCTGAGAAGCCAAAATACTCCTCTGATCTTATCCGTGAATTCTAGATCAGGAGCCAAGAGAGCCTGCCTTCAGAGGCCACTGGTCCAACTACCACATTTTATCAAGGAGAAATCAACTTTGGGAAAATCTCTTTCATCTGTTCCCTTTTACTCACAGGGAGACCATCCTATATCAGGTTCTCATTTTCTCTTGCCTGTACCCTTACTAACCAGCCTCCTAACCAGTTTGCCTGACTCAGGTTATCTAGCCTCCAAATAGGTGTCCAAGTGATTTTCCTAAAGCACAGACCTACTTATGTCATGTTGTTCAGTCATTTTTTCAGTTGTGTCTGACTCTTTGTGACCACATTTGGGGTTTTCTTGGCAAAGATACCAGAGTAGTTTACCATTTCCTTCTCCATCTCATTTTACAAATAAGGAAACTGAGTCAAACAAAGTTAAGTGACTTTCTCAGGTTCACACAGCTAATAAGTGTCTGAGACTGGATCTGAACTCACATCATCCTGACACTAGGCTTGGTGCTCTTTCTGCTGTACCACCTAGTGAATTAAAATTGCCCTCTTTGAAACTCTTCCCCTTGTTTCTAATTCTGCCCTCTGAGGTCAAACAGTCACCCCTCTTCCAAATGAAACACCTTCACGTATTTGAAGACATCTGTCATGGACTCCTTGAATGCCCAGCTCCTTCTTTCAGCTCTCATATAGAAGGTGCTCAAGGCTCTTCTTTATCTCTATTGCCCTTCTTTGCAGACTCACCAGTTCATTCGTGTAACTCTGGACTGTGGTGCCCAAAGGAGAGCTCCGTTCTTTTGTTACAAATTATCATGGGCAAAATTCAATGGTCCAACGCTTTTCTTGATGTTGAGTCATCATATGCATGTAACTCAAGATCTTGATCCCAAGGTCATGTTAGCTTGCTTGGTTTCCACATCTTTGGCCAAATTATGTTGAGCTTAGGCTATGATGGCAGGCAAACTGTTATCTAGTCATCCTTCCATTACCAGCAAATTTAAGGACATTTGGAATGCCAATTGTGGCATTGGATTATAGCTTGCTATTAATAAGTGTTTGCAACCAAGATGTAAAGGACATGGTAGAATCATAGAATTGGGAGCATTAGAAAAAACCTCAGCTGTCCTCTTGTCCAATCCATACATCCATACATTATATGCAACCAAAGATGTTATAAAGATTCTACATAACCTGACAGTAACATGGTCATATATGAACTTAGGGTGGCAGAGAGGCAGCCTGAGTGTTACAAAAGTTTCCTTGAGATGTAGAAAGTCCCAGGTAAAGGCTAGCAATGTTGGGTGATTGTTCTATGAGAGATATAAGTAGATTATGGAAGACAGAGAAAAGACCTCTTAGGCATTGTGGTCTGCAATGGTGGGTAGAAAAATAGGAACCATGAAGCTTAAATCTAGGGTCAAAGTTTCAAAGTCATCATTCTCTGGCAACCACACATCTTCAACAACCACAACTCTCCCCTAGTTCCCATTTCTGAGTAGAAGAGTAGATATTTTTAAAGTCTCACGATCAATCTCAAACATTGGAAAGTTTGACTCAACTCTAGGTGACAGTAATAGCAGCCACAGGATAGATTAAAAATACCTGTAAAATAATTAAAATAATGGCCATTTTCCAGGAACAACATTGACATATGGGATCTGGATTAGAGTGACTGACTCGTCATCCCTAACCAAATGAAAACAAGTCAGGAAAAACAAGGCATAGGGGGTTTGGAAAATCTATAACTTATATATAAAGGACTTAAATAAGTATTAGTCAGTTTTCTACATTGACCCCCCCCACCCGCCCACTTCAAGCAATGAACACCTGCTTAAAGGGGGAAGAGCTGGTATCAAAGATTTCTAAGGGTCCTTGCAACCTGGATCTTCCATTATTCTCTGATACTGTCATTATATCAGGGACAAGCTTTACCTCTGGGTTTCCTTCCTTGAATAAATGTAGTGGAGTGAGAGGATGTTTGTTATATAATGTGATTGGGTGGGATGTATTTGCAAAATGGTGACTGAGGGTTAAGGTCTGGTTGGAAATCGTTGAAACAAAGGAAAGAGAAGTATCCATGGAAAGAAAGACATTATGGTCTTGACTTCATTTGTGTGGGAATCATTAAACTAACTTTATAAGACCCTCCTGAAAAAAATGGAGAATGCCTCATAGAGTGGCAATGGGGCTTGAAAAGATATAACTCTCTGGGGTGGTTGGAAGGGGAAGAATGATGAGAAAGAACCATAATTTCGAATCTGTGGTCTTTTAGAAGTCACTTACTCAAACCCACGATGGAGCAAGAATCCATTCTATTCTCTACCATCCTAAGACATGACTTTTCCAGCCTTCCCTTGACATCTTCCAGTTGGGGGACAACTCATTTCCTCCTGAGACACTCCTCTCTTTAGTACAGCTCTAATCATTAGCAACTGTTTCTTTGCATTGACTTAAAATCTATCTCTCTGCAAACAACTTCCCAATGCTGCTTCTGGATCTATCCTTGGGAACAAGTTGAAGAACTCTAAAGCCATTTACTAATCTCAAAAATGTTTTCATGTCACTTCTACATCTTTTCTCCTCCAGAATCAACATCCCCACTTTCTTCTACAAGCCCATCTTTCATTGCCCTTGCCCAGCTTCCACTGGGTAGTTTTAAGAGTGGTCCTCACTACATTGGTTATAGCAGGAGAAGACCCCTGTAAGGCTGGGAAGAGGGAAGACTAGAAGGGCAGATGGTCAATTACCACTTACAGCCTTCCATTTCTTCCTTTACCGGAAGGCCCAGGCAAAATCAACTTCTAAGAGTCACTCCCCTCTATCCTTGCTGTACTTCTCATCCCTGTGTCACAGAGTATCTATTAGGAGGTATACTGGAGCAAAAAACATGTGCCTTCAATCAGCTTGTGAGCTCCCCTGTGGGTGGAGATAGGGGGAGGGAGAGAGAATTGTTTTCCATGGCATCATATGCTATGACTGAAGAAAAGGGGGGGTCAGCAGAAGTCCTTGCTGAATAACCAGAACGATGCAGCCAGTGCTGCAGAGGGCCACCTCCCCTCCCTAGCTGTTGTAGCTGTTTTCCCATTACCCCAAGAGCAGAATGACTACTTCTCTTTCATCCAGGAAATGTGACATTGGAGTCTCAAAGAGTTACCCCCAAACCCAAAGTCTCCAGAATAAATCTCTCCTATTTCAGGAAAGCACAGGCGTCTTGCAAGGACAGCTCCCAACACAAAGATCCAAATCTCAAGAAACCCTTTGGTGGCTTTAGCTCATGCCTAGTATAGTTCTTTGCTCCATACCAAACAACTTTCTCTTCTCTTCTTGTACCCCATTCAATAAAAGAAACTTTATTAGGCACTAAGATATGTAAGGTGAGGGTATTAAAAACCTGTCTTCAAGGACCTTGAATTCAATGGGGGTTGGGGTCAAATTGGCATGGAGAAATATGATATACTCTGACATATACTATAAGATAGGCAATCAGCCCCCAGGGAGGCATGGTAACAGAGGACAATGCATCAAATACAAGTAACAATGAGTTCAATTGTACCAGAAAGTAGAGAATCCTAAATAAGGCAGACTAGGTAACCAGGGTGCTCTATCTTACTTAAGCAGCAGTGGGGCAGTCATGGGAGCTGACCACCATGTAACAAAGACTTGCCCTCGAAGCCTACATTCCTCTGTGATTTTTAAGAGAGGGTTTTGAAGAAGAATTCTTTCAGTGTGAAAAGGTAAACATACATGTCACCATGGCAAGAACACAGAATCTCTGAGTCGGGAGGACCTTGAGGCCCTTTTGTGTGTCCTCTACCGGAACAATCCCCTCCAAGGATCCCCCTCCCTAAGTTGCTTACTTGAAGGCCTTCAGGGAAGGAAAATCTACTACTCCAAAGAATGATCCTTCCACTCTGGGACAGCTTTGCTTCTTAGGAAGATTTCCTCAACTGCCCTCTGGACCCAGGCTGATCTTTCCTGTGACAATCATCCAAATTCCAGGAGGCAGCTCCCATGGCTCATCTCAATCATCTCTTCTTTAGGCTAAACATGTCAAAGATTCTTGAAGCTATTGACAACTAATAGACTTGAAAGTTGCTCTAGACGTATTTTAAACCAATCCTCTAATTTTGAACGTAAGGAGACTTAAGCCCAGAGAGGTTAAAAGCTTTGCCTAAGGACACACAAGGAGTAAGTTCATGTATGGTCTTTGGAGAACAGTATAGTGATCTTTCTATTACACTTGCCTGGCTTCTGAACAGTGTACACTATGATTGTGTCCAGTATGAACTTTTTGAAACACAGTGTGCCCAGAAGGGACTTCAGCAGATCGGAGCTGTGTCCCTTCTTCTGAATACACCATTTCCCTTAAAGCAGTGGAAAATCACATTCATTTTTTCCGTGACTATGTCACATGATTGATTCATATTGAGTTAATGATCTCCTAAATCTCCAAGAACTCGTCTGTAGACTGTTGGACGTCCTATCTCTTCTACTTATGAAGGTGATGTTTTTAATATTTATTTTTATTCCAGTTCATCTTCTGAGATTTAGCTTTTTATATTAAGCTTTGGGTATCTTGACTAAGTCTTCCAAGAAATTTCGAACTCTATATCCTTTGAAACTTAGAAAAGTCTGCCATTTGATGCTTTTATCCAAGTTACAGTAACTATGGAACTCATTAGAAATGTCTCTCCAAGCTGGAGTCAGCCATTCACGATCCCTCCAGTCATTTAGTCAACTCGTTGCAATGATGAGGCTGGGTTCAGTACCCCTCATCCTTTAGCTTAACGAGTTGATTATCACTTCCAGCACAGTTTACTCATCCTAACCATGGGTTATGTCATATGCTTCCTGCCTGCAGGATAGTGGAAGAGATGGAAAAAAGGCCAAAAACAGGGCAAAAGAACGACAATGATGGGGCAACTAAAAAGAGAGTATCAGGGTAGTACAATGGGCAAAGCAAAATGCAATATGAAAAATGTCACCTTTCACAGATCACCTCCCTTCCTTCTCTGGGTCACATTTTTCTCCGCTACAATATTGAGCTCAATAATCTCTGAGGTCCCTTTTGATTCTAAATGTCTTTGAAGGATAGTAATTGTGGTCAGGGCCCTCTCTGTTTCACTATCATTCAAAGACCCAACTGCACAACCCTAGTTCCAGACCTGTCTCACTGGGTTGCTATGAGAATTATATGGAAGGACAAGAATCATTTTCTTTCTTTCTTTTTCTCTTCAGTCACCTAGCCCAGTGTCTTTCCATTGTAGGCATTTCCCAAGTGCTTATGGAATTGAATGAGAAGTGCTTTATAAGTCCACAATTACTGGGAACTTGACAGTCATTGTCCCTCTGGGGCAGTGCCATGGATCTCAGCTCTGGAGGCTCTCGTTGACTTTTAGAGGATGCTTCAGCTCTGAGGAAATGTGGGTCAAGCCAACAATATTCACTCACCATTGGTCAGTGTCTGGTAACCCTTTCCTAGTGGATTGTTTGGGATTCTGGACCAGAGATTACACTCATATCATGATAGGAACTCCATTCATCATCGTAGGTCACTGTCCTCCTTGGTAATTCAGCACTTTTGAGAATGGCCTGGGTCACTAAGTTTAAGCAATTTACCCAGGCTCACACATCACTTAGTATGTAGTAGGTTATTAATCTGTGTCAGGATTTGAACTCACTCTTTCCTGACTCTGAGGTCACTATCTTTCTACTCTGCAATACTAATGGTCACTTTCAAGTTAGTTGTAGGACTACAGGAGAAAAAGAAAAAATAAGATGCAAAACAAGTTTTCTTTTTCTATATCTGGAAAAGTCTGAGCAGAGGGGTGCTCTTTTGTGAAAACAGTGCTAAATCTGAATTCTGGGCCAATGTGGATTCAAATCTGACTTCTTCTTCAGTTAGCAACCAATCATGTGCTTTCTGAGTCTGTTTTCTCATTCAAACAATGAGTCTATCAGTAATTGTAAGAACTCCCTCCCAGAGAGTTGAAGAATCAGACCTATCCTACTTACCTGTACCGCACCTCTCACCCCCCAAAAAAAGATAAAAGAAAAAAGAAAGAAAAAACTAAACCAAATCAAAGCAAAACCAGGCAAATCCAAAGTTTCTGGAATCTCCAGCTGACTCCCCTTTTTGGGCCTCTCCCCCTGGGTGATGACTCTCCCTTATCTCCTGAATCACTCAGGAGAGTTTTCTTTCCCTCATTTCAATCCACAATGCTCTGAGTACAGGATCAAATACACTCCTTCAAAGACTGAGTAGTGTTGACTTAAATACTCCTTCCAGGGACAGGAAACTCAATTATAGAAATTAATCTTGAAATGTCATATTCCAGAACAAAGAGGACAGCTGGGAAATTATTCTGAAGGCTGAGAGCTCTCTCTGGAGGGCCTGTAGTCTCAAGGGTGGGTACCAGGTAAAGTGCTTGTGAGGGGATTCTAAGTGTTGGCTGAGGGCTGGGGGATTAACGGAGATTGCCTTGTCTGAGCTCAGAAATAGTTTCATATTTTGCCTGGATTTTTCCTAGCACCAATTTCATATCTTTCTCATCTTAAAGTTATTTGTAAATTTAGCAATCTTCTCCCACTTTGCATGCACGTGGGGATGCACACACACATGCACACACACATACACATATGCACACCACCACCACCACCTGTCTGCCTTTTAAAAAGGAGTATCCTAGAGCCACATGGAACCTTGGAGACCATTTATTCTAAACCACTTATTTACTCAAGAAGTGGGGCCAAGGAAGATGAAGCAGCTTAGACTCTGAGAAGCACATATTTAGTGATGGGAGGGACCTTAGCAGTGATGGTCCCTCCACCTCCTCCTTGGCCCTCCTCATCCCTGGACTCACAGCCGTTGATCACCCCTTATCTACTCGGGACTTCAGTTTCCTTATTGATGATTGGAAAGACTTTTATCACATAATACTTTAGGTCTGACACGATGCCTTAAGTACTTCATTTCACCTGGTCCTCCCAACTTTCCAGTGAGGAAGGTGCTGTTCTTAACCTTCATTTTACACAACAGGAAACTAAGAATCAGAGATATTAAGCAACTTCCATGGTGTGGCACAGTTGTTGATTGTCTGAAGTGTGAATTGAACCTGGGTTTTCCTGCCACCAAATTCAGAATTCTACGGATGCCCAGGTTTCTCAGCTCTCTTTCAGCAAGTTTCTACTCTCTCTCTTCACTTTATAATCTCTATACTTATGCAGTGAAGGGAGACAGAGGAGTTAAGTGGAAAAGACACTGGTTTTGAAGTCAAAAGGCCTGCGTTCAAATTCATCTCTGCCAGTGGTACCTGTGTGGTCTTGGTTCTCTGAAATGCAGTGATTTAATAATTTATTAAAAGGAAAGAACTGGGTTGGATGATCTAGAACACTCTCTCTATTACTAGAATCAGGAACCTATGTGAACAATGACTGGCACAGTCACCACTTTATAAATGCTTTATCTGTCCGTCTGTCTATCTGTCTATCTATCTCTCTCTCTCTCTCTGTGTCTGTCTCTGTCTGCCTTTCTGTCCATCTCTTTCCATCATCTCTATCTTCTATCATTTATCTTTTTGTCATCAATCATGTACTTACTATCCTCTCTCTTTAGTCTTTCTCTATCATTTATCTCCTATCATTCAACATCTCTCAGTCTCCCTTCTCTCTACTGCTCCATTGTGTATTTCTCTTCTCTCTCATTTATTATCTACCTATACACACACATATGCATATATCATTTATCACCTATTATGCATCATTAATCATCTATCTCTTGTCTGTGTCTTTATTTTTATCTTCTGTCTTCTCTCCATCATTTGTCTATCCTGTGGTTGGCAGGAGTTCTTTAATTCTTAATTTTTTCATTTTTTTTTACTACCTGGTTGCCCTCACTGCTAAAATGCTAGAAGAGACCTTCAAGGTCACTGAACCCAACTTTCATGTTTTACAGACAAGACATTGTGCAACTGAGTGAGAAAGCCTTCAGGTGTTCTTTGTTTAAGGTTGATCTTTATTTCATTCCTCTCTTTCCTCTTTCATTCTCTGTCTTTCCTTCTGTTCCCAGGAACTTTCTTTTTTTGTCCCATTCTCTAGGTTGACCTTCTTTCTTTTGCACATAAATAGATTACTTTCTTGATTCTGAAGTTCCATGCCAGGTGTTTGTCAGATCTGTTTTCGCCTGAGCAGTTAATAAAAACAGCAAGCATTTCATAGAGCACTTCAAAAACACTATCTCCTCCTCCTTCACCACGGACCTGGGAGGTGGCTGTTAGTGTTATTCTCACTTTACAGATGGGGAAACTGAAGAAGACTAAAAGTGACTTGCTCAGGGTCACACAGCTTGTAAGTATGTGAGGGAGGATGGAAGCTTAGATCTTCTTGACCCTGGGTCTAGAACCTTAGGGCCTAGAATTTCCATCTTGTCCTCGTTCAGCTCCACTTTGAAAGCTTCCTTTTCTGGTGCACTAGATGTAGAAATAGTAGAATTTAATTCTAATTCCAGCCAGGCCACTCACTACTCCCTCTAGTACTTGCTGCTGAGGAGCAGATATGGATGCTGTTCCATTTCCCACAGCAAGAAAGCATGATGCATATAATAGAGAGAGTCCTGGGAGACCTGAATTCAAATTCTGCCTCAGGCACTTCTCATCCATGCAGACCTGGGCAATTCATTGAAACACTTTGTGCCTGATTTTCTTCAACCATGAAAGGAAAGGGTTGCTAGATTCGAGGTCTTGATATGCTTATAACCCTCCCCTGCTGTTCTTCAAGCACATCTCTCTCTCTCTGTCTCTGTCTTTGTCTCTTGTCTCTGTCTCTCTCTGTCTCTGTCTCTCTCTGTTTCTCTCTTCTCTCTCTCTCTCTCTCTCTCTCTCTCTCATACAAACATGTTTTATTTTGTTATGGCCTAGTGATTCAGAGAAACAAATGGATCCCATTTGTTGCTCCCAAGAACTTCTCCAAGGAAGATTCCAGAGGTTCTCATTTCTCATGGGGAGCCATGACCAGAACCTAGTCACAGATGGTCATCATGATGCATGTAATGTACTCCAGCAGAGCCAGCTGCAGTGCCTATAGCCAGGACCTGTCTCATGCTGTTGCAAACTCTCTTACACATGCCCACATGGTATCAGAGTCATCACCAATTGGGGAATTTCTACAACTACTGCTTTCCCTCCAGTTGCTACAACTACAGATATTCAGAACATAATAGAATCACAGCCTTGAATAGAAAACCTTACAGAAAACCTATCTCCATTCTCTGAAGTGGCATGTCTGAAGTTCTGAGCATTGTACCCTGGTGAGAACACTGAAAGTTCTAACCCCTTCCAAGCAGGTGCTGAGTGACTGCAATCCCAGGTCATACAAGACAGAAATTCTCTAAATTCAGTTGTAGTGAGTAAGGGTCTCCAGGGCACAGATTGAAAGGATGAGCTCATGTCCAAGTATAAAGAGAAGACCCAACTCCCAAGAGAGCCCAGCAAGTGATACCATCATATTGGTCCTGTCACCACATACATAGGGCATTCAATCCAAGCAACATGAGCCAAGGGTGGGTAGTATGGCAGGGCTTTGGCTTTGAAATAAGAGATTCTGAACATTCTTTTGGAAAGTAGATATGGGATCATGCTTCTTCTCAACCCCAGCTGAAAGTACAACTGTGAACAGTTTATGACTAAAGAGACTGGCGGTGTTGTCCAATGGAAAGAAATCCTGTTGGTCTGGGAGTCAAGAGGTAGCTTATTACAGTGGAAAGACTGATGTACCTAGATGAAGCCCACCTAGGTTCATATCTTATCTCTTAAACCTTTGGGCTAGGTGATCAGCGACAATCACTTAAACCTCAGGCAACTTGCTAAAACTGTGAATGAGGGTAGGGTGGGGGTGGAGGGAGTTAGCCTAAAGGAATGGAGATCCCTAGATCTCTCACATTATAAGCATCTCTCTTTACCTTCTGAAGAAAAGGAGGGTGCGTAATGTATGTAGGTGATGCTATAGGCATACAGAAATTGACTTTATCTTTAGTATGAGATCTCAAAAAATTAAGGACCTCAGAAAAGTGAATCTGACCCTTTATTGATTCATTCAGCCAACAGCCACATATTAAGTGCTGCCTTTGGCTAGGCACTGAGATAATGTTGATCTCAAAGTAAAAACAAAAAGAAAGCAATCCTTGCCCCCCAAGAAGCTTACAGAACCTCCCATGAGAAGCAGCAAGGTAGGGGAGAGGCTCAGTTGGAATAAACCAACCTGGATGAGAGAAGACAAGTTGTTTCTAGCTGTGCTGTTTCCTTTACAAGGAAAAGAAGGAAAATCAACTTTGACAGAAGCATTGCCTCCGATTTGAGAGTGCATCCAGTGGGGTCACATAGGGCTGGAAAGGACCTCCAGTCAATTCTGTTCAAACTTCTCATTTTTCATTTGATACTCAGAGAACCAAGGTGTGATTCTAATGGCATTAGTAAATGTCCCAGTCTGGATTTGGACTCAGGACTTCTAACTTCCAAGCCAGTGATTTTTCCTTGGCCACCACAAACACCATCTCACTAAACTTCCACTCTTCTAGGGAGCTGGGAACACAAAGAGAAAGATGGTAAACTAAAGGTGGTAAACTCCCTGCCCTCAGGTAACATGTTCTGGGGGAAAGCAGCAAGTTCACTTACCAGCATACACCAAACATAGAGAAAACAGAAAATCATTTTGTAGAGGGGTGCAAATGGGAGGAGGCAGCTTGCAGGTGGAATGTCATCTCCGTTCCTTCCTGAAGTGTTTACAATGAAATGCAGAATGCGGAAAATGCAGATAATTTGAAATTAAAATGTTATTCAAGATCCTCCAAGTTAGCAGCCTCTTAGCTATTTCTGGTGCCTAGTGTGGGGTCTGATTTAAGCTTAATGTATGCATTTCCCTAAATGAGGAAGGCCTTTGGATATTTCCTCAGTTTGGGTAGAGATGACTCCACCCTCCCCTTAAAGAACTCTGTTCCCCAGACACAGAAACATTAGAATTTACTTTAGACCTGACTAGTTCTTTGCTGACATTCAGAGGTAGCTGAAATTTTCAAGTCAGAGGATCAAAGGAATGTGAGCACTGTGGGTACAGGACAACTGCCTTTTTAGGACCCCTCACACACCTGGAAGGTCACATGCTCAGCACTGACTGTGACCTCTAAGGACATATTCATATCATAGTTTTTTTTTTCTTTCACGCATTGCTATCCTCTGAAGACTTGAACTCTTTCTTTCCTCTGAGATTCTAGTAGGAATACAAGGGATGCCCACAGGGAGGATATGATAATGCATTTAAATCCAAACAGTGAGAGACTTCTGGGTCCCCAGTCATTCTCCCAAATGGCTCCCTGTCAATGTGCAAAAAGTTCTGTTCTTATCTGAGACCGGACAAGGAAACAACTCACAAAGAAAGAAAACAGAGTCAGAAGAGCTCTAAACACATATGGAGCTCCCAAGGGGAGATGAAACACTTGGGACCGATTGGGACTCAGTCATTGACAAGGGCTCCTCCATTGGACGAATAAGAATGATTGGGAAGTCTAAAGTGGTGAAAGCACTTAGACGCTCCCTTTCCACTCCAGGCCCCTGAACAGCTCTGGCCCCAAGTGAATGAACCAGCTTTGGTCCTGTGGGAGCCTTGAGAGAAGTTGTAGATTCCTTTACTCACACTTTTTGGTTCTTGATAGCTCCATCATGGGGTCTTGCTGAAAATAATCCAAAACCTAGATTTTAGTTCACTTCTAGGATCTTTCCAAAAGAAGAATAGCAAGGTACTCTATATAAAGGGTGAATCAGGTATAGGACAGCTATTTATTTTTTTCTGCACACTAAAGAAATTCAAGCTATAGAAGTCTCTCCTCTCAAAACATTGATAAGATTTAAGACAGAAAACAATGATTTGCAACTATTGTTATGCTCTCACAATAGTTTATGATATAAACACCAGAGAAAGAAGCAACTTGCCAGACTGGAAAATTGGTATTTTTTTACACTAGACCTCAACTCTGAAGTATCCAAATTCTTCCCCTCAGGTACACATCTGTCAAGCCAGGATAGAAAGAGATGAAGTTCCTTTTCTATTAACAGTCATCCTACTTAGTTCAGAAAATTACCTTAACACCAGCAAATGCCAACCAAGGGACCCAGGATTTCTCACTTCTGTAACACACAAGGTGTGCCATCATGATGGTACACAATCATATTGAGATTTTGACTCAGTCATCTGTGCTCAAGAAAACACAAAATGAAAGAAATAGCCAATGACCCAAGGCCCAGTCTCAGCCTTGCCTAACTGCCCCTTCCTCCCAACTCCTCTAAGGATGAGTCCTAGTAGATCTGAGATGACCTGCAGATAAAAAGAAAAGAAAGAAAATGAAGATGAGTAACTTCTCCTAAAGGACAACTGAGTCAGCAACTCTTTTTGTACAGCCAATCAAAAGGCTGTTGCTTCATCACCCCTATATGCCTAGGACTTGAAGCACTGATAGATTTTCAGTGGCAAGGATGCAGGCTTGGCACAAAATCTAGTGCATTCTATAACAATGTCCGCTAGACCTAATTTCCCTTTCGGTACCTTCACCAGGTGAGGCACTCCCTCCATACTTCCTCATAGGTCCTTATGTTCAAAACTGAAAGGGCCCTCAGGAGTCACTGAGTTCAACCATCTCATTTCATGGACAAAGAAACTGTGCCCAGGGAAGTTAAACAACTGGCCAAGGCCATGCAAAGTACCAAGTGACTATCACTTACTAATTAGTACTAAGTGGCAAACCAAGCCTTGAGCTGATGTCTTTGACTTCATCTGCTTCATTTGCTTTTTCCATTTTCCTGTTTCTTTTCTCTGTTGGATTATCTGCTCTTTGGGAGCAAGACTGGCATTTTCCATCCTCCCAACCCGCTACTACCTTCATCCATGTGGATAGGGGCACAATATGCAGATCTGTGTGTAAATATATATGTATACTCACACATGTATGTATCCATACAGGCAAACATGTATGTATACATCTTGTGTGTATATGTATATAGATACACACGTGTATGTATGCACACATATATTGTACACCCACATCTCCCCCCTCCACCAATGCACCCACATTTGTCTGTCTGTTTTTTTCCACCATTAGAAAGCATGATCCTTGAGAGCAAGAACTATGAAATTCGTGCTTGTATTCTCAGTCCTTAATACAGTCCCTGACATGGAAGACATACTTAAGACAAGTGTTGACTGACTGGTCAGACGAGACATGGAGCACTGGATCTAATCCTGTAAACACTTTAGAAAGGCTATTGAGAAGCTGCAGAGGGTGCAGAGGAATGAGAAAGGCAGGGTGAGGGACTGGCTAGAGGAATGGGGATATTTATCCTGAAGAAGTGTGTATGTGTGTGTGTGTGTGTGTGTGTGTGTGATTGTCTTCTTTGAGTGTTTGTGTGACTAACATGGAAGAGAGATTTGTCTTTTTTCTGCTTGGTTCTCCAGGACAGTCCAATAGCAGTGTTGCAGAGGCCATTCTAGGCAGATGTCATGAAAAACTTGGTGAGAGCTGTCCCAATATGGAACGGGCTTCCCCAGGAGGTGGTATGCTGCCCTCCTCACAGTTTGTCAGGCTAGCTCACCACTGTCAGATATGTTTCAGTGTGGATTCTTTGTCTACTCAGGGTTGTACTACAGGGCTGGATCCCTTCCAATTCTGATATTCTGTAAGCTTAATAACTATGTAGACCTTAAAAATTCCCCATGGAATGTCAGCAAATTCTATGTGCACAAGGACGGGCATTACTAACAATATCCAGGGCAGTTCATGAAGGAGACAGAAAAATACAAGTGGGAAATTTCTTCTTATTCCTTAATCTACAAATCACTATAGCATAGTGGGTTCACCATGGCCCCTCCAAAGTTATCTGGACAGCCTTGCTGATAATCCTCACCCAACCTCATTCAAACATTGCTTAAAAAGGTCAGAAAATCAGAAGACTGCAAATCTAATATTCTACTTGTCTCATATCCAGGAAACATGTCTTATAGCCTCAGGAGACTTTGATTGGGAGGGCAGGCCATCCTCGTTAACAACAAGGGGTTTCCTAACAATGATTGAGCCCAGGAAACTTCAATTACAATAATCTTTCGACATTAAGATGACTGTGATTATACATGGGACAGGAGGCTCATACAGTTCATGAGAGTCTGAGGCAGGATGGCATCTCTTGTTTTCCTGAATACCAGTCTGCACCCAATTCACTGGGTCACAGTAATTAGAGGCAGAAAGGAGAAAACTCTCTTTTCCCTTCTACAGATTAAATAATTATTTAAATGTTTAAAATATCGTTTGACAAGATGTGAGAGGTTAAATGATTTGTCCAAGTCTGCACATCATATAATATTAGAGCTAGAACTTAGACTGGGGTGAAGGACTCAGTTCTGGGATTTTTCCCTTAAAAGATAGCGGTCCAGGGTGTGGTGGATAGAATACTACCCTTGGAGTCAGGGCGCAATCCTGAATTCCAGTCTCGCTACAGATGTGACCCTGGGCAAGTCACTTGTTCTCTCAAGTCAAGTGCATATGCACATAACAACAACAACTTCCAGTTAAATAGCACCAAGGCATGCAAAACACTTTACATTTGTTATATCACTTAATTGCCCAAATAATCTGTTAAGTAGGTGTTTTATGCACATTTTACAGATGAGTAAACTGAGGCAGGTGATGCAGAATTTAGCACAGAGCCTGACACACAGTAGATGATTAACAAATGTATATTAACTGATTCGCTGATCTATCGAAGTCCCCAGTACCTAGAACTTAACACAAAAGTAAGGCGTCAGTGAGCCACAAAGGGACCCAAATTGTTTCTTGTGCCTAAAGACACGGTGCCATGCTCAACTGCTCCACAAAGGCAACAGCATTATACTGTCCCCTCAATGTCCTCACCCCACACCAGCAAGATTTAACAAAGAAGGAAAATAAATGGCCTCCAAAATGTAGATAAGAACCTTGGAATTGGACGTAGATGGTGGGAATGCCAACGTGCTGACTTCTTCACTTTGAGCCACATATAGCTGTGTGATCATGGCGGGGGACATCTCTCTCTCAGGGCTCCAGTTTTCTTTGCTGCTATAGACTATGACCTCTGATATATGCCCTGACTCTAAGACAACGTGGTTTTATGAATTCCTGTTCTGTGTGGTTATGAACATAGTACTCGTTCATTTGATACGTTTCTACCTTACAGAATGGAGACAATGATAGCTGTAGCAATAAAATTATTTCAGGCCTGTTGTGCCTTACTTCTCTTACTGAAGCATAGTCTTGGTGAAGGCAGCAACTCTTGTTCATCTTTGTACCCACATTCTAGAGCACAGGATATTGCTGATTTGATTTTAGATAGCTATTGGTCGAATGAATGAATGTAAGAAATCCTGTGTTTCAGATCCAGTATCTCAAGTGGAACTTCTTTCAATCAATACTAATGATCCTTTAGAGATCTCAGGGATAAAGAATTAGATGCAGTCGGAGTGTAATTTTACCATGGAGAGAAGTATTATTAGAAATCAACTTTCCAAGCCTTTATAACTACCATGTATAGTGGTTTAGTTTGAAGAGAGGTCTTAAGGAGATTGACATTTTCATAGAACCTTAAAGAAGGTGTCTCATAAATGTCTCTTAGGAGATGAATGTCTGGATGCATGAAGAGAGATGGAGAGACAGAAAGAAGGATGGTGGATGGATGGAAAGAAGGACAGATAGAAAGAGAGATGGGCCTGGAAGGCACCCCCTTCTCACTTCTACATCAGAGAATCCTTCTCTTCCCTCAAGTCACATCTCAGGCATCCTCCTCTGCATGAATCTTCTCCTATCTTCCATCAAATTGTAATGTCCCCTTTCTCTCCCTCCCTCCCTCCCTCCTTCCTACCCACCCTTCCATCCAAGCTACCCTAGACTGAGCTACTAGACAGACAGAGCTTTTTTCTTCAGTTTTACTTTCACTCAGTCTATATGTGTGTGTATGTGTTTGTATATGTCCATTTCTCTTTGTTGTATCTCCATTAGAATGCAAGCCCTTTCTAACTAGGAATTATTTCATTCATTGTATTCACATCCCTAGCACCCATCAGAGTGTCTGGCAGATAGTAAATACCTAATAATATTTGTTGATTGACAAATGGATGGATGGATGGATGGATATATTGACAGATAGATGATAGAATGAAGCAAGGATGAGGGATGAAAAGACAAGTGAATAGGTGGATAGAGTGATGGATGGGCAGATATACAGACAGATGAATCAGACGGACAGAGGGATGAGTAAACCAATGGACAGATGGGAGGATAACTGGGTATATGAATGCACGGACCATTGAACCCTGCTTATGATGTTTGTCTCTATACTGGCCAAGAAAAATTTTCATGCTGATTTTTCAAGGATCTTCTGGAGTTGACTCCGTAGCCTTTCTTCATAATTCATTGCTTTGGCCCAATAATAATTCTAGCCAAGTATTTCTGCCTGATGAAGGATGGCTTTCCTTCACTATGAGTGACTACTTATGGTGGCAATTCTAAGGAGGTGACAACTTAATGTCCATGGAAGAGTGAAAAAAACTAAAAGTATGGATCTGATCTTCCAGCCCAGGAGTGCTGATTTCCGAGGACTCCCTCCCATTGACACCCAATCATAGTTAAAGTTTGATTATTGCCCACAATTGTGATTTACATTGCTATTTGCTCCCTGAGTTCAAATCTAGGAACATGGGTAAGAAATCAAGGCATCTCTATACAATAAGATACTTAGAGACATATTGATAGCTTTACGGGGCTAACCCAAGCTTGGCTTGGGCTTGCTCTTGGCCCTGGAATTTAGGAGGTGCCCCTCCTTGTCCAACATCCAGTGACAAAGAAGTCACCTTGTCATCATCCTCTACATAGCCAGTAAGCCCCTATGTCCTTCATCCCTATTATCTGTCATCCCAGTGTCATCAAGGTCTGTAACTGTCAGATCTTTACTCCTTGGGATGACTGAGCTAAATTAAAAAGGCTGTATGGGGAGAGGGCGGCAGTGGGAGCTCGAAGCTTAGTATTAACATTCTTTCAACTTAGGTAAATATTTATTGCCAATGTTTGGTGGGAGACTTCAACAGGTCTGGGGCTGCAAGCCATTTTGCTGGCAGAAGGATAATAGATCTTCCTTGCTAAGAGCTGAAAGGCACAAAGTTATCCACACAAATAAATGGGAGATTAGTGATATAGCACTTACTGAGAATAACATAAACACATCCAAATAGAGGAGCTAATCATCGTTTGATTCTTTAATCCCCCCAGCCTGAGTGGAGGGTGGGCTGCAATTCAACCATTTTCTCCCCCAAGCACAAAGGACCACATGAAAGACCTGGGACTCTTCTCTCCTTCTGGAGCTAAAACAACAGAGTCTGAAATTCCGTTTAGGTTTAATCCTCTAAAAAACACAAAGGTTGTAGCCATCCAGACAGACATCTGATTATAAATTAAACATGGTTTATGGAGAGAAAGAAAAAAAAAACCCTTTGAGAAAATTAGGCTCATGGGCATCTTGCAGAACATTTACAAATCTTAAAATCATGAATGTCTTAGGTCAATAGAACAGAATAGAGCTGGCTTTGGGAAGGCCCATCTGAACCCTCCATTGGATTCATTGTTTCTGGGTCACTTTCAAAACAACACACAGTGAAGATATGTCCAGTTCTCAGCTACACTTGCTGGCACCCTTTTCTGTTCAAGACACATTCCTCTAGGGAGGAATAAATGAACAAAACATGGAATACAGTCCCTGCCCTCTTTGATCTTAAGAATCTAAGACGGTCAGAGAGTCATCTCTCTAAGACTATACATAGGAGAGCAGACATTCATCTCCATTGGAAAAGAAGTTCAAATTGACACCAGTTTCAGATAGATGGATAATAGAAGGTAGAAGTGACAATGTTCGTGGTGGTAGAGTGAGTTTCCACACTGAGAGTTCCCCAGACTGAAGAACTCTTTGAACATTTCCAGAGTTACCCTTATGTTTAAGGCTCCAACTCTTTATTTGTTGAGCCACAGAATGACTTTTCTTTCTCCTCCTTTCTCATTACTAGATCTTGACTTTATGACTTGTCACCACTTCAATGATAATCCTCGTGTTGACTGTGGGGAATGCCTAAACCTATGCTATATTCAGTTTGTAGAAGAACACTGACAAGTTTGAGCATGGCTATAATGGTGGATTGACTAAAACCCACACCAAGAGGGGATGGGTGAGAGAAAATGAAGATATTTAGCCTCAAGAAGAGAAACCTCAAGGGTCTTGAAAACTCTTTCCAAGTTCTTGAAGGATCATCATGTATAAAATGAATTAGACAATAGACAATTTTTCTTGTCCCTGGACAACTGATGGAACAAGCTTAGATGAATTTTCAGAGGCCTGCTTCAAAGAAATACTTCCTAGTCATGGCAGTGAACACCAGATGAGATGGGCTGGCCTGAGAAATAGGGATTTATTACTGGCATTCTATTGCCACTGAGAGATTTTCATTCAGGTACAAGGCTAACTAGACCACCCAGTGACACTGGAATGGTGGAAATCATGCAGGCATTGGAGTCAGAAGATCAAAATTCAAATAATGCCTCTACCAAATATTATATATATACATATACATATATACATATATGTATACATATACATATATATATCACCAGACACAAGTTTCTTTACTTCTGGGGGTCTCATTTTCTTCAGTGGTAAAATAAGGGAATTGGATCAGAAAATGTCTCTCCCAGTTAGAAGAGGTCTGTCCCAATGCCAGATCTATGATGGTATGATTCTATTACATGGAAGTCCTTTCAAACTTAATATGCTCCTATGATGCCATATCTCTAATCTAATCTCATATCCACAACTGCCTTTGAGAGATACCATGGACAATAAACTATCATCAATTACATTCAACATATACAACATCAATCTAATTCCCCTCCCCAGCCCTCTACCCCGGATTGGACAATTGGGCCGCAGAAGATCTTTAATTGTAATACAGTTGTATCTGTATTTCCTCTACTGTACTTTTTATATTAGAAAGATATACAAGAACAAAGTGTCTTACTCAGTTCTGAGCTAACTAGACAATGTGCTTAGTTTTAGAGCTGAATTCATAGCAAACCCAAGCTCAAGAAGTATGTTTTCAGTGCCTAGTGTGTGTAAAACTCATTTCAGGGTTCATCAAGCAGCCATTGAGAAGGTCTTTTGAGAGGCAATGTGGAATAGTAGACAGGACAAGGAACATGGAGTCATAAAGACTTGAAAAGTTCAAATCCCTCCTTTAGATACTTACTAATTTTGGGTCTCCAGAAATGTCATTCAACCCTTCTGGGTCTCACTTTCCTTACTAGTAAAAGTGGGGGGACTTGATTGCCTCTGTACTCTCTTATAGCTCTAAAATTATGAGTCTGTGAATATACACAGTATTGACCAACTTGAGCCTGGGAATACCCAGGTTACTTCTGGGGAAATGGGTGTTCATGTACAGCCTCTCCCAGACAGGAGTCCTCTTCAGTATAGAGGGAAATGGGTAGATATGAAGAGTAGTTGATGGTCTGAAAGTGACAAAGCCTGAGTCTGACACCTGCTTCTTTTGTCATTTGAGTATGGTCTTTTCATGGCTCTGGGTTTCCTGGCTGGGAACTTGGGATCCGAGTGCAGACCCCAGAGGGGCCAGGATCTGTCAGGGGCCATCTAGTTCAGCCTCCTAATTTGACTGAGGAGTCAAAGAAGGTTCGGATTGGGGGGTAGGGTGGGGTGACTTGCCCAGGGTCCCGCAGAGGAGCAGCAGAGAAGCAAGCTTGAAAGCCACTTTCTGTGACTCTATCCTTGGGGCTTATTGTCACTGATTCTTCAGACCCATTGCTAGACCTCAGGAAGAGACTAAATGCTGGGCAAATGCCAAGCCCTGATCAAGTGTGGAAGGATAAGCAGCATTAGTGGCCCAGTAGGGTGATTTAACTTTAGGGTCCCTATGGCTTGAACCCAAACATACCCCAAACCCCTGGGACTCAGTTGCAGTTATGAGGATAGCAAAACCTGTTTTGACAGGGAAGAAATCACTTGGGGCTTATGCATATGGGTGATATCATGGCTGCTGTTAAGCCAAATGCAGACCTTTTAAAATCTTTCCCCTAATTTTATCTTCCTGGCAAAAAGTGTTTTTCTGTTTGTTTTCCCTCTATCCTTGAGGGATGTTTTGTGAGGAAGAGTTGGGTTTCCACTCGGACTTGTATTTAGCAGCTTCTCTGGCTCATTGGTGATAGACAGTGGGGATAGGAGAGAACAAAATAAAGTCAGTCCATTGGAAGGGTGCTTATAAACGTTTGGTGTGAATAGAACTGGCTTAGGGTCTAGAGTGGGAAACTACCTAGGCTAGGTCCTGAGTCCTAGGACACTCAGTCATGCCTTGATAATCACTTCTAAAACTGTCAACAAACACTGGGGAAGGTTGCTCCAAATTACTCACAGAGAAATGCAAATTAAAATAACTACAGCTTTGTGTCAAGCCTCTCACCGTGGCAGATTAAAAGAGATAGCAGTGAGTTGCCGGAGACATTGTGGGAAAGTAGGCTTGCTAATAGGTGAATGCGTGAATTGAACTAGCCTGGAAAATGATATGCATCATGGGAGGAAAGTCACTAAAGTGTTTTGGCCAAATGGTAAGACTCATTTGTCAGTATATTCATACAAGGCCCGTACATGTGTGTGCATGTGTGTACATGTGTGTTTGCATGTGTGTGCATGTGTGTATGTGTGCACATAAACTAGAAACAAAGTGAGTACCTGTTGATTAAGGAAATAACCTGAGAATAAATTTTTGGAGATGTATGCATGCAAAGGAAAAGAGGATGACAAATAGGGAGAATTCCCAGGAATGTGGGTGAAATCCATGATATGATGCAAAATAAATTCAGTGGAATCAGAAAACCCTCTGCATAGTGAACACAACAATGCAAATGCAAATAACATGAAAAGGTAAGACAGGGCTGATCCCTTCTGTTGACTATTCTCAGCCCTGGGTAATGATGGGGAGAGTTATGGACTCATGGGTTGGAAACACAGCATGCCCTGTCACACTTAGTTGGGATGCCAGTTGATCGTGTTTAAATGTTATGTTGGCCTTTATTTTAAGGGAGGGTTCAATCCAGGAAAGGAAAGTTGAAAAGTGTGACTGAAAGAGAAAAGCAAAAGGCACGAATAAAATGTTAAATTAAAGAAAACATATGGTTCAGAGGAAGAAATTGAGAACAGAGGTAGAGACAGACAGAGACCAATACAGACAGAAAGAGAGAGAGAGGAAGAGAGAACAAGTTTTAAAAGAAATAGAAAAGGAAAGAAGAGGAAAGGAAAGAAAGAAGGGAAGAGAGGAGAAAAGAAGAGTGAAATTTAAAATACGACAGTATGAATAAAAATGATCAAGATAAGGCAATGTTCTTCATGACTTACCCTACACTCTGAAGCTCAAAGTCACAAGTTGACATCACCATCATGAAAATGTCTTGGATAAAACCAGGACTATTTAAATTGCTTATCACTGAAAACAAGAGTTTTAGCCGTGTGTGTATGAGTGCATGTGATAGACCCTTTGGGCAGCAGTCTGGGGAAGCCTCTTGATCCCTTCTCACAATAAAATTTTTAAATGTATAAAATAAAATGCATTGAGTATCAAAGGAAGTCAATTATATTTAGATGCACTCTATCTATCTTGAAAAGTTCATGGACTTCAAGTTAAGAACCTCTGAAGTTTTATACACACACACATACATATATGTGTGTATATATATATATATATGTATGTGTGTACATATACTCACAAACACATATACCCACATATAAAATGGAATGAAATAGACCAGATCACACATTCTGTCTTCAGAGCTCTGCTAGTTAATGGTCGTATACCATCGTTGGTAGTTTCATTTCCATTTTGAGAGTGAAGTGTACAGAGGCCAGAGAGACACAGGTCCAAGTCCTACCTCGACCCTGTTCTGGCTCTGTGACCCTAAGCAGGTTCCTCAACCTTATAGACATCCAAATGACACTTGAAAACCAAGAGGCAGACAAAGTGCATGATTTACATTAGAGAAGGAGTTTTCACACTGGGAGGAATTTCAACACTAGAACAAAACTTCAATTTTCACAGACTCACAGAATCTCAGAACTAGAAAAGGCCATCTGGTTAACCATTGCTCCACCCAAATAATCTCTATCCCCCCCATGCTCAGTACATGCTTAGGAAGCAGGCTGTGCTAGTAAATATTTAACAACAAACTTTCCAAAAATGTATACTCGATAGACTTTTAAGTTTAATCTACATCACTACGTTTTCCCATCACTTTCTTAAGCCTACAGATAATCAACAAATCAATACATCACATTTTGATTTCCCTTGTTACTAATCTGAGGTAGACATGCTCCCACTGAAAACTGATCCTTGGACTCTGGGGAGCAGGTGTAAGCTGTCACCGGCACCCCTCTGTTGGGAACTCAGAGACAGAGCTGAAATGGAATTCAATGTCCAACAGATCATCTGGGCCCTCATAAACACTAAATGCTCCCTGAGGGTGAACCCAGTCCTCTCAGGGTAATCTGGTGGGAACAACTATAATGGAGGGAAAAGCTTTGATTTCAAGAAGGTAGCCTAAATCTAGATTCAATGAAAAAAACCAAAATCCTTGAAGATGCTTTTGTTAAATGTTGGGGAAAAATGGTGGTCCTTCTTTCCTTCCTTCCTTCCCTCCCTCCCTCCCTTGCTCCCACCCTCCCTCCCTCCCTCCTTCCTTCCTTCCTTCCCTAAATCAAAGAGAGGGTGAAACTTTGCTGAAAGTATACAGATAAAGTGAAATAAAACCTCCAAGGAGTGTCTTTTTTGAAGTTTCAAGACTTAAGTATATAGTCCATAATACACAAGTATTTATATTTGGTCTGAAATGAGGGCTGAGAGGCTTAAAGGCTGTATTTCCCCCCAGAGTGACAAGAATTCACACTAATAACCCAGCAGAAAGGAAAAAGGGACTATTCTCCAGAGTTCCTTCTGCTGGAAGGGTCCCACACCTTAAATGGATTCAAGGTATCTAATATCTTCCAAATAAGACTGGCTGCCTACTAGCCAAAGGAAGCTTTCCCTTCTCACCCAAATGTCTCATTAAATGAGAAGCTCACCCCTCTCACACCTAAGCTGTCTACCTTCTCACATTCATCAAAAGCATCATAATTTGAGGGAATTAAAAACCACAGACCAAGGGGTAATGATCATAGAGAACCCTGGAGAGAGGCAGTGGTGACTGAGAATATTGTGAAGATCTCCCCGGAGGACTTACTGAAAGCTCCAGTAGTCTTCAGATATTCAGGCACAGCCCCTTGCTGTCCAGATGGTGATGGCGAAGTCAGGAAAGGATCATTGACTGAATCAAAGTTGTATAAATGCCAAAAAGGCATTTGAATCCAGGTCCTTGGATAGCCAAAGTCACTCTATTTTCACTCTCTTTTCCTTATGTTGGCTGTTCTTTACCCAGCTAGAACTTGGACGTTAGAAGAAATAAAGGGAATTTTGACTTCTGTGGGGTAGATTAGGATATATTATTCCACTGTTGGACATTTTTATTTTGACTGAGGCATTTCAGGTATTTGAGATTTCACTTTTAGAGGTCTCTGAAGAAGGAAACTTCTCATTTTCAGTCTAAGCTCAAAGCAAGCATTTTGTAGAAGAAATGAAAATGAAGTTTCTAATTTCTGTCAGATTCTTTTTCATGAGAATAGAGAGAGCTGGAAGAAAGTTTCAGAAAAGCAAGGTTTGAGTTTCAAAGTGTTGAAGGTGAAAGAGTAACTTTAAAAAAAAGACCATTTATGATGGTGACCAAGGGCAAATGATGGAGTGAAATTCACCATCCATGAGAATGACTTGGAACCAATTATTTCACTCATTTGAAAGTAAATATTGAAGGTTGCTTTTTGTTTATTTTTAACTCTAAATGCATGCTGCCTTTCAAAGACTTGAGTTAAGAATGTTGCTTTTCATTTTTGTGTAGACAAGGGGGAACATTTATGTAATTAGCTTCCTTAAAGCATTAGTTAAGTTGAGTTACTAGAGAAATAGTGTGATATGTATTGTTATTTGGTCGTGCCTGACTCTCTGTGACCCATTTTGTGGTCTCTTTTTGCAAAAATGCTGGGATTGTTTTGCCATTTTCTTCTCCAATGGATTTGGCAAATATAGGTTAAGTGACTTGTCCAGGGTCACACACTTAGTGAGTGTCTGAGGTCAGATTTGAATTCAGGTCTTCCTGACTCCAGATTAAACACTCTTTGCACTGAGCCATCTGGCTGCCTCCCAGTGTAATATAGCTAGAGCAATCCATGAAGTTTAAGTTCAGATACTTACTAGCTCTGATGGCTCTTTAGCTACAAAGTAACTATCCTTACAGGATGTAACTCACAAGGTCAAGTTTAAGGATCAAATCAGTACTTTGTGAAGGATATTGAAAGCCTTTAAGTGTCATATAAAGCTTAGCAATTATAACATTGGCAAAAATGGGAAGAGGAAAGTAGGATGCACATATCATTTCATCTATCTAAATCATCCATCTTTATTAGTCCATCCATTATCCGTTATCTTTATCAGCTGGCTTTATCATCTCTCTCTCTCTCTCTCTCTCTCTCTCTCTCTCTCTCTCTCTCTCACACACACACACACACACACACACACACACACACACATGTATTAAGTGCTTACTACAAGGCAGGCAATATGGAGAGTGGGAAGACCTGGGGATACAAATAGAAAATCCCTGCACTCCAGGAGCTTACTTTATGCCTCCCAAATGTCATAGGTAGCCCTCCATACATGAGATCAAACTGCCTTTCCAAGTATATGTTGAAGATGAAGGTTTCTGCAGTGACCCAGACTATGTGATTACTGATTCAACATGTAGCAGCCTCCCTTAAATTACCATGCTAGATCAAAAAGGTTCCTTTGCTGCTTTCCTGATTTCCAATGCCTTCTCAGGCTTCTCATGGTGTCTGTGCCAGCTTGGCCTCTCACTGTGAGAAAGTTGTACACAGCTAATCAGATTTCTAGAATGGCAACTACCGTTCAGTGGGACAGGTAGCTTTGGGTCATGCATCAGAAATGAAAGGGAAAGACAGACATGAAACATGAAATTGAAGAGCAAGCATTTTTTTTTTACAGTTGATGAATCTGTTCTGAACTTCAAAGGGTCAGAGAAACCAGGAGAGAGCGAGAGCGAGAGCGAGAGCAAGAGAGAGAGCGAGAGCGAGAGAGTGAGAAAGAGAGAGAGAGAGAGAGAGGAGAGACAGTGAGACACAAAGAATGACAGAGAGAGAAAGAGAAAGCAAGTGAGACACACACACACACACACACACACACACACACACACACACACACTCCACACACTCACATACCAAGTGCAAAGCAGTAAGTGGGGAGCAGATCATGAGAATGGAAATCTCACTAATGAATTGATATGGAAATACCATTCCCATGTCCACTCCTCTGTCTGGTTCCAACTGAACAAAGTACTTTTCTGTGGCTGGGGAAGTGGCTAATTATATACACTGCAGTCATTGGCCTTTGATGATAATTACAGTGTCTTTTCCGTCTTACCTTTGTTCTTTGAGACCGTTCCTTGGCAGATGCCTCCTAGGAGGCTAACACCCATCAGCACCCCTCAGAGTTGTAAAAGAACTCTGACCACTCAGAGATGAGGATCTGACTTAAAAACAGCTCAGGAAGGGCAGCTGTCACTTCAAGATTCATTTGCCTTTTAAGTAAAGGAGGTTTTCCTGTTTCACATTGCAGGGATGTCTGTGCTTTCAGGGGTGGAGGGGTGGTCGTACAGACATTACCATATCTGTGCTTCCTTCTCAATGGCTAACATGGGGGGTGAAATAGAACCGTGCCCCTTTCCCCTGCCTCACACTCCAATATGAGGAATATATGGCCAAGGAATGTTTTTTTTTTTTTCTCCATTTTCTCTGAATCAACTTGACAATTTGACACATGATTAACACTAATTGAACTTTATGTTCAAAGGGGCATTCTCCTAAGGAGATGACCAAATGTAACTTTTATTTTTTGAATTGCAGGTCCTCTATGTTATGTAAGAATTCATTACAATTGATTTTTAATACACTCCAAATGGTATTTTTTTGTTTGTGGTTTGTCCTTTGCTCTTGAAGAGGACTGTGGTAATCAGGAAGGCATTGCTATGACTTACATGTATATAACACTCAAAATAAGCATCATGTTAAAATATGAGTTTTTCTTTCCTTTTGTTGTGATGGTAGGGGATACAAGATGATGTTTCAGATTCTGAATTTGATGAAGGAATATGACCCAATGGGACCGAGGTGATTTCCATATTTTTGGAAATCTGTAGACATGCTTGTCTGCTTGTTGGCAGAGAAGTATAGTACTTAGAGGGGTGAACTTCTGGTCAGTAAATCATGGTTTTTGTCCTTTCTTTGATACGTGTAGTGCACTGTGATCCCAGACAAATCCATCCCCAATCCTCCTTTAACCCCCCAGAGGCTCCCAATAATTCTGAGCTAGATCCCTCTGTAAATGGGGTCCAAAAGAAGTTCTTATTAAACTTCCAGACATTTTGACGCTCCAGTGAGCTGATGAATGCAACTCACACACAGACAGATACACTCACATTGACAGACACATGAACATAAACATACACATACATGTAGACATGCTCATTATCGGTTTGGAGGTGTAGATGACCTCAGCTTTTCGGGTCAAAAACTTCATTTTCTTCAGAAAGTCTTCCTATCCTACAAATACAGACCCCAGAATGTCCTGGAGAGTTTAATCGATAAAGAGGATTGGAACCCAAGTATCTTCCCAGCTAAACTGTTCCCAAAGATCAACTGGACATGATATCACCCCACGAAATTGGAAGATCCTCAAGTTTTTTTTTTTTATTTGCTTTTACAAATGCAGCATGACATAATAGATAGATTGCTGACCTTGGACCCAGGGAAGACTGGGTTCAAGTCCCATCTCTTATACTCACAGAATGTTGAAGCCCATTGGGCAATCCTTCCTAACCTTCCCTATCGCACAATGTGGACAATGTGTGTTATTCTCCTTCTTCCGAGAGAGTGGAACGATGGACCAGGCTGTTCGGGGGCATATTTGACTAGCTCACAGCACTCAAAAGTAGCTTTGACACACACTGAAGGTCTGCAATGAAGGTTTCATTTGAACCTCACAGCAGTCTATAAGGGCACATTTATTTTCCCACTTTACAGATAAGGAGATTGAGGGTCACCAAAGTTTTCCATGCTATCCTTTTAGGCATTTCAGTGAGTCAGTTTTTTCATCTTTCCTGTCTCTCTCAATCTGCAGTAGGAGGGCAGGGACAAGATGGGAGCAGCTCATTTCCAAATGAAGAGAGTTTAAATGTTAAAGCAACAGAAGTGAGAGGATTGAAGGAGGAGCTTTAGATAAATATGTTTTAAAATGAGTGAATGATATGGGTGTATTACCATACCCTGGCTTGGGAGCACTTCGCATTCTTTATAATAAATCACAGATGGGTATGTGAGGCTTACAATGACACACAGCAGTGCTATTACCGTCTTCATTTTGCAGAGGAGGAAGGTGATGCTGAGAGTGATTGAATGACTTGCTCCAGATCAAACATCCAATATTCATCAAAGGTGAGATTTGAACTCAAGTCCTTCAGGCAAAAAGTGCAACATTCTTCCCACTGCACCATGATGCCTTTACCAATGAAGCATGTCAGGAGATCATCCATGGATTTGGGCAGAATTGAACAGACATATGCTGAATCTGAGCTCCTTTTTTATATGACTAATCTCTCTCAATTCATGAGTTACAACACCACTTGAGAAAATCTCCCAACATTCTTCAAAGGATAGAATGATGGTTTTGGGAAACACAAAAATACATTGGGTCATGTAGCCAAGTGAACCAAACAAATCGTTTGTTTGCTAATTCCAAGATGTTGGAATCTTAAATAGTAAACAATTAATCATAGTCAACCTGGAGAAAATGAGAGAGGGAGAATACTTAGTGGATAGGGAGCTGTCCTAAAGTCAGGGAGACTTGAACTTTCAGACGTGCAAAGCACTTTGCTTGGGCTACCTCATTGGAACATCACATGAAGTCTATGAAATGGTGCTATTATCCACATTTTACAGATGAGACTGAGATAGGTTAAATGCCTTGCCTAGGGCTGCACAAATAGTAAATGTTTGAGATGGAATTCAAACTTAGGTCTTCTTGCCTACAGTGTGCCATGTCACACTCTAATCATACAACTATCAAGATTCAATATAAATCTTAGAGTTCACACAAAAGGTACACACATATGCACACACATGTGTATATGTATACACATGTATGCACAAATATACATAAACACACAGTGTGTCTATACATGTACATATGCATGCACGTATGGCATACATGTCTATGTAATAGGCACATATACACACATGCATATATGCATGCACACCCGAACATCACAATACACACATGCATGTACATACATGTACACATGCATACACATATACACACGTGTGTATACATGTGTATGTGCACATAAGCGCGCATATATATGTATGTATATGCATATGTGTGTATATAAAGCTAGATCACATAACTGCTTCCAAATGGAACGGCTTTACTGTTGCCCACATCCCAAAGGGCTGTATGGTTCTCTGACATGTCCTAGACTCACAAAGGCACAAGTCATGGTGTGCTTTTTTTGCTCAGCTATACTGACAGTGAAGTCCGTCCAGCCTTCAAAATTTTTACTTACCCATAAGCCCTTAAACATGGTTGATTTTCACACAATATTAAACAATTTAAACAATATTCTTGGAGATAAAACTTATCCTTAACAAGAGTTTGTGCCTATAGATGGTGAACTGAGTCCTGGAGAGGTGTGTTAAGTGACTTGCCTCAGGTTACACAGAGAGCAAGGAAAAGAGCCAGCTTTCAGGCAAACCCAGTGAGCTTCCTACCATACCCTACACTTCCCAGACTCTACTTGGAAAGTCTGTTGCAATGACTATCATGCAGTCAAATCATCAGACATTTTTAAATTCCCACTTTGTGTCATAAGTTGTACTAGGTGATAGAGATACCAGGACAAACCTGAATTTATCTGATTTCAAGGGCAATGCGGTTGAGTTATAACAGCAGCTATGAGTATATACAAAGAAAACACAAGGTAATCTGAATAATCAGTAGATCATTTCAAGAGAGGTGATAAAAGCTTGTATTGGTTGAAATTGTTTCTTCATCTGAAATGTCCCTATTCCCATGTAGTCATTCCTCCTCTACTCTCTTTTGTTGGTCCAAATCAGGAGGAAACAGACCACAGTTCTTTATTTCCTCTTGGCTTTCTGGTTGTTGAAGAGTTCTCTTATAAGTTAAAGCAAACTATCCTCATCAACATTTCAGCCTCAAAACTGCTGAAGAAGACTGTGGGACACCAGGCTCACACAAGCATAAACTATTGCAAAGCCTCTAACATTGTGTGTCTAAAACTCATCATTTGTCCAGTTGGACATTTGAATGGCTTTGCTTAGAAGCAGAATAGCATAACTGTCTTAACAAGAAGCTGTGGACAGCTCCCCAGTGGGACCTTCCCTGGGGGAGTAGGGGCAGATTGGGACTGAAGATCTGTACAACACCTTGGATTTTCCGGTCTTTCTTTTCAATATTTCTTTATAAAGCCAAGGTCAAGAAAAGACAAATTTGACACTGTAGGTGCCTGTGGCTGTGAAGCTATTCAATATCGTCTCTCCTAAAATAGGTCTTGTAAACTGAGAAGTCCAGGCACTGGCTGATGGGAATAACAAGCTCCAGTCCATTCACTCCTTCAGCATCACTGAGAGTTGTTTCTTTATGTGACAAACAAAATATCAGAAACGTTTCTGACAGGGACATTTCACAGGACACGTCACATTAGCCCAAACTAATCATTTCTGGCCCCAAACATCACTTCATCCTTACAACCATTAAATGAATAATCACAGGCAAACTGTTATTGTCATAGAGATACTGATCACATTTCACGTGACATTAATGAATCAACAAGCATTTATTATGTACCTAATAAATTACACCAGGTCAATATGTCATTTCCAAGAAACAGTCTTCTGTCTTCAGAAAATAACTTTTAAGCATCTCTAGGACAATAAACTTTAACTATTAATCATCAATTTTCAACTGACCAATTTTGCTGTTCCTCCTTTTTCTAGAAAGGAACTCCGACATTTTCTTCTGGTCTCTCCCTGGCTCTGACTCCTCCTCCAGATTCATCGAATATCGACCATCCTTCTGGGGACTTATAACCCTTTTAAACTGCCATATCTTTTGAGATGCTAAGTCTCACGTATGATATGAAAACTCAACTAGAGATATAATTCCCTTTTCGATGGACTGTTCTGACCCCTTTAGTTAGTGGGGTAGCCTCTGGCTAGAAGAGGACAGAATCAACTTGACCAAAGGTGGCCAAAGGTTGTTCTCCTTATGAGACACCAGGCCAAGTGAGATGTTAATGTACTAAGAGAACCCCCACCCCCCACCCCAAAAAGCTGTTCTCTTTGTGACAGCTAGGTGGCACAGTAGATAATAAAGCCTTAGACATGTTGTGTGACCCTGAGCAAATCACTTAACCTTTTTGTGCTTTACTTCCTCCTCTGTAAAAAGGGGGTAGTATTTGCCTTGAACCCCAGGTTGTTCTGAGGACCCACAGGGAATTACTGATCAAAAGCTCTCTCCAGTCCTTGAAGTGCTGAATAAGATGGTGACTATCATTGGTGACACATTCTTTCATACTTTATCTCAGAAGAATGAGCAGAATTTTAAAACATCTTTGGAACAGGAGATTAGGAACATAGGACTGATCTTTTCCCCTCTCTTTCCCTTCTGACTTTATGCAATGTGGGGAGAGGCAGGGACATTCAGGCTTGGGAAAAGTGGGGACACCCAAGCCCCAGCACAAGAAATCCCAACTTCCAGCTATTTCCAAGCTAGACGGCATCTGCCAGATCTCCTTTCCACAGCTTCACTCTCCACTCTCATTGCTTCCCTCCCCAATCCTGTGTCCTGGGTGGGCTCTCACTCTGCTGACCAGGAAGAGCAGCTGAGGCCTTGTTAGTGTCAAACATGGTGACAAATTAAACTTCAGGAAGATGATCACAGAGCTGCCCTAATCTGGCAGGCCAGGTGACAGAAACTGAGCCCTAGCTGGGTCCAGCCTCCAGGCTCTTCCAGCCTGAGCCCAGCCCAGAGGCTGTGGGAGGCAGCAGTGATGAATGACGAGTCCTCCCTTACCCATAGAGCTCGACTCTTTTAACTCTACCAGTCTTCTTTCAGGAAGTTATTTTGGGGGAAAACAGCTCAGCTCATCCACCATCCAGCCACACTCCTAACCTAAGCGCTAATTCTAACTCAAATCCACTTTTTGACCTTGTCATATAGGACCTGAATTTCTCTTGTAACTTTATGACTGGAAAAACACTGTTCAGATTACATTTGCAAGTTTAAAAATAGCCAAGTTCAATTCGAAACGAGAGAGAGAGAGAGAGGGAGAGAGAGAGAGAGAGAGAGAGAGAGAGAGAGAGAGAGAGAGAGAGAGAGAGATTGAATCTTTCTTACTTGCTAACATCTCTTTCAGTACTAAGCAATATCCCTGTGCAACAAGTATGGATGAGGCATAGGCAGATAGCATGTTGTAAACTTCAAGCTGCTTACAAAGATGATGCCTACTGCCCAAGAAAATGAAGAAAGGATACTCTTTCAAGACCCTTGGCCTAGAGGATAAATCACTGGCTGCTCTGGGTGACTAGATAAATCACATTTTTTCAGTTTCCCAGCAGATGGGATTCTAGGTGTCTTAAACTTGATGATTATGCGGAGAACATGATCCCTAGGCATTCTATTCTGTCCAATGGAATTTATTTTACTTGGGGGATCAAGAACATTAGGGACAAGAGGGGAAATCAAGTCAAAAAATGACACTTCAAAACTTTATCATCATTAATGAAACTAGAGCAGGAGGTCATCTCATCTGTGTACATCACCACTTGTTAGCTCTGAAGGATTCCCAGAAAAGGAATATAAGTAAATTAGAAAGCCCCAATCACACCACTGCCAGAAGGGGCAGGCTTTCTGGTTTTGTGGCTTTTTTTTTGTTTACCCCCCACGCACCTCACACTGAAAAAAAAATCCTTATAAAGTCACAAGGCATCCCAATCAAGCTTGACTAAAAGTTAGCATATCACTCTGAAACTCACCGCTGGATGAAAGGGTCAGGACAGCACGGTAAAGTGGGGTATGGTGAGGGTTCGACATTCATTTCTTCTAACTCCCTTGGGCGTAGACAAGCAGGGAAAGAGAGATGATATACACACATATGCCTAGGAGATAGATGCACATATATATAGAGAGATAAAGCCAGGAGGCTCCAAGCAAGCAGGTCAACTGCTCTAAGATATAGAACATTAGTGCCCCCTCTTCCTACATCTGCCAAGAGGTGGGGCTGTCTTTGGCCATGGCCAATAAGATTCATCAGGTGACTCTAGCATCACAAACAGCCCTTTCTTACCAGCTGGGCATCCTCTGCACTGTTGTTTTCCTCCTGTCTCTACATCTTCTTTCCAGCTCTTGACGTAGAGTAGCCACATTTGCTGTGGGGAACTTGGTGGCATCTCTGAACTTCTGATCTCTCTGGGGATTGGCCGGCTGCTGGAATGGCATCAGAGTTTAATTTCAGCAGCTCAGACTCTTGGAACAGGGCAGCTTGGGGACTGGTGTGTGTCCACTCCACTCCAGATGACCTGCTTTTCCCTGTTGTTCGTTAGAGTCTGCCTCGGCAAGCATCCTGTTGGGCTGTGTCTGGAGTTCAAATGGTTTGCAGCATTTAGGAAAGTAAAGTTTTCCTTCCTCTTCCTTTCTCCTTCATTTTCTCTGTGTTTGGTTATAATCTCAAATTGCAAAGACAAGAAAATTCCTTGATCACATTAAATGGGAAAGTCACACATCCTCCAGGAAGAAAAGGGGGAAAAAGAGTTTCTTAACTCTTACCCTTTGGAAAGTCATTTCCTTGCTTTTCTCTCCTTTCCAAAAAAGACAGATGAGGATTCCAAAGTGTTTGGAATCCCTCTCTCAAACTTTGAAAGAACAAAATTCCACCACGGCTACAAAAGTTGACAAGAATCTATATATTAATTACTAAGCCCTGTATGTTTAAGAAAAAATATCCCAACACTCTGATAGGAAAATGCCTGAGTCTATTTAAAAATAAAACAAAACAACAATACTCTCTGTGAAGTGAATTCTTGATCTTCAAAGAAGAACCCCAAAATATTGCCCCACATGGGAACATTTACCATAAGGAAATGCACAGCCCAAATAACCTTGTCACTCCTACTCCGGGAGCCATCGTCGGCAGACCTATTCTGGGTTTGTGGTTTTGGGGAGTGAATGAAATATGAATCAGGAGCTAAATTAAAACCAACTCCACCAGAAGAAAATAGAGTTGGAGTGACTGTCATCAGTGTCCCAGTTCCGGGCCCTGCTGGTCACCTCCCCATGGTGCACCTGGGAGCCTGCTGACCTCAGCAAATGCCAACCATTGAAGCCAAACAGGAGAGAGGGAGGGAGAGCGAGTGGGTGGGCAACCATCCTGGAAAAATAAGAAGTTTCCTTAGAGGAAATTTGGGTTTGGAAGGTGCCACAGGGAAACATTTTCTTTGCTACTTCAGCCAGGATGGTGGAGAAAAACTATTTAAAGCTTGACACTCTCCTCCCACGCTCAGCCTGATAGTTCCTAACATCTGTGAATTGTGAATCCCACAAACTGGCAGGGCTGAGCCTGTGCCAACTCAGACAGCTTGCACTACAATATGCGAAACTTGTAGGGAAGATCATTTTCGTAATTAATTATAGATTTGTTAATTGGCATTAAAGTAGTTTCTTTTTTTAATTCTTTTTGTTTTTTTACTTGATAAATATTCACGACCTAGTGTACACAGGCAATAGGTGTCATGTCTTTGAAAAACCTGCTGCTTCTACAATTCCGGACTGAGATTCCATGGGCTTGTTTGTAGAAATCTTAGTCGCAGATCTGTCTTCATGAAGTGAAGAGATAAATGAACAACTTCATTTATCAAGTTCTGAGTTTTTTCCTTCATTTTTCTTTTCCTTCAAAATAGTATCCCCACATGGGTATTTTCTACTAGTAGTGCCCTAGAAATAATCCAGGGGCATGTGAATGCCAATGTATGTCTTAGAGGTCACTAAATATCAGGTCATACAAACTAATCTCACTTGGTTATTGGAATGCATCGAGTAGCCATGAAGGTAATTGGTAACTCCCATGCCAAAGGAAAGGGGATGCACAATGGTGAAATGAGCCAGAGCATCAAAGAATTTAGCGATGGAAAGATTCTTGGAGAATATTTAGTCCAAATTCCTAATTTTACAGAAGAAACCTGGAAGGGGAGGGGGATTATTTGAGGTTGTGAAGAACTTAGACTAACATGTATGACTAGTGAATTGCTCCCTGGATACAATCAAGGCCCCTTGAAACTTCGATATTTCTATTTGGTCAAGCCAAGCCAAATAAGTAAGCTTATACTACTTGCCTACTACATGTTATTAACCATGTCAGGTACTGGAAATTCAAAGAACAAAATGAAACTAAGACTTTTTCAAGGAAAAACTACCTTCTACTAGCTATCCGGAACCTGTAAACAGGTAACTAACCAAGTATTTGTGCAGTTGTGCTAGGTACAGAGGATATAATGTCACAAAAGGAGCTCACATTTGGCTACAGAAGACATGGTAGATGGGAAGATTACACACAGGGATTTGACAAGGAGAGAATATGACAGGTACTAAAGGAACAAAGGAAAGTTTCCCAGAGGAAAACTCTGAGCTGATTTTTAAAGGAAGCCAGGGATCCCTAAAGGCAGAGGTAAGCGGGGGATGTATATATTGGAATTGGAGGTATATACAAAAACAAGAAGGTGGGGAGGCCAAGTTTTAGGGTTCCCCAAAGTATATTTGTTTGGCTGGAATGTGGAGGGTGTGAATAAGAGCCACTCCAACATGCCTGAAAGGTAGACTGGAGTCATATTATCAAGGACTTTAAATGACAAATTTACAAGATATTTTATCCTACTAACAACATTGAGTTAGTGACAACAGGGAGTGATGGTTTCAGATGATGTGAGGGTGATTTTCATAGTTAATAGACAATGGACTGGAGAAGGGATATACCAAAAGAGAGGAAGACCCGGTAGTAGACCCAGCAAGACAATATGAGTGTTTGCACTAGGCTGGTGGCTATGTAGGTAGACAGGATAAAGAGATGAGAGAGATCTTGTGGAGGTAGAAACCATAAAGGAAGATGTGTTTGGATATGTAGGAAGAGGAGAGAGGAGTGTTGAGAAAGACTCTGAGGAGACCAGCCTCCATGACTAGGAGAATGGTGGTCTCTTCGAAAACAAGAACATCTGGAAGCGGGTCAGATTTAGATGGAGTGAAAAGTCCCGTTTAGAATATGTTGAGTTAGAGGAGTGTATGGGGCATCTACTTGGAAATATCAGATACCTCTAGTCTGAGTGTCAGATGACTTCTGGCTTAGTTTCATCTGCTCACACTGGTTTTCCTGATGGGAATTCTTTCTCAGTGTGTCATGTTTCTGGCTGCTGTTTTGTGAAACCTTAGTATAAAGGAAAATACTTTATTTAGTTAGTCTTTGGGTTTTTTTTTTTATCATTGTTCAGTTTGTCAGTCTTTTTAGATTGTTGCTGACAAACCAAGCTGTGATGATGTAAAAAATCATGCTCAGGAGAAAGACTAGGACTGGATGTATAAATCAGAGAGTTATATGTATGCAAGTGACAATTACATTTACAGGAGTTGATGATTAGCTATGTTATGGATATTCTTGTTGCATTTCTTATGTTTAGAATAAAAATATAATTAAAATAGTTTTGATGATTGAAAAATCATCGTTAGTACTTTTGGAAAGTACTTCTAGCTGAGTGATGAGCTCACGTAGACAGTAAGAAATGAGAAGCTATTAAGAAGAGGGGAAGAAAGGGCAGACACCTTTTTGGAGGAGTTTGTGAAGGGTTAAAAGGACAAAAAACCATAGTTTCAATGAATGGTGGGAACAGAAGAATGCCTACATACTCACATGAGTGTATCTTCATTTTTCAAATTAATTTAAATAAATAAAATTTCAATTTATTTTTTCTAATATTCTGACACAATACACAGTATTGTTCTACACAGTAGAACACATAAAAGATTACGTATGAAACCATGAATTGCTATTTCTTAAGTTTTATTAAAATATTAAATAAATTTATTTACTTTTAAAACTATCCTAATTATGTAAGCTTCTTTCTGCACTTCCTTTTGATCCCTTCTTTGCCTTAAAAATGTTTCAGTAGCATTCATTTTTAGCATAACTGCTGTATAATGAAGAAATTTGAATAATAATTTAAAAAACTTGTAACAAATGAGGACAATTCATCAAAGAGAATCTGCATAATAGTCAGGTCCAAAAATCTAATATCTCTTTATGCACCTCTCACCTAACACCTGTGCCAGAAGGTGACATGCTTCACTACAGGTTCTGTGGAGATATAACTGGACAATGTGTTGGTCGGAGGATTTAAGGCCCTCAGAGTTTTCTGGTTATTTTGTTCCCATTTTCAACACTATTCTTGTCCTTATATAAATTGTTCTCTTAGTGATTATTTCACTGTACATCAAATTGTATCACCCAGCATTTTTCAAAATGGTTGCTTTACCATTTCTTATGTGGACAATAATGTTCATTTGCATTAATATAACACAGTTTGTTTAGGCATTCCTTTGGAATGTGTGTGTGTGTATACTTTTACAATCTAGCTCTCCATCTATCCATCCCTCTATCCATCCCTCTATCTATCCCTCTATCCATCTATCTATCTATCATCTATCTATCTATCTATCCATCTATCTATCTAATCTATCTGTGTGTCTGTCTGTCTGCCTATCTATCTACCTATCAACTAAACTCATGTTTTATGTGTTTTACGTAGTCAATGAAAAGTTCACTTTTCCTTTTTAAGTCCTTACTTATAATTACAGATGTACTCTCTCCACAATAATTCTAATCACATGCACATGCATAAATTGCATTTCTTTTATTTACTCAACATCTCACCTTTACTTCATGAGTTAGGGCTTTGGGTCTAAGCCAGCAGGCTCTTCTCCCTGCCATTTTGGGGAGTAGGGTTGTTGGCTCAATTTTTTGTCACCCTGGTTCCCCAGGTTTCAGTACTGACTTCTACCTCCTAGGCATAAGCCTCCCACTCACTATAAATCTTTGGGGTTCAGAGTGCTAGATCTTCATAACCCTCTATAGCATTTCAGAATGGAGCATGACAGGCCTTGGAGCCTCTGGAAATATGAACTATTCTAGTCCATCAAAAAGTGTTACTCTAGTTACTACCACTCCCTGGGGTGTCCCGGGTCCTCCTCTGGTACTCTTTGATCACCCAGAGACATTCTGACCCCCATGTGTCATTCTCAGAGTATCCTCTGTTCTCTCCAATTACAGATGTCAAGTCTCACAGACTATATGTGTCTCTAGCCTGGTTGGGTGTGCTTGGAGGCTAGGCTTCTTAACCTGCACTATCCCTGGTTTTGCTGGTAGCCCTATTTCCTATTGTCTAAAGGTTTCTGGCTGATTTTTTGCGGAGTTCTGAAGTGGATTGGATTGGAGAGAAACTTAAAGCTGGGAGACCAATTAGAAGAGGAAAAGAGCTAGGCCATGAGATCCCTAACCCCACCTTCCTCACACACATACATGTGCACAAATACACATACATGCACATGCACACACACACCCATACACATATGCCCATAAATGCACACACATACATGAACACAATAAGTTCACTAGATTTAAAAGTATAAGGACCATTCGAAATTATCTAGAACAAAAGCCTCATTTTATAAATGATGAAACAGGTTCAGAGGTGTGAGTGACATGTCTAAAGTTACTCGGGGGGTGAACTTTTTGATGTCATAATTTGATCCAAGAAATTTGCCATCAAGTACTTAACTTACTATTTCCACATATGTTCCCAAAGGAATAATCCATTCAGAGGGTTGATGGGACAAAACAAGCAGAAGGACCCCAGGAGTTGAAGGGCATTTGAGCTGACTCTCCACCAGAGCGGACAAACTCAGGGCCCTGTTAATTACAGCTTTTACTCACACATGATGCAGGGGTTGATGATGTAGAACTCACTAAGCAGCTGTACGTGGGACAATCCTCACACCCAACTCCTTTCCTCCTTCCATCAGATCTCAAATTTATGGGGGATGAAAACTGAAGTCCTAGAAGTCCTTATGTGGTTTTGTCAGTTTCTCCAGATCTGAAGTGGGTTCCTCCCTTGTTTTCTGGTTAAGGCCTGACTTTTCTATCCCCCAAGTCAATGAGATGACCCTCAATACAAGCTCCTTCAGGCTTAGACCATTGACGGAAGACTGGGATAAGGTTTTCCCCAGCTGGAAGTAACTTCACGACTGTCTAACCGCACTGTGACTGCCTCAGACCAGGACACGTATTACCTGCTGAATAGTCAGGGGTTGGAGTCAAAAAGACCAAATCCTAACTGACTTTTACCATGCAGTAATGGTCTTATATTTCTGAACTTTAATTTCATAATATATAAAATGGGGTTAATAATTGTGGAGAACAACTTGGAACTATGCCAAAAGGGCTATAAAACTCTACCTACCCTTTGATCCAGTAAAACCACTGCTAGATCTATGTCCCAAAGACATAAAAAAGGAGGGAGGAACCTACTTGTACAAAAGTACTTTTAGCAGCTCTTTTTGTGTTGGCCAAGAATTGGAAATCAAAGAAATGTCCATCCACTGGGCAAGGTGTGATATATGATGGCGATGAAATATTGAGCTGTGAGAAATGACAAACTGAATAGTTTCAGAAAAACCTGAAAAGACTTACATGAATTGATACATAGTGAAGTGAACAGAGCAAGTAACACAGTAATTGTATACCATAACAGCAATATTGTTTGACGAAATATGAATGACTTAGCTATTTTCAATGGTACAATGATCCAAGACAATTCCACAGAATTAATAATGAAGCATACTAACCAAATTCAGAGAAAGAATTAATACTGTTTCAATACAGACTGAAGCATGCTATTTTCACTTTCTTTCTTTCATCTTTTTTTATTTTATTGACATCTTCCCATCCAAAAAGACAAATAGAAATGATTTACATGTTTGCACATGTATAATCTAGATCTGATTAGCTCCTATCTCAGGAAGCGGGGAAAGGAAGGAAGGGAAGGAAGGATAGAATCTGGAACTCAAAACTTTTTAAAGAATATTAAAAAACATTATTTTAACATATAATTGGGAGAAATAAAATATTACTTAATACAATACAATACACCACCACCACTACTACTACTACTACTACTACTACTACTACTACTACTACTACTGATGATGATGATGATGCTGACAATGATGATATTTTAAAATATAAATAAAATGAGGTTACTAAGGCTTGGAATGCCTGCTTCATAGAGTTGTTGTCAAATTTCAGTGACCTAAGTGATTTGTAAACTTTAGAGTGACATTGAAATGCCAGTGATTGCTGCTACTACTGTCATTGTGCCACTATTCTACATCTGCTTTCTCCAAGCAAAATGTCAATTTCTGGAGGGCTGGAGCTACTGCATTCTCCTCTTTATATGCTCAGGGCATATAGACAGTGCTTTTCACATAGTAAATATTTAAGACATTTTCGTTGGTTTGAATCGAGATGAGGTGAACCAAGTTGAGATGAGGGCCCATAAAGCCACTGGAGACCAGGTGAGAGGAGCAAGGCCAGTAGAGGTGAGTTTCTATATGCTGAATTGGATCTATGGTTAGTGGTGGTAAGGGTGGGCAAAACCATGCATTTCTTAAGTGCCTTTTGTGTGCTTTATAAATATTAACTCATTGGATCCTCCTAATAATCTCATGACTCTTGATCTTTATTTTATATTGAGGAACTAGTGCAGAATTGAGCTAAGTGACTTCCCCTGGATCACTTGATCAACTCATAAGTAGGTAAGGATGGATTTAGACTCAAGTCTTCCTGACTCCAGTCCCGGGATTCTATGCACTGCACCATGTGGATAAGTGAAATTGAGAGGAGGGGAGTAGAGATAAAAGGATTTGAGGTGAATTGAGATAATTTGAGAAGAGTAGCTCACACTTGGTCTAAGTCTTAGAAGTTTGTTGAATGGTGTTATCTCCTTGGAATGTCATGGGTCCATTACAATTTGCCAGCAAATCTACAAAAATTGTTGAAGGTCTTGAGGAAAGGAGGAGTGCAAACTATGTGGAACTAGGTTGATTTAAGGTGTCTAGAGTCTTTTATAGATGCTATTTCATGAAATCTTCACATTAACACTCTAAGTCTTTCTTAAAGATATTATTTCCATTTCACAGATGAAGAAAGTGAGACTCCAATGGATAAAGGTGCACACTTACCTAGGGGCATATAGATAAATGTGTCAGAATTGGGATTCAAAACTGGCCTGTCCTGATTCCAGACCCATAGTTCTTTTCTCCATGCCCTAATGGAATGGGAATCACAGGGAACAGTTAATCAGTCAACAAACATTAAGCACCTGCTATGTATTAGTCCCTACACTAAGGGCTGGAGCAACATTGGATTTTTAAGGTATCTCCAGGATGATGCAATGACATCTGCTTCTTCTGTCCTTTTCCAATGAAGCAATGTTCCCTGTGAACCTGCTATCATTGTAGTATTGTAGTATAAGAAGCATGGAGATTCAGTTATCAGGGGAAGCTTAAGGACACCTAAATTTTCTGCAGCTCCCTCAAACCAAATGTGGTGGGGATCTCAGCTTGCTTCAGGTGGCAGTGACCTCATAAAGATACCCACATCTCCTAGGACAAGCCAGTCAATGAACAGTTGTTGGGGAACAACCATGTGCTGGCCATGCTGCCAAGCTTTAGTAAGACAAAGAAGAAATGGTCCCTACTGTCATGTTCTATTCTAACAGGTGAAATATGCAAATATCCCCAAGGGAACCTAGGAGAGGGGGCAGATGTTAGCAGCTGCGTATGTGTGGGGTCTGGAAAGAGCTCATGTAGAAGGGACCCAGTGAACTGAATCTTAAAAGAAATCAGAGATTTCAACAAGAAGAGGGAGGTGGGAAGTACATGTCGTGCCTCAGGGACAGCCATCACAAAGACATGGAGACGGGTGATAGGGTATCATGTGTGAGGAATGAAAAGAATGTCAACCTAGATGAATTGCAGGATGTCCAAGCAATAAAGGAGAAGAAAAGTGAAAAGCTAGGAAGAGGTAGCTTGGGAAGAACTATACATTCCAAATGGAAGCATTTATGTTTGTCAAAACAACAGAGTTTAAAGACATTTGTGTCAAAAATGAAATGGGCAACCATTATGATTTGCCAAAATCACTTGGCAAATGAGTGGAAGCTGGATTGGAATAGGGAAAGACTTGAGGTAGGGAGCCTAGTTAGAAGGCTACTGTGATAGTCCAGGTGAGAATAGGTCATGGGCTGAATGAGGGTGGGAGCTCTGTGAATGGAGAGAAGATGACATTGAATAGACACTGGGAAGGGAAAAATGATTGGACAGATTAATAATCGCTAACATTTCTCTAGTACTTGCTATGTTCTAGACACCTTTGTAACCTCATGTATGCCGTTTCATGTATATGAAATGCTATTGTGAGAAGGGTTTCATAGGTTTTCAGAGACTGCCAAAGATAAAAAATAAGGGGAAAAGAGAAGAGCCTTGGAGGCCACCAGAACATAGCGGGTCACTGGAAAGTAGGAGCCTCTCTCTGTGTGTCTCTCCTGACTTTGCTTTACATCATCAGCTGTGGGCCGAACACTTTGAGCTGTCTGCCCTCCAGTAATCCCCAACTCAGGACAGGCACTACAGACCCCAGAATCTCTGGCTCCTAATGGATCTCTTCCTAACTTCTCTGATCCTCTTGGGGGTATCTCGATCCTTCCAGTTATCCAGGCTTGTACCTTCCTTAGCTCCTATATCTCTCACCCTGTCCCCTCATATCCATTCAGTTGCAAAACTAATCATCTCCACCTTCCTCAAGCATCTTGTGTGTGGTACTTTCTCCCACCACTCAGTGCCACCTCAAGTCAGGCCCCCTAATTTCCTCATTATTCTCCCTGAATCAAATCTCTCCTCAATCAAATCTATCCTAGACATGGTTGCCAAAGGGATTTTCTTAAGACCATTCTATTTCCCACTGCCCACACAAGCCATGATGGATTTTTTTATTACATCCAGGATCAAATATAGACCCTCTTATTGGAATTTAAGCCTTCATCACCAAACTCCATCTTTCTTTCCATTTATACCACACATTGCCCACTCCTTCCCCCAAGCACTATATGGTTCAGCTAAACTGATCTTGCTCCTTTTTCTCCTCCTAGAAAAGATTCTATCTGCTCTCTCAAGTTCTTGGCACAGGCTGTCCCCCATTCCCAGAATGCATTCCTTCCTCACCTCTACCTTTGGAAATTCCCCACTTCGAGTTCTTTGGCAAAGTTGCTTTGGATTTGCTTTTAAAGTGTTGTGTGTATATCTACAGACGTACATATGATCTCTTCCATTAGAATGGAATTTCTTTGAGGCCAGGTACCCTTCTGTCTTTGTAGGCCCAGCAACTAGCCCAGTGCCTGGCACATAGTGATTCTTTGTGGTCAGGTTGATATATTAATTCCCCAGTATCACATTAACTTGTAAGTGACAGAGCTCAAATGTCTAATACTGAATCACAAGTTCTTTATATCACAAGCCAGTTTCCATTGACTAAAATGAACCCCTTTCCCCCACCCCATGACACCTCTCAGGGTCACACCAATGACAACAGAATAAGTGCTGAGGAATCTCTTCTGTTCTTTATCCAACATATAGCCCAGACAAGAATGAAGACAGGCTCCTAACAACCTGTCTGGGCACTAGGTTTTCATCGAGGAGTGTCTGGTGCCTGATTAATGTGAAAGAAATAAGAATATTGTCAGGAATCTTGGGGAAGCATGTGAGGAGATGGGGGAGAGAATGCAGGGCATCCTCCACCTTTCTCCCCTTCCCCTATGGTTGGTCTGAGATCCATGAGGAGACAACTGGGGCTGCACCTCCCCCTCACACATGCCTTTAGAACTTGGGGTCATCTACTCTGGTTCCCATTTCATGAGAAACTCCACAAAGTCCCAACTCCAGAGAAGAGGAGGCAGAACCAAAGCAATGCATGGCACCCAGCAGAGCTGGAATAATGGCCACTCAGGGCTTGGGCTCAAATCCTGCTGCTTCTGCCACTCACCACTGTGTGACCTTGTGGGGCCACCCCAGCTCCCCAACTAAGAGTTTCCTAATCTGCAAAAAGAGGAGAATGGATTTGGTGGTCTCTGAGGTACCATCACAGAGCTGGAGGCTCTAGGCCTCCCACCTAAGTAGCCCATGACTTTGAACTACCTGGTTCTTAGCTCTTCATGGGATCTAATCCCAGAAACAGGGACTAGATAGACGCTTTTTCAAAGGGCTTCCTATTGAAGACCCTGAATATGACCCTGCACCTGCTGGGGGCTTTCTCTCAGCTTTCTACCCCTCAACTAAACAGGGACCCTACTGCCCGTGCCCACTACCTGGCCTGACAAGGTCACAGGACCAAGACTCAGGGAAGTGAGTTCTATTTATTATGATCTGACACTTCTTATAGTGAGGGAGAATCAGCAGGTAAAGTTGTATGTTAGGCTGCAAGGCTATAGTAGGGGTCTTTCCTCACTAACATTGGTTCAGGGAATCATTGCTAAAATGCAATGCATGGGCAATTCTAATGGAGTCAAAATGTTGACATCCATATACTGAGGTGGTGGGCTTTTCTTTTCTTTTCTTATTTTTAAATATTGACTCCATACCAGGCTGGGAGAGGGGTATAAAAATCTACACCAAAGTACCCTCTACCCTGAAGGGAATTAGAAATAGAATGGAAGACAAACAGATGATTTGATACTAGATAGTTATCAAATCCAGACAAAGTGATATTTTTCTTCCAGAAGGGCCATACAACACTGCAAGCATCAGGAACAGGATTCAGAAGCTAGACCTCCAAGTAAGCTGGCCTTCCCAGCAACAGAACAGAAAAGCTTGTAGTTCAGCCTGTGTAAAGTCATGGAGATGGGGATGGCATGCATGATGAGAAGCAAATAGGAGAGTGTAGCTGAATCTTAGGTAAACTGTGTAAAGAGTAAGTAAGGCATAGTCAGTCTGGAAAGCTAGATTGGGGCCATAGTGATGGTCTTTAAAGGCAATCCTAGAGGTGATAGGGAGCCATAGAATTCTCTTGTGTAGAATGATGAGGTAAAAAATGTGCTTTAGGAATTTTGATTTGGCAGATATGTGGAAGGAACATCCTGAGAAGAGGAGTTCAAATTAGGGGTTACTGTAATATATTTCATAACCCGTGCGAAGCAATGTTCAAGCCTTCCAACACTGGAGAGATATCAGACAGTATTTTTGCAATAACCAGGTAAGGGATGATGAGGGTAAAAATCTTGTCAATCATTTGAGGGGAAGGATGCCACTCAGGGTCAGATCTCCAAGTTGAGTGGATATGACAGCTTGGAAAGGGTAGTGATATTCTGCCTGGAAAGAAAGGATAGATTCAAAAGTCATTCTAGAAACAAGACCAAAATCAAAATATTAAATTCTTTTGAGGAAAAATGTGAAGGACTTTCCAGATAAGAAGATGAAGTGTTCCAGAAATCAAACTCCCTGTGCTCAGGAGCTCCTGAGTACTTGTATGTGGTTGATTTGGGCTCTGGTCCCAACTCTTTAGGCAAGGCCTCTCTGGGCCTTCATTTTTCTTATCTTACCAGGAAATAAAGCTAATCTTCTCTAAATTTCAGGTCTCTCATTCCATGGGCCCATGACTTTAATCAAAGAATCACAGACTTAGACCTGAAATAGACCTCACTAGACCTCATTTAGTCAAGTCCTCCCATTTTACAGATGGGGAAATAATGCCTTAGAGCAGTTAAGTGATTTGTCCAAGATCACACATCAAGTAAATACCTATGGGGGTGTTTGAACCTCTCTAGAATTTTGCATCTCTTCAAGATGCTGTGTTGCCTCTGAGTTCAGATCTAATTAGAGGTGCTGCTCCCTCCCCAACCCTTTGCATGGACCTTTGCATGCCTCTCCTGGTAGCCATGCTGGTATGCTCTGGGGATCCTCAGAGAATGAATGTGAATCATTGGGACTGTTTAGGGGACCTCCATCTCTCTCCCCAGACACCCAGCTGCAGTGTTATCCTGGGCTCCTCCCTCATCCTTCCCCACAGATCCAATCTCTGGCCACATCTGTGACCAATAGGCTCAACCTTATTGGGTTTCCCAACATCTCTAGTCAATGCCCCCCTTAGTCCACTCTCATGGGCACTATCCCAGGACTGGCATTCACCATCTTTCTCCAGTGGTAAATTACAATAGCCTCTGCTCTTGCATCCCTGCCTAGGGTTGTTCCTCCTCCATCTTCCCATCAACTACTCCCTGAGCTCCATGTGCTACAAATTATCTCCAAGATCAAAGGGGACCATCCTAAAACCTTTCCAGTGAGGCAGGACCTGCGAAGGCTAGGGGAAGGAGTCTGGCCATGGCTCTCTGAGGCTACTGATGCTGCCATACTACACCGAACCATTAGGGGCCATTTTTGTGAATCATGGAAGCATCTCTTCCTGGTCTGGTCAAGTCAATTCCATGTAGATCCATGGGTATACCAGGAAATGCAACACACTCCTCCCTGTCACTTTGAGTTTTCCCTAGATCCTCTGACTGGAATTAGCAAGGACAACAACAACATTTATGTAGTGCTTCCTATGTGCCAAGTAACATACAAAGCACATAACACTCGTTGTCCAATCTGGTCGTCACAACAAGCATGAGAGGGGAGGACCTTTATTACCCCATTTTATTGATGAGGAAACTGAAGCACATGTAGGTGAGTAATTTCCCCAGGCTCACACAGCTAGTAAGTCTGAGGCCAGATTTGAATTTATGTCTTCCTGACTCTAGTACGTTTATTTTGACTCAAGTAAAGTAAATAACTAAAGTAGCAAGGTTAAGAAAAGAAAGAAAATTGAGTCAATGAATCCTTCAAGAAATACACAGAGGAAGGAAGTTCAGGAGAAAACATACAAACAGGGCTGGGCTCAACCTATTGTATTAAATTTTAAATATATATTAAAACACAAAACAAACCCAGTGCCAACTAGGAGACAGCTGTGGGTTCATAAGGACACCTCTTCTGCATTTTTTGATAAGTGTGTTTACATTTGTTGATGTTCGTCAAATTCACAATGATAAAAACATTCTTATAAGCATAATGGCCATGAGAAAGTGGGCCCTTTGAATTCATGGAACATGATTTTCAGATAACCCACAAAGCACTTCATAGAAAATCCTGTTTCTCCAGATAATATTTCAGGTCTTGGTACACAGAAGAAGCAAGCAGTGGGGCTGGGAAAGCTAACCCAGCCAGATCTTTTTCTTTTTTTACCTGAGGCAAAATAAATGACACAAATGAAGCTAAGAAATCACAGAATTAGGATTTTATGGGAAACCTTTTCTCACCCAGGCAGGGTGATGCTAAGCTTGCACCTGGAAAGTGAGATCGTTGACAGGATCAAAGTTTATAAAGTTTTCCCAGGGCTGGTGTAAACTATAGTTATCAGAGGGTACCGACGGTGAGGACAGCACCATGGAGAGCAGCCTTTCAGGAATGAGATGCGTGTTTCTGGTTCCAATGGAAGGTTCTCTCTTTGGGAGCAACATTGAACAATGGGACAACATGGCAGCCAAGACAGCTAAGGAGTCTTTGGGCTGCATGAAGAGCATCCTCTTGGCCACCTCTGCCAGCTACAATTTGAGAAGGCCAATGATAGGATGGGGAGATGGAGAGAAGGGCAACCAGGGTGGGGGCAGAGAGGAGGAGTGAAAACACACCTGTGTTGGTTCCAAATTCCTCCTGAAATACTTATCAAGTCACTTCCCTCTCTGGGCCTCATTGCTCCTACATCTGCAAAATGAAGGGAATAGTTTCATTAAGTCTATGAAGGGCACCATCATCTCTCGCCTCAGTCATTCAGGCCCCCAGCTACAGTATCATTCTGGACTCCTCCCTCTTCCTCCATGACAGATCCAATTTCTGGCCCTATCTTACCTTGGTGAGCTTCACAACATCTCTGGTCAATGGCCCCCATTCTGCCCTGCCCATTCTCACAAGCACCACTCTAGGACTGACCTTTGTCACCTCTCCCTATTGGTCAATTGCAATAGTTGCTTTCCTGGTGTTCTCATCTCAGTTGCTCCCACTCCAGCCTCCTTTCAGTTGCCCTGGTGATTTTCCAAAGACTTCTTGAGCCCCAGGTGCTCCCAATTATATCCAAGATCAAATATGGAGTCCTTTGCTTGGCCTTAGGTAGCCTGGCCCCTTTCTACTCTGCCAATCCTTCCATGCCTTCCTCCCTTTCTGTCATTGGAGAACCCAGAGGTATTGACCTACCTGCAATTGCTCCAGGCTAAGATTTCAGCTCTGCCGAGTCTGGCCCCAACATCTGGGCTTCCCTTCTCCTTCCCCTATCCCTCCTAGTTCCCTGGCATCCTTCAAGGCTCAACACTAATACTGGAGCCATTCCCACTTCCCTTCCCCTCCCCAAACCTACTCTTTTCTATTTCTTTAAGCTACTCTGCATAGGACTCGTGACTGCTTCCTCATTCATACGTTGTCTCCTCTATGAGAATGTGTGATATGGAGCTATGTTGTTTTTGTTGCTTTCTTTCTTTGGATCCCTACAATAGCACAGTGCCTGGAACATGGTAAGCAGTATGGAAATATGACCATTTCTCTTTTATCAGGTAGCAGCTAAAGCCCCTTTGATCTCTCAATGAATAATTCTATGATATGAAGAAACAAGTTAGGGTCTCTCAGTTTACTTTCATTTGGATAAACATAATGCAGCAGATTTATTAAATGCTCTAAAAAGAAATACAAAACATAAATGCAGGAAATTCACCTGGAGAAGCTGGACAAGAGTTTGGAATGTCAGCAGGGATCAGAGGTGGATGGTAGGGTCATATGAAGTTTTGCCCCCTTGACAAAGAATGGCCATTATTTTGTGCTTTCTTCTACCTTAACTTGTTTCAAACAAGAAAAATGGACATTCTAAGAAACTTGTGACATCTCTCTGTGTAGAACCAGAGTTTCTCTTGTGTATCACAGTAGGAAGACTGTGTGTAGGTGGCTGTATCCACCACCTCCCTTTCACAGCTGGCATTCTTGTGTCTGACTTGGGCTAACATCATTCCCCAAATACCACCCCAGCCCCTGACCCCTCAGATGCTTCTAGCTTGGAGGGGTCAGTGGGGCTTACTCTTGCCCCACCCCTGAGTGTGCTTGCCTTCCAAGCCAGCCATCCTTTTCAATCCATGCTAAGCATCTTCATTTCCACTTGAGAATCCCACAGCTGTTCCCAAAAGCCAGGGCACGGCTGGTCTCTGCTCTGTACTGTGAGGGAAAGACGTCTTTAGAAGAGTCAGCCCACTTAAAAGGTTTGGTTTTTGTTTTCTTAACCCCTTCAGCTAATGCATAGAAAGGGAAAAGATTTGATTGAGAAGACCCTCCATCGTTGGGTGGGGATTGCTTGAGCGCCCCTACAGTGACCAAAGAAGGCAGTGCAAAACTTAAAGTGTTAGAAAATGAGCTGTCCTCTTTGGAAAGGAAGAATGAACCATTATTGCTAGTGTCCTTGTTCTGATCAAATATTTGATGGAAATCAGGTAGAAATGATCTGGGGAGAAAGGAGCTGCCTCATTCTTTCTTTTTGCTTGTTTAATATTAAGGGAATATTTTTAAGGTGTAAAACATGATCTTCTTTTATATGACATTGTTGGGATGGAGGTGCACTTTCTGTAGGTTAAACCTTGTATTAAACTAACACGTTACAACTTTGTGTTATCTGTAAGCTCGGTGGAGTAGCAATAATTGCTTTCATTGTACTTGGATTCCGAACAACTGACTCGGTGCTTGGCTCATAGTAGGGATTTACTATTTTTTCATGAACTGTTTGAACTCAAGGAGCAGACAGAAGCCAATGAAGGATATGTATTTCTCACTTCTAATTTGATGTTCTACCAGGAGGTCTGTGTACTTGGAGAGCTTTTCATTCTACTCAATATGGGGTCATCTTTCATGATTATCAGACCTTTTAGGGGTCAGGGTTATGTCTGGGATACTGGGGACAATATTTTGGTTGTGATGATGTGCCTGTCACAGTATAGATCACGTGGTGAATTCTCAAGAGTGATTTGAAGTTTGCATTTGTGGGGCAGGCAGAGGAGCCCCTTAATGGCCTAATAAAATGGCTGTTTAATCATTTTTACTCATGCCCAATTCTTCATGCCCTCTTTTTGGGGTTTTCTTGGCAGAGATTCTGGAGTAATATGCTATTTCCTTCTCCAGCTCATTTTACAGATGAAGAAACTGAGGCAAACAGTGTTAAGTGACTTGTGCAAGGCCACACAGCTCATAAGAGTCTGAGGCCACCTTTGAACTCAGACCTTTCTGACTCCTGAGCCAATGCTCTATTTACTGTGCCACCTAAGTGTCCTATAATAAGATTAATGAGATATTTAACTCTAAAGATAGGCCCATTCCTTGCTCCTTAAGTGTAAAGATCTTTCCTCTGAGTGAACCAGAATAGGACAATCTGATTGTCAGAAAGCAGACGGATACATCTCAAGTAGCCTTTGCAAGATCCACTGTTTGAGTTAAAGATACAGCATTGGAAATACTTTTGCAGGTCATACCCTGGCAGGGTTTTCTCTATTTATCTCTCCTTCTTATACACCATCATTTAAGACATCCAGTACTAATTTGCACAGGAGACCCATCCAGCAAGTCAAGTATTTGTCAGTTCCCTCCACAAGTCGGAGAAGAACCCAGACTCTGGAAGGAGATTGCAGTTGGGGAGAGGGTATGAATTTCTCTCTCTTCTAACCCTTCTTCCCATTTCTACCCTGTCCTTTAGAAACAGTATAACACAATGAGACATTGCATAAGGCAGGAAGCAGAGATGGCCACAAATACAAAGAAGCATTTACTCAAGGTGGGAAGCAGCCTCGAAGAATGAGATTCTGGCAATGGAGAAGAGAAGCAGCTCTGGACTCCAGAAGAGAGTCCCCCGACTAGTGCAGGTGTATCATCTCACAGAGTCTTTATGAGATATTTGATCCTTTTATGTTTTATCTCTGTTCTCCTATGACTTCTGTTGTTACTCATCTTACCCAGGATTTTACCCCTTGATACACTCTGACAAAAGTTACATTTCATTTTCTTCCCAATCTTCAACCCACAGTGAATCAGCTCAGCTATTCAGTCCTCTACTCTTGAATGCCTTGCTGAAATCAACAGGAGATTCTTCTTGTCATCTGCCCCCTTTCCCTCCTATCCACATGTAGCTGCACCAAACTGGACAAAGTCATGAAACAGCGGCGATGGAGTCCATTCCAAGCTGATGTGATGGAATCCCAATGGGATCTTCATTTCAACAAGAACATTCTTCTGCTATTCTATCCTACAACCACAGTCACTAGGCCAACCCTTCTCATCTTTTCTCAATCTTTCCATGCCATCCACTTGCCTCTCGATCTCAGCTGAGTAATTTGTCTCAGACTTCCCAGGGAGCATTGACGCCCTCACCAAAGGCTCCCTTTTGTCCCTCTTCCTCATTCTCACACACTTCAGATATCATCACCTACTTTTTCCTCATTCAACCCAGTCTCTGTAGTAGAAGTGGTTCTCCTCTTTGCCAAGATCTGCCACTTCAAAATAGCCCTTGATCCTATTCATTAACGTACTCTACAGCAGATTGCGTCACTGTTATAGTCATGTCTCTTCATATCGATTGACTCCTTCCTCAGTGCTTATAAACAAGCCCCTGTCTCACCCATCCTTACAAAAAAACACAAAAGTCACGAATCCAAGCCTCCTCTCTTTTATTCTCATATATCTCCTACCTTCTCTACTATACTTCCTCAAAGGGCCATTTCTACTTGCTATCTCCATTTCCTCTTTTCTCGTTCTCTTTGAAACCCACAACAATGTCAATGGAAGACATTTTCCCCCTTCAAAAATTACTAAAGAATTTTTCATTGCCAAAATGAACAACCTTTTCTCAGTTCTCATGCTTCTCACCCTCTCTGTAGCATTTGATAGAAGATTCAAGGGTCCCAGTGCCCATTTAGGGTTATGTAGCATCCTAGTTTTGTGGCTAGGGATGAGTGTCTCACCATGCAGACAGTCACAGTAAATTGCCTAAAACAAGAAAAGACAACAGAGTTCCTCTAGTGACATCTTACAGATGAAGAGAGGTCAAGGTAGATTAAGTGATTTTTCCAAAGTTACATTGGAAGTGGAAAAGTTAGGACTGGAACATAGTTCCTCTGACTAGAGGATGGGCATCTAGGTAGCAAAGTGGATAAAATGCCATGCCTGGTATCAGGAAGACTCACCTTCCTGGATCCAAATCTGGCTTCAGACACTTTGGGGTGTATGATGTTGGGCAAGTCACTTAACCCTATTTGCCTCAGTTTCCTCATCTGCATAATGAGCTAGAGAAAGAAATGGCAAAGCGCTCCAGTACATTTTGCCAAGAAAACCCCCAAAAGAGGTCATGAAGAGTCAGATACAACTGAAAAATGATTGAAGAGCCAAACCTCTGCCTAAGCATATAGAAGTCTTTCCACCACTGCTCATGGTGCAGATCATTTGTACACTTTAAAGTGCTACACAAATATGAGTTACTGTTCCTGGCTTCAACAGCTAATCTTGATGTCCCTGTGTCCATCCATGCTGTACCCTGCTGCATCCTCAGGACAATGACAGTTCCTTGAGGGAAGGGTATCTTTTGCTTTGGGCTTTTTATCCATAATGCCTCACACAGCCCTGGCACACAGTAAGTAGGCACTGAGTGAAAGCTGAGTGACTTGTCATTACTCCTACCTGCCCAGACAGACCAGTTCCCCTGTGGCCTCAGGGGTGGTGCTTAGGCCACTGATGGTGTGGTCTCCACTCACAGGTCCTGCCCCAGGCATGGTTCAGGACTCTGGAAATATTTTCTTTCAGGATCTAGTTTTCTAACTAATGTACACAACCATAATAACTAGGTACTTGTTAGCACTCACGGGTGTTCCAAAGTCTGTTACCTCCTTTGATGTTCACAGTGCCTTGTGAAGTAAGCACTGTAGGAAATACTATACACCCCATTTTGCAGTTGAATACACTGAGACTCAGAATATGACTGTTGGATGCTATTTGGTAACATGGTGAATAGGTGTTAGAGGCAAGATTTGAGCCCAGTTGTTCCCTCTTCCTAAGTCCATTTTGAACAAATCTCCAGGACATAAATCAGAGCTAGAAAGGAAACCTAATCCATGCTACTTCCTTTGAAAAGATGAGGTAACTGAGGCCCATAGAGAGGACGGCATGGGTGGAGGGTTGCACAGCTAGTGAGGAGAACTGAGATTTGAACCCAGGTCCCCTAACCCCAAATCCTGCCCTCTGTACAGTCTCATGCTGCCATTTATGGTTTTTCTGTGCTGGCCAACTACATATGGCTTAATCTTCCAGGCAAGTAAATGCTCCTGGCAGGATTGCTAAGGTACGACCAACATCCTAGCACAGCCAGACCTGGTTCTTTCCTTCATGGCATCTGCTGTGACTGTGACTGAGGCTAGTTCCTGGTGAGTTTGAGATGAGCACTCCTGGGAACTGTAGCCTGTGCAGCCAGCAAGCTCTGTCTGGAAGCTGAGCAAGGCACTGACGACTGATAACTGGAGTGCTCTAAAGTTTTTTGGTGATGTTATTTCACATGATCATCCCAATAACCTTGCGAGACAGGGACCCCAGGTATTTTTATGTCTATTTTATAGATGAGAAGCCTGAGGAACAGAGAGACTTGTGCATTGTCACATAGTTGGTGTGAAATTCAGGATACCAAAGCACACTTTCCTGTCTCCAAGTATGACCCTCTATTGACTGTTGCACTGCATCTCAAGCACTCTGGGGCCTTCTGTTCCCCAGAGGGATGTCACTGGGGTTGTTGTTCTATTAGCTGTCCATCCCCTGAAAGTCCCTAGGGATGACTTTTAACAAAACAAGAGACCTCTGAACACCATCTTTGCCCTATGGGGGTCGGCTCCCTTTCTGACAGGAGTTGAGCTTCTTTACTTGCCTGGTTCTCCAGTACTTGGGCATAGTCAAGCCAATTTCCCCACAGCCCCTGCCCTGCTTCGCTTCCTTCATCTACCCTTTAGGGTGGACTCTAGAATGCCAGAGCAACTGTCAATCACAACTTCAGTGGTTGGGCCAACCTTCAGAGCTTATCTTGGGAGGACACCTAGGTTTCTTGTTGCCTCAGGGACTTCTTTCCCAGAAAATGAGTTTTAGAGAACACTGATTTTGTTCTCTTTATAGACTTGAGATCTTCATGCGCTCCCATAAAGGGAGACTAATTACAGGTCTAAGGGACAAGTCAGTCAGAAGGCTGGGGAGAACCATATTAGCCCTCCTTTGCCTGGTAAAATTCAGGGGTCCTGAGATTCTGGTGTTCAGGGGGACCATGGAGACTAAAATGACGAAAGAAACACCACCGTGGAGATGTGGCTCCCATGAATGTCATCCAGCTTGGGGAATAGAAAAGCTGAGCTCACAAACTGTACAGCATCACTCAGAAGGAGATCCCAGATGAGCCTGGGGCCAAATGAGCCTGAACAAGACCTTCCTCCACAGTCTTTACATCTCTCTCCTAACTCAGCCTGTTCTGCTCAAGGACAGCTTGAGTCTTTAGAAACCTCAGGGAATTTTGGTTTGGTTGGGTTTTCTTCACATCAAGAGCCTGGGCCTGCCTCTTATTCTTCCTCCTACCCTCTGGACTCAAGTATGGCATGGCAGGGTCCCCTTTCAAATAACAAGCCTTCAGGTATAGAAAGCCATTTCTTGTGCCTGGCCCCTCAGGTCTGATCTTCTCCAGGGTCACAATACCTAGAGCTTTAGTGAGGCAGTCTCGAATAATTGAGAAGGCTGAACTTGGGCTCAGAAAGACAGGAGTTCAAATCCAATCACTTATCCTTTAGGGTCATTGGAGGCAAACCACTTGGGCTCTTTCAGTCTCACTTTTCTCCTTCTGAAATGAGATATTTGTAAAGTGCTTATTTAGCACAGTGTCTGACACATAGTAGATGAGATTGATTAATCAACCATTAAGCATTCATTATTAAAATGTTTGTTCCCTTTCCATTTGCTGTAAAATATAGATCATCTAATAATTATTTTATAAACATATTTTATGTGCTGGGTACAGGGGATCCAAAGACCAGAATGAAATGCTCATTCCTTTTAAGAAGTTCACTTTCTATTAAGGGACTCCCACATACATATGTGTACACATGTGCACACATACACATGCATAGACCACACATAAATGAGTGTGTGCCCTGTAGGAAAGGAATGATGTATATAGGTAGACAGCAAACACAAAGAACTTCAGGGAGAGAGGATATGTAAAATGAGGGGGTTGGACAAATGTTACCCTTTCTAGCTTTGACATTGGTAAACTGCCTGCCCCCTGTCACAGGAAGGGGAATGAGTGTTAATAGAATAAGCCAAAGTCAGGGAAGCCAGTAGAAAACAAGGCAGAAAACAAATCCAGTCATTCACTTGCCACTTATGTTGTATTAGCTGCAGATGTGGTGCCATAAAAGAAATATGACTTTCCTTGAAGACCTCTCTGTCTCAGCCTTGTTCCTTTTATTAGGAAGGCAGGGTTGGGCTTGATTCAGTGACCAGCTTATGACCTATCTGCCAATCTGCCCCTACACATGTGATTTCTCTTCTGTTTTATTCTCAAGCATTGGCTTCTAAACAAAGGCTCTACCATTGTCTGGGTAGGGGATTACTCTGGACGTATCACTTAGTAGCAGCTAACTGCTGGGCGCGAGTCAGAAGCCTCAGTCACTTCTTGACTGTATGACCTTGGCCAAATCTCTCAACCTCTATTCTATATCCTTAACTTTAAAAGGGGAATAAAAATAGCCCCTGCCTCCTGGTCATGAGGATAAAATAGGAGAACCTGTATATGTAAAGTGCTTTACAACAGGCCCTGGGATGCAGTAAGAATTTAACAGATGCTTATTTCCTTCTTTGCTTCATTCCTTCCAAGTGCATTCCAAAGACTGACTTCTGAGGAAGCCTCTTCCAGTGTCCAGGGGCCAGACTGCTAATATTGCCCAGGTGCCTTTTTAGCAGCCAAGTTTACATTATCACATACCAGCCAATGTGGGGTCTATGATTTAATATTCTGCAACCAAGGGCCTGCCAACAGAACTCTAGGCACCCTAAGCTAAACTGGGAACGCAAGGAGCTGAGGTCACCTGCTAACCAAGCCCGAAGCCTGACACAGGAGGTCAAGTGGCCCAGCCCTGGTTGTGCAGATTCACTCCTTGTAGGCCTGATGAATCATTGGCTACAGAGTGATTTCATGGTGCAGTGCATTGTACGGTAATTATAACTGAACTGTAGTCATCTGCTCCTCTGGGCTCCACTCTTTAATTATAGAGTGAGCTGCCCCAAGCATTGTGCCATTTCATCAGCAACAGGGATCTGAGGGGTTTGGTCCTGGTGGTGCTCTGGGCACTGAGCCCCAATCCTGGCCAGCAAGTTCTCCTTCCAATGGCTCCCTTAGGAGTTGGAGAAAGTCATTTCCTGTATTGATCCTGCCTCTTGAAAGAGTTTGGGCTTTGAAGCCCCTGTCATTGACTACTACACACCTAATTCTGTCTAGACATGTTTCCCTCCCTTTCTGAGCCAAAGTGAGTCAACAGCCCTCCCTCCCTCTCCTTGCTGGCCTGCCATTTTTACTCCTTTATATCCTGCCAATTAAGGGATTGGGAGTGTAGTTCACAGGAAGAAAACTGATACTAAACTAGAAAAGAGAAAAACAGTCCCCATGCCTTGATCATTTCTTGGCTGTATGACTTGGAGCAAGTCATTTAATTTCTTTGAGCATCAACTTCATTAACTGTCAACAATCAATTATTTGATACCTGTTATATGCCAGACATTGAGCCAGAAGCATTATTTATACCTTCACTGTTGAAGGAGACTTCATAAGGTCTTATCAAGAAACTGACAGCCTAACTTGTATGTGTGCTTCAAGTGAGACTCCTGGTCACTCATTCCCCAAGTGGGAAATTGAGGTCCCAAAAGGTAAATAGACTTGACAAGTTCCCACAGGAAGTACAAATCCCTGACTGCGGAGGCAGAGGAACTAGATTTGAATCTCAGCTGAGATGCTTTCTGTGTGACCTCTGAGTGTTCATCTCTCTGGGACCTCGGGTTCCTCAGTCACAAAGTAAGGGGATTGGTCGGTATGATCTCTGATGGTCTTCAAGTTCCAGAGGTTATGGTTCCAATTGTATGGCCTTAATCAAGTTTCCCAATCCCCTGGGGCCTCAGTTTCTTTATTTGCAAAAAAAGAATCGAAGTAGATGGCCACTAATCCGTCCCAAAGATGTTGTGATTGCTTTTGGGCAGCCAGGAGATTCGAATCCAGGCTCTCTATCTCAGCTCTCATTCCACAGCCTCAGGCTTGTTCCCAAGTCATGTATGTGAAACATATTGAAAACAGAAAGTATTATTCTTCTTAGTATCCATAAGTGGTTCCAAGAGTCTGAGAGAAGCTTTATTTCCATCCTCCCTGTCCAAGCCAACTTTATAAGGTCTCCTGAAAAGAAGAGATATCTTCCACCTAGGTGCATTCCTCATCTTGTTCACATCTGATTCCCCATCCTTCCTTGTGTATGGCAGTCTCCCCTTTAGCATTCATAAAGCCTATCAACAAGCTTTTATTAAATGTCTACTGTTAAATGTCAGACAGTGTGTTAAGTGCTGGGAATACAAAAACAGGCAAAAGACAGTCTTTGATCTCAAAGAGGTCATAGTCTAATGGAGGAGACAATATGCAAACAGCGATGCACAAACAACATGTAGACAGAGTGAACTGGAGATGAGACAAGAGGGAAGGACCTGCTATGAAGCAGGGTTGTGAAAGGATGCTTGAAGAAAGTTGAATTTTAGTTGAGGCTTGAAGTAGCTAAGACAGGAAGCAGAGATGAAGAGGGAAGACATTCCAGAAATGGGGACCAGTCAGTGAAAATGTCCAGATTTGGGTGATTGGGTACTATGCTCAAGCAACAGCAAGGAAGTGCTCTGGTAAATATGAGTGCTATTATAATGGCAGTGGGTCTTTGTTTCTCAAAATATACTCAGACAGTAGGTCCCTGTTCTGAATGAAGATGGCACTACAAGACCAGATGGTAGTCCAATGGATAGTGTTATACTGATCAATTAATCCCCAAACATTTGTTTAGTGTGTCCTGTGTGCCAGGCCCTCTGCTGGTTGCTGGGTGTGGAGGATACACTTAAGAGTTGCATTATACACCCTAAGAAGCTGAATAAACTCATATTAAGCACTATATATACTTCCTGTGTATGTTAGGGACTAGGAATTCAAAGACATCAATAAATCAGTCTGCCCTCGAGGATCTTACAATTTACTGATGGAAATAACTAATGCCCATCTAAGGAAATAAAAAGTTGTTAATAAATATTCATTGACTAACTATGAATATTTAATGAGAATGGGGAGCACCCAGAGCAATCAAAAATTGAAAAAGGCTTTGCTTAGGAGTGCCAAATGAGGATGCCCTGAACGCGGAGGTGGAGATGTAATGAACTGGGTTCAGTCAGAACATCCAGTGAAAAGGTACTGGAATGGAAGAGGGAACCTGCATTCAGGAATCAGTTTGCAGGAGGTAGGTTGGACTGAGATTCTCAAGTACCCCTGGGGAGTAATAATGTACAATCCACAGAAGTCAGGGTTGACCTTGAATCTAAGGTAATACAATTAGATTTCAAGATTGCCTTGAACCTTAGTTTTAAAATCGTATTTTGTTGATGATCTTTCTTTTTAATATCACACTCATTTATGAATATTCTGTCTCCAATTCCCATTAGCCAACTCTTGTAGCAAAGGTTTAAAAAGAGAAAGGAAAAATAAATAGCTGTTCATAGCCAGGGAATACATTCCCCACGTGTGATGGCACATGAACATTCCTCGCTTCATGTTCTCCATTCCACTACTGCTTCGTAACAATATTCATCCTAGCAATATAAATGCAGTCTCCTCGGGAGAGGAAATAGTGTTTGTGGAGGGGCCCTCAAAGATGGAGACAACACTGACACTTACAAGCTGTGGGACCCTGGAAAATCCTTGAGTTTCAGTCTTCTCATCTTTAACATGATAATTCAATTTAACAAAGCTGTAAGCACATTTTAAACATTGAGGGCTTTCCAAGTTCTGTGCCGAATCCTGGGATATAAGTCAGAGCAAAAAATAAGACAATTCCTGCCTCCAGGGAACTTAGATTTAATGAGGGGAAGACAAAACATAAAAGGGAACAGAAAAGAGGTATTTATTTAGTACCTACTCTTTCCACACTGAGTCCTGGGGGATAAAGAGACAAACAAACCAAAACAGTCCCTGCTGTCAGGGACCTAATGATACCCTAGTGATGCTTTGAAAATAATGGAAAACCTTGTCTCAGTGGAAATATGCTCACTTGATTATTTATAATAGACAAAATAACGTATCCACTCAAAGTCATTCTTGAAACAATATTGCTGCGACTGTATACAATGTTTTCTTACTTCTGCTCATTTTGCTTTTCACTGTTTGGTGGAAGTCTATGTTTCCACGTTTTGTTTTGTTTTGTTTTGTTTCTAAAATCATCCTGCTCATTATTTGTTACAGCAGAGTAGTTTGCAACACAATCATACGCCACAAGTTTTTCAGTCATTCCCCAGTTGATGGGCATCCTTGCAATTTCTAGTTCTTTGCCACCACAAGGAGAGCTTCTATAAATATTCTAGCACATAGACTTTCTCTTCCTTTTTTCCCTAATTATCTTAGGAAAGAGACCAACTGGTGGTATTACTGGGTCAAAGGAATTGGTATTTAATAAGTCTTTGAGCATGATTCAAGACTGTTCTCCACATTGTTTATTTCACAACTCTACCAATAATGAGTTAGTGTCCCAATTTTTCTACATCCTCTCCAACGTCTGTCACTTTGTCCTGTCATTTTAGTCAATACATCATGTACAAAATGACATCTCAAGGTTCTTTTAATTCACATTTCTTTAATCAATCATGATTTCGAGCATTTCTTAAAACTATGACTATAAATTGTTTTGATTTCTTCCTTGAAAACTACCTGTTCATATCCTTTGACAATTTATGATTTGGGGACTTACATTTTTATATATTTGAACACTATGTGTGTGCACACACACACATGCACTTCATTGTCTATGGTAACTCTTACCAAAATATGGGTACCCTGCTTATCTCTTTTAATTATATCTATTTTAGCCATAACTTTGAGATCTTAATTGCTACCCTCCCTTTTCTACATCCGCTGAAGCATAATAAATTCTACTCTAACCATCCATTTTAACTGTTTATCTCTCAATTTTAAATCTGTTTCTTGTAAACAATGTATTGTCTGCAATCAGTTTCCATTATATGGGTGAGTTCATCCTATTGGCCTTCAGAATTACAATTGCTGTTTGTGAATTTCCCTCCATTTTATTTTTAGTCCCTATTTTCCTTCTCAGCCTCTCTTTTCACCTATCTCTGTCCCCTTGCTTTCTTCTGCCTTATTATATTCTCTCCCTAAAAGACCCTTCCATATCTATTGAGACCACTTTTCTAATCTTAATCAATATACTCTCCTAAAAATCCATCCTCTACCCTGATCTCTGGTTTTCTTACCTCTCTAGAAGTTCAAAGAAAGCTTTTAAACCTCTTTATGTGTGTATGTGTGTAGATGTATATCTATATACACATGTGTATGTGTATATATGTGTATGTATGTATATATGTATATATATTTATATATACCCATATCCATACATCTGTATCTATGTAATCTCTATCTGTCTATCTATCTATCTATCTATCTGTCTGTCTGTCTGTCTATCTATCTATCTATCTTTCTGTTTCCTCTTGAACACCTCCTTCTCCTTCCTCTGAATTGGTTCTTCTTTACATGCCCTGTTTTTATGAGACAATTTCTCCTTTTAACTTTTTCCAACCCAATTTTTTAAAATAATGTCATTATACAAAGAACAGCCCCTATTCTTCTTTCAAACTACCTTGGTAATGATAACATTTTAAGAATGCTGCTAAAAATAACTAACAATCACTAATATTACTAATGTCTTCATATATCATAAGTAAAGAGTTTTACCTTAATGCTTTATAGTCTGTAACAATTTCCTTATTTTTCTTCTGGATCTTTTATATTTAATTTTCCTTTGAGTTCTGGTCTTTTTCTTTATTTCTCTTTTTACTTTTAAAAATTTTCTTCATTTTTATTATTTTCTTTGTGGCTTGTTGGTTTTTTTTTTCAGGGGAAAAATATGCCTTTATTTCCACTAATCTCTAGCTTAAATTTAGCATTTCTTTTAATTAATTATTTATATATATATATATATTTTTTTTGGGGGGGGGGTTTCTCAGCAAAGATACTGGAGTAATTTTCCATTTCCTTTTACAGGTCATTTTTTGTGTATTTCTTAATTTTTAGTTTTCAACATTCATTTCCACAAAATTTTGAGTTCAAAATTTTCTCCCAATCTCTCCCCTCCCCCACCCCAAAACACCAAGCATTCTGATTACCCTTTCCCCCAATTTACCCTCCCTTGTAACACCCCTCCATTCCCTTACCCCCATCTCCTCCCTTGTCTTGTAGGGCAAGATAAATTTCTATACCCCATTACCTGTATTTCTTATTTCCCAGTTGTATGCAAAAACAATTCTCAACATTTGTTCCTAAAGCTTCGAGTTTCAACTTCTTTTCCTTCCTCCCTTCCCATCCATCCCCACTGAGAAGGCAAGCAATTCAATATAGGCTATATATGTGTAGTTTTGCAAATGACTTCCATAATGGTCATGTTGTATAAGACTATATTTTCCTCTATCCTATCCTGCCCCCATTTCTTCTATTCTTTCTTTTGACCTTGTCCCTCCGCAAGAGTGTTTACTTCTAATGGGTTCATCCTCCCATTTGCCCTCTCTTTCATTATCCCCCCTACTCTGCTTATCCCCTTCTCCTCTCTTTTCCTGTAGTGTAAGACAGGTTTCCTACCAAATTAAGTGTGCATGTTATTCCTTCCTTGAGCCAAATGTGATGAGAGTAAGCTTTGCTTTATCCTTCTCACCTCCCCCCATTTCCCCTCCATTGAAAAAGTTTTTTCTTGCCTCTTTTATGAGAGATAATTTGCCACATTCCATCTCTCCCTTTCTCCTCCCAATATATTCCTCTCTCACCCCTTAATTTTATTTTTTAAATATGATCCCTTCCTATTCAATTCACCCTGTGCTGTGTGTGTGTGTGTGTGTGTGTGTGTGTGTATAATCCCTCCAACTCCCCAAATACTGAGAAAAGTCTCAAGGATTAAAAGTATTATCTTTCCATATAGGAATGTAAACGGTTCAACTTTAGAAAGTCCTTTATAATAGCTCTTTCCTGTTTACCTTTTCATGCTTCTCTTGATTCTTGTGTTTGAAAGTCAAATTTTCTCTTCAATTCTGGTATTTTCGTTAAGAATGCTTAAAAGTCCTCTATTTCATTGAATAACCATTTTTTCCCCTGAAGTATTTTACTCAGTTTTTCTGGGTAGGTGATTCTTGGTTTTAATCTCAGTTCCTTTGACTTCTAGAATACCATATTCCAAGCCCTTCAATCCCTTAATGTAGAAGCTGCCTAATCTTTTTTTTTCACAAATACATGACAATTTTTCAGTTCATTAAATGTCCTTTTTTAAATTTATTCAGGATTACATCAACTTTGCTGGCTAAGTATCTACTTCTGATAGTTGTTATGAAGGTAAAATTTCTAAGGGACTGTGAAAACCTTAAGCACCATGTAGATGATGATGATGCTATTCAATTAATTTTAATTGAAATAAAGTGTATAAATGTGCTTTATAATTTTAATGAATTTATTCATGTAATGTATAATGTGTGTATGATATAATTATAATACATTCTATAGAATATATTATATTTTAGAACATAATCACACACTATACGGGATATAGTTATTTAATAGATTTAGTGTTATTGTTACAATTATTCAGTAATTGATACCCACATATAAAGGGTACCTTGAGGATTTACAGCGCCCCTTCTCCACTGTAATTAGCTCAAGCCCATGCTGGTTATGTTTGACCCTTTCCTCCCCTGCTAGATGCCAGTGACTACTACTCCAATTCCATTTAATATTATCTTTTACAAAGCAGAATTTGCTTTAAAAATATGTGTGTGAGTGTGTGTTTGTGAGTACATGTATGTATGTATATGGGGAGAGAGAGGGAAAGGCAGAAAGAAAGAAAGGGTGGGGGGATAGCATTTCTTTCCCAGTGTTTTAGAGACATACTCTTCCCTGTGGCACTTCAGGTACTGGAGGGCAGTGGTCTTGAACTTGACCAATTTCTTAGAAATCCCACCAAATTCATGTGAAAATCAAATATCATTGCTCAGTTAGTCCTTTTCTTTGTCTCAGATAACTGCTTTACTCTCAACTGAAAGTCCCTCCTGGATCCTTGGGATATGAAGGAAGCAATGGATATAAAACCTGGAATGAATTCTTGCTTATTAATCTCGGTGGCTCATTTTTCTGGTGTCCATAGCATTTCCTTTACCTAAAATAGAAAAGAACAAATGTGGGGCCAAGGATCCAGGACAATTTCATGGGGCCCTGAAAAGGAGGAGGCCCCCAAATCTTTCTCTTTATAATATAGACGTTTACCAGGTTTCCCAACAAAGTAATCAAGTAAAAGAAATAGAAACAAAGAAAGCAGGCCAAGTCTGACTCAGACGTTTGGGAAGATGCACCTATCAGTAACACCTATTGTAATCAGTTGAAAAAGGCTTTTTCTAAGCACGGCATTAGTGGCCTGGAACCAGTTTCTTTTGTGTAACAGTCTCTCCAAGATACTTCTGTTACACATTATCATGATAGGATTATGATTGGCCATATGGTAGGTCTGGCGGTTCAGGTCCCCTGGATTCTCCACTTGGAGAGTTGTCATCAGAAGTACTTTGATTTGAAGATCACAGAATAGGTCAGAAATTTCCAGACTCTCCAGATATCCTCCACAAAGAGACAGAAAATTGCCACAAAATGAACACAGAGGAGCAAAAATAGAGGGGCAAAGCAGTTGTCCTTCTATGATTACTTAAAAGAACTTGGAGGAGGGGGAAGGTCTCTGGGGGCTGGAGTTTGGCCAGAAAGGGGTATTGATGCCTGTAGATGGACACCACTGATCCCCAGAGCAGTGTGCCATGGGAGGGGTGGCTTTTTTGTAGGGCAGACTGGGTCTCAAGAGATTTAGCCTTGGCTTTCCCCTTACTCACAGCCTTGAGAGGCTTCTCCTCACTTGAAGTCTTAGGAATTTTCACCTTGTGGGTTTTTGTTTCATGGGCTTCCATCTGGCAGAAGATGGATGAGTGGGGGAGTATTGAGGGCTCCCTGCTATTTCTAGAGGCCAGGCCTAGCTGAACAGAAGTTATTTACCAGGATGTGGCTGTGGGTGAGGAGAAGTTACTGCATGCCACATGAGTGTAGTACCTGCAGGGAGCAAGAACTTTTTCAGGACAGCTTGTACAGGGAACAAAACAGAGGCTTAGTGGAGGAGAGGAATTGGTGAGGTTGAGTCCCTGGACAGAAATGAGGATATAATAGTATAGAAGACCTAAGGCCTAGGGCAACTGTACTCACAACTCGGGCTTAAAATCTGACTATAATAATAAACTACTAAAATGAAATAAAACAAAATAAAAATGAGTTAGCAAAGGAAAAAGAGAACCCAATTGTAGATACTTTGGTGTGAAATAAAATTTGAGTACATATTCAGAGGAAGATAGATGGGTTAAGAAAAAAGCCATTCTTATCCCAAAAAGTAACCAATTGGTCACAAGGCAAAAAAAAAAAATCTTTGAGGAACTTAAAAATAAATTCAAAAATCAAATAGATAATGGAAAAATTAGGAGAAAAGCAATCCAAGAAATTATGAAAAGAAATTTGACTAATCTGTAAAAGAAATCCAGAATCTTAAGGAAGAAAATAACTCCTTAAACACTAGAATTGGCCAAGAGAAATTGAATGACATTATTAGACACCAGGATATAATAAAACCGGGGGAAAAAGAAGAGAATCTACAGCATCTCATTAGGAAAAATATCGACTGAACTGGAGAACAGATTGAGGAGACAAAATCTAAGAATGGTTGGACTACCTGAAAGTTGCAATCAAAAAAAGTATCTGCATATGATATTACAAGAAATTATTAAGGAAAATTGTCCTAAAGTTCTGGAATCAGAGGGTAAAGTAGAAATAGAAAAAAAAATCTATCAGTTACTACACGAAAGAGTTTCCTGGAGGAAACCTTACAGGAACGTCATAAGAGAAAATATTGAGAGGAGCAAGAAAAAAATACTGTAGAAATACAGTCAGGATTTCACAAGAACTAGCAGCTTCTACTTTAAAGGACTGTAGGTCTTGGAACATTATATTTCAAAGAGCAAAAGAATTGGGGTTGTATCCAAGGCTAACTTATAAGCCAAGTTGAGAATAATCCTGAATGAAAAATAAATGGATATTTGATGAACTTAAAGACTTTGAAGTATTTATAACAAAAGGACAAGAACTCAATAGAAAATTTGATATGAAAGATCCAGAAGAAATATAAAGTGAACATTACAGACTAATTTTAAGGCATTCATAAATGTCAAATTGTTTCCTAATGCTATATGAAAATGTTATCAGTATTCTTAAAACTGTCATCATTACTAAGATAGTATGAAAGAAAGGTTGGGATTGAGTTGCATATGATATGATGTTTCTAAAAAATATAATTCAGCAGGAAAAGGTCAAAGGGAGCAATATAAAAATGGGCATGAAAGGAGGAACTAATACAAAGGAAGGAGATGGGAGTGGAAGGCTGGTAATGGTCGCATCTTACTCTTATCTGGACTGAAGATAAAACAACATGTACAACTAGAAGGGTGTGGAAGTCTTTCAAACATGTAGAGAGGTGATAAAACTAGAGAACCGGGTTGGGGAGGGACTTTTTCATTTTTTTCTAATTATGAAATTATTTATTTTTACTTTTTCAACATTCACTTCCATAGGACTCCTTGGTCCTTGCCAGGGTGGCAAACCATCTGATATGGGCTCTATATATACATTCCTATTAAACACATTTTCACATTAATCATGTATAAAAAATAGGAGAAACCATGAGAAAGAATAAAAAAAAGATCAATCTTCTTAACTCCTCATTCTGACTCCATAGTTCTTTGTCTGGATGTGAATGGCATTTTCCATCAATAGCCCTTTGGAATTATTTTAGGTCCTTGCATTGCTGAGAAGGCTAAGTCTATCAAAATCAGTCATTACATACTGTGACTGTGTACAATATTCTCCTGGTTCTGTCTAATTCACTCAGCTTTGGTTCATACAAATCTTTCCAGGTTATTCTTAAGTCTGCCTGTTCATCATTTCTTTTAGCATGACAGTATTCCATCACATTCATATACCACCACTTGTTCAGCTGTTACCCCATTGATGGGCATCCCTTCAAATACCAGTTCTTAGCCACCACAAAAGAGCTGCTGTAAATATTTTTGCACGTGTAGATCTTTTCCCCATTTTCATCATCTCTTTGGGGTATAGCCGGGGAAGCAGTACTGCTGGATCAAAAGGTATACAAATTTCTATAGCCTTTGGGCATGCTTCCAAATTGTTCTACAGAATGGCTGGACCAGCTCACAGCTCCACCAACAATGAATTACTGTCCCAACTTCCCAGCATCTTCTCCAACATATTTTGTCACATTAAGGAGAATGACTTTTAGAGGAACGTGTGCATCGGAATATGGGAAGGTTGTGGAGAGAAGATGGGAGACTTTTGGTGGGGTGGGTGAAGTGAGGGTGGAAAAGTGGGAGGAGAGATGAATAATAGGGGCAGGGCAAAAGGAAGATAGAGAGGAAATAACGATTAAAGAGAAGGTAGAGGGAAATCTAGAAATGGTCATTGTATTTTGAGTGTGAATGGTCTGTTTATAGTAGCTCCCTTTGTGGCTAGAAAGACCTGAAAACTGCAGAAATCTCCATCAGTTGGGGACTGGATCAACAAGCTGTGGTGTACGAATGTCTTGGAATACTGTTGTCCTATAAGAAATGATGAGTTCATTGATCTTAGAAAGGCATGGGAAGACTTACATGAAATGATGAGGAGCAAAGTGAGCAGAACCAAGAGAACATTGCATACAGTAACAGCAACATTGTTTTAAGAATGACTTTGAACAATTAAGTCGTTTTGATTATTATAATTTCACAAATGAAAAATAAAGGACATAAGAAAGGAGACGCTATCTCATGGGAGGACCTGTAAAATAGAAGTATATCTAGAATATTTTACTTTCTTTACTTGTGTCAAATGGTAGTCATTTCTAGGGTGGGGAAGGGGAGGGAAAAAAGAAAGAAATTTACATAACTTCATTGTATATTTCCAGAGAACAGGAAGGTGTACATGGGAGATATGTTCCTTCATGGGTAATCTTATTTTTAAGTTGTACTGTGACATGGAAATGCTTATTTCATTCCCTGAATTGATTATTTTTAAAGAAGTGCTTTGTGTGTGGACCAGACATGCATTCAATTTCAATTCCAAGTGTAGGCTAAGATACTTCCTTGAGAAGAAACAGAATGGATTTGATTTTGACCTCCACTCTCAGGTTAGGGAGAATGACATGTTCATAAAAAAAGTAAGCTTTTAATGGAGGGGAGGAGTAAATAAAGATTCTGAAGGGGAAGAAAGGGGAGAATCTGCCTTTGCCAGAGCTTTGAAGAGTAAAAGAGCTCTGAAAACTGAAGAGGAAGGAAAAAGACAGTTGCAAAATAAACTTTTCTAAGAGATGTGATGTTCTTTCTGAAGAAAAGAGGGTGAAAGGGATGCAGCCAAGATGGCAGAGTAACAGCACAGACGTGCCAGCACTCTTCCCCCAAACCCAGCCAAATACCTGTAAAAAATGTCTCCAAACAACTTCTGGAACTGCAGAACCCACAGAATGATGGAATGAAGCAACTCTCCAGCCCAAGACAACCTGGAAGGTCACTGGTAAGTTTCTATCACACCATGAGGGGAGCAGAGTGCAGTCCAGTGTGGGCTATGCCATCACAGGCAGGACCTGAGCAGGCTTTCAGGGGACTGAATCTTGGTACCTGTGGTGGTTTCCAGACTTTGCAATCCCTAAATGTGGAGGATATATTGGAAGGTCAGTGGAAAAAAAAACAGTGGGACCTGTGTGAGAGAGTAGAGTGGTTGGGCCTCAGCAGCAGAGTGGCAGAGAGGATAGAATAGCCCATGGAGGAGGAGCCTGTGGCATCAGTAGCAGGGACAGGGGAAGTGGAAATGATTATTTCTGGAGCTCAAGGCCTACAAATTGTGGGGGGATCAAGCATCTGACAGTATGCTCCCATCCCCCAACCCCCACCATAGAAGCAGGGAACTACCTTGACAAAGAGCTCAAAAGTCAAGTAAATATCTGGGGAAATGAGCAAAAACCAGAAAAAGAATCAGATTATAGAATTTTACTGTGGTCACAAAGAAGCAAACAGAAGACAGAAGACAACAAAGTCAAATTTCCTACATCCAAAGCCTTCAAGACAAATATGAATTGGTCCCAGGCCATGGGCAAGCTCAAAAAGGATTTTGAAAATCAAGTAAGAAAAGTGGAGCAAAAATTGGAAAGAAAAATGAGACTGATGCAAGAAAATCATGAAAATGAGTCAAATACTTCCTATAGGAGACCCCCAAAATGCTGAAGAAAATCATACTTTAAAAAATAGACTAACCCAAATGGCAAAAGAGGCCCAAAAAGTTAATGAGGAGAAGAATACCCTAAAAAACAGAAATGGACAGATAGAAAAGGAGTTCCAAAATCTCAATGAAGAAAATAATTCCTTAAAGATTAGAATGAAGAAGATGAAAGCTAACGATGCTATGAAAAATCAAGAAATTATAAAACAAAACCAAAGGAATGAAGAAATGGCAGCTATTGTGAAATATGTCATTGGAAAAGCAACTGACCTGGAAAATAGATCCAGGAGAGATAATTTAAAAATGATGGGACTACCTTGAAAGCCATGATCAAAAAAAGTAGCCTAGACATCATCTTTCAAGAAAGTCATCAAAGAAAACTGCTCTGATATTCTGGAACCAGACAGTAAAATAGACATTGAAAGAATCCGCTGATCATCTCTTGAAAGGGATCCCAACAGGAAAACTCCTAGGAATATTATAACCAAATTCCAGTGCTCCCAGGTCAAGAAGAAAATGTTACAAGGAGCTAGAAAGAAACAATTTGAGAACTGTGGAAATACAAACAGGATAACACAAGATCTAGCAACTTCTACATTAAGGGATTACAGGACTTGGAATATGATATCCCAAAGGTCAAAGTAGCTAAGATTAAAACCAAGAATCACCTATCCAGCAAAAGTGAGTATAAAATGTCAAGGGAAAAAATGGTTATTCAATGAAATAGAGAACTTTCAAGAATTCTTGTTGAAATGACCAGAGCTGAATAGAAAATTTGACTTTCAAACACAAAAATCAAGAAAATCATGAAAAGATAAACAGGAAAGAGAAATCATAAGGGACTTACTAAAGTTGAACTGTTTACATTCCTACATGGAAAAATCATATTTATAACTCTTGAAACTTTTCTCAGTTCTAGAGCAGTTGGAGGGATTATATATGTATAGACAGAGATTCCAGGGTTAGTTGAATACATAGGAATGCTATCTAAAAATAATAAAATTAAGGGGTGAGAGAAGAATATATTGGAAGAAGAAAGGGAAAAAGAGAATGGAGCAAATTATCTCTCATTAAAGAGGCGAGAAAAAGTTTTTCCAATGTAGGGGAAGAGGATGGAGGTGAGAGGGAAAGAGTGGATTTTGCTTTCATCACATTTGGCCTAAGGGGGTAATAATATGCCCACACAATTTGGTATCAAAATCTATCTTACACTACAGGAAACTGGGGAGAAGGAGTAAGCGAGGTTGAGGGGATGATAGAAAGGAGCGCAAATGACAGGAGGGAGTAATTAGAAGTAAATACTTTTGAGGAGGGACAGGGTCAAAAGAGAGGATAGAATAAAAGGGAAGCAGGATAGGGTGGAAGGAAATATAGTTAGTGTTTCACAATATGATTTCTATGGAAAAGTTTTGCATAACAACACACGTGTAACCTATATTGAATTCCTTGTCTTCTCAGTGGAAGTGGCTGGGGAGGGAGAAAGGAAGAGAAGTTTGAACTTAAAGTTTTAAAAAATTGTTTTAAAAATTGTTTTTACATACAACTGGGAAATAAGTAGTACAGGAAATGGGGTATAGAAATCTATCTTGCCTTACAAGAAAATAGAAGGGATAGGGATAAGAGAAAGGAGGTATGCTAGAAGGGAGTGCAGTTTGGAGGAAGTGGTGATCAGAATGCTAGGGGTGGGTGGAGGAGAGAGATGGGGAGAAAATTTGGCACTCAAAATCTTGTGGAAGTGTCTGTTGAAAATTACAAATAAATAAATTAAAGAAGAAAACAAAAGAAAAGAGAGCTAAAATTCTGAAGTTATCTGTCTTTCAAAGGATGAGCAATCAAAACAATCACTAAAGAGCCACAGCTCATATGTGTGAAATCATTCCATAAGAATCACACGATAAGAGTAGGAAGAGTTCAGGGACACTGAGGCTGATATTTGACCTCAGGGCAACAATAGGGAGGCCTATTGTCCTCCTGAAGCATCAGAGAAGCACATGCATATTTATCCCAATGACATGACACACAAACTCCTAACACTTCTCAAAGTATGAAAAGGCTCACTTCTGGTGATACACATGGGTACCACCGTGTCACTGCCCGAGGAAATTCAAAAGCATGGCCAATGATCCCTAAGACTTAGGCAAACAATTGGAGACCTGATGGTCCTGGGTTGTATTTTTCTTACTTTTGCCCACTGAAGGCAAGGGATACAGAAGAGAAAGATTAATTTGGAAATTGAACAGCTGGTTAAGGAGGTGGTATTTGAGAATCAGACTTGAACTTCAGAAACATGACTTAAAATACAGGGATGACAGATTCTTGGCCAGAGAGGAAATACACCTAATGTGGGTGGTAAGAATATATTTTCTCAGTGTCCTGCCAATCTAATTGAAAAACAATCTTTAAACTCTAAAGGATGATTGGAGGAAGACACTGCTCCTGCATGTCCCCAAGTTAGGTGCCATTGAGAGTGGCTATAAAGAAGGTAGAACACTAGTTATTTAGATAGATAGATAGATAGATAGAAGTAAAACCCATGGCTTCCAATGTTTATACACAAATATACAATATGTGATCAACAAATAAGAGCAATTAATGGTCATAATACAAGGAGGCAAATTTGACTTCACGAGAATATTTTACTCTACCAATGAAGCCGAGGGATGTATCTTGTTCTAGATGGGTAACCCTTATTCAAAAGAAAGAGGAGAGGTAAAGAGGGGTAGTGCTCAAGGTGTCCTCACATGTCATAGTCTGGGAACCAAAGAGAGAAAGTAAGAAATCAATGTAGGATGAAATAGACATCTTATCATCATTGAATTATGCTATAAATTACCTATAGAGAAAGTCAAAATAGATAAGGAGTTTGAGGAAAAGATCACAACCTTGCCTTGGCATGGAGATATGCTGAGAATATTGGCAGGGAAATTGCAAATATCCAGAATTTTTTTAGGTCTCTCAGGCTAAAAGCAGAGCAGCTAGTAATTTTCTTGCCTTATTGATAATTTCAGCCACAAAAATTCATAAAATAATAAGGCATTCTATTTAGCACATGATTCTCACCAAGGAGGAAGTGGTTCCTGAGTTAGAAATGGCAGGAGAGAGGACTTCCCCCTAGAGAAATTACAATTTCCTCTTTATGTTGGTGATGGAGATGGCAAACATTGATGCCCCCTTGATTATGTGGAGGTTAAATCTGAGAGATTTCAGAGGAAAGATGACTATGATAACATGAAATAAAATACTAATAGAGTCTAGTTCAGAGTTGATTGGAGATTCTCAAAGATAGTGTTCTGAAGATACAAAGGGAAATAGATACAAAGAGCAGTAAATTATACATACATACATACATACATACATATATATATATATATATGTGTGTGTGTGTGTGTGTGTGTGTGTGTGTAATTTGAAAAGTCCAACGCAAAGAGAACTCACCAGCCAATTTCCAATTTAAAGAATCAATGTGATGAAGATGGAAGGAAGTCTAGGTAACAAAGGGTCATATGAGAGCATGGCATGATCCATTAAAACAGAGTGAGGTATGTTAGAGTCTTTCAGAATGATCTGACTATTAACAAGAGAAAAACAGTTTGGTGATCATTGTGTTTAGCTCTATTGTGAGAAAAAGGAGGAGCAAAGTGATATGAGTTTTGCTTGGGGTCAGTGGTATGATGACAACTGACAGCAGGTAGAGCAGAGTTGCTCCACCAACAAAAATGTGCCTACCATTTTTATAGCCTTTTAAGAGTTTCAGATCTCTCTCTGTCTCTCTCTTTGTTTCTGTCTGTGTATCTCTCTGTCTCTGTACCTCTGTGTGTCTCTCTCTGTGTGTCTCTTTCTCTTTGTCTGTCTCTGCCTTTGTCTCTTTCTCTCTGTTTCTGTCTGTGTATCTCTCTGTCTCTGTTCCCAGTGTGTCTCTCTCTGTGTGTCTCTGTCTTTTTGTCTCTCTGTCTGTCTCTGCCTCTGTCTCTCTCTCTGTTTCTGTCTCTGTATCTCTCTGTCTCTGTACCTCTGTGTGTCTCTCTCTGTGTGTCTCTGTCTTTTTGTCTCTCTGTCTCTGCCTCTG
>CM053771.1:550677656-550701381 GCA_028658325.1 Potorous gilbertii | reverse complement strand
TGTCTCTGTTCCCAGTGTGTCTCTCTCTGTGTGTCTCTGTCTTTTTGTCTCTCTGTCTGTCTCTGCCTCTGTCTCTCTCTCTGTTTCTGTCTCTGTATCTCTCTGTCTCTGTACCTCTGTGTGTCTCTCTCTGTGTGTCTCTGTCTTTTTGTCTCTCTGTCTCTGCCTCTGTCTCTCTCTCTCTGTTTCTGTCTCTGTAGCTCTCTGTCTCTGTACCTCTGTGTGTCTCTCTCTGTGTGTCTCTGTCTTTTTGTCTCTCTGTCTCTGCCTCTGTCTCTCTATCTCTGTTTATGTCTCTGTATCTCTGTCTCTGTTCCCAGTGTGTCTCTTTCTGTGTGTCTCTGTCTTTTTGTCTCTCTGTCTCTCTCTCTGTTTCTGTCTCTGTATCTCTCTGTCTCTGTACCTCTGTGTGTCTCTCTCTGTGTGTCTCTCTCTTTCTGTCTCTCTATCTGTCTCTGCCTCTGTCTCTCTCTTTCTGTCTCCCCACAAAGAGGAAGCTGCTGTTATTAGTATCCTCATTTTGCATTTGAAGAAACTGTGGCACAGAAAAGTTACATGACTTGCCCAGGGTCCTACTGGAAGTAAGTGCCAGGACAGGGTTATCTCTGAAACAAAGAATTTCTTTACAATGGAAAAAATGATTAACAAGGACTTCCTACCCAAGAAAAGTAAGGAAACAATGGGAAAAGATCTCTTTGTCCTTGGTGAATTCAAGTTATCTAGCACAGAAGAATTAGATTCTCTGGTTCTGAGTCAGTAAATGTAACTGCTGAGCAATGATCAGGGATATTCGAATGATTATGTGAAATGGGAATGGCCCCACAATGTTGGAGACAGGCAGATGTTGCAATTTTCAAAATCAAAAAGGAAGACTGCAGACTATAGGTCAATAAGGTCAATCTTGTCAAAGGGCCTGAGGAGCTCTGGGATCAGTCCCAGGTGCTATGGTTTAAGAAGTTGAAGAAGCCTCCAACCTGAATGTCATATGAGGATTAGTCAGGGGAATTGGACATATTTAGTGTAGAGATGAGAAGCCCCTGGGCCCCAGGAGGGTTTTCCTCAAATACTCAAAGGGTCATCCCATGGAAGAAGGAGGAGATGCTGTTTGTCTCCAGACTCCAGAACCAGGAGCAATGAGGGAACATTATAAAGGGATAGATATAGGTTTGATGTAAGGATAAGAAATTCTAACAATGAAAGCTCTACAAAAGTAGAAGGGTTTGCTCCAGGACATGGTGCATCCCCTCTTCCAGCACGGGCTAAACAAGCTCTTTTCTCTAACATTACATTGGGAGTTCTTTTCATTAAGAGGGAACTGAGGCCCCTTTCAAGTCTTCAATCCTGCAATCGCAAGGTAATGTTTTGTGACTCAAGGTCCCTGGTCAGAAGACCAGCCATGCGACAGCTTACCTCTCCAAACCTGGCTTCTCCAGTGTGCATGCGAAATTAGAGAGTCTTCCCTGTCTGTCATGACTTAAGCCCTCAATGACCATGTCTCCTCATTGTAGAGGCCCAGTGACTGGCGTCCTCATTCCATTGAATCAGTTAAGTTCAAATTAGGTTTTACAAAGGGATATTTACTTCAAAAATATATGGCAAGGACAAACACACAATCATTTCCTCTCCCTGCCACCCTCCCTATATAATGTAGACATAATTTCCCCAACATACACAGACCAGATCTATTTCTGGAGAGAAGGAAATATTAGAATCACAGCTAAACTGGACTCCTATGTAGCATTAGTCTCACTGTGTTCAAGTTCAAAGTCATACTAATCTAATGTCTCAGGACTTTTGCTCCCCATCTTCACTGTGGGACTGACTGCAACATATGCTCTTAATTTATGGGACCCTGGTTCCTCAGGACTCAGTACTATTTTTTGGGGGGATGCAGCTGTGAAAGAATCCATCATCTATACCAAGAATAGAAAATTTTGAAGGAAATAATCAAAATCTCAGGCCCATTTCTAAGGGCCCAAGTTCTAAAGTTGGAGGGAAGGAAATCTTCCCCCTTTACCACATGTTGTCATTTCATGGAGATAAAGCAGTCCTTTACCCTCAGACAGAAATGGCGTGAAGGCTTCAATGGAGATAGGGCAGAAGTTTTCAAGACCCAGGCAGTTCCAAACGGCTAATGGAAAGTTTTCTCCCCACCACTTGGCAGGTCACAAAGAATTCCTACATGTGGGCCAGTCCCTCCCATCTTCAGAGTCAGATCTCCAGTGTTTTCCACGTGTGTGACACCATTTTGGATGGTCTAGGTAAGGGCTAATCCTCTACCAAACACTGAGATAATATGAAAAGTCTAAAGGAAGTATCAGTAGACCTCGAATCAAGCAGGAAATATACTTGGCCCTAACCAAAGATGGGAAAAAATGTAACATGGAATAGGTAAGCAAAAAATAAAAGGAATCAAAACCAAGAGTCTGATGTTGGATAAACCTAGAATCTAACTCCGTTTTTTGAGAACTACATGAACAACTGAAAAACAATTGGACAAAAATTAGCTTTAAAACAACAACATATTCCAATAAGTTTAAAATGGATACCTGCACTTACTATAAAGGTAATGCCATATATGTGTGTGTGTATATGTATGTATGTTATTTATATGTATATGCACATGCATGTGTGTTTGTGGAGAGGCTCAGAGACAGAGATAGAGAGAGAGAACAGAATCAAATATCAAATAGCTTTTGCAGCTACAGCTAGGCAGAGAATTCTTTACAACAGACAGGGGAGACATAAGGGATAAAATAGAAGATCCTGATTTCATAAAATTGAAAATAGTAGTTTTTTCCACAAATAAAATCATAGAGACAGAATGACAAAAGTAAACCACAGACTGAGGGAAAATGATCATTTTAGCATTTATTTGTTGCCTGTCCCTATTAGAATATATGCTCTTTGAGGACAGGGACTGTCTACTCACATGTGTTTGTATCCTCAGCTCTTGGCACAGAGATGTGCAATTGGCCATTGCTTAACAAATTCATATTCTGTCTTTATCTCTCTTTTCCTCTCTTTCCTTTCTCTCAATTAATTTTATTGGTAAGAGTCTTGTATCCAAGCTTTACAGGGAATTAATGAAACTATAAAATGTCAAAAATCATTCTCTAATACTTGAATACTTAAAGATTTTGAAAAGCATTTAAAAAATTATAAATTTAGAATGATTATTGTAGCATGTTCCAAATCACTAGTTGTTAGAGAAATGTAAATGAAAACAAAGTATGAGGCTTTACCTTGCATCATACAAATTGGCAAAAATGTTCCTCAAAGGAAGTCAATATTAGAGGAAAGGTAGAAAACAGGAACACTAACACATTATTGGCAGGTCTGTGAATTGGTTCCGTGTATCAGTTTGGAATTGCATAAAAAGAAAGTGACAGAACTGCCTATATTCTTTGACCCAATGATCCCACCATTTGGCTTAAATGCGGAGGAAGTCAAAGATAAGGGGGAAAAGAAGCTCCAACACATAACAAATATTCATGGCATAACTCCTTTTGTTCTGGAAGAAATTGTAAAGTAAATGGGTGCCTATCAATTACAGAATAACAAGAACTCTTTGGAATATGTGTAATGGAAAAATATTTTGCAATAAGAATTGACTAACATGAAAAGTTCAAATAAATGTGGAAAGGTTTTCATTAATGGATTCAGCTAAATGAGCCAAGTTTACCAAGTTCAGTTTCAAAACCATGAATGGGAAAAAAAAAGATTTCTAAAACAATGTAAAACTGAGTAATTGGGGGAAAATTCAGACAAACCAATGAAGGTTGTATTAGAGAAATGTGATACTGCTCTATTTTTGAGCATAGAGAAGAGGGACTCAGGACTTTATCCAGTACTCTGTTGTGCAACCAGAGCATAGTCAAATATCAGGAAATTAGAAATTCTTTACCATCAGGTTCTTTCTTCACTTTCAAAGCTTCTTATTCTTGAGTGCTCCATCTTCTCTACGATCCAGCAACATGGACAACAACTCAAACCTGAAACTCCATCATCTCCCATCTCCATCCCTTTGACACGGATTATGCCCCGTGCTGTGCTTTCCTGTCAATTTTGCCTGTTCTACTTTCTGGATCTTTTGAAAAATCAGCTCAAATGCCATCATTCACCATTGTTCTTTCCTGGTGTTTTTACCCAAACTCATACCTGCCAAGTACGCTTCCCTCCATAACTACCTTCTATATATTTTGCATACAGGTCAGCTAGGTGGCACAATGAATAAAATGGGCCTCAAGTCAGGAAGACCTGAGTTTAGATACTTATTAGCTATATGATTGCGCAAGTCACTGAACTCTGATTGCCTCAGTTTCCTCATTTGTAAAATGAGCTGGAGAAGGAAACTGCATACTACTCGAATATCTTTGAGAAGAAAACCATAGTAGCATCACAAACAGTCAGACACAACTGACTAACAACAAATTTCTCATATCCACATACACATACATACACATAAATGTGCATATATACGATTCTAAGCATATAGATATAGATATTTATATGTCATCTCATTAAATATTAATTTGATCCTTGTCACTTTGAAAAGTGCTAGACATGTAATAAATGGTTAATTTCATTCAATAATCATTTTTCAAGCTTGATAGGCATGAAGTCCTAGGTACAGGCATGAAACAAGAGTTCAAAGACAGTCCCTGGCCTCAAGGAGCTTGCGATCCAATGGAGGAGACAACATGCCAACTAAAGATTATTGACTGACTGAGTCCATCAGGGTCATGACCTTTCTTGTTCTCTGTGTGGGGCCAGCCTGAGACAGTGTTATCTTCCTGGACTAGTACGGCAAAGCGATGACTCAGAGCAATCCTGTTGTTCACAGTAGTTCTAAGATCTAAGATCAGCAGATGTGCACTGCTGTTTAGCCAGGGCTCCCTAACTGATTCTTGGGCTGGTTTTTTAATCCTAATTTGAAACTGTATTTATCTATATACACTTAACGTAATCTTCGTTTCCACTTAGCATGCTGGCCTCTTGAGATCTTTTTAGATCCTGTTTCTGTGGGAAGAGAGGGAGAGAATAAGCATTTATAACACACCTACTATGTGCCAGCCCCTGCACTAAGTACTTTACAAAGACTCTTTTATATGAGCCTCACAACAACGCTGTCAGGTAGGTGCTTTATTATCCCCATTTTACAGTTGAGGAAATGGAGGCAGAGCTTAACTGAATTGCCCAGTTATCATTTGGTTGCCTTTGTCTTCCATTATGAGAGGTATCCAACTCAACCCTTTGCCTCTCATAATTCTAAGATGATAGCACCTAGGCCTTTATCTCAATCTTTGGTGATGATATCAGATGGCATAGGACCACAGGCTGTAGGTTCTATCTTAAAATCCATTATAGATGGTTGGTATCTGAAGGGAACGGAGGGAGGAGAGAAATTAGGAAATGGAAGCATAGGGTTTGGGGGATTAGGAGAGGTCTTAGGAGAGCAGTTTGGACCTATCTCCATTTCCAGATTATTCCCAACCATCTTCTCCCATTATTGAATGAATTCAAGTGAATATCTGGATATGTATGCCTTGAAGGTGTGAAAACAGCATGGACAAGGCTACTTAGGATGCACCTAGATGCAGTCCAAGCAGAGAGTGACAGTGGAATAAATCTATGATCACTCTGAGAGGAGAGTCATTACCCAAACCTAGGTCCTCACAGTCTCAGAAAGGACCAGACTTAACTATTCACCTTTGGCTCAGAAGAATTCATGGAATTCCCGGATTGAAGAAAGAAGCAGAAATCTCTGGAGAGTCCTTTTTTAAAACAGAACATAGTCTCATGTACAGAACCTGTCCCATGGAGATTAACAGTCAAAGACAACCGCTCCATTAAGAGACGAATAACCTTATATGACAAGATAGTGTCATGAGGAGCATCCTGTCCTGTGCCTCAGGGGTGGGGCTCATCTCAGAGGGTGCTTTGGCGGCCAGGAATGAGGGGCTGGGAAGCCCTGGGGCTCCATGGAAATTATGGCTCCTCCACCCAATCCAGTAAGACAGCTAGAGGTCATTTTTCTTTTCTTTCTTGGGGGATGGTGTGGGGTCATGCATGGGGCAATTAAAGAGCAGAGTTCTGGTAATACTTTGAGAAGAAAAAAATAATATTCACATATTGCTTTAAAATTTGCAAAGCACTTTACGTACATTATATAATCGACACTCCTCTCATTTGGGTTTTAGATGTGAGGATAATGTTTGACTCATATCCCCATTCTGTGTTCTCCATGATCAGACCAGGCAGGAACAATGAATCAAATATCCAAATGCTTAATTAGGAAAGAATGTCAAAAGAAACAGTGAGGTGAAGAGACACTAGACTCAATTCCAGTGCATTCTTAGCTCACGTACTCACCACCACACACAGGTGGGTACAGCCCAACGGACAGACCAGTGAGGGGACAGAGGAGTCTCTCAGAACACTATGCTTGTTTTAATGGAGTCTAGAAAACATTAGCTATTTTGCTGGTCATATTCACATTAGTTTCCAGGCCATCAGAACTCCCAAATCGCCCCTGCCCCAAGATACTAGTGACTCTTCTGACTTCTATCATTCTGTACTTTATACATTGGTTAAGAAAAACCCCCACAAAGTTTTGAACATCACCTTTGTTTCTATTGAATTTTATTTCATTAATCTTCCCCCCAAATCTAGGCAGTGAAGATATTTTGGGAATCCACTTAACTATCCCTCCCATCTTTGTGACGTTAGCAAATCTGACAAGCACACAAACTTTGTGCTAAAATTTGATCAGTATATATTATAGTTCAGAACCAAGGACCCATTCTAGAGGCACAGAGATTCTTTGATAATGTTCATAGTATTAGGAATATACCTGTCTTTTCAACTTTACTCTTTTGGATACATAATTACTTTCTCCACATGTATGGCAAACTCCTGAAAGGGGTGTGTGTTTGCATGTGTACATGTACATGTTTGTGTGTGTGTGTTTCCCCTACCATATCTAGCCCAATGCATGATTCAAAGCAGGAGCTTAATATTTTTTTCAATTCAATACTCAATCCATTTATCTGATCATCCCCATCTGGAGTACTGTCCTCAGTTCTACATACAAGCTTATTAGATGTCATTGGAAAGTGGGCAAGCTTCCAGAAGATAGCACCCTAGATGGTGTCTGCCCTTGAGTCTCTGGCATTTTAGGACTTCAGAGGACCTGGGGAAGTTTGGCCTTCAGAGAGAAGACTTGACAGACTAGCCAAGTGGCTTCAATATTTGAAGGGATATGGGGTTGAAGAGGAAATTGGATAGATCAATTATTCCAAAAAGATTGAACAAAATGGAACATGCAAAAAGGCAAAATTGAAATTTGATTAAAAAATATTTTTTCTGAGTCCCAATTGTCTCAAAGTGGAATGGGCTGCCCTGTGGAGGCAGTAAATGTCTGATAACTTGGGGTATTTAATCAGAGGTGAAAGGATCACTTATGGGACATGTTGGGAAGATGTTAGGAAAGCTTAGGAATTAACTTTTGAACTTCCTTCCAGTTCAGACATCCTGGGAATTTGTGATGCGACCTCGTGACATGGACCCCACTACCATTACGGTCTTACACACAAAGGAAACTTGCCCAAGCATACTCAGACTTGCTAAAATCATCATAACTTTGCACCCAGGATTTTTCTTTTATCACAGTCTTTCCTTCAAGCTTCATTCTCTTCCCATGCTCATAGAGCAGGGCTTCTTAACCTGCTCAATCTGTGGAGCAATTATAGTGACACCATGATCCTGCATGGTGAAAAAAAGGTGACTTATTTTCACTAACTGCTAGCTGAAAATTAACATTTTATTCATTTATGGATTAAAAAAAAATGTGGTGTGAAGAGGTCCATGGGCATCACCAGGCTGGCATAGGAAACTGTAACTTAAAAAAAAGATAAAGAATCCATGTCTTAGATGACCTTTGACCAGGATGTGCAAGTCTGCTAATAGACAACTGCTTAGACTCCTTCTGACTTCCAGTATCCCCTCCCTAATGCCTGGGGCAGTTGGGAAAAGAAGAGAATCCTAGTGAGTAGGAATTTACATGTAATTGCCACAATACTCAGCTAACCAGTTTGTAATACCTTGACTCACTGAAGGCTTACTCAGTGCTTTCTCAATTTTTAATATATTTAAAATGAAAATCTGGAAATTCCATTTATCTCAGTGAAACGGAGTGGTAGAGCATCATGCCCCAATGTTGCTTTCTCTATAGCAGACATTCTTAAGTGTGTGTGTGCATTCATGCATGTGTGTGTGTGTATGTGTGTGGCATATGGCATGTGTTTGTATGTGTCTATGTATGCCCTGAATTCTTTTGGTAGTCTGGTAATGCCAAAGAAGCATCTTGTAGAATATTTGCTTAAAATGAAGGAAGTACTAAATGTCACTTAAATAAAGCCATATTTTTCCCATCCAAATTCAAAATGCCTTTGAAAATTTTTCATGAACACCTTGAGGATCTCTGAACCCCAACTTAAGAACCTGGAGAAATATTTCCCAAACTGATATTTCTAGGAGAGGATTAAAAGTCAGGGTTCTTTATCAATTATGGAAATATCACTCAGAGAAAAAAGTTAGTGGTAAAGCTGAGCATCCAGGGAGGGAGAGAGGAAAGAATGTAGGGAGGGAGGGAAAGAGAGATAGAGAGAAAGAAAGATAAAGAGTTCTTTTTCTATTTTTTATGAGGTCATCTGGTCTAAGCAGTCCATTTCCAAACCACAATATAGGAGAGGAGCTAAGATGGCAGAAGAACAAGGAAAAGTGAGCTTGCCCTCACAAATCTATCACAAAAATTTAGCAAATTTACCATACAGAATCAGACTGTGAAATATAATTTTTAAAAAAAGTCACAATAAGATATTTTTTTTCAACCCAGATCAGCATGGAGAGACAGAAAAGGAGGTCCAAGATACTAAGGGAGAACAAGAAAAAAAAAGACAAAAGCCTGAGAAAATGGGAAAAAATATACCATTTAAATAACAACAAAAAACCAAACTGATCTGGAAAATAGAGTTAAGAGGTAATTTTAAAATCATTATACTAACTGAAAGCAATAACCAAAAACAGCTTGGACATCATATTTCAATAAATAAAAGCTACTCTTAGAACCAGGCAGTAAAGGAAAATACAGAGGAAGAATTGACTAAAAGAATCCTAAAAGAAATACAAAAATGAAAACTCCCAGGAACATTACAGGCCAAATCCAGAGTTTTCAAGAAAATAAAAGTAATATTATAAGCAGCCAAAAAGAAAGACTTCAAGTACTGGAGAGCCATAGTCAGAATTATATAGGATTTACCATCCACCACTATTAATAAGTTGAGAATTTGGAATATGATATTCCTGAAGGCAAAATATCTATACTTCCAATCAAGAATAGCTTAACCAGAAAATCTGAGTATAAATCTAAAGGGTTAAAATGGTTCTTTAATGGGATAGTGAACTTCCAAATATTCTTGATTTGAAGATCAGGGCTACATGGGAATTTTGGAGAAAAAAAAACATGGAAACAGAAAGATAAACATGAGTAAGCAGTCAGAAAGGACAGATGAATTAAAGGTTTACATAATAATTTGAGGAGGTGATAGATATGTCCCTTTAAATTCTTACATTCAGTGGTCATAGAGAGGGATTCTAATAATACAGAGTACTGAGAATTGTTGATTATGCGTCGGTGATCTTAAAAGGATAAAAGGAAAGTGGGAGAAAGCAATAGAAAAAATACTGAAGAAAGTCAATTCCCTCTAATTGGAATGGGCAAGGAAGAAGTGGTAGGGAGAATGTGTAACACGGATGAATAACCTTTTCACCTAATTTAGTCAAAGGATGGAAGAAAACGCATGCACAGTTCAATGCAGAAATATATTTCAATCAATAAAGAACTTAGGGAAAAAGAGGGGGAGGGTGGGAGTAAGAAGTAGTATTAATTAAGGGAGTGATTAGTTATTCTTGAGTAACTAAAGGAGGCGGAATAAAAAGAAATGTTCAATAGAAAAATAGTATAAGAATTTATGATTGGTTTAGGGTGAGAGAAAGAGCAGCAGAAGCAGATTGCACCAAATCTAGATCTCACTGCTGAGCTCACTCCTCACTCACCTCACTCTTCTTTATAAAGAGGGAGGAGAGGACAAATATAAGGAAAGTTCCATGGGAACATGATGGAAAGAAATAAACAATCAATGATCACAATTGTGAGTGTAAATGAAATGAAATCATTCATAAAATGGGAATGGATAAGCAAAATAGATTGCAAAACAGTATCCAACAATATGCTAATTACAGAAAACACACTTTCAAAGATACTCATACAGAGCTAAAATGAGGGTATGGAGTGAACTCTTTTATGTTTCACCTAACGTATACTTTTAACAGCTCTGATAGATCCAATGACCAATTAAAATTCTAGATGCATGGCAGTGAAGTGTGTGCTACTTGCTTCCTGACACAGAGGTGATAGACTGAGGGTGAAGGATAAGATATCAAATTTTAGATATACTCAATGGGAATATTAGCTTTGTTTGACTCTGCTTGTGTCTTATGAGTTTCTTCCTCTGTCCAAACAGAAAAATGGAGGAAGAGGAGGAGGGAGGAGGAGGAGGAGAAGATTAAAGTTTGTCAACTGACAAAACATGACATAAAAATGACATTTATATAAAGACCCATCACAGAGTCGTAAAACTGAAACTGGAAAGTATCTTGGAAATCATGTTCAAGCCCCTCATTTTATAGAGGAGGAAAATGAGGTTTAATAAAGAGAAATGCTAACCGAAAGTTGTCCAAGTGACAGAGCTGGGATTTCAATTCAAGTGGTCAGATTCTAAATCCAAAACTCTTTTTTCCAGGGCACCATGGTTCCATGTCAGTAATTGAACTAGTCCCCTTCCCTTGAATCTCTAGACAGTCCCCTAATTCTACAACATGGTCGTCTTTGTGTCTAGCACCATAAGAATATGGTAAGTCCTTCTTCTGCGAAGTTAAAAAGAAACAGGCATTCTCTTTAACCTGTCATCACCATTGTTTTCTTGTCCTTATTAAATTCCAGAGAGTCAAAGCATGTTCAGTCTGGGAAAGATGGTGCATAGAGAATTTTAAACTAGATAGGAGCTGAGAGTACATCTATTCCAATTCCCTCATTAAAAAATGAAAGAATAGGCCCTTGGAGAAAACACAATTGCCAAAGACACATAACAAGTTTGTGGCTGAGCGTATCCTGGAATCCATGATTTCTGACTCTCAGACCCAAGCTTCACCTACCACCTTTTACTGTCTGTGGGGTAATGCTGCTCAAATGGTTTCCAATAAGAAGAAACCAGAGCAATAGCAATACAAATTAAATTAGAAAGTATAATGAATTATAAAGTATAAATTAAGAAGGCTTAGAGAACCATCCAAGTATTCCCAAGGGCTTTTTATTATGGTTGCAATTAATGAATGTTAGCAAAAATCACAGAGAAGGTTCAAAGCTGGATAAAACATTGTCCCTTCCTTTCTTGAGCTTACCTTCTATTTGGGGAGACACGTACTATAAACCAATAACTATAGAATTAAATAGCAGGAACCATTCTTAAACTGATACTGTATGTGACAATACCGCATCAGCAGTAACCTTTTGATAATTTAGGACTGAACAATTTTGACTGTAGGAAATTAAAGGCAGAATTCCAGTGTGGAGTAATTTGCTGAAGTAATTAATTCATTTCCATAAGCAAAACAATAGGAGCTAAGATGAACAATTGGAAACAATAAGGTTTTGTGTGTGCTCAGCCTCCCACTCAGCACGTTTTCCTCCCAGCCCCCAAACAGGTTGGCACCACACAACAAAGCAGCTGTCAGAGAATGAGACTGAGTCCAAGAAGTTTTCTTCTTTTCCTGAGCTTTAGTTTTTTCTGTTAGAAAACTCCGAGGGGTGTGGGGAGATACTTAAGGCAAGTAATTCCCTAAATGATCCCAGAATTCTCCTAGACTTTGAGTCTATGGAGCATATGCTAAGAAGACCTGAGTAGTAATCCTTCCTCTGATACCTACTGAATGTGTGACTGCTCTTAGGCTTAGTTTATATATCTGTAAAATAGAAATAGTAATGTCTTTATTTCCTAACCCATAAGACTGCTATAAGGAATAAATGATATAAGTAGGCAAAATGCTTTGAAAACTTGAAAATGGGATGAAAATAACAGTGGTAGTGTTGTTGACGGTTTCATACTCTACCCTTTTTACAATACTAATGTCAGATGGAAGCTAGGTGGTACAGAAGATAAGGATATTGCATTTGGAGTCAGAAAGACTCAAGTTAAAATTCAGACTCAGACACTTACTAACTGTGTGACCCTAGGTAAGTCACTTCACACCTTTCTGCCTCAGTTTCCTTATCTGTATAATGGAGATGATAATAGAACATAGCTCTCAGAGTTATTGTGAGAATCAAAGGAGAAAATATCCACACAGTGCTATGCCAACTGTTATCATGGTCCTTGCAGAAGATATCACTTCTGTCCTTTGGGGATAACTAAGTAGACAAATGCAAGATTTTTTTCCAGATATTATTCACTTTGGTAAGCCACAGAGCACAGAGTACCAGTTGTGTTTGGAAGGCCCCAGTTTAATATTGCCCTGCAATGTGACTGCAGACCAAAAAGAGATAAGGACAGGAGATTTGAAGTTATTAACATCCACTAACTAGAGACGTGGGCAAAGAGACAACCAAATAGTCTAACATCACTGATATCATGGTATAATCAAAGGTACAAAGTGAAAATAGAGGTTTTAACATTTATTAGCAAGAGGTGAGCTAAGCACTAGAAAACTTGCCATAGGTTCATTTACCACTCCCTCCTTTTCGTGCCCCCACTAGCCTCCAATAACAACAGATATTCATTACATGGCAAAACTATAGCTAAATGACTAAAAGTTTCACTAGCTCCCCACTGTCTCTAGATAAATACATCTCGCATTCAAGATCTTTAATGTAGCTCACACTTTCAAAGCTTTATTTCACATTTTTGCTGTTCCTACAATCAAAACTTCAGCCAAGATTCCTTTGCTGTTTCTGCAACTCAAAGGATTTTCTCCCATATCCATGAACTTATGAAAGCCCTCTCTCATACTTGGAAGGAATTTGCTCCCTATCTGTATGAATTCTCTCATTCCTTCAAGGCTCAGTTCTGTTGTGTCATCCTTTATGAAGTCTGTTTTCAATTCGTTGCTGAATTTCTTCTCTGCATCACCTCTCCATGGGGTGCTTTGCCTCAGTCTCTCATTTCTTCCGTTGCTTACTTTATGAACAAACCTATATTTTATCACCTTTCCCATTCTCATGCAGAACAAGGCTTGTCAAAGCCAAGTAATATGCTGGCTTTATAACCCTAGCGCCAAATGGTAGAAGAGGAACAAAAATCCAGTGAAAATAAGAATGACTTGAGAAGCAGATTTGGCCAAATGGAAAGGTAAAAAATAATCAAAATAAACTCCTTAAAAGGTAGAACTGGCCAAATGGAAAAGGAAGTAAAAAAGCTCACTGTAAAAAATAATTCCATAACAGTTAGAATTGTGCAAGTGGAAGTGAATGATTTTATGAGACATCGAGAAACAATCGAGCAAAACATAAAAATGAAAAAAAGTAGAAGATAATGTGAAATATTTCATTAGAAAAACAAGTGATCTGGAAAATAGATCCAAGAAAGATAATTTATATTGAACTACCTAAAGGTTATGATCAAAAAAGGTCAGAGGTCATTTTTCAAGAAATTATCAAGGAAAACTGCCCTGTTATTCTAGAAACAGAGAGAAAAACAGAAATTGAAAGAATTCACCAATCACCTCCTGAAAGGGATCCCAAAATGAAAATTCCCAGGAATATTATGGTGAAATTCCAGACCTCTCTGACCAAGATAATTCAAACCACTAAAAAGACACAATTCAAATATCATGGAACTACAGTCAATATAGCACAAAATTTAGCAGCTTCTGTATTAAAGACTCAGAAGGCTTGGAATATGATATTCCAGAGGGCAAAGGAACTAGGATTAAAATAAAGAATCTTCTACACAGAAAAATTGAGTATAATCCTTCCATAGGGAAGGGAGAGGGATAGACATTTGATGAAATATAGGACTTTCAAGCATTCCTGATAAAAGACTAGAGCTGAATAGAAAACTTGACTTTCAAATACAAGATGCAAAAGAAGCATACAAAGGTAAACAGGAAAGGGAAATCAGAAGGGATTCAATGAAGTTAAACTGTTTATATCCCTAAATGGGAAAATGGTATTTTTATAACTCCTAAAAACTTTCTTATTAGGCAGCTAGAAGGAGTATACGTAGACAGAAGGCAGAGGGTGAGTTGAATATGAGGGTATGGTTATCTAAAAAAATTAAATTAAGGGTTGAGAAATAAAAAAATTGTACTGGTAGAAGGGGAGAAGGAGAAATAGAATGGTATCAATTATTTGACATAAGATAGGTCTGAAAGATATTTTACAATGGAGACAGAAATGGGGCAAGTGGGGAGGGGAACACATGAACTTTATTCTCATTGGAATCAGCTGAAAGAGGGAATAATAAACACAGTCAGTTGGGTATAGAAATCTATTTTACCATACAGGAAAATAAGAAGGCAAGGGGATAAGAGAAGTGTGGGGGGAGCTGATTGAAGAGAGGGAAATTTGGGAGAAGTAAAAGATAGAAGAAAACACTTTTGAGAATGGAAAGTGTAAGAGGAGAATGAAAGTTGGATAAGCAGGAGGAAAGAAGATTCAGAGATATACATAGTTGGTAATCATTAAAAAATTATAGTGAGTTCCTCAGATAAAGACAACTTTCCAAACATATGGAAAACTGAGTCAAATTTACAAAAATAAGAGCTATTTCTTAATTGATAAATGGTCAAAGTACATGAACAGGCAGTTTTCAGACAAAGTAAACAAAGCTATCTTTAGTCATATAAATCACTATTGATGAGAGAAATGTAAATTAAAACAACTCTGAACTACTACTTCCTGCTTGTCAGATAGGCTAAGATGCAGGAAAAGGAAAATGATAAACATTGGAGGAGATGTGGGAAAATAAAAACACTAGTGCAATGTTGGTGAAGTTGTATACTAATTCAGCCGTTCTAGAGAGCAATTCCAAACTGTGACCAAAGGGCTATAGAGGCAAGCACCTCATCTGACCAAGCAATACTACTACTAGATATTTGTCTCAAAGAGATAAAAAAAGGAAAGGAAAAGCACTTATGCATGCAAAAATATTTGTAGTGACTTTTTTAATGTTGGTAAAGAATTGGAAATTGAGGGGATGTCCATCAATTGGGGAATGGCTGAAAAAGTTGTTGTATGTGATGGTAATGGAATACTATTGTCCTTCAGGAAATGATGAGCAGGATGATCTCATAAAAACATGGAAAGACTTACGTGAACTACTGCGAAATGAAATTAACAGAGTAAGAACATTGTACACAGTAACAGCAATATGGCATGATGAGCCACCACGAATAACCTAACCATTCTCAGTAATACAAAAATTATAATTACATTTATATTTTTATATATTTATATTTATGTGTACATAATATTTATATTTTAATTATAATTATATTGCAATAATATTATAATAACAATACATATCCAGACAATTCTGTAGGACTTACAAGGAAAAGCACTATCTATCTCCAGAGAAAGACCTGGTAGGATTGGAAAGCAGATCAAAAATACCTTTTGCTTTATTTTTCTTATTCTTTTTGTCAGTGTTTTCTTTGACAGAATGGCTTACATGGAAATGTGTTTCGCATGACTATACATGTATAATATATGTTAAATTGCTTGCCTTCTTAGTGGAGTGAAGGGGAGGCAGGGAACGAAATTGGAATTCAAAATTTGAAAACAATGTTAAAATTATTTTTACATGCAATTGGAAAAAATAAAATATTAAATAAGATTTTTTTTAAATGAGATTTTAGCTGGGACTCCAAGAAAGCCCAAGAAGCCATGAAGTATACATGAAGAAAGAGAATATAATAAGGACTGGAAACAGGCAGAACATGCCCAGAGTCAGGAGATGGAGTGTTTTGTATAAATAATAACAAGTAGACCAATATTACCAGATCTCAGAATATCCAGGGCCGGGGGTGGGGAGGCAAAGAATAGGGATAGAGCAAGACATGAGAATATCATCAAGAATAAGAGGGAGTCTGTGTGTGAAGGTCTTTGAATGCCAGAGGATTTTGTATTAGATCTTCAGCTGATGGGGAACCATACAGTTGACTATATAGGGCAAGATGGTGGGATCTGGGCTCTAGGAAGATTAATTTGATAACTGTGTGGAGGGCGAATTGGAGGAGGGAGATGCTTGAGGTAGAAAAAAGAACTCTAGTCTTGTAGTAATTGAAGTGTGAGCTGATAAATGCCTGCACCAGGATTGTGACAGGGTCAGAGGAGAGAGGGGGCCTATGTGAGAGATGTTATGAAGATGCATTGGCAGGACTTGGCCATACATGAGATATGGGAGAGATGGCGGTGAGAAGTAACCGTTTCGAAGCTGGGTGACTGAGAAGACAGAGGTGCTCTCAGCAGTGATGAATACATTGCATAGGGAAAAGGGTTTGGAGATCAGTTTTTCATGTGGTGAGTTGAAGATATCTACAAGACATAGAGTTTGGGATGTCTAATACGCAGTTGGACATGTGAGCCTGAAGGCTGGGAAAAAAAAAGTTTAGGACTTGACTAGGCAATTCTGAGAATCATTGGTATAGAGATGGCCATTGAAACCATGTGAGCTGATGAGATCATCAAGTGAAATAGTATAGAGAGAAAGGAGAAGAGGGCCCAGTACAGAGTCCCTGGGAGACACTCATCTTTAGTGGGAATGACCTGGAATAAGATCCATCAAAGGAGTCTGAGATGGAGCAGTCAGACAGGTAGGAGGAGAACCAGGGCATAATGGTGTCATGACAACCTAGAGAGAAATATATAACAAGAAAAAGAAGAAACCACTGCCTCTTCTTCCCATACTCAATGTGCTTCCAAGTCCTATCAATTATATCTTCATAACATCTCTCACACAAGTCCCATTTTCTCTTAGTAAACTGTCACTACTCTGATGAAAGCCCTCGCTGTTGTCTTGACCAACAATGTCAAAGACTACAGGGATGTCAAGAAGGACAAGTATTAGTTGGATGATGAGGTCAGAAATCAGACATAAATCAATCAAAAGTAAACCAAGTGTTAAGAAGGAATTAATAAATTTGACATGACTATAGGGACTTTGCATCATTGGGTTAAAATAAATGACCGGAAATATTTATAAATATTTATATAAATAAATATAAAAACACTGGAAATATTTGTGATTGATTGTATGAAATCAGTCATATTCAAAGTTGGTATGCAAACCAATCATGAGCCAGTCAGTGAAGTGGTTGCTGAGTCAACGATAAAGACTTCTTAGAAGGAATTGTCCCTGTGAAGAAAATGGGGTCTATCCTCCCTTTTGGCTTAAACTTCTGCTCCATTGAACAAATGATAACCATGTGGACTTCAGAAGCAATCCCCATGAGCATTGCCGGCAGTGGCCTTCTGAGCCATTAGAGATGTCACTAGAACTGCTGTAACATTGCAGCATCTATGTTGGGAACTGAAAGACAGAGCAAGAACAAACTAGACTGATGGAAGATAACATCAATGCTCCTAAGACACCCTGATCTTTTGAGCCCACTCAGGCAAGCAGCAAGCGTTTGTTAGGCACCTACTATGTGTCAGGTATGTCAAGGGCTAGGGAGAGAAAGAAAGGAAATGGAAACCATTCTATGCTCTCAAGGAACTCACAATCCAAGGAAAATTTCATTAAGTCTCCATGAAGGAACAAAAGGATTTCCAGGAATCAAACTCTGTAATTTATACCTTTGGCACATGAGTTTCTAATAGCAAACTCCACTACCATTTTACTACAGCTTTGAATACATTTTCTCAAAACTTTCTGTGTACAAGAGGATTATTTTTCACTGTTTGGGGTGGGACAGATGATTTTGTAAACATTCTTATTACTATATACTTCTTTCATAAATACGTTTCATAAAAGTTAAATGTGGCTCATAATCAATAGATAGTACACTAGTGGGAGCTCCTGTGTAATGCTAGAGGAATTCTCTCCTCTCAGGGCTACCTCTAGAAATTTAACGGAATACTAATCAGTCACCTTCTAGAGACTCTCTTTGAGTACTAGTGTGGATTGTGGAAGTAGCCCCAGCTTGATTGTTACATTATAATTCTCCTGAAAAATCCTGAGTAAAATTTGAATGTGTGTAGAGAACTATACACACCTCTACCGGAATGTGCTGTACGTCCTGAACATTGCTGAAGTGTACAGCAGTATGGATTGGGAGGAATATGGAGAAGATAGGAAAGAAGGCAGGAAATTAAAAGAAGGAAGCCAGGGAAAGTCCATCCCTTAAGAAGCTTACATTACCTTTTGCAGAGGCTGAACTGTAGGAGGGAGGGGGAGGTGGGAGTTAAGATCAGGGAGGCTGGAGATAAGCTACAAACTATTGCTTCATTCTTTGCTGGGACAAGAGAAGGCCTTGCCTCATCTCTTGGCAAGACTGCCTTGCTGAACCATTCAACAAGATATAGATTCACACATTTCTCCTCCTCCAGTACCCAGGCTGTTCCCTACCACCCTATGCATGTTTATTAACTGCACAGAGTTTCCCCAGATGAGCAGGTTTTTCCTCCCTCTCCAGCTTTGTCCTTGATTTTTTCTGAATCATGCCTGTAGCCAATTCACCCTGGACCAGTCCCCAGCCCAAATTTGAATTTTTGCAATAGTCCTGGGGGCACATTTGCTAATATATCCCTCCTTCCTTATCAGGCTGTCTCCTGGGTTCATTGAGATTCACCTTCTCTGATTGTGCCAACCCACTCCCCAAGCCCTCAATGGAGCACTCACTTGGTAGGAGAATGGTACTCAATGACAAGTCAATCCCCAGTGTAGCATAGAAAATCCTGGCAAGGGACAATGCCCCATTCCTGAAGCTTGGAGACACATGAAAAAGCTACAGAGTTTTGGGTGCACAAGTGACTGCAACATGTAATTTCCTGCTAGCATACACCCAGTTACTCATATCATCCTCTTTATAGAGGCATAAAGGGACCTCCATGTGCATATCATAGTGGGGCTTAGCCTCAATCTCTCTCATCAGGTGATTATGTAAAACCAGCCATCAATGATATTTCAAAGGGAGGGGGGCATCGCACCCTTCTGATGACCAGGTCTATCAGTGGGCTTAGAGAAGAGATGGAGGTGTGTGTGGGGGTGGTGGTTCTGAGTGGATGCCCCAAAAGAGCCAAACATTCACTAGGGCAGACTGACCTACTTTCAGAACCTGTCTTACAGTAAAAATATCATAACATCCAGGAGGCCAAATAAACATCAGCATATATCATTCCTCTAGCCTGTCACTGGCAGAGTGAGGTGACCCTGATCCTTATTTGCCACACCCAGGCTCTTCCCAGACTAAGTTACATATCCAATCACCTTCTTGAAGGGACTTTTTAAGAGTGAGTACTGAGAACTCTCCCTGGACCACCACACTGTACTCAGGAATCAAAAAACTAGATTGGGAACAAACATTAGCTATCAGGTTGCCCAATCCTCTCCTTTTACAATGAAGAATAACGTGCCCAGAAGATAGAGAAGTGACTGTCTGGAGGTCCAATGGAGGTCACACACAGAAGAGCTGGGATTTGACCTCAGTTTCTGTGACTCCAAATCTAGCACTGGGAGTTTCAGTCTCCACGACCTAATTTCCTCCAACCATCCCCCTCAGCTGTGGAATTCAACTTTTTCTTCCCTCCCCTCTCCTCCCCTCCCCTCCTTTCCCTTCCCCTCCATTCCTCTTCCCCTCCTTTCCTTTCTCCCAAGGTAATCAGTACTGTGACTTGCCCAAGGTCACACAGCTAGTAAGGATCTGAGCTGGATGTGAATTCTCTCTGAAATTTTTTCTGTCTCTAAGGTTGGTGTACTATCTACCAAACCACCAAATTGCCCCTAGTTCAATTTGATTTCTTGCCCATTCTTCTCCCTCCATGTTCTCTCCACATTCAGCTTAAGTCCCCATCCCTCTCCCTCCCTCTCTCTCTCTCTCTCTCTCACACACACACACACACACACATACACACACACAAAGGGCCAGTTTGTCCATGATTTCTGACAAACCATCATTGCCTAACAAAAAGCCCAGCATCTCAAAGCTAAGACTCCTGGTCCAACATCTTTCAATCATGCTTTTCTAGGACAGTTATATCCTTCCCAGTCAAGTTGGGTCAAAGTTCTTTTACTGTTCGATTCAATAAATGTATATTGAGTGCTGACTGTGTACAGAGCACTGTGCTGGGTCTCTTGGCACTTTCAAAATTTGAATAATTTTGTATTCCTCTCCTCAAAGAGCTCACTACCTCTTGTGGAGACACAGCCACCATATACCATTGTGTGCAAAATCTCTAATTTTCTGTACCTGGGGAATTCCATGTTTGGAAATGACCTTCGTCAGTACAGATCACAAACCATATATGATTTGATAGATATTTCCTAAGGAGTTTTCACAGCCAAAGGCATTTATGATACAAATTAACATAAGATGAATTTAAACATACATGGGAAACTGTAAGTTATATAACATCCAAGAAATAGGAAGGGGTTACAAAAGAGTATGAGTCTCCCTGAAGGTGGTGTCATTTGAGTTGGGCTATAAATGAGGAGGAGGAATTTGCCAGTTCTCTGCCTGTGAAAGTGGTGGAGAAACATTCTAGAAATAACTAATAATAAAAGTAAATCAAAGTAGCAACTAAGATAGGACACACAGAACCTTAGCCCAGGACGATGGTGTCTGGAGGTGTACTTTGTGCCTGATGACGTTGTCCTCCATCCTGATACAATTATCCCAGTTTCCTAACCACAGTTCCACTCAAGGATGGAGACACCATCATGATTCTCCCCTCACCATTAAACTGTCCAATGTGCCACCACCTCCCACCTAAGGGATCTGGGACCAGGTAAAAAATAAAATCCTAGTTCTATCTCTAAAGTCAAAATCCAGAGGCACAAAAGTATAGGGTGTGTCTGAGTAGCAGAGAATAGTCCATTTTTTTTGACCTAGAGGGGATGTGACTGAATGTGAAAGGGGGTATGACGAAAAAGACAGAATTGTAGCACCCTGCACAGGACTGTGTATACTAAGCAGTATAGTATAGTATATACTAGGCAAAAGAATGGAACTTTACTCACTAGGAAAGGGAGAAGTTTTTGAGCAGATAGAATCACATTCATGTCCAAGCAAAATCTGCTTAGCAGTGGTGTGAGTGGTATAAATAGGAGGGGAGGAAGGAGACGGAGACAGAGACAGGAAGGGGAGAGCAAGAAGGGAGAGACAGAGAGACAGACAGACAGACAGACACATGCACACACAGACAGAGACAGAAACAAAGGCTACTTCAATGATCTAGGTTTGTGGTTTTGAGGTTTTGTATTAGGTTGCTGGTGAAAGGAACATAAAGGAAGGGATAGATATTGTGCAGGAAGGATTGATAAGACTTGGTAACTGATTAAATTTCAGAGGTAAGGTGTAGGAGAGAAATTGAGATAACAGCAAGCCTTCAAATATGAGTAACTGGTTAAGCATCAGTGAATCACTAGGGGATCACAGCAGGAAATAATCGTTATTTTTCAGTCTGAAGGCCCATCTGAGGCCACCTGGTCCAACCTGAGAAAGAAAGCCCATTCCAAAGTTCTCAAGAAATAAGCCTACAGCGCTCCAGGAGCAAGGGGGCTGGGTTTGGGCCCATACCACTTAAGAGCAGCTCATCTTATTGGGGAGCTTCTTCTGACATCAAACCTGTTTTGATTTCTGTCCTCTGCAACCAAAGACTGAGTTGAATCATCCTATTTCACAGGACAGTTTTTTCAATGTGTGAGTAAAAGCATCATATCTCCACCCTGACCCACATCTAATCTCTGTCCCCTAAGCACTGTACCATACCCCTCTCTGTTTCTGGGGGTCTATCCATGAACCTTCTCTGGTTTCCCCATCACCTACACCTGGGAACTTTCCAGATCCTCAGTGTGCTCCCTTCTAACGTTGGCCTCCCTTTGTGATTGGACAATCCTGAGTCCAGCAGAACTTGACCTCCCATTACTTGGAGAACTCTGCTTCTGGTAAGGCAGCTGAATGGAGCAGTAACTGTTTTTTTTTTTTTTTTGGCTGCTATGTCACACTGTTGATACATGTTGGCCAGAATGAGTCAAAAGTCAGATGTACTAGCCCAAAATGCTAACATCGATATCTCTAGATCTCCTGATAATCAGCAGAGTTTGGGAAATGTTGAGTTTGAATCACTGAAGGGACATGTAACTGGAAATGTCTGGGAGACAGTTGGAGACATAACTTTAGATCTTAGAAGAGGGGGCAGGGTCAGAACATTAGTTTTAAAGGCTGTCTGCATGTATGTAACCTTAAAGCCATCGGAACAAATGGAATCGACAATGGAAAGACTATAGAATTTGAAAACAGTCTAGACAGTAGAAAAAATAAGAGGCCAGAGCTTTTGTAGGCATTCAGCTGAAGAGCTGGGATTAAGGATCAAGAGCCAATGTAGAAGGTAGGGGATCTTGGTTAGAGGTAGTAGAAATAACCCAGAAATGTGTGTCCCTAAGGCAAGAGAGGAGAGATGATCAAGAAAGAGGCTGAAATCAGCATGGCCAACTCTTTCACAGGGATGAAGCAGGATAAGTAGTGAAAGATAACGGTTCTATTTGGGGATAAGGAGGTTGTTAGTGACCAGGGAGAGCAGACATGTGGCAGAATGATGTGGGCTGCACCTAAGATGAAAGAAGTTAAGGAGAAAATATGTTGTGGGGAAGTGGCAGCATCAACCCTTTTAGCAAAAACAGGGAGAAGCAGCAGAGACCCAGTGAAGTGAACTGAATTGTCTAGGCAGGCCCATGTCTTCGCTTTTTGGCTTTTCATCTCAAATCTTGTGGCTTATGAGTCTAGAAGGTAATTCAACAAATCTAAGCAAATGTTCCCATTTGAAGAAGAGGAAACTGGGTCCCATAAAAACCACACCCAGACAGTAAGCAGACAGCTTCTCCCTATTCCAGTCCTATCCCAGGCAGCCTCTTTTGTTCACAGTCAGATGGGAGGGGCAGAGAGGCAATAGGGAAAGAAATACTAAAGATGTATAAAAGATGCTGATGATTCTGGAAAAAAGATATGGAGGAGTCAGGATCATGGCCGTTAAGGAGTGGAGATAATTTGTGAGACCTAGGAGTCCTCTGACCAGAGGGAAGAAGGACCCTAAGTGTGGTTGGGTCCTATGAAAGAGAAGGGAAGATTTGGTGCTGAAGTTATGGCGACAAAAACAAAGAGTTAATTGGAATAGAATTGAAAGTTGCTACAGGACCTGGCATACACACAGGCTGGAAGATTCTGGAAAATGTAAGAATGATAGAATGCAGCAAAGTCCCTACTGGGGAGTTGCAGAAACCCAGTTGGGAAGAAGAAGAAGAAGAAGAAGAGGAGGAGGAGGAAGAAGAGGAAGAAGAAGAGGAAGAAGAAGAAGAAGAAGAAGAAGAAGAGGAAGAAGAAGAAGAAGAAGGAGAAGAAGAAGAAGAAGAAGAAGAAGAAGAAGAAGAAGAAGAAGAAGAAGAAGAAGAAG
>CM053771.1:550638893-550677156 GCA_028658325.1 Potorous gilbertii | reverse complement strand
AGAAATGAGAGAGATGCAAGAAAAGCATGAAAAGCAGGTCAACACCTTCTTAAAGGAGACCCCAAAAAATACTAAAGAAAATAACACCTTTAAAAATAGGCTAACTCAATTGGCAAAAGAGGTTCAAAAAGCCAATGAGGAGAAGAATGCTTTAAAAAGCAGAATTAGCCAAATGAAAAAGGAGGTCCAAAATCTCACTGAAGAAAAGAGTTCTTTACAAATTAAAATGGAACACAGGGAGGCTGATGACTTTATGAGAAACCAAGAAATCACAAAACAAAACCAAAAGAATGAAAAAATGGAAGATAATGTGAAATATCTCATTGGAAAAACAACTGACCTGGAAAATGGATCCAGGAGAGACAATTTAAAAATTATAGGACTACTTGAAAGTCATGATCAAAAAAAGAGCCTAGACATCATTTTTCATGAAATTATCAAGGAAAACTTCCCTGATATTCTACAACCAGGGGGCAAACTAAATATTGAAAGAATCCACCGATCACCTCCTGAAAGAGATCCAAAAATAGAAACTCCTAGGAGAATTGTGGCCAAATTCCAGAGTTCCCTGGTCAAGGAGAAAATATTGCAGGCAGCTAGAAAGAAACAATTCAAGTAATGTGGAAAGACAATCAGGATGACACAAGATCTAGTAGCTTCTTCATTAAGGGATAGAAGAGTGTGGAATATGATATTCCAGAAGTCAATGGAACTAGGACTAAAATCAAGAACCCAGCAAAAATGAGTATAATACTTCAGGGGGAAAAGATGATCTTTTAATGAAATAGAGGTCTTTCGAGTATTCTTAATGAAAAGACCAGAGCTGAACATAAAATATGACTTTCAAACCCAAGAATGAAGAGAAGCATGAAAAAGTAAACAGCAAAGAGAAATCATAAGGGACTTACTAAAGATGAACTATTTACATTCCTAAATGGAAAGACAGCATTTGTAACTCTTGAAAACTGTTTTCAATATCTGGGTAGTTGGTAGCATTTCACACACACACATACACACAGAGTACAGGGTGAATTAAATGGGATGGGATTATATCTTAAAAAATGAAATTAAGGGGTGAGAGAGCAATGTATTATGAGGAGAAAGGGAGAAATGGAATGGAGCAAATTATCTCTCATAAAAGAGGCAAGTAAGAGACTTTTCAGGGGAGGGAAAAGTGGGGAGGTGAGAGAAAAAAACATGAAGCTTACTTTTATCACATTTGACTAAAGGAAGGAATAAAATGCACACTCATATTGGTATGAAATACTCTCTTACAATACAAGAGAGTGCGGGAGAAAGGGATAAGCAGGGTGATGGGATGAAGGAAGGGAGGGCAATGGGAGGAGGGAGCAATTAGAAATTAACACTCTTGGGAGGGAGAGGGTCAAAAGGGAGAGCAGAAAAAATGGGAGGCAAGATAGGATGGAGGGAAGTATAGTTAGTCTTACACAACACTACTATTGTGGAAGTCATTTGAAAACTACACAGATGTGGCCTATATTGAATTGCTTGCCTTCCTAAAGGGAATGGGTAGGGAGGGAGGGAGGAAGAGAATTTGAAACTCAAAGTTTTAGGAACAACTGTTGAGTATTGTTCATGCAACTAAGAAATAAGAAATACAGGTAATGGGGTATAGAAAGTTGTCTGGCCCTACAGGACAAAAGAGAAGATGGGGATAAGGGAAGGGAAGGATGTTAGAAGGGAGGGAAGATTGGTGTAGGGGTAAATTAGAATGCGTGGCCTTTTGGGGTTGGGGGAGGGGAGAAATGGGGAGAAAATTTGGAATGCAAAATTTTGTAGAAATGAATGTTGAAAACTTAAACACATTAATTAAAAAATAGAGTATGACAATAATGAGACAACCTACCAAATCTTTTGAGATACTGCAAAAGCACTTCTTAGGGGAAGTTTTATACCTTTGAATGCTTACATGAATAAAATAAAGAGGAGACCAATGACCTGGGCATGAAGCTGAAAAAGCTAGGAAAAGAACAAATATAAAATCCCCAAGTAAATACCAAATTAGAAATACTGAAAAGCAAAGGAGAGGTGAATAAAATTGAAATTAAGAAAAATATTGAACTCATAAATAAAATTAAGAGTTGTTTTTATGAAAAAACTAATAAAATTGATAAACCTTTGGTCAATTTGATTTAAAAAAAGAAAGAAGAAAACCAAGTTACCAATAACAAAAATGAAATGGGTGAACTCATCTCCAATGAAGATGAAATTAAAACAATAATTAGAAATTACTTTGTCCAACTTTACACCCATAAATTCAACAATCTAAATGAGATAGATGAGTATTTTTTTAAAAAAAATATAGATTGTCCAGATTAACAGAAGATGAAGTCAAATACTTAAACAACCCCATCTTAGAAAAAGAAATTGAACAAGCTATCAATGAACTCCCTAGGAAAAAAATCTCTAGGGCCAGATGGATTTACAAGTGAATTCTATCAAACATTTAAAGAATGGTTTATTCCAATACTATACAAAATATTTCAGAAAATTGGGGAAGGAGTTTTCCCAAATTCTTTTTATGATACAATTATGGTTTTGATACCTAAACCAGGAAGAGCCAAAACAGAGAAAGAAAATTATAGAATAATTTTTCTAATGAATATAGTTTCAAAAATTTCAAATAAGATGTTACCAAAAACAATACAGAAATTTTCATTGTGACCAGGTAGGATTCATACTGGGAATGCGGAGCTGGTTCAATATTAGCATTATCGATGATATCAACAACAAAACTAACAGAAATCACATGATTATCTCAATAGATGCAGAAAAAGCTTTTGACAAAATATAATACCCATTTCTATTAAAAACACTGGACAGCATAACAATAAAGGGGACTTTCCATAAAATAATAAGCAGTATCTACCTAAAATCTTCAGCAAGCATTGTATGCAATGGAGATAAGCTAGATGCATTTCCAAGGATGTCCATTATCACCACTATTATTCAATATGGTACTAGAAATGTTAGCTGTAGCAATTAAGAAGATAAAGAAATTGAAGGAATTAGAATAGGAAAAGAAGAAATTAAGTTACCACTTTTTGCAGATGATATGATGATATACTTACAAAATCCTAGATATTCAAGTAAAAAAACTACTTGAAATAATGAATAACTTTCGCAAAGTTGTAGGTAACTTAATAAACTCACAGAAATCTTCTGCATTTCTATATATATATATTAGCAACAAAGCAAGAGATATAGAAATACCATTTAAAGCTAGGGTAGACACTATAAAATATCTGGGAGTTTACCTGCCAGAAGAAACCCAGTATCTATATGAACACAGTTAAAAGACACTTTTTGCACAAATAAAGTCAGATCTAAGTAAGTGGAAAAACATCAGTTGCTGGTGGGTAAGCCGAGTCAATATAATAAAAATTACAATTCTACCTGAATTAATTTACTTATTTAGTGCCATGCCAATCAAACTATCAGATAATTATTTTCTAGAGCTGGAAAAATAATATGAAAATTCATCTGAAAGAACAAAAGGTCCAGAATATCAAGGGAAATAATGAAAAGAAATGTTGCAGAAGGTGGCCTAGCTCTAGCCAGATCTCATATAGTATTATAAAGGAGCAATTATCAAAACCACTTGGTACTGGCTAAGAACCAGAAGGGAAGACCAGTGGAATATGATAGGTACTCAAGACACAGTAGGTAATGAATATAGCAACCTGTTTGATAAACTGAAGGACCCCAGCTTCTGAGATAATAACTCCCTGTTTGACAAAAATTGTTGGGAAAACTGGATAACAGTGTGGTGGAAACTAGGCGTAGACCGATGCCTTACACCATATACAAGAAAAAAATCCAAATGGGTACATTATCTAGCTATAAAGATTAGTATTATGGACAAATTGATGGAGCAAGGAATAATGTATTTATCAGATTTATGGAGAAGGGAAGAATTTTTGACTAAAAGAGATAGGAAGCATTATGAAGTGCAAAATGAATAATTTTGATTACATTAAACTGAAAAACTTTTGCACAACCAGGATTAGGAGGGGAGCAGAAAACTGGGAAAGAATTTTTGCAGCTAGTGTCTGTGATGAAGGCATCCTTTTAAAAATATATAAGAATTGAGTCAAATGTACAAAAATACAAGTCATTTCCCAATTGATAAATGGTTAAAGGATATGAACAGGCAGTTTTCAGAGGAAGAAATGAAATATATCTACAGACATATGAATAAATGCTCTAAATCACTATTGATTAGACAGATGCAAATCAAAACAACTCTGAGGTACCATATGACACCTATCAGATTGGCAAACATGACAGAACATGAAGATGATAAATGTTGGAGAGGATGTGGGAGAGGTGGAGCACTAATTCATTGTTGGTGGAGCTGTGAGCTGATCCAACCATTCTGGAGAGCAATTTGGAGCTATGCACAATGGGCTATAAAAATATGCATACCCTTTAACCCAACAATATCGCTTCTAGGATTGTATCCCCAAGAGATCATGAAAATGGGAAAGGGTCTCTCACGTACACAAATATTTATAGCAGCTCTCTTTGTGGTGGCCAAAACTGGAAATCAAGGGGAAGCCCATCAATTGGGGAATGGCTGAATAAATTATGGTATATGAATGTAATGGAATACTGTAATACTAATGGTATAATAATGAACAGGAAAACTTCAGAGAAACCCGGAAAGATTTACATGACCTAATGCTGAGCGAAAGAAGGGAACTTTGTACACAGCAACGATCAGTGTGACAGAGGTTTTTTCTGGTAGATGTGGAACTTGATTGCAATGCAAGGACTTAAAACTTCCAATCATCTTTTAAGGCAAAATGCCTTCCACATCCAGAGAAAGAACTGTGGAATTCAATTGCAGAATGTAGCACACCATTTTCTTTCGTACTATATTTTGGTTTGTTGTATGATTTCTCTTATTCATTTGAATTCTTCTACACAGTATGACCATAGTGAAAATATATTTAATAGGAATGTATGTGTAGAACCTTTCTAAAATTGTATGCTGTCTCAGGGAGGAAGTGGGGAGGGGAAGGGCAAGGAGGGGAAAAGAATCTAAGTTACGTAGTAGTGATTGTAGAACACTGAAAATAAATAAAATCAATTTAAAAAAAGAAAACTGAAAACAAAAAATAATAATACATTTATTATGAAATGAAAAAAAAGACATGTTTCAGCTCAAAATTAAGAAACCCAAGAAAGAAAAAAAGATCCTCCCAACAATTCAAATTAAGCAGAGCAGAACGCACTGTGTTGGGAGATCATGGGTTCCCTCTCACTGGATGACGTCAAGCAAAGTTTGGATGACTCCTTGTAAGGAGCTCTAGACAAGACTTTTTATTTATATGTGAGTTGCTCTAGATTCCCAGTAGAGCACCTTCCAGTGCCAAGATTCTGTGATACTGTGAAGGAAATAAGAAGAAAAAGCACATTAGAACCAAGGGTGGAGGAGTAAGCAACGTGTGAAACGATCACACCTGGGGGGTGGGGGGGAAGGCTAGTTAGTTTTCTGTCTCCTCCTACAAGAGTGATAGTCTCTATTGTTTAATGGGGTTTCCTGAAGCAAGCCTGCAGCTTCTGCCTCAGTTGCCCTGCAGTTCACATCCTATTTTCCAAAGTGTGCTAGGATGAGGGGTGAAGAAATGCAAGGCTCATCTTTGATAGTATTTCTACTTATAATAAAATCCTCTCTCCCCTATGAAGGATTTCCATGAAGATAAGAGTCCTGCAGGATGAGGTTTGATTTGACTGATATCAGTTCCATTGAAGGCAGATTCCCAATCAGGGAGTTGAGTTGAGTATCCTTGAAAGTATCAAATCAATTCTAATAACATCTCTAGGTCTTCCTGGCATAAATTAAAATTGTACCTGGGATGTAACCAGACATAACCTCATTTGTGTCTCATCCAAATCATTGCCATCCTTCCTATTAATTTTGATGAGGATTTTATTTTTCCCTTGTCCCAGCCCAGTAGCTAACATGTGCAGACAGAGTCAGTCATATTGTGCCTCCTCTGAAGTAACATGTGCACTGAAAGAATTGGGGAATCTCTGAGCTAAGACTCCTTTCCTTGATACAGATGGAAGAAAGAGAAGATATTTGCCCTCGGATATAATGACAAGCACACATACCTTTCCAAGGTGAGGCCTGGGTGTACTGGGGTGTGCCGGAGAGGAAGTCTATGCAAAGGGTTTTTTCTTCTCTCTGTGTGTGATCTCTTCAGTTTAATTACACCCATGCTCTGAGCCTTCCTTTCATTCTTATTCTTTTCCCTTTAATATCTCCTTCCATTGGCAAGTTGGAGAGAAAAGATGCATTTGTCATTTGGAAGAAAGGCAGCCTCAAGTTGACTCTCTCCTTAGAGAACAGCAGGGGCTCCTTTCAAGAAAAGTGCTGGTAAGCTTCTAGCTAGAGGCAGGTGAATTTTTATCTCCATTTGTATAGAAAAGTCTATCCTCCACAGGGAACAAGGAGGAAAGGCCTGGGAGTAGAGAAGGGGAAGTTGGTGATGGGAACATGAAGCCAAAGTGGGAGACTGACAGTACATATGTCTCAGTTCATTTTTAAATTGGTAAATAGGATAACGTATTACATGCTGACACCCTGATAACAGCAGCTGTCAAAGCCATCAGTCAGCAGGGATTGACTGCTTTCAGGAACTGGTTGAACCTCCCAAGTTGAAAGAGCTGGAAAAAGTCTCTGAATTTGTCCAGCTCAGCACCTTGGTCACCCCTGGGGAATTATGTCCTCTTCATTGTCCATTTCCGTACTGGACCAAATTATGTTTCCTGGACAGGAGAAGAATATGCTATTAATAGTCCATAATCTCATGACTCTGGTGCTGGAAGTGAAAACCACTGAGACTGGGACTCATTCTCTTTCTTTTGTGGAAGAACGCAAAGCACCTGAGGCCTTCAATACATGCAGACCCAAGTCTCAAGAGAGCATTTCCTTTCCCTTCACAGAGAAACGAACCCCTGAAGAGTGGCAGAGCAAGAAGGGTTTGGGGGATCATAATGAATCATCTCAAGTTTTCTCAGGAAGCTCCATGGGATTGAATGTGGACATTACCTAATTTGTCCTCGTCACACCATTGATGGGAGGATAGGTAGCTGTTACTTTCCTTCTCACAAACATGGACACAAAGAAAGAGAAGACAAAGGTGAAAGAGGGGAGTAATCTTAGACCCAGTGTCTGCTAGGTCTTAGTCCTGGAGACAGGGGCTCTTAAAACGTATTAAAGACAAATGACAACAGCTGCCATGTGTGGGAGTTTTAAGGTTTAGAAATGGCCTTATTTATATCACCTCATTTGAGTCTCAGTTACGATAGCCCAATAAAGTGAGGACTGCCTATATAATTGTTTTCATTTTAGACATGAGGAAATGGAGGCTCCTATGACTTATTAGATTCTATTGTGTACCTAATATTGATCTGAGATAGAATTTCCATTGAAAATTTTCCTAATTCTTGGTCCAAGATACTGTCCTCTCAATAGAGACCTTTTTTATATACCAGGTCATTCTACTTCTGATCTCTAACATGGTCTGATGTCTTCCCCTAGAGATTACTTTAGATCTGTTTGACATTTAAGTGGAATGAATGCTCTTGCAGGGTAGGGATTGTTTATCTTTTTATCTGTGTTTCCCAGATGCCTAGAACAGCTCTTGGCATATAGTAGGTGCTTAATAAGAGCCTAGGATCATGGAAATGTTAGAAGTGTAAGGAGAATTCAAGATGATCTAGGCTCATAGATTGAGACTAAGCAGCCACATTTGAAGTCCTCCAATCCAGCCTTCTTATCTTATAGTTGAAGAAGCCTAGGTCCAGAAAGTTTAATGAAATGGCTTATAGCTATAGAGGTAAGAAGTTGCAGAATCAGAATTCAAACCCAGCCACTCTGATTCCAACTCTAGTAGTCTTTATATTCACCATTTGACTTGTTAAAATAAACTGAATTATAGTGGAAAGGAAATTAACTTGGAGGCAGAAAACCTCAGTTTCACATTGTATCACTAAATCTGTCTAGAGCTCAGTTTCCTCACCTATCCAATTCTTCTATCACTTACTTCACAAAGTTGCTGTAAGGAAAGAGAGAGAGGGATGGAAGCAGTGGTAAATGGTTCATAGTATATTAGAACAAAGCACTCAAACAATCAGTAGTCAGTCAAGACACAGTGATTAAACACTTACTACATGTGAGGTCCTGTGGTGGGTGCTAAGGATACAAAGACATACAAAAGTCAGCCCCTGTTCTCAAGGAACTGCCAGTCTAATGGAAAGAATGACCTAATGGTGATGATAGTGGTCATTAATGACATAATGGAAAGTGCTGTGTTTAGGCTTAGATGACCTGACCTTGTGTCTCCTATCATGATTTAAATCACAAGTAACACTTCTAACTTCACTAGACCTCCATTTTTACATGTATAAAAAGAAGAGGTTACACTCATTGGCCTCTAATGACAACAATGACGGTTGTCTATTTTAAATGGCACAGATGCCCTGTGACTATGTGTGTGTGTGTGTATCTGTGTGTAAATTTTAGTTGTTTCTGTGACCATCAGAATCCCAGATGATGGATGCTGCCTTCTATTGTTTAAAGAGAGGTGACAGACTAAAGTTACCAGATACATTATCAGATATGGCCAAGATAAGATATGAACATGTTTTGCTCACTCATGCTTATTTGTGACAAGGGACACATTTGTTTTTGTTTCTATAAGGGAAAGAGTTATGTGTAGGGATGATGATATTCAAATAGTAAAAGGAAAGAAAAAATAAATGAAACGTTTAGGTTTTGTTTTAATGGTTGTTGTGGTTCTTTGTTGTTGTTGCTGCTATAATACACAGAAGAGAGCAGGAGGAAGTTCTGAAGAAGACCCAGAGTAGTCAACAGTGTCAGTACAACCGAGATAGACTTAAGATACACTTTCTTTAAAAATCACAATTTATTTCCCCCCAATTACATGTAAAAGTAATTTTTAACATTATTATTTTTAATACTGAATTTCAAAGTCTCTTTCTCCCTCTCTCCCTCTCCTACTTTCCCCCTCTTAGACAGTAAGCAATGGGATATAAGTTATACATGTTCAATCAACTAAAATATTTCAATATTTGTCATTTTGTGGAAGAAAATGAGAGAGAGAAGAATACAAAGAAGAAGAAGAAGAATGTTCCAGTTTGTACTCAGATTCCATTAGCTCTTTCTCTGGAGGTGGATAGCATTTTGTCCTTGAGCTCTTTGAGATTGTCTTGGGTCATTATATTACTGACAGTAGCGCAGGCATTCCCAATGGTTCACTGCACAATGCTGTTGCTGTTTTGTTCTCTAGTTTTGCTCGCTTCACTGGGTCAGTTCATATAAGTCTTCCAAGGTTCTTCTGAACTTCTCCTGCTCATCATTCTTATGGTACAATAGTCCTGTAAGCAATAATCATACAGCTTTACAACCATGCACCACATCTGCCCCAACTTATGGACATTCCCTTGATTTTCCATTCTTAGCCACCACAGAAAAGAGCTGCCAGAAATACCCTGGTGTAAAGTGGTTCTTTTCCTTTTGATTAACTCTCTTTGGGATATAGCCCTAGCAATCACATTGCTCTCTTGTATTTTTAACAGGAATGGATGTTATATTTTTTTTTATATCGAGATACTTGTATGATTTCTGTTGGTTACGTTATTGATGTGGTCAGTTATGCTGATAGTTTTCCTATATTGAATTAGCCTTATATTCCTGGTGTAAATCACATCTAATCATAGTGTACCATCATTGTGACATATCCTAATCTCCTTGCTGGCATTTCATTTAAAACTCTGGTCAAAATATTGATTCATCAGGGAAGTTGATTTATAGTTTTCTTTCTTTGTTTCTGCTCTTTCTGGTTTAGGTATCAGCAGCATACTTGTGTAATAAAGGAATTTGATAAGATTCCGTCTATTTTTTTTCAAATGGATTATGTAATACTGGGGTTAGGTGATCTTTGAATGTTTGATAGAGTTCACTTCTGAATCCATCTGGTCCTGGGGTTTTTTCATAGAGAGTTCATTGATGACTTCTTCAATTTCTTAGTCTAGAATGAAGTAATTTGAATATTCTATTTCTTCTTTCATTAATCTGTACAATTTATATTTTGTAAACATTCTCCCAGTTTGTTCCAATTGTCAGATTTCTTGACATATAATTGGGCAAAATAGCTCCTAATAATTTCTTTAATTTCCTCTTCATTTGTGGTGAATTTACCTCTTTCATTTTTGATACTGGTAATTTAGGTTTTTTTTTCTTTTGGCTTTTTTAAACCAAATTAATCACTGGTTTCTAACATATACTTTTAATAAAGCAAACTGAACATAACAGGGATTTATGATGTCATAGTCAGTCCTTATTCTCCACTCTTCATTGCATAGGGAAATATCATATCTACAAACCCATGGACTCATACTTGCATTATTTGGAAGACCTTGAGGTTTTGGCAAACATAACTAAGATGATTTTTAGTGTGTCTCATGAGAAGAATACAACACAGGCACATCCCATGGGAGCAGAAAGGCTCCATGGACTCCATTTCCTCCTTAAGGAAGGCTTTTATTTAAGGGCATCTTCACTTCTGCCATCTGTAAAATGGGCACAGCTGTACCAATGCTCCATCTGCGCTGAGGGTGCTGCAAGGGTGAGCTGGAAATGACTGTGCAACATGTTGATGAGCCAACGTGTGATGCCGGAATGCTTCAGCTCCAGCTTGGCTGGCATTTTCCTTCACTCTGCAGCTGTAGTTTGTAAAACAAACGCTTCTAAATTCACAGTGTTTTTCTCACATGAACTATTTTTTTCCAGAGTGATATTTTCCCAAAGGCTCATGCTGACTTAAGTTTCTGGAACCTTGTGGGTGGATGTGCTAAATTAAAGACTTGTATTTAAATTTTCTGCATAACACGGGTGGGTTGGAAGACCCAGACTGGTTCAGGCAGATGAAGAGATATTCTAGTTCCCCTGGGTGCAAGTATGGTTCCATGGGTCAGGGGAGATCAGTGGCTAATTAAATTGGGATTAAGACTTTGGCATTTCCAGAATTTATGATTTTCTTGGCAGAGATATTCTCTGCACTGGCTCAGAGCAGGATTAACGACCCCTTAGGACTTGGAAGAGGCTCTTTGAAGGCTGTCCTAGAGGTCAAATTCATCCCCTTTCCTCTCCCTTTCTGGTTGCTGCATCTCAGTTTCTTTATTAAAACTATTTCCACCACCCATCTGACTCTAAGTATTCCCCCAAAGCTTTGTCCTCTACTCTCTTTTCTTCTGTTTCTACTCTCTGCCTTGGTCTCCTCTTTAGTTTCCAGGAGTTCAATGGTCACTTCAATACAGATAGCCTAATATCTAGTCAAAATCTAGATTTCAGTCATGGGGCATCAACTGTCTGTTTGATATCTCCACTTGGATGTCACTGAGGTATCTCAAACTCAGTATGTCCAAAATGGAATCTCCTGTCACTCCCCAACCACACCCATGCCTCAAACCTATTCCTTCCTACAACTTTTTCATTTCTGCCCAGAATGCCACCGTCCTTTGAATCAGTCAGATCCCCATCCTTAGAGCTATCCTTGCCTCTTCCCTCTCCCCACATCTCTGCATTGAATCAGCTGCCAAATCCTGCTGCTTCGTCCTTAAGGATATCGCTCACGTTCCGCTTTTTCTCCATTCACACTCTCTCATCAGCTCTCTGCTGAAGCGCAATGGCCTGCTATTTCTTCTTCCTCTTCCCATCTCTCCTCTCTCAGATAGATTATCCACAGCTGCAAAACTGACATTATTCCTAAAACATAGAGCTCATTCTCACTTCCTCAAAATCATCACTAGTTCTCTGACTTCCAGGATCAAATATAGCATCCCCAGCTTTCCCTTTCAAGCATTTTCCAGTCTGATTCATGCCTAGTTTCACAGTCATTGCACATGACTTTGCTGTTCACTCTCCATTCTCATTTGGTTGCCTTATTAGCTGTCACCTTTACATGATCTTTGATTTCTCACTTTTAGGTCATTGTCAACAAATTACCCATGTTTGGGATTTGCTCCCACCTGACTATCTTCCCTTGGACACCATAGTATTCTTCAATATACAGCTCAAATACAACCTGCTACCAAGACCTTTCCTCATCTGACACCCAGCCTCAAACTCTGCAAGCTGCCATGATGCCTTCCCTGTTCAAATGACATTCCATTATTTGATATATGTTTTGTGCTCATTTATCTGTGTCTATATGATTTCCCTGGATAGAATATATTCTCCTCAAGGGTCAGAGATCTGCTATTTTTGCTGTTGTTGTCCCAACACTTGGCACAGTTCTTTGGGCACAGGCTGGGCTTAAGAAATGCTAGTTGATGACTCTCTGTGACCTACACTAAGCTGCTCCTTGGGCAATAAGCAGGCCAGATTGTCACTGGTTGCAAATAGGAATATGCTTGAAGGTGTGCTCTGCTGCCTGCCATAGCCTTCAGTGTAGAATTAGCAGCTGCACCCCTCCAAGTTCTCCTTCACCCAAGAAGTGGTGGATTTGTTGCCAAGTGGAGGCTCAGCCTTTCTCCCTTCTTCTTTCCCAATTATCATCTAGCCTTGCTCTGAGAAATTAATGAGCACAGCCTAAGTTTGCTTCTTTCTTCCCATCCCATGCTCCCTTTACCTAGGCCTATGGGCCACAGGATTTTTGTGGCTACATGAAAGAAGGTGATTAGTTCAGTTGTAGAGAAATCCTGACCTGACTTCATGGAAAGCCATGATTCTTGTCCATATATGATATCGTAAGCCCCCTTCTTCAGACTTTCTATTCCTTTGGTTCCCATCATTAGGAAGATGAAACATGAAAAGACATAAGCCCATATATTTTGTGGCAAAATCAGATACTTACTGATCAGATTGTCAGCACCATCCAGTCACAATTTTTATAGAATTTCATTATTACAGTAGACACTACCCCTACCTCCACCACTGCCCCACCACTGCTGGTATTACACTGCTTCTACTGCTGTCATCTGAAACACCATCTCCCCACAAACCTCATTGGACTCATTCCAAGACCCCAGACAAAAAGTCTCAGGAATTTCAATGACTCCAGACCACCATCACTACCATCTCTGCCACAACAAATACCATACTGATCAACTGTCACTGGTGGGCAGCTAAACGCTACCCCTGAAGCAAGAGTGCCTCCTCAAACCATTGACCTTGCAGCCATCATCCAAGGTAATGACACTTCTGGAGACGTGACCTGGCACCTGCCTCTCCAGATGAGTAATACTAACAAATGGTCATTTGATAAAGAAAATGCTCACCATCAAAGTCCTTGGAAATTTCCAATGGTTCAGTGTCAAAGAGAGTTATGACTTTATCAATGAAAGAGACATTAAAGAAGATAACAAATGAATTAAGTCAGGTCAACAAGCATTCATGAAGCACCTAGTAAGCCAGACACTATACTAAGAGCTGAATATGCAAAGAAAGGCAAACAAACAAATGCATTAATAAATACGTAAATAAATAAACAATACCCACCTTCACAGTTGAATAACTCACTTTTACACTTTTTCCTGAGAAGTCCATCTCTCAGGAATTGCCTCATTTACTTGAATTTTGGCTTCTGAATAAGCTTGGTTTTCTCTCCATGCATCAGTGGGATGGTCAAAGGATACAGGAAGATATGAGTAAAGAAAATCTTTGGGTTAGGCCCATTGGGCATGGTAGACATCCACTGGAGTTGCATCTTAAACATACTATCATAGGGCTGACAGCATGAAGAAAAAATCAAGGTGTGTAGAGACTTGTACACTCCTTAAATATTCCAAATATAATCTCCAACCTTTGGTGAATCTAGGATCATGGTCTGAAACAACACAGAATCTCAAAATCATATTGTCCTACTCCTACACATTCTAGATAAGAAAATGGGGGACTTAGGAGAATAAATGGCATGTCTAGAGGGACATAGATAGCCAGTAACATAGAGAATATCTGACCTCAGCTCCTTTGACTCCAAGGTCAATACTTTTTACACTGAGTCATCCTTCCTCCCACCTCCCCACCCCTGCCTGTACTTCTTAAGTGCAATGTGGACTGGGAGAGAAGAGAAAGCCAAAGAGCTGTAACTTGGTTAAAATTTTCATACAATGATCCACCATACCTAGGAAGGGATATATATTTGCCATATTTCAACCTCTTTTACTGTCCTCAGACTTTCCTTGGAGTTTCCTCTTCATCTCACCCAGAATGTAGGACTTCCATGTAGGGCTCTGTTAACAGATTCCAGAAATACTAACATTGACATGCTACGGACCCTGTTCTCAGACATCTGTGACTTGATTGGCATAAGGATTTCCCAAGTTAAGAAATTGCCTCCCTTTGCCAACGTAGGTTGGTTCTTTCTTCTTCTTAGTGGTTTAGGGAGTTGCGTAAAGCACTGAAAAGTTAAGAGACTATCTCAGGGAAAAGAAAATAAATCTATAAATTTTCATGATATGAATAATCTAGAGCAGCATAAAGAGCTCCATGCAAGAAGCTAAGACACAACTAAAGCCAGAGAGAACATTTTTCCCAGAGCCAGTCGAGAGTGACTTCATGGAAGTGACAGTCATTTGGTTAGTCTTTGAAGGAAGGGAGAACCATCAGCAGAGAGAGGAGATGAGGGAGAGTCTAAGCCAGAAATCAAGAAAAGGATTAGCAAGTTCTCTTCCTGGGAGAAGGCAGACCAATAATGTGAATCTAAAAAGCAGAATAGTTTGACTGGAACACAGAACAAGTGAAGGAGAAAAGGGTGAGATAAGGGAAGAATGCAAAACCAGAACCAAATTGTGAAGGTTCTTAAATGTCACTCAGGACTTATGCCTACCTTGTTAGGCACTGAGAAGCCACAGAAGGGTGTTTTTGAGTAGAGCAGTAGCATGATCAGTGCTATGAAAAAGTGAGATGTCATGGAATGGGCACCCGAATTGGATTTGGAGGCTCTGGGTTCAAATCTTGACCTTGACCTTTGAACATTCCACTATGTTTCTCTAAGACTCTGCTTACTCATCTGTAAAATAAGGAGATTGGATTAAATGAACTGTTACATCATTTTTCAATTCTAAAATGATAATTCTAAATCACTTTAATCTCCCTGGGCTTTGATTTTCCTTCTGTAAAATGAAGAGTTTGAATGAGTTGAGGAAGTTAGGTGACAAAGCAGATAGAGTGTTGGACTTGCCATCAGGAAGACCAGTCTAAGATACGCAAAAGCTGTCTGACTCTTGGCAAGTCACTTACTCTCTGTTTACTACACTTCATCTTTTGTAAAATGGAAATAGTAATAGCATATATCTTCCAGATATATTCTGAGGATGACCCTAGATAACATGTGTGGAGTTTTATGGAGGAATAGAAACTCAGAAGAGGGCAGGTTCGAGGCAACCCTGCTGAAGTCTCTCAACATTCCCCTTCAAACAACTTAGAATAATATCCTTTAGCAAATGAAGGGTATTAGAACAGCAAATGGTTAATTGGGATAACTGAGTGAATCACACTGACTCCATCTTGTGACTCAATTCCGGAGTTAACTCACTTCCCTTTCTAGTCAATTATAGGTCTATTCAAAAATGTGTCTTGTGAGAAAACTTAATTTATTTGTGGGGATGTCTTATTGCAATTGTTTGAATTTATCCCTATGTGGCTGAGAAACAAAACTTCTACATGCTGTTTAGAGACTTTTAACTAAGGACATAGATTATTCTGACCAGAAACCTGGTCACATCAAAAAAGTGATGCAAGGAGTTTTTACATCATAAAATAAAATTTTGGAGTAGCGGAGGTAATAAAGGTGAGAATAAGACATTTTTTTCTGGTCTAAGAAAACTTAAATTGTCAGCAGGAAAAATTTGTGATACAAAGGTGATGGCTTGTCCAAAGCCTGAACACAAAGTGGCAGAAATAGTGACTGCAGCAGCAACTTGTAGAGCTCACAACTCAGAGATAGTAAAATGGGGTCAGACAACTAGTTAGAAAAAAGAATTATACGACTATTTGCTTGCACTCAGTATACTGGGCACTAACTGACAACTCTATTTCCCATACACAGTTCTGGATCTCAGTTCTATGGCAGAGATGAATATTGTGGGACAGTAACAAGGGAACAGGGGCCTTGTCACAATTTCAAGGCAAGGAAAGTTCTAGTGCCTGTAGCAGCAGGGGACCAGGGACTTCTTTGGCTAAAGACCAGAATACAAATCTAGATGGCAGTGGCCATAGCTCTCTCAGGATCACATCACCTTGGAAATACCTAAAACTTACAGATTCCCCAAAACTAGCTCAAAAAACCAACAACATAAAAAAGTCTGAAGCTTGGGACAAAGTAAAAATAATGAAAAAAATAGAAGAAAATGTAAACTATCTCATCAGAAAAACAGATGATCTGGAAAATAGAAAATAGAGAAGATCTTTTAAGAATCATTGAGGTACCTGAAAGCTATGATGAAAGAAAGAGTTTAGATGTCATCTTTCAATAAATTATTAAGTAAAGCTTCTCTGATATCTTAGATTCAGAGGGTAAAATAACAATTGAAAGAATAAATTGATCACTTCCTGACAGAGTTCTTAAAATGAAAATTCACAGGGATATTGCATCCAAATTCCATAATTCCCAGGTCAAAGAAAAAGCACTTTAAGTAGCCAGAAAGAAACAACTCAACTATTGTGGAGTCATAGTCAGGATCACACAAGACTCAACTGTTTCAATATTAAAAAGGAAGAAGCAAAGGAACTAGGACTACAATAAAGAATAACCTACCCAGCAAAACTAAGTATAATACTTCAGGGAGAAATAATATTTAGTGAAAAGGAAAACTTTCAAGCATTCCTGAGGAAAAGACAAGCGATGAATAGAAAATTTGATGTTCAAATACAAGACTCAAGAGAGGCATAAAGGTAAATATGAAAGAGTATTCATAAGGGTCTCAATAAACTTAAATTGTTTACATTCGTGTATGGGAAGATGATATATATAAAGAAATTTATTATCAGGGAAGTTAAAAGTTTGCCTAGATAGAATGCATAGATGTGAGTTGATTATGTTAGCATGATCTAAAAAAATAGAGAGATAAGAAAGAAGGATGCAATGGGAAAAGGGGGAAGGGAGATGTAGAATGAGGAAAATTTTCCCACATAAAAGATGTATAAAAGGAAAAGTTTTACAGTAGAAAGGGAAATCGGGGTTGGGAGTCCCAGGGAAAGTTTGAATCTTACTCTCATCAAAATTGATTCAAAGAGGGAAGAAAACAATCATATACACATACATATATATTCACTTACATGTATGTGTGTACATATATATTCATACATACACACACACATATTTATATACACACAAATAAGCTCAGTTACGCATAGAAATGTGTCTTACTCAATGCAAAAAGGAGGGAAAGGTTATAAGAATAATGGGGGATGATAAAGGAGAATATATTAATGGAAGCAATGGTTAAAAGCAACATTTTCTTTTGAGAAGGACTGAGAGAGAGAGACAGAGAGAGAGAGAAAAGAATAAGAAGAAGAAGAGGAGGAGGAGGAGGAAGATGAAGAAGAAAAAATAGGTCGGAGGGAAATAACATAGCAATTATAACTGTGAATGTAAATAGGATGAACTCACCATTAAAATGGAAACAGATAATAGAAGAGAAAAGAAACAAAAATCTAGCAATATACTATTAATAAGAGACACATTGGAAACAGAAAGACACACATAGTGTTAAAATTAAGAGCTGAAGCAGAATCTAATATGCTTTAGTTAAACTAAAATTGGCAGGGGTGGCAATCATGATTTCAGACAAAGAAAGAGTGTAAAAATAGATCTAGTTCAACAACATAATCAGGGAAATTACATTTTGCTAAAAAGTACCATAGAACCATGATGAAATATCAAGCATTTTTACGCTAAGTTTCTGATCAAGGCCTCATTTCTCAAATATATACTGAGTATAAAAGTGAGACAAATTTATAAAAATAAGAACCATTCCTCTCGTTGATAAATGGTCAAGAATGGTGTAGCACAAATGCAATATTCACAATGCCTATGGAGGCCATGCCAACACAATTCTGAATTGTGAAATTACAACCAGGGCTCCAAATAGAAGGCAGAACCAAAACATTTATTCAGATTCCAAAAGCCAAATCCCTCATAGTCTATGCACAATAACTGCAGAGGGCAACACCATGCCCAAGTCTTCTCTCTCTTAGATTTCCCACAATCCATCTCCCTTAAACAAATCACAGACTCCCTTAAAGAAAATGCCCTTCTCTCACTCACAGCCAGTTACACGCTTGCCTGCATCCTTCAGCTCTGACTGCTCTCTCACTAACTTCCCCTCAGCTCTGCTCTAGCTCTGTCTCTTCCTGCTCCACCCATTCAGCAAACTTCTCCCATCACAGGCTTAATGTAACTCAAACTCATATGACTTAAGCTTCCTTGTGAGTTAAGCAGGTCACATGGGCCTATTAATGAATGGGAAAATATTCCTATTTAAATTACCATTACCGATATAAACTCGTAGTTTTCAGAAGAAGAAATGATCTATAGTCATATTAAAAAAAATGCTCTAAATCACTATTGTTAAGAGAAAGGTAAATAAAAAAATTAGGAGCTACAATTTCACACCTATCAGAAAAGATAAATGCTGTAGGGGATGAGGGAAGAATAGATGCACTAATGAACTGCTGGTGGAGTTTTGAAATGGTGCAAAATCATTCTGGAGAATAATTTGGAACTATGCTCAAAGATCTATAAAACTGCATATCCTTTCACCAAGCAATGCCACCCCCAGTTCTGTACTCCAAAGAGCAAAGAAAATGAAAATGACCTATACATATAGAAATAGTTATAGTATCTCTTTTTGTGGTAGCAAAGTATGAAAAATTAAGGGGTTACCCATCAGTTGGAAAATGGCTAAATAAGTTGTGGCATATAATCATGATGCAGTATCATTGCATTAAAATAAATGACAAGGTGGGGAGGGGTAGTTTCATAAAAGGAAAAACCTGGCAAAACCTGTTTGAACTGATGCAAAGTAAAGTGCGAACCAGGAGATCATTGAACAGCAATATTTTAATGATGATCAATTGTGCAAGACTTGGTTATTTTGATGGTTACAGTGATCCACAAGGATGTCAAAGGATTCATGATAAAAAATGCTATTCACCTCCAGAGAGAGAACTGAAGAATTCTGAATGCATATTTAAGTATTTCAATTTCTATCACTTTTGGGTTTTTTCTTTTTTATTGTGACTAATATGGAAATATGCTTTGCATGATTTCATATGTATAATTGATGTCATAGAGCTTGCCTTCTCAGTGGGCTGTGGAGGACCTGGGAGACAGGGGAGAGGAATTGGGAATCGAATTCTTTTAAAAAGTAAAGAATATTTAAAATAAATATTTTGAGCAAGTTTTTTAAAAAAGTTTTATAAGACTTAAAGCCCTATATAAATGTGTAGTAGTAGTACTAGTAGTAATATTTTAAATCTAAGGTTCCTTCTAGCTCTAAATAATTAGTCCTCTTAGTCATGGAATACAAGATAAATGCAAAGAAGTGTCCAGTAAGTTCTGAAGGACCTCACTGCAGGCACTCAGAAATGAACCTTTGTTTCAAATGTGTTCTAGACAGAGCTCTGTGGAACTATTACCTCCCTATGCCTCTCCTGATCAGAAAACAATATACAATACAATAATCAAAGAAGGTGGTGTAGGCAGTTCATTACTGCCTACCGATAGCTGAGTCCTCCAGCAAGTACTTCTGATAAGGAAGAGCCCACGTGTATAACCCATGGGCCAAATGGATGCTTCCTTTGTCTCAATGAGGTATTGTGAAGGTGGATGAGGTAACAAAACTACAGGCCTTTTAGAAGAAAGACCCATGATAAAAGATGTTATCACATCCCAGCTGGGATTTCCCTTAGGGAGAAAGGGAGGAGAAGGGTGACTTCTGAAGCCTCTCCATACATATGTCTGTCTACCCAGCCCATAGATGTTGAAATCTCCCCCTCCCACTCCTTCCAAAAAAATTCCTTAGACTTAATAACTAGGGCCTAGGGCTAAACCCCTTGTATCTGTAGCTATATAGGTAAGTCCTGGGAAATAACCACTCACAATGGGAGCATCATTAGGTCATTGTCTGGGGTTCTCCATGACTGAAGCCCAATGCAGTCAGGCAAAGGAGGTGATTCATTTATAGAACAAGACAAAGCCAGAGGCTACTGGAGAAGCTGGGGAGGGAACAACCTCTCGCTGCTAGAAAATGAGCATGGAGAATGGAGCTTTGTCTCGTCTGGGCCTATTCTGCGTAAGGAGAAAGCCTTGTTCAGGTCAATGAGCACTGAGGAAAATGGGAGGGGGGAGAAGACTCACCTCCTTCTTGACAAGGACACAAGCTTTGATCACATGGCATGGGGATCACTGCTGAAATGAGCTCCACGAGGGCTCCTGCCCTACACTCCCAGCAATTGCTCAGACCCCATCTTTGTTCATGAGGCTGGTGCCAGGCTGAACTCAAAGAATGCCAGTAGAGAAAGGGGCCTGTGGTTCCAACTTGCACACTGGGGAATGTGTCCTTTCTCTTACACCCCCAGACAAGTGGGCATCAGATTTTACTGAAAGCCCTTCAAGAAGGGCAAAGTCATCAACTCTCTGGGCTTCCCCTTCCACATTGGCTGAGTTCATTAGATAAAGTATTCCCCTGGACAAATATTTTAATACCCAGGTATATTTGTGATAGAATCCATTTGGATGCTGCTTCCTTCCATGCTGCTCACTACTCATCCATGCCTTCCCATCCTACAAGACTCGTCTCCATTCTTCTTTCAGATGTTCCCAAGGATCCCCCACCCCCAAACAGGTAAAAGCCTTCCTCACTTCCTCCTGAAATCACAAGCAATCCTGTATGCTTCTCTGAAGCTCTGCCCCGCATTGCTCCCCATCGTGCTCTCAGGAGTCAAGCAGAACATGCCTAAGCCTCTCTCCATCACATGGAAACCCCTTTAAGACTTGAAGACTACTCTCACAGTATTCCTCCCCTCCCTAAGCTCTCTGCTCCAAAGTCTCTACACCCAAAGTCATATATCAGCCCTTCAATGAAATGATCTTTGTGCCTCTGACAGGCCTCATCACCTGCCTCTGGAGAGACATTAACTATAATGGAGCCTAAAAGTAGAATCTAGAGATAGATAGGGTGATACTACGATATGCATAGTGCTGGGTCAGGGGTCATAAAGACCTGGGTTCAAATCTGGGTTCAGATAATTACTAGCTGTGTGACCCTGGGGAAGTCACTTCATCCTGTTTGCATTAGTTTCCCCATCCAAATATTGACCTAGAGAAGGAAATGTCAAACTGTTCCAGTATCTTTTCCAAGAAAACCTCAGAGGGGGTCACAAAGAGTTGGATATGATTGAAAAACAGCAACAATATGCCAGACACTCTATTAAGCAATTTTGTTTGTTTTTAGCAATATCTCATTGGATTCTCTTGGAAGGAGCTGCTGCAGTTATCCCCCATTTACAGATGAGGAAACTCATCTGTAAACATCCCCATGGTCACACAGCTAGTAAACATCTGAGACTGGATGTGATAGGGGATGAGACCAACTCCGATATGCCACTTTGTCCCCTCTACCACCTCAGTATACCCAGATAAACAAGTGCCACCTGGATGGCATGAGGGATAGCACAACAGTATCAGGGACATCAGAATTCAAACCTCCCTGCAGATGGTTTTTAGTTATGGAAGTCCTTCAATACTTGAACCCCCATCCCACAAACCTCATTTCTTTGAATGGACAGGCCTTTTTAAGGACTCTGCTAAGAGGACCAAGTATGATAAGACACACAAAGTAAACTTCACTGTACTACAAAATGTGAACTATTCTTGTTAGTCCAACTTTTTCTTTTCCAGATGAGGAAACTAGTACCTGGAGAGATGTTAAGTGACTTCCCCAAGGTGATACAGCTAATAAGTACAGAATAAGGGAGTCATGGCTAGATCTTAGTAGCTCTACAAAAGATGGTGGGGGGCAGGGTAGTGGATTACAAGCTCAATATGAATAATAATCAATCTATACTTAGCACCTACCACATTAGGCACTGTGCTAAGTATGGGGGATGACAAAAGAGGCAAAAAGCAGTCCCTACCCTCAAGGAACTTACAATATGATGGGAGGGGAGCACTTTGCAAACCAACATGTACAAACAACATGTACAGAATAAATAGGAAATACTTAACAGAAAGAAGGCACTGGTATTAAGAGCAGCTAGGAAACACTTCCTATGGAAGGTGAGATTTCAGTTAAGACTTAAAGGAAGCCTTAGACATAACTGGGTAGAGCAAAAGAGAGAGAGCTTTCTAGGCTTGGGGGCCAATCAGAAAAAGAAAAAAGACTGCAGCTGAAAGGTGGAGTGTCTTATTCATGGAGCAACCCAGAGGCCAGAATCACCGACCTCCCCCCAAAAATAAAATGCAATCTTATGCAGGCTAATGAGGAGTGGGCAGCTAGTTGGCACAGTGGATATAGCACTGGCCCTGGAGTCAGGAGAACCTGAGTTCAAATCTGCCCTCAGACACTTAGTAGCTGTGTGACACTGGGCAAGTCACTTAATCCCCATTGCCTCAAAAAAAATTAGGGGCACAGCTTCTGAGAATAGGGAGGTAACCCCTTGTATCTAAAGGCCTGTGAAGATTTTCTTATTCTATTTGGTACCAAAACACTGAACCAGGAGCAATGAATCAGATTGAGGCTTGATGTCAAGGGAAAAAGAAAAGCTTCTTAAGAGTTGGTGCTGATCCAAGAGGCAATGGCACTCCTAGAGAGGGGGAGGACTTCAAACAGAGGCCAGTAGTGCTATTTTTTGTGGTTTTTTTTTTTTTGGTTTAAAAACCTGGGACAAATCCCGATGGTCTTTTTGCAGACCTTCCAAGGAGCATTTCTTTGGTGGAACACAACAGTAGAACGTTTCCCATGATGGATGCCCCATGCCCAAGAGACTGTTGTGCCCATTAGGTACAGCATATATGTCTTTAGGATCTGAACGTTCTCCAGATTTCATAGGCAGTAGATGAGACCAGAACATGCTGAGAGTTTTGATGAGATCCCTCGCTCTCTGTCTGTCAACCCGATAGCTTCTGCTGAATCTTGTCCCCTTTCTCTGGACATTCTTTGGCCCCCTGGAGACAATCAGGTACACCATCCCTCCCATGGACCAGACACGCTTCTCTGTGTTTATTCTACTTCACTATATGACCATAAAAGAGATCAAGAAGAGCATGGTATAGAAGTAACCACGGGTCCAGCCGAGTCACCATGACAGTCCAGCACATGACAGACAGCAGAGAGACAGCAGGAAGGCTGCGCCAAGGATTGGCCCCAAAGACTAGGAAGGTGACAGCTAGAACAGGTGCAGGCACACTTGCACAAGCAAAGTTTCTTTGGGGAGTGGGCCAATATACAGACGGGTGGGAACAAACTACTTGAGCAATTATGGCAGGTGGCAGGCCTGAAGGGATCCAAGGTGAAAAATGGAAAGGGGGTGAATGCAAAACCCAGATCAACCAGACACATCAACCATGAGGCAGCTAGGCCCTGGCAGAAAATAGGGTACACTGTGATCTGAGGTCAGAGAGCTGAAAGGTGGAGTCAAAGTGGATTAAGGGGGAGAGAGAGAGACAGACAGACAGAGACAGAGACAGAGACACATACAGACACAGAGAGATGGAGACAGAGACACAGACAAAGAGACAGAGACAGAGACAGAGAGAGAGAGAGAGAAAGAGAGAGTTCACAATTCTGTGTCATATTATTTTGAGGATTCACCAAGATTACAGGTCTTTGACTCTTACTTAACTAAGTAAATAGATGTTATCTAGGATAAGCACTCTCTCCAATGCAGACTACACAGTTTTTGCCCTTCATTTCACTCCAAAGTCATTTCACCAAAGTGCTGATCTGACCTTATCACTCCTCTACTTGGAAAACACTGTGGCTCCCTATTGCCTATGGAATTGAATCTATTCTCTTCATTTGAAACCCTTCACAACATGTCCCCAACTTGTTTTACCCACCTCATTGTATAGTTTGTTCTCCTCACTCAGCAACTCATTCAGACTATTTTTTCCACCTCTTCCTCACGTAGAACAACCCATCACCTGTCTCCATTGTTTTGTCCTGGCTGTCCCCCAAAATCCTCCCACCCTTCTTGGAACTCTGTTCATTTCTGATTCTTATAATGCCTTATTTTCCAGGCTCAATTCAAGCGCTGATATCTATATGGAACCTTCTCTGATCCCTTTTCTACCCTGTCCCACTGTAGAACCTTCCATCTTAAAACAACCCCATATTGATTTTGTCTTTACTTACTTATCCCTGTGTATTATTTCACCTAATGCAATATCTATTACTTGAAGTTAGAGACCATCTCACTCTTTTTCCTTATATCCCTAGACCCTAACACTGTATCTGGTACATAGTATGTTATAGGAAAAAAGTTTGTTGTGCATAAAATCAATAACAAATTGCTAACTTTCTCCATATGGAGCATAAGGGAGTGAGAAATTTTAAAACTCAAAAATTATTTCACATGTAATTGGAAAATATATATGTAAAATATGCATATATGTATACACACATATACACATATGTGTATTATATATACACACATATATGTATATATACATGCATATACACACATGTGTGTGCTTCTTGCTTGCTTGCTTGGTTCTGAGCCAATGTTGAGGTGGTGCTGGAAGCTCAGTAATTGTACCTTACTTCACCCTCTGATGATTAGTGCTACAAGGGTCTTTGGAGACGATGGTCCTTTTACTTGTCAAGGCCAAGTTGTGTCCATCCTCTCCTATTTGTCTGGGAGTGTATTGTTTCATTCATTCCCTATCGGTCTGATTGTCAACCTCTCCTTATTTAATAGTTACTTCTCTGATACCTACAGACAGTCCCAGATCTCACCTATCATTAAGAAAAAAAAAAACAATAGTCAAGTCTTCCACCCCCTCAAGCCATCGTCCTACATCTTCTTTTCACAGTCAAACTCTTAGAAAAATGTTATCTATATCCATAGTCCTTGCCTCCACTTTCTCACCTCCTACTCATTCATCAGGTGACTTATAATCTGTCATGCATCCTCACTACACAACTGAAATGCTCCCAGATCACCAATGATTTCTTTATTCTAAGTCCCATGGCCTTCTCTGAGTTCTCATCCCTCCTCACCTTTCTGCAGTTCTTGATACTATTGATCTCTATTTCTTCTAGTTGTTCTTTCCATCCCTGCATTTCATAATACTATCATATTGTGCTTCTCTCTCTACATGTTTAATTAGCATTTATCAGTTTTTTTGACAGTACCATAGCTTTTCATGTGCCATTCCTATAATATCCATGAGTGGATACAAAACCTCTGTCCCAGAACATACATATTATACTCTCAGATTTCATCAATTCTTTGGGCACACTTTATCATTTCTTTAAAGATCTACAACTTCAATCCCTATCTCTTTCCTGAATTTCAGTCTTACATCCTCCACTTTCCAATGAAGGTACCATAGGCAGGTATACTTAACATGTCTAAAACTAAAACTATATTTATCCTAATACCCATCCTTCTCATCTTTCTTATTTCTGTTGAAATCACCACCATTCTTTCAGTAACCTAAGTTTGCATCCTAAAATTCTTCGTACACACACACACACACACACACACACACACACGCACATCTAATAAGTTGATAATTTTTGTCTTACTCTTTAATCATTCTCAAATCACTCTCCTTTAATCACACTTCAGGTGTCTTACTTCATTCAGGACTTCATTACTTATTGCTTGGATTATTTGAGTATCCTCCTAATGCATCCTACATGCATCACTGTTTCTATTCCTGAAGTCTAGGTCTAGCCATATAACTCTCTTGCTCAAGAAGATTCCAAGGCTCCCTGTATTGTAATAAAATAAAGAATCCCTTGTTTGGTATCCAAAGCTCTTCAGAGGTTGACCCAGCTATATCTTACTTGCATGATTGTATGGCACTCAAGCTCTCTCATCCTACACCCCAAGCAAACATGAACAATTAAAATTCAGTCTTCCAACATTCAATATCTTATCTCAGAACTTTTGAACAGATTGTCCTCCATACTGCAATGTCCATCCTCCACACCTCAATTCCTGGTAATTATTCACTCTTTTCAAGCCTCAGCTCAAGTGCTAACTTTCAAAAAACACTTGGTTATCCCTTCCACTCATTTTTCAGTCCATCCCCATTATTGCGTATATAGTCCACATTTACTTCTCTGTGGACATGGTATATCTTTTACTTTCATTAATCTCTACTTTTATTTTCAGAATTTATTATTTGGTATTTAATTGGTTATTTTTAATTTGTTCTTCTTCTACTTTTTAGCAGCATGCCCAATTCTACCTTCCCTATTTTATTCATGTAAGCATTTAGAGATGTAAAATTTCCTTTAAGTATTGCTTTGACTGCATTCCATAAATGTTGATATGTTGCCTCATTATTTTAATTCTCTTAGATGAATTTATTGGTTCTAGAATTTGTTGTTTGACTCACTCATTATTTAGGATTAGATTATTTTGTTTCCAATTAATTTTTAATCTCTTTCCAAGATCCTTTAATATACATAAGTTTTCTTGCACTATGATCTAAAAAGGACGCATCTAATATTTCTGCCTTTCTGAATTTGATTGTGAGGTTTGTGTACCCTAATACATGGTGAATTTTTGGGTATGTGCCATATACCACTGAGAAAAAGGTATATTCCTTTCTATTCCCATTCATTTTCTCTCCAGAAGTCTATCATGTCTAACTTTTCTAAAATTCTATTCACCTCCTTAACTTCTTTCTTATTTATTTTGTGGTTACATTTATCTAGTTTTGAGTAGTATAGTTTTGTTATCTATTTTTCCCTGTAATTCACTTAACTTCTCTAAGAATTTGGATGCTACTCACTTGGTATATAAATGCTTAGTATTACTATCACTTTACTATCTATGGTACCTTTTAGCAAGATGTTTCAATCCTTATTTCCATCCTTAACTCTTTTAATCAGATTTATTTTTGCTTTTGCTTTGTCTGAGGTCAGGATTACTACCTCTATTTTTTTTTCTTTACTTCAGATGAGGCATAATATATTCTGTTTCAGCCTTTTACCTTTACTCTGTGCATATCTCTCTGCTTCAAATTCATTCTTGTAAAAAATATTTTGTAAGATTCTGCTTTTTAATGCACTCTGCTATGTTCTTCCCTTTTCTGGGAAAATTCATCCTATTCATATTCACAGTTATAATTACTATGTATCCCCTCCATCCTATACCCCCATTTATACTTTTCTATCTCCTTTCACCCTGTCCCTCCTTACCAGTGTTGTTTCTGACTACCATCTCCCTCAATCTGCCCTCCCTTCTAGCAACTACCATCCCTTTTTCCCTTTTTCCTTCTTACTTCCCTACAGAGTAAGATAAATTTCTATACCCAACTCTGTATGTTATTTCCTCTTTGAGCAAAATTGAATGAGTAAGGTTCAAATAATCCTCACCCCTTCCCTTCTCTCCCTCTACTGTAATAGGTTTCTTATGCCTCTTCCTATAATGCAATTTGTATTACTCTGCCTCCCTCTTTTCTCCTCTCCCAGTAAAATCCTTTTTTGAACCACCTTAGTTTTATATCATCTAATCAAAGTCAACTTATATCCACAACTTCTGTTTATGAATACTCTTTCTAACTGTCCTAACAGAGATACAGTTCTCGAGTTAAAGTATCATCTTCTGTGTAGGGATGTAAACAGTTTAATCTTATTGAATATGTACTGTTTTTTCTTTCCTGTTTACCTTTTTGTGCCTCCCTTGACTCTCATATTTGAAGATTGAATTTTATGTTCAGTTCTGGTCTTTTCATCAGAAAGTTTGAAAGTCCCCTCTTTCACTGAATATCCATCTTTTCTCCTGAAAGATTGTGCTCAGTTTTTCTGGGTAGGTGATTATCAGGTGTAATCAAAATACCTTTGCTTTCCAGAATGTAATATTCCAATACCACTGATCCTTTAATGTAGAAGCTGCTTATTCTGTGTAATCCTGACTGTCTCCTTGTTATTTGAATGGCTTTTTTCTGATTGCTTACAGTACTTTCTCATTGACCTGAAAACTCAGGAATTTTTCTGTAATAGTCTTTGAAATTTTCACTTTGGGGTCTCTTTCAGGAAGTTAATAATGGATTGTTTCAATAATTAGTTTGCCCTCTGGATCTAGAAAATCAGGGCAGTTTTCCTTGGTAATTTCTTGAAGGACATCCAGCCTTTTTTTTTTATCATGGCTTTCAGGTAGTTTGAAAATTTTACGCTGAGACCTGGGTAAAGACAAAACAATAGTTTATTATTTCAGCATTCAGCGACATCTCAACCATCAAAAATAGAACCCTAATATCAAAGGATGGAAAGAAGACTTCTCTATAGCTTGATTAGTTAGGCTGTATCCAGAGTCACCCAGGGTGCCACAGGTGAGAAGGATGGTGGTTATTCATCCATCCAATAAATTAGGAAGCACAGAATTTAGGGGGGTGACTGCTCATTTCTGGGTTGGCATAAGGTCTTCAATAGACTGGCCCTGCTCCAAATGCTTCTCCATCTCAATGAGCAACTTCACATCATCCACCACCATCTGCACCAGTTTCACCTCTGAGAAGTCCAGTCAATTAGCAGATGTCACAGAAATGACCCACAACTGCTGTGTCTATATCCCCTGTCCCCTCTTCTGCAGTCTCAGTTTCTTCACTAATTTACCAAACTTCTCATGCTTGCCCAAGTGAGGAAGTTTGATATGGACCACATGCACATAGGCATGTGTCCAGGTTGCAGGGTAATGTTAGGATGTAGTCCAGGTGAGGATTCCACATAAACTTGTAGATCTTGGTCTTAAAAGGGTTTCAGTCTGAGTGGACCCTGTTCAGAAACATGTGATCATCTCCTTCAAGTTACCTCCCTTCTGCATAGAGATGGCCCTTAGATGATCTTCCTTATTGATTCACAGTAGAAAAATCTTGTTGCCAAATGCGTCTGCCATTGGATGAGTCTCAGGCAATGTCACATGACAAGAAGAGTGGAGAGACAGGCTTGTTAAAGAGGAAGTGATCATTAATCAACAGCTGCTGTTCCTGCTCAGTCATGTTCCTCAAAGCTTTGTACTTCCCACTCAAGTCACCTTCCAGACTGACCAGAACTTCCACAGACAGCTTCTCTATGTCACAGAACTCACCTAGGCTGCAATATGGGGGCAAGAAGAGTTCGCGGATGAGCTGGTCAATTTGAAATTGAGAACTCAGCATAGAGTTAGTATCCAGGTCATCACCATCCTGCATATTGCCATGGTTAAGATCAGTCTTATCCTCATCTGAGAGCGTCTATCCTCTGTGTCAGTCCTCAGGGATAGGATCAGACAGTTCCTTGAACACATTACAGCTCTTTTCATCTCCAACCACACAGCCCACAGTCATGATAAATGGATGCCCTGGGTTCTCCACACTGGTCTGTATGACATAATCTGGGGTGAAGTCATTTGATGTAGCGTTTTCCTGGAGTTTTTCATAGAGCTCAGGCATCAACACTTTAGCCATGTGGTTACTGTGTGAAGAGAGGTCAGGACATTTGTCCTCAGTGGTGAAGCAGGACTTCAGTCTGTTGTACCTATTGGAGAATGGCATGATGGCAGGAAGCAATGCTGCTCTGGGGGTCATAGAGGGCAAGAAGGTTGGGAGGGTGCTGATGCTACTATGGATGCTGTACTGCAATCCCAAGCCACCTTAGCCTGAACTCAGTCACCAAGTCCTACTCTAAAAATGCTTAAATTATCTCTACTGGATCTATTTTCTAGAGCGATTATTTTATTCCAATGAGATGTTTTACATGTTTTTCTATTTTTTCATACTTTTGATTTTGATGGACTGATTATTGATGCCTTATAGCATCATTAACTTTCTCTTGCTGAATTTTATTTTTTAATCAATGATTTTCTTCAGTTAACTTTTGCACCGCCTTTTCCATTTGTCTGATTCTACTTTTTAAGGAATTGTTTTCTTTAGTGGATTTTTTTTTCTTTTAACCAATTGTATTTTTTTAAGAAATTGTTTTCTTCAGTCAATTTTTGTCCTTAGTTTTCCAGGCTATTGACTCTCTCTTGCTTAAATCTCCTTTTTTCTCAATTTTGCTTCTACTTCTCTGATTTTTGTAATTCTTTTTGAGTTCTTCCAAAAAGACTTGTTGAGCTTGAGACAAACTCTTGTTCCTCTTTGAGATTTCACATGTGTTATTTTGACAATGTTACCCTTTTCTGAGTTTGTGTTTTGATGTTTCCTATTGCCATGGTAGCTTTCTACTGTAGGACTATTCTCTGTTTTTTTTTCCATTTTAGCGTATTTCATGACTTTTAAAGTTGACCTGTGTACCTCTGACACAGGGAGCACTGTCCCAAGCTGTTTGTGCTAGAAGCCAGGTTTCTGGTCACTGGCTTTATGCTCCAGGGTCTCAGATGTTGGTGGCTTGTTCACTGACCTGGGATGGACCAGCCTATTCATGCCTATTGTACCAGGGGTTCTGAGAATTGGTAGTTTGCCTTTTGCAGAGGTATGCAAAAAGCTGGCCTGATGTTCCACTAGCTTGCTGAGCCAGAATTGAGGGGTCTTGATTGGTAATCTGTGCTGCGACTAAGAGCCTCCCACTGGCTTGCATAAACACTGTCGGCACTGGGCTGTGCTCCCCTCTTATTCAAGTGAGACAGACCTTTCCTTAAATACTTCTAAGTTATTTTAAACTGGAAAATTCTTTCAGTACATCTTTTTGTAGATTCTCTCACTCCAAAATGTCTTAAGAGGATTGGCATAGCATTGTTTCTAAGGGAAATTGGGGAGAACTCAGGCAACTTCCTGGTTTTTCTCTGTCATTTTGGCTCTGCCTCCAAATGTGGCATGTCCATGAAGTAAAATGTAATCTCCTTGAGGACAAAGATTTTTCTCACTTTTATATTTATAATCCTAGTCCCTACCTTTCAGTCAGAACTTAATAACCCCTTAGTGAGTTCCAATTCCACCACTGTCAAGTGCTTCTTATTTTTTGGATAACTTACAAAAAAACAAACTTCAGAGAAGAAATACAAATAAAGGATATTAGTCATTTGGAAGAGAGAGAGAGAGATCACTTCTTTCTAAGAGTAATAGAAAATGTTTTGAAGAAGTAGCATTAAAGGATGAAAGGGGTTTCTGTGTCATGAAGATGGCAAGTCTAACCAATAGGAAGAACAGTATGGAGGAGGGAAAGCATAGGGTAGACTCAGAATTTTATCTGCTTCTTTAGAATAAATCTACAAAAACCTGACTTTGACTCCCTGAAGCAAGAACACCAGCAAACTTCTCATTTAGAAAAAGGGAGTTTTTGCCTTGGAACAAGTTCTACTGGTTTTAGAGTTGAAAATGGATGGGTGTTTCCCCCAAGTGACTTCTCATGAGATGAGAACCATTTTGCTATATGGGTCACAAAGGAAAAAAAACTATCAATTCAACCACATTGTTGAATCCAGCATCTACCACCTGCACTCAAAGTCAGCTTAGTTCTCTACCCAGATTTGTAGACTGCTGGTCCAACCAAATATCCTGCAGTCCCTTCCTGGTTGTTTCTATTTTTTTGACTTTGACTAAACTAATAATTGTGCCTTGTCTCTTTTCCAAAATTTACAATTCATGTGCTCATCAGTACCTCTTTCTGTCCAGTTTATCCCCAGATGTTGCCACATCAGGTTCCCACCTGCCACAGTTTCCTTCTCTCCCTCATGCTCCCTAGAGTTAAGACATTTCATGCCAACTATGTAAACTGAGAGCCCCATCTTAAGCAGCCAGTACCTTTGTGGTTAAACCACTGGACCACCTTGGAATTTTTATGGTTTGCGGGAGTATATGTGGGTTGCAGAATGATTCTGTCTTGGGTTTAGGGTTTGGTTTTCTTTTTTGGTTGGTGAAGATTTTTTCTTTTGCCCTTGGGTTATCTTTGTGATGTGTAATTGGATACTCTCCTTCTGATGCTTCCTGGTAGACAGGGAGGAGGAGGAGGAAAAAGAGGAGGTGGAGAAAAATGAGGGGAGGAAGAAGATGAGGAGAATAAGGATGATTATGGACTGAAATTCAATAAAGCCCAATGTTGGTGAAACAGGATAGAGGTTCCTTTCCAAAAAAGATGTCTGAGCACCCCAGTTCTATGATATCTAAATAGTCCTTGAGTTATTCAACTGGGGAAATATGTTTTGTAGGTTTTAAGTCTGCCCCAGGGCACAAAGATTTTCTTTTCTTTACAACTTTAAGTACTGAGAAGAGAATAGTTCATTGGGAAAGCTGGGATCAGTCAAAGCTATTTCTCAACTTTTTGTCTCCTGGGCTGGTTTTGATAACTCAATCTTACAGGGAAATTCAGGGTTCTCTCTCCCTCCCCCTTTTAAACAACTTCTTTCACTATTTGAGTGATGTTCCAAGATAGATGTGGGCTCCTCTTAACTAAAAGATGATACAACTTACCCCACATCCAATTGGAGTTGAGACCGAAGAGGTTTTTGTCTGTTTGTTTTGCTGTTTGGATAGTAGAGATGGTTTCCCACTGATCCTTCCACAAGTTTTCATTCGTAAGAGTTTGGATTAGAGAGTAGCCAGGAGCATGGAACTAAGCAAAGCTTGGATTTTTGCTTTTATTTTGTTTTTATCTGGACCAGTGAGTTCATTGATGTATGGGACTTTAGGAATGGAAAATCACTCCACTAATGTGTAGCAGCAACTCATCTGTTACAGTAAAGCAGTTAGATGGAATAGTGGATATAATACTATTCTTAGATTCAAGATCTGTATTAAAATCCTACCTCAAAAACTCATTGGTGGTGTGATGTTAGGGGAGTCATTTAATCTCTCTAAGGTTTTTTAATCTGTTAAAATGGGCTAATAATTACATCTACCATCTTATTAGACTTATGAAAACCAAATGAGTTAACATAAGTAATATAGTTTGCAAATCTTGAGACATGAATGCTAATTTTTGTTGTTAACACATCATCAACACCATCATCATTTGTATCGTCAAGATCATAATCATCATCTTCACCTTCATCATCTTACCAAATTGCTAGTAGAGAACAGAGGGATGGAGCTGGTAACTTAGATTTGAATTCTTCCTTTAATTGCATGATCTGTGATTAGTCCATGACCTTCTTGGGCTTCACTTTCCTCATTTCTAGAATGAAAGATTTAGAGTAAAAAACCTCCAAGTCCCTGTCAGCTACAAGTCCATGAACATTCTAAGTCCTCCTGTCAACCACAATACATCCTTTAACCCTGGTATTGACTACACTAGATTTTTTCTGCCTGGGATTCAGGTATTACCCTCAGTCCAAGGGGACATTTCCTTGTTTTTCTGCAGTCTGGACCCCAAGTGGCTGCCAGTCTCCCATACTGCAATTTCAGAACTTCCATAATTGCTAGTTCCTTTATATAATTCTTCTCTCTCCCCAGAGTAGTTGTAGCCTTGTAGTCTCTATAAAAAAACCTTTTAATGATTTTCAAAAAAGGCTATGTCCACAGATTTAATGGTCCCATAATCCAGCTTGAAATGTATTAGTATAACTCCCCTTGGAGCTTGAATCTTCCTCAGGTGGTGGATCCATCATCCATCCCTGATTCTGGCATCAAAGCTTTTCCAGTTGGTAGGATGTGACCATGTTGGGAATGTGCTGGCTTCAAGTAGGCAGGCTTATGTCTGTGGCAAAAGGGGACATGAACATATGACTTCAGTGTCATAAATAAATAAATACTAAAGTTCCCCAGGGCTGTATTGATTCTTGTGCCCATTCTTTCCTCATCTACATAGATTTTGTCAGTGTATGTATTTGTGGCTGCCTCTGCATCTTCTCCAGTGTGAAGAACATTATATTCTATAGGACATAGACTTACTCTGCACTTTTTTTCTCTGTAATCTGGCCTCATTCTTTCCTTCTTATCATCTCAAGGATGGAGGAGAGAATCAAGGATGCCCTTTCTTCACCAATATTCTCACTCCTGTCATCATGTAATGGGATCTAATGTTAGATATGTTGAAGTAAGTGACAGGAAAGACTTGGGTTCAAATCTACCTCAGGCATTATCTTCCTGGTTATAAGCAAAGTCCCCTAACTTGTCAGAGCCTTGTTCTCTCTATCTCTACTATGCAAATTTATTGTGAAGATCATATGAAAGAATGTCTGAAGGGAACCTCAGAAACTATCTAGTGTAAACTTGTTACTTTACATCTAAGAAAATTGAAACTCAAGGAGGTTACTCATAACTTTCCAAAGGAGATGGAGAATAATTCTCTAATTTTAGAAGGGGAGGTGTAGAAAATTTAAACCACTCACCCAAGGTCATAAAAGCAGCACAAATTTGGAATTTCAGCCCAAGATAATTTTTTTTCAAATATCAAGCATTCAGTGCCTAGGAATTTCCAGTTCCCAGAGTCAAGATGATGGAATGATCAGTAATTGTTATCTCTCTCCCCTTGTTGACCTTGATGAGCCCAGAAAATATCTCCTTGGGAAAACCCTAGAACAGTGGGAGCAGAAGAAAGTGTAAACAGAATCACAGCCCAGGAGGCTAGCAATATCACTAAGGAGGGTTCCTCTTTCTGTGGCCAAAGGCAACCAGAGCAGAATCAGAGCTGTTCCTGATAGCCCCATCTCAACAAGTCGGAAGAAGATCCTTAACCTCAGGGGAGTGAAGCCAGCAACTGCCAATATCAGGACTACAGGTGTGCCTCATCATCCCAGTGGAGTCAGGAAGACACTAGCACAGACAGCTGAGCTTGCCTATGCTCTAGCTTAGCAGAGGAGCCTCCAGCATCCAGACCACCCCTCAGCCACACTTAATGAGCTAGTACCAGAGTAATTACTGGGAAGCCCAAAAAAACCTAACTGGCCTCTGCTTTCGAACACCAGCCAGCTCAGCACCAGGTAAGTTGCAGTATTTAATTTCTAACTGAAAGAAGCAGAGGCCACAACACACAAAGTCTCAGATTTTAGGCACAAGAACTGTGGGACAGAGTTCCCTTTGCCACAGATAAAAAGCCAAGAAAAGTGTTATTATCAAGAGTAAGAATCAAAGCAGAAAAGGCCATAGAATCTTCCGACAGGGACAAGGACCAAACACAAATACCAAAAAGGTCAGCATTGACACTGTACTCCCATCTAAAACTTCAGAAGGGAATATGAACTGGCCAGAAGCACAAGGAACCTTCTTGGAAGAGCTCTGAAAGGATTTTAAAACCCAAATCAGAGAAATAGAAGAAAAAGTGGCTAATGATTTTAAAAATATGAAAAAAAGAATTAACTTAAGAGAACAGCTCCTTAAAAAGGAAATTAGACTAATGGAAAAGGAAGAACAAAACCTAACTGGTGAAAATAACTCCTTAAAAAAGGAACTGTTGCAGGTTACAAAGCAAACCCACAGAGAGCTTCTTCATTTCCATATATTACTAACAAAGCCCAACAGCAAGAGATAGAAAGAGAAATCCCATTTAAAGCTACAGTAGATACTATAAAATATTTTGGAGTCTACCTGCCAAAATAAACCCAGGGACTATATGAATACAATAACAAAACACTTTTCTCACAAATAAATTCAGATCTAAATAAGTGGAAAAACATCAAGTGCTCATGGGTGGGCCAAGCCACTATAATAAAAATGACAATTCTTCCTAAATTAATTTACTTATTCAATGCCATACCAATCAAACTATCAGATAATTATCTTGTAGAGCTTGAAAAAATAATATCAAAATTCATCTGGAAGAACAAAAGGTCAAAAATATCAAGGGAACTTATGAAAAGAAGTGCTAGGGCAGGTGGCCTAGCTCTACCAGATCTCAAATTGTATCATAAAGCAGCAATTATCAAAACCACTTGGTACTGGCTAAGAAACAGAAGGGTAGAGTAGTGGAATATGTTAGGTACCCAAGACACAGTAGTCAATGAATATAGCAATCCACTGTTTGATAAACCCAAAGACCCCAGATTCTGGGATAAGAATTCACTGTTCAACAAAAATTTCTGAGAAAATTAGATAACAGTATGGCAGAAACTAGGCATAGACCAATGCCTGACAACATACACAAGAATATAATCCAAATGGGTACATGATCAAGGTATAAAGATTGATATTATAAACAAATTAGTGGAGCAAGGAATAGTATATTTATCAGATTTATGGAGAGGGGAATAATTTTTCCCTAAATAAATTTGTATCATGAAATACAAAATGCATAATTTTGATTACATTAAATCGAAAATTTTTTGCACAAACAAACCCAATGCAACCAAGATTAGGAGGGAAGCAGAAAACTGGGAAAGAATTTTTGCAACTAGTGTCTGTGATAAAGGCCTCCTTTCTAAAATATATAGAGAACTGATTCAAATGTACAAGAATACAGGCTATTCTCCAATTCATAAGTGGTCAAAGGATATGAACAGACAGTTTTTAGAGAAAGAAATCAAAGCTATCTATGTTCATATGAAGAAATGCTCTAAATCACTACTGATTATAGACATCCAAATCAAAATAACTCTGAGATACCACATCACACATATCAGATTGGCCAACATGACAAAACAGGAAGATGATACATGTTGGAGAAGATGTGGAAGAGTTGAAACACTAATTCATTGTTGGTGGAGCTGTGAGCTGATTCAACCATTCTGAAGAGCACTTTGGAACTATGCCCAAAGGGCTACAAAAATGTGCATACCCTTTGACCCAGCAATACTGCTTCTAGGACTGTATCCCCAAGAGATCATAAAAATGGGAAAGGGTCCTATATGTACAAAAACATTTATAGCAGCTCTCTTTGTGGTGGTCAAAAACTGGAAATCAAGGGTGTGCCCATCAATTGGGGAATGGCTGAATAAATTTTGGTATATGAATGTAATTGAATATTATTGTACTATAAGAAATGATGAACAGGAAGACTTCAGAGAGGCCTGAAAAGACTTACATGAACCGATGCTGAGTGAAAGGAGCAGAACCAGGAGAAATTCGTACAGAGCAACAACCACAGTGTGTGAGGATTTTTTCTGGTAGACTTAGAAATTCATTTCAATGCAAGGACTTAAAAAATTCCCAGTGGTCTCTTAAGGCAAAATGCTTTTCATATCCAGAGAAAGAACTATGGAATTCGACTGCAGAATGTAACAGATAATTTTCTTTTGTATTACATTTTGGTTTGTTTTGTGATTTCTCCCTTTCATTTTAATTCTTCTATGCAACATGATTAAGGTGAAAATGTATTTAATAGAAATGTATGTGTTGAACCTATATAAGATTGTATGCCATCTCAGGGAGAGAGGAAGTAAAGAGGGGGAGGGAGGGGAAAAGAAACTATGTTATATGAAAGTGATTGTAAAGCAATGAAAACAAATAAAATCATTTAAAAAAGTAAAAAAAATCAAGCATTCATTTATTTTCTCCCTCCCACATCACAAATCCACTGGGGTGAGAGGAAAGGATAGATAAAAAGAGATGCAGAGTCACTGTATCACATATAAGAAGTCAAGCAGAACAAATTCTCGCATTACTCACAGTCAAAAATATTTCTTATTCTGCATATTCATCCCATAATCCCTCCATCATGAGGCGGGCAACATTCTTTATCAGTCCTGTCACCACGGTTGAACATTTAGGTGATGAGAGCTCTTATGCAGTTCAGAAGTTTTCATTTTTCCAATATTGTTATGATATAAATTCTTTTTTTTTATTTTAAATAAATTTATTTAACTTTTTACATTCATTTTCACAAGATTTTGGATTCCAAAATTTTCTCCCCATTTGTGCCCTTCCCCCACCCAAATACACTGGACATTCTAATTACCCATATCACCAATCTGCCCTCTCTTCTATCATCCCTCCCTTCCCTTACCCCATCTTCTCTTTTGTGCTGTAGAGCCAGATAACTTTCTATTCCCCATTACCTGTATTTCTTATTTCCTAGTAGCAAGAACAATACTCAACAGTTGGTCCTAAAACTTTAAGTTCCAGCTTCTCCCCATCCCTCCCTCCCCACCCATTCCCTTTGGGAAGGCAGGCAATTCAATATAGGCCATATCTGTGTAGTTTTGCAAATGACTTCCATAATAGTCGTG
>CM053771.1:550619039-550638393 GCA_028658325.1 Potorous gilbertii | reverse complement strand
GCTACTGCTGCTGCTGCTGCTACTACTACAGCTGCTGCTACTGCTGCTACTGCTGCTGCTGCTACTACTGCTACTGCTGCTGCTGCTGCTACTACAGCTGCTGCTGCTTCTGCTACTGCTGCTGCTGCTGCTACTGCTGCTGCTACCGCTGCTGGTGCTACTGCTGCTACTGCTGCTGCTGCTGCTGCTACTACAGCTGCTGCTACTGCTGCTACTGCTGCTGCTGCTACTACTGCTACTGCTGCTGCTGCTGCTACTACAGCTGCTGCTACTGCTGCTACTGCTGCTGCTGCTACTACTGCTACTGCTGCTGCTGCTGTTACTGCTGCTGCTGCTACTGCTGCTGCTGCTGCTGCTGCTTCTACAGATGTTGTTGCTGCCGTTATTGTTACTGCTGCTGCTGATGCTATTGCTGTTGCTGGCACTTCTACTACTACCACCACTTCTACTACGACTGCTATTCCTGCTAGTACTGATACTACTCTGCATAGACACAGTCCAAGATATTTATCACAAAAAAACCCTTCAAAATAGCCCAACTTCCATCCCAGAGCCCTCAGCCACCATTCTGGGAAGGAGCTCCTATGAAGATGCACCCTGGACTTGCTCCTGTAGCTGCCATGGTAACACTGCTGAAGATGTAGTAAAGGAAGGTCCTGCCACAAAGGTCACTGCTCCTATCAAATGGTTCCACATCAGAAACTGATGTGAAAATGAAGACCATCTGCTTTACCACAGTTCCCAGAGGATCAGGAGATCTTTTCATCTGACTGAAATGTTCCCTATATATTGTCTCTCCTATCAGAATGTGAGCTCCTTGAGAAAACAGGCTGCCTTCCTTTATTGTTTCTATCCCCATTACTCAGGGTAGTGCTCTGACTCATAATAAGCACTCCATAAATACTTCATTCATTCATTTTTTTTAATCACTTTATTTTATCTACCAGTGCAGGTTGAAATGCTTGGGAATGGTTTTATGAGTTACCATACCTGGGAACAAAATCTTCATAGCCATGGGATGCTATTTCATTCACCACCACAGTATTTCTGTATTGAAGAAAATCAGACAGAAGTCAGTGAGGAAAACATGGTGTAGCAGAAAAAAAAAATAATAAACAAGGAAATAGGAACCCTGGGTCCATGTCTGACTTGGGAGCCAATGTAATTTAGACTTTATAATAATTCACACCCTCTCTGGAGCTCAGTTTTCTGATGTATAAAATGAGGGGCCCACTGAAGACAATGTCATTTCCAAAGTCTGTCCCTACTCTCCAAGCATTTAACTTACTGGTTTTATTGTTTGTAGCTTGCAGGATTCTCATTTTCTTCAGGCCTATGCTTATATACCTGGAGTTTGTCTATTGATGTACAATACAAACAAATAAATCATATGATGCTTGGTTTAAGAGAAAGATTTACTTAAGAATTTGCCTTTTGGGAAAGGACCCACATGTACAAAAATTGAATGACTCAACAAGTTTTGGTAAAGAGCTATGGATCCTGAATGTAGATTGAAGCATACCATTTTCTCTTTTCTGTTTTGTTTTTCTTTTCTTTCCTATGTTTTTTCTCTTTTGTTCTGATTCTTCTTTCACAACATGGCTAATGAGGAAATTGATTGAATGTGGTTGTACCAAATTCTTTTTACGATATAAATACATTGCAGAAACCAAAACTGGGAAGAGTCAAAGCAGAGAAAGAAAAATATAGACTAATTTCCATAATGAAGATTGATGCAAAAAATTTAAATAAGATATTGGCCAAAAGATTACAGCAACTTATCATGAGAATAATACACTTTGATCAGAGAGAATTTATACCATGAATGCAAAGCTGATTCAATATTAGTAAAACTATCGGCATAATTGATCATATCAACAACAAAACTTATAGAATTCATATGGTTGTCTCAATAGATGCAGAAAAAGCTTTTGAGAAAATGCAACATCCATTTCTATTGAAAATACTGGAGAGTATAGGAATAAATGGAGCCTTCCTTAAAATAATAAGTGGCATTTACCTAAAACCATCAGCAAGCACTATATGCAATGGGGATAGGCCAGATACACTTCCAGTAAGAGCAAGGGTGAAACAAGGATGTCCATTATCACCACTGTTATTCAATATAGTACTAGAAGTGTTAGCTTTAGAAATAAGAGAAGAAAAAGATATTGAAGGAGTTAGACTAGGCAAAGAAAAAATAAATTATCACTCTTTGCAGATGATATGATGATATACTTAGAGAATTCTAGAGAATCAAGCAAAAGAATACTTGAAATAATAAGCAACTTTGGCAAAGTAGCAGGATACAAAATAAATCCACATAAGTCATCTGCATTTCTATATATTACTAATAAAGCCCAACAGCATGAGATAGAGAAATCCCATTTAAAAAGTTATGGTAGACACTACAAAATAGTTGGGAGGCCATCTATCAAAACAAATCCAGGGACTATGTGAACACAATTACAGAACACTTTTCAAACAAATAAAGTCAGATCTAAAAAATTGGAAAAACATCTGTTGTTCATGGGTGGGTTGAGCCAATATAATAATATGACTATTTTTAAATTTAGGCAAATTCCGCCTAAATTAATTTACTTATTCAGTACCATACTGATCAAATTGCCAAAAATTATTTTATAGAGCTAGAAAAAATAATATCAAAATTCATTTGAAAGAATGAAAGGTCCAGAATATCAAGGCAATTAATTAAAAGAAATATTAGAAAAGGTGACCTAGCCATACCAGGTCTCAAATTTATTATAAAGTAGCAATCATGAAAACCACTTGGTATTGGCTAAGAATAGAAGGGTAGATCAATGAAACCAGATGGGTACACATCACACAGTAGTAAATAACTATAGCAGTCTACTGTCTGATGAACCCAAGGACCCCAGCTTCTGGTATAAGAACTCACTGTTTGACAAAAACTGCTGGGAAAACTATAAAATATTATGGCAGAAGTGTGGCATACACCAATGTCTGACATCATATACCAGAATAAAATTCAAATGGGTACACAATGTAGGTATAAAAGCTGATACACTAAAATATTAGGGGAGCAAAGAATAGTTTATTTACAAATTTATGGAGAATGGAGTAATTTATGACAAAACAAGAGATAAAGAACATTATGAAATGCAAAATGGATAATTATGATTGCATTAAATCAAAAAGTGTTTGCACAAAGTCAATGCCACAAAAATTAGAAGGGAAGTAGAAAACAGGGAAATTGTTTTTTTGCTTTGTTGTTTTTTTTACAACTGGTGTCTGTGATAAAGGCCTTAATTCTTAAATTTATAGAAAATGGAATCAAATTTACAAGAATATGAGTAATTCCCCAATTAATAAATGGTTAAAGCATATGAACAGGCAATTTTCAGAGGAAGAACTTAAGGCTATCTATATTCATATAAAAAAATGCTCAAAATCACTACCAATTAGAGAGATGGAAATCAAAACAACTCTGAGGTACCACATCACATCTATCAGATTGGCTAACATGATACAGAAGGAAAAAGATAAATGTTGGATAAGATATGTGAAAGCTGGAACATTAATTCATTGTTGGTGGACCTTTGAGCTGATCCAACCATTTAGGAAAGCAATTTGGAACTATGCCAAAGGGTTATAAAAATGTGCATACCTTTTGACCCAGCAATATTTTGTCTAGGACCATATCCCAAAGAGGTCATAAAAATGGGGAAAGCACCCACATGTACAAAAATATTTATAGCAACTCTTTTTGTGGTGCCCAAGAACTAAAAATCAAGGGAATGCCCATCAATTGGGGAATGACTGAGCAAGTTTGGTATATAAATATAATGAAATACTACCTGGACAGACTTATATGAATTGATGCTGAGTGAAGTGAGTAGAACCAGAAGAGCATTATACACAATTATAGCCACCATGTGTGAGGACTGTTTCTGATAGACTTAGTCTTCCACAGCAAGGCAAGGACCTAAAACATTTCCAAAAGACTCGATGCAAAATGTCATCCACATCCAGAGAAAGAACTGTAGAGTCAGAACACAAAATGAATCAGACTATTTTCTCTTTTGTCATATTTGGTTTTGTTTTGTTTTACTCATGCTTTCTCCCATTCATTTTAATTCTTCCATGCAACATGACTAATATGAAAATATGTTTAATAAGAATGTATGTGTAGAGCCCATATGAGATTGCAGGCCATCTTAGGGAGTGAGGGAGGAAGGAGGGAGAGAAAATTTAAAAGTTATAGAAGTGATTGTTCAAAATTGAAAACAAATAAATTAATTAAAAAGAATATGTTTTATATGATCATATATGTATAGCCTAAATCAGATTGTTTGCCATCGTAAGGAGGAGGGAGGGAGAGAGGGCAAAAAAAATTAGAACTCAAAATCTTATAAAAGTGAATATTGAAAACTAACTTTACATGTAATTGGAAAAATAAAATACTATTAAGTGTGTGTGTTGGGAGAATCTGCCTTTTATTTTGATTGAATCAGTACCATAGCAGGGATAAGAACACAAAGAATAAGAAAAGGTTTCCATTTAGCTTTCATCACCATATTTCTTATAGTCCTCGGGATACAGGTAGCCACATGACATCATCCCCAATGTTGTGACTCTGTTCTCGCAACCACTCATTGGCCTAGCACGCTGTTCGTTCAACAAACAAGTTCCTATTTGATGTTTGACAAAGAAATACACTGAAGTGTAAGCTGATTTGTTGACAAGTTGTTAAAGAAATCAATAATCTTCGAGTTAACAATTAATGAAACACTGTCATCTCTTACTCAAAAAAGAGATAGTCCTTCTTTGTCAATAGATTAGAAGCCAGGTCAATATAATAGGAGATGGAGCACTCTGATAAAAATAACGCTTTCTGCCAACTCAGAGAGAACACAAACAAACAGGGAAGTGTTGACTTTATTGAGAGCAAGCGGGTATGGAGGAGAGGAGGGGGTGAAAGAGGCTGAAGAAGGCCTCTCTTACCTGAGCACCACTTTTACCTTGGAGGATTGAGAATGATGGAAAGGGATGTGGTGGGAACTCAGAACGTCTCCCCCGGGTCTGGTATACAACAAACCTGTTGTGCAAAGAGAATCAATGAAATCAAAATACAGAGGTTGAGTCCCCATTTCGTAGAATCGTCTTTGGATTGTTGAGAGGATTCATTATAACTGTGCTTAGTGCACTGCTTCCTTGGTATTTGCTTGTACTTCTCTGCTGAGTGTTATTGAAGGAGCAGGGAAAGTTTAAGGCTGACTGCATTCCTGTCTTGAGTGAGCTTAGAGTCCAGTGAATAATTCTTTGCATCTCATAAGTCAGGAGGAATCCTTTGTCCAAGCTCAGAAAGCCTTACCACCATCGTCATGTTTTGGGAACCGTAGTCAGGCCCTCTCGTGCAACCTCCATGAGATGTCTACTCTCAAATACAGTTGGCATCTCTAATTATTTTGACACACATGGAGAACAAAGCATGTGGATTATCAATCTCTCTGTGCGTACTTGCTGCAATATATTTAAGGAGAAACATTAATAATCATGACAAATTAGAGAAAAATAAAGTGTTAAAATATATAATGCTGGAGTCCAGAGAAGGGTAAATGCAGTATGGAGTAAACAGGGAGGACTATATGGATGAGGTAGGATATAAATTGAGCCACAGACAGATTTAGGTTGGTCTGAGATGGCAAAGGAAGAAGATGTTCAAAGAAACGCAATAGGACTAGCTTAGTGATTTCAGTTCATATCATGATGATGAAATGAAGGCAGTTGAAATGTCTAGTATAAGGAAGGAATTGGAAGAGGGATGAGACTCCTTCTGCTTGACCTCATTAGGCAGAACGGGGAACAGTGGGGAAAAGAGGACAGTTGAGACTTTATATGAGGAGAACCCTTCCCAACATTTTAGCAAGTGCTGCCTTGGGAAAGAGTGAGTACAGTTTCACTGGGTATTTGTAAACAAATCAGATGTTCTTGAGTTGATTCACTTGTGTCTAACTCTCTGTGCCCTCATTTGGGCTTCTCTTGGTAAAGATACTGGAATGGTTTGCTATTTCCTTCTCCAGCTTATTTTAGAGTTGAGGAAACTGAGACAAACCATGTTAAATGATTTGCTCAGGGTCATACAGTTAATAAATGTCAGAGTTCAGATTTGATTTCAAGAAGATGAGTCCTCTTGACCTTGAACTCAGCACTCTATCCGCTAAGGCAAGGAAAAATACATGCAAAGGGAAAAATAGACATAGGTGGATGTTAAAGTCAGGCATGAAATATGATTTAATATGTATCAATTAATTTTACACATATCCTTGAGATGATTTTGTGCTTCACAAACAAGGTGTTACTATTTACTGTTATGTTATCATACAAATTCTTCCAGATATCTCATTCTTCCAAAAGATAGACGAGGCTTTTCCTCCAGAGATTTCACTTTCAGCATATCATCCTTGGCTGAACTGCAACCAAATTGTGATTCATCTTGCCTCTCTTATCCCCTCATGAACACTATGACAAAATTTAGGGAATGATGCTGGAAGAAGAACCAGTTTGATTGTGCAGATCTCTGGATTGGAAGAAAATGCCCTGACTTGAGAGGGAAATGAGTGACAGAGATCACATTGTGTCCCAGAGTCTTGTAATGTGACCCTGGGACTTTCATCTCCAAGACTCCTGTTTGAATCTATCCCAAGTAGATATGGACTCAAAGCTACTGTTCCTGATATGACAGGAGCTGGCAAGGGATCCTGATTCTGATCTCAAGGGACAGGTGTCCTGGTCATCAAATCTGTCTTGATATTTGAACCAGGCAATGAAGGCCTGGGTGAATCAGAAGATGGACCAGTGATGACCCTCATGGAAAGTGATTTAGAGGCAATATATCTCAACTGGGCTAAATGCCAGAGAAATCTAAAACAAGTGAAGAAATGTATCCTACTTGACTTTATAGTGTTCATTAAATTTTAACTCTGGCTTTCTTTATAGGCTAAATGGTTATGATATGGAAAACTGGAATTTATACATGAAATTGTCAAGAATTATTTAAAATTTGCTCTCTTTGGGTTGAGGATCAGGGAGGCTCATGAATGAGGAAACTTCCTCTAAATCATTTCACAGAAGCACAGAATTTCAGAGCTGGAAAGGTGACCATTCAGTAACCAAGGCAACACAACCCTGAACACCACAGCTATCAAGTGATGACCTATTTTTTGGGTTAAAGACCTCTAGTAAGGAAGAACCCAATGTGTCCTAAGGCAGTCCATTGTACTAAAATTCCCTTTGTAGCAAACCTAAATTTGCCTTGTTTTAACTTTTCTCTATTGTCCTTAGTTCTAGACCCTCAGACCAAAGAGAATAAATTTTATCCATCTTCCATGGAGAAGCCCTTAGAATTCTTAGAGACAGATAAACTATCCTGCCTTATACACATGTATACACAAATATAAACATAACAATTCACAACCCCAGTCTTCACTACATGAAGTAGCATTTCCAGCTCTAGTCAAGCAGTGAAGAAGAATTCATTATGTGTTTCCTAGGCATCAGACAATGTGCAAAAAGTTGAAGATGCAAAGTGGCACCAGATTTTTTGGTTAAATCTGAGATGAAATGAACTGAAATTCCTTCTCCATCTTAATCACCTTACTTGAGAAACTTTCCAGACAATTCCTATTTTTGTTTCAAATGCAGTATCCACAAGTGAGCTGAGTACTCTATTTAAATTCATTACAAGATGACCCACTAAAGTCCTCATGTAGGGCTATAACGATGGCCTCAGTTTCTGTGAAGTCAAAAAACTGACGCGGATAATACTTCCTGGCCTGTGCAACTCTGGATTGATGATCTGATGGCCACATGAATTCCCTATCCTCAAAGTGGACATAAGTTTGTTTGATGCTTGGTAAGATTAGATGAGGACAAGAGGGAGATCCAGGTAATGTTTACTGAGAAACATGAGATGGTGGGGAGTAACTTTTAACTGGTAATTACAGAAATATCTACAGACCAAAGAAAGGAGATTCCAACAGGCACAGATGAGAAATGAATGCATTCCAGAGAATGACAGGAAAGATGTCCTTTGTGGTTGTACAGAGAGATGGGAGATGGCAAGATAAGGTCAGGACCACCCAGTGGTCTTATTTGATTCAATAGGCTATTGGTCATGTGGGTAGAAAATGAGGAACTGATTCCAGATATGTTTTGATGCCACAATTACATGACTTAAGAATTCTCTTTATTAACTGGGCGGGTATAGGAGAGAGAAGGGTCAGGGATGATTCTAAGGTTTAAATCACAGTTTTGGGGAGAATTTTGGTGCTGTTAACAGGAGTTGGGAAGTTGGGGGAAGAAACTTGTTTTGAAAGGAAGATCCTAAGTTTAATGTTGAATATATCACATTCAAGGAGCTGTGGGTCCATCAAGATATTCCGTAGGCAGGTGGAAATAAAAAAAAACCAGAACTCATAGAAAAAAATGGGGTTAAATATGGCAATTTTCAAGTTACCTTAGAAGAGATACTTTAAAACATGGGAGTTACTGAGATCACTAAGGAGACAAAGGTAGGAAAATAAAAGAGGGAGGCGTTTAGGATACAGGGCATGGATGCTTATCCAGTGAATTGGACTGAGACAGAGCCATCGTACAAGTAAAAGAACCAAGAGAAGGATGCCCAAGAAAGAAAGTCAATCAAAGAGAGGGAGTGGACAGCAGTGCCAAAGACTGAGAAGAATCAAGTGCTGGGTAAAATGGAATTGATGACCCCAGAGAGAATATTTTCACCTAACTGGTGGTTGGGAGACACAACTTCTTTAAGAAATTCAACCATTGTTAGCAGTGGAGAACTGAAAGGAATGGATTTAAAGAATCCCTTCTAGAATGTTAACAGTGAATGGGAAGAGTGATGGAAAAGAGCTTGAGGAGGGTAGCAGAATCAAGTGTTGTTTTGAGAATAGAGGATCCTGGTGGTGGAAATGAATGAGTTAGTGCAAAGGGGAAACCTGACAAGGAGGGAAAGAAAGTGATCACAGAGGCAAATCTTGAAGAAAGTTGGAAGGAAGGCAACCAAGGGCATGCAGAGGTGAAGGAGTAAGCCTGAGAAAGACTTTGGGCCAGTTCATCCTGAGACTGGATAAAAGGAGACATAAAATTGTCTTCAACTCTTGAACTCTTGGAATGAGCCTCATGAACTCAGAGGAATAGATTTTGAGGGGTAGAGAGAGAAAAATGAATGACCTTAATCTTTTAATCTCATCTGTGGAGAGGCAAGCAGTCAAAGTAGATCTGGGTGATCAACAAGAGAAGAAGATTGCAACAGCTGCAGAAGCTAGCACGTGAAAGAATACAGAGACAATCAGTGACAAGAAGAGAAAGAAGAAGAAGAAGAAGAAGAAGAAGAAGAAGAAGAAGAAGAAGAAGAAGAAGAAGAAGAAGAAGAGGAAGAAGAAGAAGAGGAAGAAGAAGAAGAAGTAGAAGAAGAAGAAGAAGAAGAATTTCCCTAGAGAAAGTGGGATACATGTGTATTAATAGACACAGTCACCAAGATTTCATGACTTTTTTTTGAAGTAAATATCAATAATTAAGGAATAGGAAAAAGAAAAGTTACTCGTAGGAGTGACCCAGGATTGAAAATTCGTGGGAAGGTCAGGTAATTCCAAGATGGAATTTGAATTAGGGCTCTGTTGAAATGGCTTAATAGGGTCAGATTAGTAATAGGAAGAAATGAAAACAGGAGTGATAAATATGAAGGTAGAAAAGAATCAAAGAAATGGAGGTCATAGCAAGGACAAAAGAGGTTTAGGAGGAAGAGGATTGCAATCAGAAGGAGGCTGTTTGCAGGTGGGAGGAAGAGCATGAGGTTAGAGACACCAAATATATGGTGTCCCTATAGGCGACTGAGATCATAGGAGCTGGAAGATGGATGAATTAATAGCCCATTTTATCATTTAATGTTTTCTTATTCATTTTATTTTTGTTTCTAAATTAAAAAATACCCACAATTTAAAAGAAAAGGAAGAAAGAAAACAAAAAAACAACCTGTAATATACATCATCAAGTAAAACAAATTCTATATGTTCCAGATCCCCAAGTGTATGCTGCAGTGTGAATCATGACTACATCATCACTCTCTTAAGAGGCTGGTAGTCCTCTGGAATCATTGTGGGTCATAATGCACTTAATAAGTGCAACAAGCACTTATTAAGTTCTCACTATGAATAAAGTAGAGAGAGCGAGTATGAACAAAATGGGGAAAACAACAAAGCACTTTCCCTTAAAAAGCTTACATGATACTAGGTTTGTCAAAAAGCAGCTAGGTGGCCTAATGGATAGAGTGCTGGGACTGGAATCTGCAAGAATCATCTCCTTGAGTACAAATCTGGCCTCACACACTTAATAGGGATATGACTTTTGGCAAGTCATTTAATCCTGTTTGCTTCAGTTTCCTCATCTGTAAAATGAGCTGGAGAAGGAAATGGCAAACTACTCTAGTGTCTTTGCCAAGAAAACCCCAAATAGGTTTGCAAAGATTTAGAAACTACTGAAACAAGTGAACAACAACCATCACTGGGTTGTCAAAAGGTTGTAACTATGTATATTCAAGTTGCCAAGGATCTCAAATTTAGAGCTAGAAGGAATCAAAGTCTTTAGTAAAAAACTCTCAGTTTTCAAATGAGGAGACTAAGGCTCAAGGAGGTTTGTTATTTTCCTAACGTCACCCAAGTAGTAAGAGGCTGACCTTGCATTCAAACCAGAGTTCTTTGATTCCAAAGTCAATGGTTTTCCCATTGCATCATGGTAGTTCTGAATGGTTTAGGGAGAAAGAGGAAGGGGCAAAACTGTAAGCACTGTGCAGAAGTTACTGAATTACTCATCAAATTGTTGAACAATAAAGAGAAAGATCTGGGCAGGCTAATGAAACTGGATGATGTCTACCTGGACCAAGAAGAGCTACTGAGCAGAAATGACAGAGAACCTGTTTGGAAGCAGTAGCAGAAAACTAGGCTCCTCCCCTTGGCCCCATGTGCTGGGGCATGAGAGAAGGAACAGCTAGCCCCAGAGAGGTGCTGAGCTGTGAGCTATCTTCAGGGGAGAACCAGGCTTCAGGCACTGGCAAGTGGAAGGAGTGTGAAAAGGGCTTAAGGATAAAGAGAAGTTGGTTTTCAGTGAAGTGGGGGCTCTAGTGCTAGGGGAAAACAATGGAGGTGAATAACTAGGGAACGAAAGGTGGGACTGAGCTGGGTAGTGATGGATATATTGGAAGAGTTTTCTGGCAAAGAAGGAAATAAAGGAGCAAGAAAGGAAAGAAGGAAACAAGTTTTTATTTAAACATCTACTCGTACCAGGCACTGAACTAAGTTCTTAACAAATATCTCATCTGATCCTCACATCAATCCCATTAATGGGGCACTATTATTAATATCATCATTTTACACTTCAGGAAACAGAAGCCGACTAAGGTTTAGTGACTTTTCGAGAGTCACAGGGCTAGTAAGTGAGATCATATTTGGATTCAGGTCTTCCTAAATCTACATCCAGTGCCCTATTCACTATACTACGTAGCTTCCTGGAAAGGTAATGGTTCTGAATGGCAGTCATTTACTAAGACAAAATATCAAGACAAAGAATCATGGAATATAAACTCTGACAACTTCCATGAAACCAGTCTTTCATGAAGGATATTTTGAAAACAATGGAGCAGGAATTCCAGAAGAATGATGGAAGGAGACAAAAAAAAAGGAAAGGGTATATCTGAGGGATGGTACATAGATTGATGGGGGAATGCAGGAATAGAAATTGGATACCGAGAGAAAGGGAACTCCTGCCTATGAAGCTTGTAGCTGAAAATGACAAAAATTCCTAGTTCAGTCAAAGGGTGATAGATTATTACACTATTCAGAGGAATAACACTAATGTTGATTGGATCATTGATTCTTAAGAAAAAGGTAGGAAATTTTAATGGTAATTTGAAATGGGAAGATCTTTCTCATTCATTAATAGCCCCATGTGACCTGCCTGGGTCACATGGAAGCCTGTCACATGAGTCTGAGTCACATATGGTAGGAGGAGTTTGCTGAATGGCTGGAAAGGGAAGGTTGGAATAGAAAGAGGTGGAGCTACAGCAGAGCTGAGAGGAAGTTAATCATGAAAGCAGTCAGAGCTGAAGGATGCAGGTGAGCCCGCAGCTGGCTGTGAGTGTGAGAAGGACATTTTGTATAAGGGAAGCCTGTTTGTGATTTGTTTAAGGGACCTGGTTTGTGGGAAACCTAGCAGAGGGATGGCTTGGGGATGGTGATGGTGTTGTTCTCTGCCTTGTTATTGCATATATATTTTTGTTACTGTGATGGATTTGGTTCTCTGGTGTCCGAATAAATGTTTTCGTTTTGTCTTCCATGTAGAGAGTCTGTGGTATTTCATGATTCAGAGTTGTGCTAGGATACTCAGGGCCACCATGGGCAATGTGAATATTACATTGGCACTACAAATGGAGACAATGATGGGATGATGAAATATCATTCCTCTATTTGGAGAAAGAAAGGCAGAGGAGACAGAGGAAGAAATGAATTGTTTCAAGTTAGGAGGATTTCCCTTATTCCTCCCTAGCAAGAGAATGGGCTAAAGGCACAGGGCTTTGTGAAAACTGAGAACCAAGGTTACAGAATGGAGAACCTGGAGACTTAGAAAGATATTTGTAAGGAATACAAATAGATCCAGGGAAAGAAATGGCAGGGGAGTGGAGGAGAAGATGGGCCTTGCTAACAAGCTGTCGAATTATATGTAAAAGCAAAGCAAGCTGGAGGGTCTCAGGTGGTAGGAAAAGCTGTTGGAAGTTTAGCTCACAAAAAGAAGCAAAATAGTAACAAGAGAAAGAATAGGTGGGGAGCTTCTCAGGCAGAAAGACTGCAGGAGAATCAAGGGGGGCACATAGTGTTTGGGGAGGTAATTGAGGATTTTACTCAGCAGCAGGTCACAGATATTTTGGGTCACATCACCCAAAGGATGGGAGAATTGTTGGTATTTTGGATGTGAGAATCAGTGAAAAAGATAAATTTCCTTGAGAGAGAGGAGCCAGTGGATTCAAAGTCAGAATAGATTGACAAGAAAAAAAATTGCTTACTGCTCTACTGAGAGCAGGGGTAGATTTTGGAGGAATAGATAGCATTCCAGCTAATGAACTATATAAAATCTATTAAGGAAAGAAGCTTGATTTTAAATTGAGCAGGGAGATGAGAATTGCCACTGCATATCCACCTGAAACACACCTGCAGGGAGAATGGAGGGTTGACCAGACCCCAGCTCAGATTAAAGAAAGTATATACCACTAACCAGAATGATGAGTACAAAACTTCAAATTAGACAACAGTAAGCAACAGTGAATGAGACTATGACGGTGGGATCATAGACTCCAGAAGCATGGTGACCCTATATTTACTCTGTTTCTGGTTATTATTTCCTTGTTTCTTTTTGGCTTTTTGTGTGTTCACTTTGTTTGTCAGATTTGTTTTCTGCAGGCTTAATACCCTCCACCTGCAGATGTCTTATTACTTAAGCCAGATGTCACCCCTGTTCAAGACTATGATGTGTCACCCCTGGACCTGGCATCAACTAAGCTCTGGATGCCAGTCATCTTGAATGGGAACTTGGGGCAAAGACAGATTTACATTCAATTTCAGCAGGAAGTAGCTATGGAAGAAAAGACCTTTGTACCTTACCCTAAGATTTGGGGTGTCATTCATCTGAGAGGGGAATTATGGGGTGCTTGTGTTCAGGCCCCACCCTGAGATATTGTTTCATGTGCTCATTTTGTGTGATCCCTGCTAAAGTCATGTTGATACCAGTTGCCCCATCCACTGACCTATGTAATGACTATGAAAGATCTTGGGGCTACTTGTAATGGTAGTTTAAAATGAAAAGATCTTTCTAATACATTAATAAGTCTATGTGAGCTGTGTGCATCACATGGAAGCCTGAGTCACATAAGTTTGAGTCACATGGAGCCTCTGGAATGACTAGAACAGGAAGGGGGGAATAGGAAGAGGCAGAGTTGGAGAAGAGTTGAGAGAAAATTTTATAAGAGCAGTCAGAACTCAAGGATGTAGACAAGCAGGCAGCTAGCTGTTAGTGTGAGAAGGATATTTGATTTAAGGGAAGACTGATCGTGATTTGTTCAAGGGACTTGGTTTGTGGGAAGCATAGCAGGGTGAATGTTTGGGGATGGTGTTGTTCTCTGCATTGCTATTGTGTATAGATTTTTGTTACTATAATGGAGTTGACTTTCTGTTATCAGAATAAATATTTTGGTTCAGTCTTCCACATGGAGGGTCTGTGGTATTTTGCTATTCAGAGTTGCACAGAGACATTCATGGCCACTGTAGGTGCTATAAAAAGACACCAGAAGACATTGTTCATTATGACTCAAAGTCCTGTAGTAATATCAAGTGATGAATCACTAGGTGCAGACATACTGGGAGCTGAAGTCACAACCCTGCTCACAGGTGGCCCAGGCCTTAGGGTTGTTTCTCACTGGAAGCAGCAGTGGGACTTGGAAATCCCCTGGGTATCTGAGCAGGGTATCTTTTAAGGATTTCTCTGCTCACCTCATGGTGTGAAGAAGGGGGCTAGAAAAGGTACCCTAAAAATTGTCTGCTTACCCACCCCTGGCCTGATTTCCACAGCAGGTGCAGAATCCCACTCTGTAGTTGAAACACACAAAAAAATGCATAAAATGTACAAAAATATCTGCAAAGATGATTCCACTCACCATCAGCATGTGGAGCATGTACACACTTACAGATAACATAAAATCCAGTAGATCTGAAAGACAAACCATTCCTGTTGCAAGAGAACTCAACAGTTATCACATCCAAATAGCAGCCTTGAGTGAAATAAGGCTGACAAATAAAGGCCAGCTTACTGAAGCTGGAGCTGAATACACAGTTTTCTGGAGTGATCACAGTGAAAGGGATCACTGTGAAACTGGCATAGGTTTTGCAATCAAAACTAATCTAGCCAGCAAGCTGGTATGCCTTCCAAAAGAAGTAAATGACACGTTCATGATAATGCAACTGCCACTTGCAGGAAAATGCCATGCCACCATCACCAATGCCTATGCTCTTACCATGACGAACCCTGATGAGGTCAAAGAAAAATTTTATGAATTTCTAGAGACCTTTATCATCAGTGTGCCAAAAGAAAACAAGCTTATAATTCTGGGCGATTTTAATGCTAGAGTAGGCTCAGACTACCAGACTTGACAGGCAGTCCTAGGGAGGAATGGAGTTGTAAATAGCAACAGCAATGGTCATTTACTGCTTAAGATTTGTGCATCACATGACCTCATCACCAATACTATTTTACATTTATCTAAATACAATAAAACTTTGTGGATGCACCCTCACAGCAAACACTGGCATCTAATAGACTATGTAACTGTAAGGAGAAGAGATAGGCAAGATGTGAGCGTGACAAAGGCAATGTGTGGTGCAGAGTGCTGGACTGATCATAGACTTATCCTTTCCAAGCTAAATATTTGCATTCATCAAAAGTGCCGCCCCCAAGGAAAAATGACTGTTGAGTCAACACAGTTGGCAACAACGGAGCAGAAAAGGAGGAGGCAGCTTTCCAAGATTTGGTGTATAGCATTGCATTTGCTCAACTGGGTCAGAACACATGCAAACACCAAAACTGGTTTGATGAAAATGATGGAGAAGTCCAGAAGCTGCTAAATGAAAAATGAGAACTCCACAGGATATACCAAGAGGACAGTTCATTCATGTCTAAGAAGGCAGCATTTATGTCCATCAAAAGCAAAGTACAAGCAAAGCTTAGAGAGATGGAGGATTCTTGGCTCAGTAAGAAGGCAGATGAAATTCAGTTTTTTGCTGACAGTAACAATCCAAAGCTCTTTTATGATTTCCTGAAAGCTTTTTATGGACCAAAAACCTATGGTGCATCACAATTACTCTGTGCTGATAGAGCCACATTGACTAGTGATGAGGAAATGATCCTAGAGAGATGGGCTGAACACTTCCACAGTGTTTTCAACAAACCACCATCATTCAATGCTGGCGTCACTGACCATTTACCTCAGGTTGAAGTCAATCCCTCCTTAGCTAAATGTCCAGCTGAAGAAGAGGTTTTGAGTGCCATTAGACTCCTTCCATGTGTCAAAACACATGCTGATGATTCTATTCCAGTTGGGATTTACAAGGTAGGGGGACCATTGCTTATATACAGCTGAGTAAAATATACCAGGTTATATGGCAAGAGGAGGTTGTCCCCCAGGAGTTCAAGGATGCCTCCATTATCCATCTCTATAAAGGTAAAGGGAAGATTGTCCTGCAGCAATTACAGGGGTCTCTCTCTTTAGTCACTGCGGGCAAGATTCTTGCTAGAGTTATCTTTAATAGGCTGATTCTTCACTTGGAAGACCTGGGAGCCAGTATGGCTTCAGAAAAGGCAGAGGAACAGTCAGTATGGTGTTTGCTGCCCAGCAGCTGCAGGAGAAATGCCAGGAGCAGAACAGAGATCTGTACACAGCCTTTGTAGATCTGACCAAGGCCTTTGACACTGTTAGTTGGGAGGGTTTATGGAAAATTATGTCAAAATTTGGTTGCCCAGAGAAGTTCATCAGCACTATACATCAATGATGTATTTATGATGGCTTGTTTGTCCAGGTTCTGGATAGTGGACAATACTCTTGTGCCTGCTCAGTCATCAGTGGAGTGAAACAGGGATGTGTGCTTGCTCCCACACATTTTAGCGTGATATTTTCAGTAATGTTGTCAAATGCTTTCAATGAGGATGAACATGGCATCAAGGTCAACTACCACACTGATGGTAAATACTTCAATTTGAAAAGGCTACAAGCCAAAACCAAAGTAGAGGGAGCATTGGTGCATGATTTTCTGTTTGCAGATGGTTGTGCACTCAATGCATTCTCTGAAACTGAGATACAAAAAGTATGGATCAATTCTTTGCTGCCTGTGCTATTTTTGGCCTAATAATCAACATCAAGAAAACACAAGTACTCCATCAGTCACCACCACCTCATCTATATGTGGACCCATTGGTTACAACAAATGGAGAAGTTTTGAATGCTGCGGATAAGTTCACTTACCTTGCTATGTACACATTGACAGTGAGGTTGAGGCACACATGGCCAGACCTAGCTCAGTGTTTGGGAGTCTCTGAGGAAAAGTTTGGGAGAGAAGAGATATTAGACTGACTACCAAACTGAAGATCTACAGAGCCATTGTGCTGACTTTGTTGTTGCATGCCTGTGAAACATGGACAATCTATCAACATCATGTCAGAAAACTGAATAACTTCAATTTGAACTGTCCTAAGAAGATTATGAGGATTACCTGGCATGATAAGGTGCCAGACACTGAAGTCCTTTCTTGAACTAAACTGCCAAGTATTCAAACTACGCTTCAGAGAGTGCAACTCCGATAGGGTGGTCACGTTGTTCAAATGCAAAATGTATACTTGCGAAAAAGAATATTTAATGAAAAACTCACATGGGGCAGGTGATCACATGGTAGTCAGAAGAAGCAATACAAGGTCACTCTCAAGGTCTCTCTCAAGAACTTTGGATTGTTTGTGGGACATGGGAGACCCTGGCACAGGATTGCTCAGCATGGCATGCCTACATTAGAAAAGGTGCTGTGCTCTATGATCAAAGCGGAATTGAAACAGAACAAAGGAAATGTAGGATGTGCAAATCTGGAGAAATCACCCCAAATCTTCATGAACTATATGTGCCCAATCTATGGTAGAGCATTCTGAGCTCATATTTATCTGTTCAGCCACAATCATACACACTGAAACTTCACGTTATCATGGTGATGTCATTTTAGTCCTCTTCGAGAACCAAGGACAATAACTGGGTGCTGTGAATATTGTACTGGCTCCACAGGATTAGGAATATGAGAGTCTTAATGATAGTTCTAAGACTCCTAGCATGTTGGGAAGTTCCCCTGTGAGGCTGCATGAAAAGACATGGGCAAGAGTGGCAAAAGATGTGCGATATGGCACCCAGATATTGGGCTGGATATTGGAATCCACACAAATAAACTCACAAACCTATCAAAGTATGACATGATAGAACTTTCATAAAATACGTCATCTAGCTAGTCCTGTAGCCTAGCACCGATAGCACCAGATTTACATGCCATCTTTTTTATGTGTTAGTCAAAAAGCCCAGGAAGTTAATGAGGGGTACATCAACTGGGGGAATGAATGAGCAAATTGTATATGACCATGCTATAAAAGAGGAAAAAGGTGGTTTCAAAGAAACATGGAAGGTGTGTGAACTGATGAAGAGAGAAATGAGTGGAACCAGGACAAGAATTTATATCATGAGGGGCGGAGCCAAGATGGCGGAGTAGAAAGATTCACCTATGCTAGGTCCGAACCCACAGCCCATAGATTCCCTCTAAAAAGAACTCCTGACAAATTCTGGAACAGTGGAAGCCGCGCAGCAACACAGTGAAGGAGATTTCTGCTGCAGAGAGCCCTGAAAAACCCACCGCAAAGGTACCCTGGACACGGGAGCGAAGTCCTGTCCTGCCGAGTGCTCCCCTCCCCCGCCCCGGCCATACGGCACTGAGAGGAGCAAGTAGAGCCCAGCAGGCGTCAGGGACCTGATTCTCCCTCTGCTGAGAAGGTCCCTCCACCCACAGATGCACAGGTCAGTGAGAGAGACTGGCAGAGAGGGGAGCGGGGAATCTCCGGGACTCGGAACCCAGCGGCCGCGGCAGAGGCGAGGCGGAGGCAGCTCTGCCAGAGAATCCCGGGGCGGGCAGGGGCTCTGGGGCGTCTCCATTGGAAGAGATCTCTGCATAAACCCCCTGAGGGAACTGAGCCTGAGAGGCGGCCCTGCCCCCACCTGAGAACCAGTAGATAAGCTCCCATTGAAGAGCAGTCAAGCCTGCCGCCAAAAGCCCTGAAGCTGGGGAGCAGCATTTGAATCCCAGATCCCAAGCACTTGCTGGGCGGATCTAGGCCAGGGGGTGAAGAGGACTCTCAGAAATCAAGTAACTGGCTGGGAAAATGCCCAGAAAAAAAAAAGGGAAAAAAACTAAGAAAATAGCACTTTGAAAAATAGGCTAACTCAATTGGAAAAAGAGGTTCAAAAAGCCAATGAGGAGAAGAATGCTTTCAAAAGCAGAGTTAGCCAAGTGGAAAAAGAGGTGCAAAAGCTCACTGAAGAAAATAGTTCTCTCAAAATTAGAATGGAACAGATGGAGGCCAATGACTTTCTGAGAAACCAAGAAATCAAAAAACAAAACCAAAAGAATGACAAAATGGAAGAGAATGTGAAATATCTCATTGGAAAAACAACTGATCTGGAAAATAG
>CM053771.1:550600013-550618539 GCA_028658325.1 Potorous gilbertii | reverse complement strand
AAAAAGTAAACAGCAAGGAGAATTCACAAGGGACTTACCAAAGTTGAACTGTTTACATTTCTATATGGAAAGACAATATTTGTAACTCCTGAAATTTTTCAGTATCTGGGTAGTTGGTGATATTACACACACACACACACACACACACACACACACATATACACACAATTTCTTCCTCTGAAAACTGACTGTTCATATTATTTGACCGTGTATGAAATGGGGAATGACTTGTATTCTTGTACATACGACTCAGTTCTCTATATCTTTTAGAGATGAGGCCTTTATCATAGACACTAGTTGCAAACATTCTTTCCCAGTTTTCTGCTTCCTTCCTAATCTTGGTTGCATTATGTTTGGTTGTGGAAAAACTTTTCAATTTTATGTAACCAAAATTATCCATTTTGCACTTCATAATGCTTCTGTATCTTCTTTAGTAAATAATTCTTCCCTTCTCCATAAATCTTATAAATACACTGTACTAATATGCTTATCGTATCAATCTTTATACCTACATAATATATCCATTTGGACTTTATTCTTGTATATGTTGTCAGGCATTGGTCTATGCTTAGTTTCTACCACACTGCTATACAGTTTTCCCAGTAACTTTTGTCGAACTGTGAGTTCTTGTCCCAGAAGCTGGTTCCTTGGATTTATCAAACAGTGGATTGCTATATTCATCGACTACTGTGTCTTGAGTACCTATCTTATTCCACTCATCTACTTTTCTGTTTCTTAGCCAGTGTTAAGTGTTTTTGATAATGACCGCCACGTTTTGTTCTTCCAGATGAATTTTGATATTATATTTTCTAGCTCTAGAAAATAGTTTTCTGATATCTTGATTAGTATGGCAATGAATAATAAAATTTTAAGTTGAATTGTTATTTTTATTATATTGAATTGACCTACCCAAGGGCAACTGATGTTTTTCCACTTGCTTATATCTGACTTTATTTGTGTGAAAAGAGTTTTTTAATTTTGGTCATATACTCCCTGGATTTGTTTTGGCAGATAGACTCCCAAATATTTTAAAATGTCTACCTTAGCTTTAAATGGGATTTCTCTTTCCATCTATTGCTATTGGGCTTTCTTACTAATATATAGAAATGATGATGATTTATGTTGGTTTAGGAAAACTATTGAACTAATAATTAAAATTCAGTTGGTTTTATGAAAAAAATCAATAAAATTGATAAACTTTTGTTCAATTTAATTGAAAAAAAAATAAAGAAGAAAACCAAATTGCCAACATCAAAAATGAAATGGGTGAACTCACCAGCAATGAGGAGGAAATTAAAAAGATAATTAGAAATTTCTTTGCCCAATTGTGTGCCGACAAATTCAATGATTCCTTTCTAGGATTTATTTTCTCCAGTTAGTTTTTGTACTTCTTTTTCCATTAATCCAATTTTCCTTTTAAATTCTTCCATGATTTCTTTTTTTAATATTTTTAAAATCATTGGCTACTTCCCTAATTTGGTTTTTAGAATCCTTCTTGAGGTCTTCCACGAATGCTCTTTGGGTTGAGACCAGTTCTTTTTTCCTTCTGAAGTTTCAGATGGGAGTACAGTTTCGATGTTGCCCTCTTTGATATTCGTGTTTTGATCCTTGCCTCCCTCCCCCATAGAAAGATTCTATGCTCTTTTCTGATCTGCTTCTTGATTGTGATGATGTCCCTTTTCCTGCATTTAAAGTGGATCTCTGCTTCTGGGGTATAGGGGGGCCCTGTCCTCCTGCTTTTGTGCTTAAATTTCGAGGCTTCGTGTATTGTGACCTCTGATTCTTTCAGTTAGATGCTAGAATGCTGTAGCTTACCTGGTGCTGAGCTGGCTGATGTGCCCAACCAAAGACCATGTGAAGTCTTTCCAAATTTCCCTGGAATTAACTTCATTAAGTAGGGGGGAAAGGTGATCAGGTCTCAGGAGTTATCCTCTCCTGAGCACAAGCAGACTCAGTAATTGGTGAATTAGTGTTTGCACTAGTGTCTTCCCTATTCTCCTGGTTGTGCTGAGGCACTCCTAGGATCCTGGCATTGACAATTGTGAGCTCCACCCCCCTGGGGCTAAGGATCTCCTCCCGGTTTGATGAAGAGGTTCTGTCTGGGACAGTTCCTTTTCAGCACTGGCCCCTTTCAACCACAGTAAGAGGGACCTCCCCCACTTTGTGATTTTCTGAGCCTCATGGGCTAAGAGATTGTTCACCCCTTCGACTGATTCCACTGTTCTAGGATTTTTCCTGGGGAAATACTCTATAGGTTTTTCAAGGTCAACAGTGGGGAGAGGGTAGAGCACTTACCAATCACTCTGCCATCTTGGCTCCCAGAAGTTCAAGTAGGTGATTTACAGACATTTAATCTGTGGGCTGATAGTCTCAGGAGCAGCTGCTGCACTTACCTGAGGTTCTGCAGTTCTCTCTTGCTCGGTTCCACTGGACTCCTGTCCTGGACTGATATGTTTGGTATTCTGCAGTGCAGCTGCTGCTTCAGACCATCCAGGACTTTCTGCTCAGCTTTATTATGGTGGAGTCTGCGATGATACAGCATGTGTGCTGTGCACTCCTCCAGCCCCATGATCCTTCCCATCAATCATCCAGTCTGTCCTGGTTTGGGAATCTGCCACAGTCTGTCTCTTATTGGATTCTGCTACTCTAAAATTTGTTCAGAGTCTCTTCTTAGAGGTTTCTGAAGAAATTTGTCTTAGAACTTAGATGAGTAGCTGCTCTCACTCGGCAGTCTTGGCTCTGCCATCCTCTTTTTCTATCTCTTTTTCTCTTTTACTAATCAGTTAACTATCTTTTCAAAATTTTCCTGAATTGCTTTTATTTTTTCTAATTTCTACTTCTTCTCTTTGATTTTTGAATTCCTTCTTGGACTTATGACCATTAGACTTGACTCTTTAGGGTAGGAGTGGCTTTTTTTTTTAACTTCACTATTTTCCTTTGCATACGAACCCAGATCTTCTTTTATATGAAAGTAGCAATCAGTGACCAGGATCTTTTTCCTTTGCTTACTCACTTTTATTTTTAATTTCTTTTATTTTATTTTAGCAACTTAACATTATTATAATCAAGTTTTAATTACAATTTGTAGGTACGATTGTCCTAGGACTCATGTCCTTCTTATTGTTATTTTCTGAGTTCTGTCTGTAGGTTCAACCTTAAGAACTTCTGTCTTCCTCCCCCATGCCATAGCCACATTGTCCCAAAAAATTCTGCCACTTTCTGTGGCACTGCATTCACTGGGTTTATGCCAGGTCCTCCTCATCCACAGCCACTACCCTGGACATCTGATTAGCACCACTAGGCCTAATCTCTAGAAACAGCAGAGGGTGACTCAATCCTCCCCTACCACCCATGCCCAGATATCTGTTCCCTAAATTTAATTTGGTGAGGTGAAAATGTGTGGGGTGAAAATTCTCAAGGCCATGAATGATGTAAAAGTTGAGATAAAATTTCTGGAGGCCAAGACTGTATCCCTAAGAGCCTAATATTTGTTGATTCAGTGAAATCAGACTAGAAGTGTTTGCACTTCACCTGAATCTCAGCTCCTGGAATCTGCTCTGATGTCCTTTCAAGGAATCCTAGGAGGACAGCTACTTTATCCCTTTTTTTGCTGTTCAACTTTTATTTTGTGGTGATTTTCTGTCTATTTGTAAAGCAAATCTAAAAAGTCTGCGAAAGTGGTCTACTTAGTCATCTTCCCAGAATTCCTCTATTAGTGTGCATTATACTCATCACTATACACAATATTCTCCTAGTTCTACTGCCTTTACTTAGAATAATGTCATATAAATCTTTCAAGGATTTTTTCCCCACAAAACCAGTTATTTCATTATTTCTTTTTCTTAAATTTTTAAACTAATTTGTTTGTTTTCAGGTTTCTGCAATCACTTCCATAAGTCTTAAATCTTCTCCTCCTTCCTCCCACCTCCCTCCCTGAGATAGTGGCAATCTTATATGGGTTCTACAAATACATTCTTATTAAACACATTTTCACTTTAGTCATAAAGGAATTTAAATGAATTGGAGAGACCATGAAAAAGCAAACCAAAACAAAATATAACACAAGAGAAAATATTCTGCTTCATTCTGTGTTCGAATTCCATAGTTTTTTCTCTGGATGTGGATGGCATTTTGCCTCAAGGGTCTATTGGAAATGTTTTAGGTCCTTGAATTGCTATGAAGGACAAAACCTATCAGAAACAGTCCTTGAACACTGTGGCTGTTACTGTACAATATTCTCCTGGTTCTTCCCATTTCACTCAGCATGAGTTCATATAAGTCCCTCCAGGCTTCTCTGAAGGCCTCCTGCTCATCATTTCTTATAGTACAATAGTATTCCTTTACTTTCATATATCACAACTTGTTCAGTCATTCCCTAATTGATGATCATTCCATCAAATTCCTGTTGCTGGCCACCACAAAGAGAGCTTCTACAGGTATTTTTGTACATATGGGACACTTTCCCATTTCTATGATCTTTTTGGGATACAGTTCTAGGAGCAATATTGTTGAGTCAGAGTATGTCTTACAGCCCAATGGTTTTCCGTCATAATCATATATACAACTTACTCAGTCATTCTCTAATTGAGGATCATCCCCTCAATTTCCAATTCTTTACAACTACAAAAAGAGCTCAGAGTTGTTTTAAGTTGCATTTCCCTAATCAATAGAGATTTAGAACACTTTTTCATATGACTATGGATAGGTTTGATTACTTTGTCTAAAAACTGCCTATTCATATCCTTTGGCCACTTACCAGTTGAAGAAAGACTGATACTTCTATAAATTTGGCTAAGTTTTCTATGTATTTGAGAAATGAGGTCTTCATCAAAGAAACTTTTTCTTTATGCTACTTTTGAGTCTTGAATTTTAAAGTCAAATTTTCTATTAAGTTCTATTAAGTTCTGGTATTTTCATCAGGAATGTTTGAAAGTCTTTGACTTCATTGAATGTCCATTTTCCTCCTGAAGGAATATACTCAGTTTGCCTGGTTACATGATTCTTGGTTATAATGATAGCTTTTTTTACCTTTCAGAAAATCATTTTCCAAGCCCTCTGATCCTTTAATGTAGAAACCACTAAGTCTTGCATTACTTTGACTGTGGCTTCATGATATTTTAATTGTTTCCTTTTGGCTGCTTGCAATGTTATCTCTTTGACTTGAGAGCTCTTGGATTTGGCTATGATATTCTTGGGAGCTTCAGTTGGGATCTTTTTCAAGACATCATAAGTTGGTTCTTTCAAAGACTATTTTGACCTATTTCTAGAATATCAGTACAGTTTTCCTTGATAATTTTTTGAAAGATGATGTCTAGGTTATTTTTCTTTTAATCTGGGCTTTCCAGCAATATAATAATTCTCAAATTATCTCTCCCAGTTCTATTTGTCAGGTCAATTTTTTTAAATGAGGTATTTCATATTTTCTTCTATTTTTTCATTCTTTTGATTTTGTTTGTTTCTTGATATCTCATAATACCATCAGCTTCTACTTTCCAAATTCTATTTTATTTTTTAGAAATTATTTTCTTCAGTGAGCTTTTACACTTCCTTTTCTATTTGGCTGATTCTGTTGTTTTTAGGATTTCTTTTCTTTAATGATTTTTTTTTTTACCTCTTTTTGTATTTGGCCAGTTCTGTTTTTCAAGACATTCTTCTCTTTGTTGTATTTTTGTACCTCTTTAACCTTTTGTTCTATTCTGAATTTTTTGGAAGGTTCTTTCATGCAGTATTTTTTGGATCTCCTTTATCAAGCTATTGACATTTTTTCCCAAGATTTTCCTGAATCACTCATATTTCTCTTTATAATTTTTCCACTACTGTTTTACTCAATCTTAAAAATACTTTTTGAGATTTTCCTTGACCTAGGGCCAACTCATATTTTCCTTTGAGGCTTCGGATATAGGAGTTTTGACTTTTTTGTCTTCTGAATTTGTGTTTTGTCTTTTTGTTCATCCTAGCAACTTTCTATAGTCATTATCTTTTTCTGCTTTTTGTTCATTTCCCAACCTATTTCTTTGAGTGGAAGGGACACATTCTAAGCTGCTTTGACTGGAAAACTGTTTCACCGTCATTGTTGAGGATATTCATTGAGGGGAATTATTTAAAAATGTTTAAAGGGGTTTGGGTGAAAACTCAAGCAAGTCTTTACCTTTTCTCCACCATATTGACTTCACTTTTACAGCTAGCATTTCTAATACAATGTTGAATTTAAGTGGTGATAAGGATCATCTGGCTTGACCGCTGACCTTTTTGAGAAGGTTCCTAGCTCCTCAGTGGTGTTTGCTGACAGGGTCAGATATGTGCTATTTATAAGAACATTTAAGTTTATTATAATGCATTCTGGTTATATATATATATATATACATATGTGTGTATACATACATACATATAACATCAGTATATATATAATATATAAAACATCAGAATATATATATATATATTTGGCTAGTCATGAATAATTGATGTCTCCAATTATTTAAATCTAACTTCATTTGTATAAAGAATCTGCCACCCCTATAAAACTATTTCACTTATCCTCTCCCCACATTTTCCTTGCTTTCCACCCTTACTGTTGAATGGAATATACTGGGAGTAGGAGAAAGGTAGAGGTGGAATGTAGTGAATAATCTCAAATGGAAGAGAAAAAGAGCTTTTACAATGGAGGGGAAGAGAGGGGAGATGAAAGGAAATAAAAGAGCCTTACTCTCATGGAATTTGGCTTAAGGAGGAATAACACACACTCAGTTGGATTTAGAATTCTATTTTACCCTGCAGGAAAGCAGGCAGAAGAAGATAGGAGAGGGAAGATAATGCAAGAGACAGCAAATTATGGAAAGGGATAATCAGAAGCAAGCACTGTTGTGGGAGGACAGGTCAGAGAAGAAAATGGAATAGATTGAGGGCAGGATAGGACAGAGGGAATTGTGGTTAGTCTTTTACAACATGATTGTTATGGAAGTGTTTTGCATTGTTACACATGTATGACCTATATTGAATTACTTGTTTTCTCGATGGGGGTGGGTGGAGAGGGAAGGAGAGAATATGGAAAGCAAAGTTTTGGTAATGAATGTTAAAAATTGTTTAGCATACAACTGGAAATTAAGACATATGGACAATGTAGTACAGAAATCTGTTTTGCTGCACAGAAAAATACAGGGGAAGGGGAATGGAAGAAGAATGGGTAGTGGAAGGGAGGGCAGATTAGAGGAAGGGATGGAGGGGGTACATGCTGTCCTCATGTGGGGGTGGGGAGAAATAGGGAGAAAATTTTGAATTCATATTCTTGTGGAAGGGAATGTTGAGAACTGAAAAATTAATAAATTATATATTACTTTTTTTAAATTAATTTATTTATTTATTTTGTTTATTTATAAATGTTCTACAATCACTTCCTTAAAGTTAAGATTTTATACCCCCACACCTTTCCCCCCTACCCCCCTCCCTCCCCATGACAGCATACAATTCTGTATAGGTTCGACATATACTTTCCTATTGAGCATATTTGTTTAGATTTGTTATATGATTTCTTCCACTTATGTCAATGTGACTACATAACATCACTACAGTGAAATTATATATTATTTAAAATATAAGTCATTCTCTTATTCCTGTACCCTCCCCATCTATTGCTTTATAAATTTAGAAGGCTTCTATACCCTTGTGGATGTATATGTTGTTCCTTCTTTAAATATGTTCTCATGAGAGAAAGTTTCTATCACCACCAATCCTCCACACCAACCTGTTTCCTCTGCATCAGTTCTTCCTTTCACACTACTTTGGTATGAGATAGTTGCTCGCTTTTTACCCCTCCCTACCCAGTTCCATATGTTAGAATCACCCCATAATACTCAGCTCAGCCCAAGCCTTTCATTCAAACTACTATGGTAATGATGAAGTCTTCAGTACTGACAACGTTTGCATAAAAGAAGTAAACAGTTTGAACTTACTGAGTTCCTTATACTTTATTTTTTATGTTAATCAAATATTTCTCATGATTATCATATGTCAAATTTTCCATTGAGTTGTGGTCTTTCTATATATTTTTTCGTTAAAACTTATACTCAAGTTTGCTGGGTAAGTTATTTTTGGTTACAATCCCAGCTCTTTTGCTCTTTGAAATCATTTCCCTCCTTCCTATTTTTCCTATCCTTCTCTCTCTTTCAGTGTCCTGTTGCTCCTAAAAGTCTACTTCTAACCACTGACTCCTTTTCACTGTCCTCCCTTCTAACGGTCCTCACCTTCCCTTCCCCTACTGCTTCCCTGTTAGGTAATATCAATTTGGAAACCCAATGCATTGTGAATGTAATTCTCTTTTAGAGCAAATTCTTATGAGTGAAGTTCAAGTGTTGCTTGCCACTCCTCCACCCACTTTCCCCTTCATTGTAAAAGCTCCTCCTTTCATGTCTCTTTATGTAAAATCAACCCATTGTTTCTTTCCCTTCTTCCTGTGCATCTCTTTTTCACTTCTTATGTTTTTTTAGATCATCCCATCATAGTCAACTCACAGCCATACCTTCTATGTATGTATACTTCTTACTGCCCTATTAATGACAATTTTCTTATGATTTACAGGTATCATCTCCCATGTAGGAATATAAGTAATTTAGTCATGTTAAGTGTCTCATTATCTCTTCCTCTGATGGTTTGCTTTTTTCTTCCTCATCCTAAAGAATGGAAGAAAATACCTTTTCACTCAGAAAGTAACCTTCTATAGTCTTCTTTTTTCCCTTTCTTGGGCATTTGCCCAGTCAGTTACTTGACTTTTGAGTTCTTTGTCAAGGGGAAGGTATACTCCCTTAGGCTTTAGATGTGTTGTGCAGCTGTTCTCTGAGATATTTCATGGGACCTATAAGTTCTCAGTTCCTCCATGGTGACACAATCAAAGGAGAGGAGTTTACTCCTCTCTTTGCCTGTGCTTTGGTCTGTGAGCACCACAAGCACGGATTTCTGCCCTAGATATGTGAGTAGGGTTCCCTCTTCACAGCTACTACCACTTCTGTCATGCCACCTCAGGACCACCACTCAAGACTGAGACCTAGATCATGGGCTTGATTCCCTTAGGGGCTTTAGGTCAAGCGTTCCAAAAGTAGATGCTGCTACCACAGTGACTGCCATGGCCCTGAGGGATGGATCTGGAACACACTTCCCTATCACACAGGTGAAAGAGCTTTCTTACTGGACCTTTGAAGCTGTCTTTGGCATTTGTGGGTTGAGAAATCTGGGAACCCCAGCTACTACTCATGATTCCTCATCCTGAAGCCTGTTCCAGTCCAGTCCATTCTGGGTGGCCCAAACTGGGCTGTGATCCACCCTGAGCCCAATGCAATAAACCTTTCCTGTCAGTCTTCCAGGCCTTCTACTCAGTCATCTTGGACCCACCCCTGTACTTTTCTTTAATTTATTGTTTGTAGCTGTTTTGCCATTGATTTTTTTCTTCTTAGTTTATGTGTTGATCTTTCTTGTCATCATAGTAGTTTTTTTTTTAATGGTAAGACTTTTTTTTGTTTTTGTTTTTTGCTCATTTTTATAGCCCTATTTCTTAACTCTTAAGTTTATATTAAACCTGTGCTCTGCTTTTGGGTGGAAAGGACCATTTTCAGGAACTGGGCTTTGGAATTCATATTACATGACAGAATGCTTTGCCAGTATTCACAGAACTTTCTGGCTCTATGCCAATCTGAATTGAAAAATCAATCGTGATTTTTCATTCAAGATTCACTGTGGTACTTTTTTTTTTTTTAGATCTCTGTGGAGGAGATGTGTTTGGGGACTATACCATATTTGTTTCTGTTTTTTTTCAGTTATCTAGATTCTGTTCCTGAGTTCTAATGCTCATGTGGTCCCCCTACATATTCCTCCTTCTTCTCTTCCCTGCCTTTGAGGCAAGTACTGGTGCAATGGATAGATCAATGGGACTGGAGAATAGAAAATCTGAGTTCACATCTGACTTCAGACTCTTACTCGACTATGTAATCCTGGTCAATTTACTTCAATGCTATTTACCTCAGTTTCCCCAATCATAACACCCATGTCTCGACTTGTTGTGGGGTTCACATGAAATAATAATTGTAAAATGGTCAGCCCAGTATCTGTCACATAGTTTGTGCTTAGTAAACGCTTGTGTCCTTCCTTTCTCTCTTCCTGTGGGACTGTTTAAGAAAGTCAAGGAAGCCCATAAGAATAACAGATCGGTGTAACTGTGGATATTAATCCCTTTGCATCCTCATCAATTACAGCCCCCCTAATCGCCTAGGCATCATTTCCTTGAGACCTTTCTCAACAGCTAATAGCTAACTCTATTTTTAACAAAATCTATAAACACATTAGTAGAACTAAAAATGATATAATAAGAAAATGACATACTTATATTTTTACTTAAATGAATTTGTGTTCGATGATATTAGAGTATAAACTGTACATTCTAAAGTACTATATATGCAATTCACCAAGCCTCTCTTATGAGCTATATTAATTAATCAATAAATATAGATTAAATACCTGCTATGTGTTAGGCACTGTACTAAGTGCTGGAGATCAAAAAGGAGGCAACGGACAGTCTTCATCTTCAAGGAACTTACAATCACATGACAGAGACAAAGGTATAATTCAAATATACAGAGCAGGTTATATACAGGATGCATAGGAAATAATTAACAAAAATAAAGATATAAGATGAAATAGCATCTAAAATCCTTTCTGAGTCTAAGTAGCTCTTACTAAATGTTTTCTGGCTTATAAATGAGAAAAATACCCTAAAGGCTCAAACCAACACACCTCTTTATTCCTATCACCCTGACCCTGCCCATTCCTCTTTTACTTCACTACACATTAATTTCCTTGACTACAGGTAAAAGTGAATCATCATGGGTCAGAAAGTTGATTTCCATAAATGGGCATCCTTTCATCAGGCTACTCTACTTTCTTTCCTGAACCAATTTAACAAGAATCGTGAATGGTCCTAGGATTTCCAGTCCTCCATTACTTTCCATATTTCAGTTACCAAAACTTAAGTACTTTTTAGAGCTACCATCAAACCTAGGCTGATTACAGGGTCATCTCATAACCAAAATTGTACACCATATTCTGTGAATTTTCACATTCATTTCCTGTTCTGTCATCACTGTTTAGCAAACAGAACACCCTGAGCCTTAGTTACCAGGGAACTGTTGCTACTGCTTATCCCACTTTACAGGAAATAGTACCTGGCCATGTAAATTCCATAAAGTGCTTTAAGGCTTTTGTCATTCATCATTTTCTGGGAGAGGCTTATATTTTAAGGGGAAATGTGATTATTTTTCATTCCTTTAGAATAAAACCAATGAAGAAACAAAGTGACTGGTGGGAAGGGAGGATGACAACTTTTTGAAATCCCACAGTTCTCTTTCAAAAGATAAAAATTGGTATTGCAAGCTATATTGTGTCATCAAATATACTCAGTGGAAGTAAGGGAGGTAGCCTATATCAAACCTCAAGAGAAAATACTTGGGAACAGACATTTTTGTGTTCCACTGGGACAATGTAGTATATAGGGGAAGAGGTCAGCAATTCAAATGATAGATGCAGATGGACAATTCTAGAGAATACACATTTATGAAAGTTACCAATTATTTTTATCAATGACTGCCATAAAGGCATAGATGAAAGTATAAGATTTAAAGTTTGAAGAAGGCTAGAAGGAATTGTTGAAATGCTGAAAGACAGAATCAAAATCCAATAGGATCATGAAAAGCTCTTGCACTTAGCTAAATTGAATAAGAGGACACTGAAAATTAATCAATGTAAAGTGTTATGCCTATATGAAAAAAATCAACTTGGTAGGCACAAAATGAAGTCACGGTTCTACATCAATTTGTATTTTAAAAAAAGATCTAGGGATTTCCATGGATTGTAAGCTTAATGTAAGTCAACAGTAAGAAATGGGAAACAAACAAACAAACTTTGTGAGCCACAGCATACAAGAAAAGTAAATGATCATCCTACTGTCTGTGGTACTGGTCAGAGCAGATGTAGAATATTTTGTACACTTCTGAGTTTCATATTTTACAAACGACACTGACAAGCAAGGGATATAGAGTATGGCATCCAGAAGAGTGATGGAGTTCTAGGTGATTTTTCCCATAAGAACTAGTTGACAGCCCTTTTTAGCTCTTTAGCCCAGAGCAACAAAGACTCCAGGGAATGGTAATATTCCCTCTTCCCCTCTTTCCCACTTTTGGAATGTTAACTACTTGGTGCCAGTAGTTGCTTGTACTTTACAAAGGAAGGAAGGAATAAAGAAAAGAAAGAAACAAAGAAACAAAGAAAAAAGAAACAGAGAAACAGAAAGATATGAGTGGGACAAAGAACATAAGAGAAAAAATGGAAAATGCAAAAGAAGAATGAAAGAGAGAAGAATGATAAAGCAGAGAGATAAAAATATGTTGGAGAAAGAATTGAGGAAGAAGGAAAAAATAAAAAGAAAAATAAAGGAGAGGGAAACAGAAACTAGCAGTTATCTGCACAGGCATGTAAGTTAATTTTATGGGATCTGATGAAATTCCCAAAAGGGAAGAGAAAAGCCCTGGGGTCCTCCCAAATAGAAGGGTAGGCTCTAGTTTATCAAGAAAACACATTTGAGAAATGGTCCAATAAGAAGGAGAAAAACTAGGAAAGAGTACTCAGGAGTCATATTAATTGTGTCCATACTATTGGAGTTTCATTTGAGTTATACCTCTGGGAATTCTATTTGCTCTCCAAATGCTTATTTGGATAAGGGTTATAACTTTTAAAGTTTCACCTTTTAAAAATAATACAATTTTCATTTGACTTGTAATTTTCATGGACCTCCTGCCTCTTCATTATCCTTGTACTGGACAACTTGTCTCTTCCAGTGGAATATAAGTTTGTTGAGGGGAGAAACTATTTTAAGCTAGTACCAATTCCTACCAGCATTCTCGACACATTTTAGATTCTTCACCCATGCTGAGTAAAGATAAATTATTTGATTGACTGCCTGCTTTGTGAAGCAAAGAACAGAATACTGTGCTGTGCTATTTTTTTTCTTATAGTCCATGATATTGAGTCTACGTTGAAATCCAGAGTAGTTTAGTTTATCATCTATTGGTTGCTATGAATTGGGGAGTTTTGGCAATGTTTTTAAATAACTGAGCTGATCCCAAGAATTTCATCTTTGAAATAGTAGTAAAATAAAGAATAGTATTATTCTCCTAAGACTATTGGTTAAGGAAAGAAGAAATTCCTGACATACTCTCAGTTGGATAATAGAAGAGAGGGCATTCTATCATACTTCATAATTTTAAAACACTTTATATGTGCCTCATTTGATACTTACTACAACCTTGGGAGATGAGTTCTATAGTCTTTGAGTCAGGAAATGTTCACTTCAAATCTTGTCTTTGATAAAAACTGACTTTATGAACATTGACAATGAACTTAATCTCCCTATCTGCAAAATATAGATACGATGATCAGTAATTTTTTACCTTATTGGATGATAGGTATGTTGTGAAATCAAAATCTACATCTATATCCATAAACATGTATAGGTATGCATGTTGTTATGTAGGTGTGTGTGTATAATGTATAGACAATATAAATAGACACATATATGTACATATATGCAGATACACATGTATAACATACATATATGTATATATATATGCATGCACACACGTATACATATATACAAACATATGCTTACATACTCATACGCATATATATAGCCATGCCAATGGAGGAGACAAAATGTCCAGTAGGAGGAGAAGTAAGAGACAGAAATGTCATGAAAATAAAAGGACCTAACAAAGCATTTGGCAATAATGTGGAATGCCCAGGGGAATGAACCAAATGAAGTTACTGTAGTAGGAACAAAATTAATATACCTCCTGGGTCCTCTCTCATTTTTAGTGTACATATATGCACACCAACATGAATATACACATATATACACATAAAGTATAAAAATTATGTTTCTCTAGGTGTATGTGTATTCATATTGATTCATGTTTATATACTTAAATAAATGTGTACATGTGCATACGACATCTATTCTGATCCATCTCCATCTCTTCTTCTAGATCAAACATATAGTATGGAATGTACTGTCATCTCTATGAAGATAACTCTTAGCTCTCTATCTGCTTGCACATATGATTTTTCACTGTATAAAGGTTATCAAAATAATGAATGTTTTCATCTTGTCACCAATTACAGTGCTCAGATCTCAAACCAGAAGAGATCTTAGAGACATTTGATTTCCACTTCCTCATTTGATACATGGAGAAACTGAGACCCAGGGAGATGAAGGAACTCATCTAGGATCAAACTGCTAATGTTGCCAGAGGAAGGTTCAAAAGTAAGTATCTTTCGACCTCGATATAGGCACTTATTTACCATACCCGACTTTCTCTGAGACAGGGTGGATGGGCATAACCAAGACCTAAGGTCCAGCACACAGTTTATTCACAGAGACAGGGATAGAGTCAGACCTGTAATTTCATTGTTATAGAAAATTCCTTAGTAATAAACCTCCCCATACAAATGCAGGTTGGTACATTGGCTCAGCTTAGCATGTAAGAGTTGCATTGGGGCACAAGGAGTTTGAGAGACTTGCCCAGGGGCAGACAGTGTATGTCAGAGATAGGACTTGAACAGAGGTTTTTCCGGTTTTAAGGTGGTCTCTCTGTCCACTATACCAAGTTGTTTCTAATACAAATGTCTCCATATACTGTATCTAAGTCACAGACACAAGGAAAGTCAAGTCCAGAGATGCAATCAGTGCCAGGACCGTGCTAGGTGACATCGGATTTTTTCAAGATAATCTCTTCTAGGTTCTTGTCTCTTTCATAAGGCCCTAAGCCTTATGCCTTCTTGGGGTAGCAGGGAAGTACCTAGCCTTACTGGTGTCAATGCACAAATGAGTAATAATTCCTGGGATGAAAGGGGAGCTGGCTGCTTTGGAAGCGCAGGCTCAGCGTTAACCTGGCTGATGGATGACCTCAGCGGACATGAGAGAGGGTCACCATCCTAGGCCCATGACATTGTGCCTGGGGAATGTGGCCCAAGACAAACAAATGCCTTCACCCACTCTCTCTTGCCCTTTCTGGGACCTGACAGCTGTTAGCGTGACTGATGGGTGATACCCAGCAACCTGCACACATGGTCCCTCTTAGTTTTCACCCACTGCGGTCCCAGTCCATCAAGGGACCTTGCTGAAAGGGAAGGGAAGGGGAAACATGCACACCTAGGCCATGGTGGCCACACAACAGGAAGGCAATAGATCATTCCCTCCTAGAAATGTGACTAAACCCTTGACTTATTCCAGAGCTCCCTCCTACTCAAATCTCCCAGATAGACTTCTAAGCTTTACAAGCTGATTAAAAGGACAGGGATACTTGCTACCTAGTAAAACCCTGTCCTCTGCAATTATCCCCCTGCTCTCAGAAAAGAGCTAAATTTTACATCCAGGGCTTTCCATTTGGTAAAGCCTGTTTTTCCTGCCTATGAGTTTCTGCAGCCCCATGGCCTTGGGAGATGGCATTCTGTTACTCGAAGCTTAGTCTAGAAGGTTTTGGTCAAGACAGCTTCTTGAGCACCCCCTCTTTTCCTAGGACAGGTATTTTGTAGGAGTGTGGGGAACACATGGAAGCAAGAGATCTCATTTCAGCCTATTGATCTTTATCAGATGCTGTCCTCCTGTGACTTCTAAAAGGCTTTCACAACTCACTTTGACAAGAATGTATTGTGTCAGCTATGTGCCAGGTATTATGTTGGGAGTTAAAAGACAAAATTCCATGACAGAGCTGGCAGTCAACAACACTGATATACTTCTAATAAATTCCTGATTTATTGCTCAATGGGCTCTTTTGACTTATTCATAGCAGTGATATTATATCAATTAAAAATTCTCTAAAAAATGACCATCCAAGTCAGTCTTTATTCTGATCCATTTCCTGTCATATAGTATGGAGAATCTGCATATATGGATTCCTTTGGAGCTGTTGACATTCACATCCTTTGTTTTTCTAATTCGGTTTTGACTTTCACCTTTTTCTCCCACTAGTCAAGATTCTGATTGCTTTCAGACAATTGATTCTGAAAGGATGCCAATGGAAGTGGTCAGCTGATTCCTGTCAATGAGAAGTCAATTTCCTTTCCTTGTTATCTTGTTCAGTCCCCTGCTGAAGAATGAATTTGTGATTCATTAAGGTTAGAATTTGAAGTGTTTCATATGCCTTTATGGCCTGTTCCCACTTCCAACTCTGAAGCACACATTTTCAGCAGATTTTTCACCAAACTCTTTGGCCTTTATTTCTATGACCTTTGAGGTATCTTCCTTGTTTTGAGACCTCAGAAATTTCCTTGTGTAAATTTTTCCTTAAAACCCTTTCCAACCCTTAAAAGCTGCAGCATGTAGGTTCCATGAGCCATCTAGTTATTTTAAAAAAATTCTTGAGTATTATGAACAAATAGACACAAAATGTCCGAGTGATGAGTCAGCTTTGCAATCTGGGATACCTGGGTTCAGTCCTTTCTCTGATTTATACCAGCTGTGTGAGACCAGACAAGTCACGTACCCACTTGGTGCTCTAAGCAGCTCTCTTAGACAAGACATTGCAGTGAAGAGGTCAACCTGCTTTAGGAGAGAGAGTTTCCTCAATCTGGGATTCCCCATTAATGGCATCACAGCTCTTATCCCTATCTCCATGCTTGTGACCAAATTCATAGACCCTGTCCTTCAAATCCCTTCTCCTTTTCCTTGATGACTGATTTACTTTCTCAAGGTTACCTCTGCCTCACTTTTGTATTTAAATGGCATGAAACATTTCAAGGATTTTTGATGCTATCAGCTACATTGATGATAGACCATTTCAATATTCTAGTGGACCATAATCTCATGGATTTGCCTATTTTCTCAGTCTTTACAAATGGAGATGCCCAGGCTTGTTATCATTGGTAGTTCTTCTCTATGTTTGTGGAAACAGAAGATTCACCCAACTCTTGGAGGTCTTCTTCTAGGACATCTATATAGCATCAGGGATGGCAGCCATCTGATGACACTCTTGATCATTTTATGATCATACTTTGCTTGGCTGATTGCTTGTTTTCTACATCTTATTCATATTCCATCATGGGAAATATGACGCAGAATTCCTTTGCCCTCCATCCATGCCTACAATATGATCTCCATTGGCCTTTGAGTTTTCAATGATATTTTTCATTTACAGAGATGCTCTAAGATATACAATTCACCTTTGCTGAAAAAATACAAGTAATGACAATATAGGTCTGCCTGAGCACAACTTGGTTGTTTTTAATTACCCCAGAGAATATAATACATCTTAATTTTCAGAGAATTTAATACTTAATGTCTGGAATCTAATTACTCATTTCCCATTGGCTACACTGTTTTGTTTTTGTTTTTTTTTTTCTGGATTTTTCCAGATTTCTCCATCAAGTCTTCCTGCCCCAGGAAGCTCATCACTAAGAAATCTCATCTTCGGGGGCGGAGCCAAGATGGCGGAGTAGAAAGACTGACATATTCTATCTCCTAACCCACAGCCCATGGGTTTCCTCTAAAAAGAACTCCCAACAACTTCTGGAACAGTAGAAGCCACACAGCAACACGGTGAAGGAGATTTCTGTTCCAGAGAGCCCTGAAAAACCGATCCCAAAAGTCCATCGCACACCAGACGGGAGCGGAACCCTCCCCTGCCTTGGCCGCATGACACTGAGAGGAGCGAGCAGAGCTGAGCAGGCTTCAGGGATGGAATCTCCAGCAGCCTCAAAGGTCCCTCCACACACAGACTCATAGGTCAGTGAGAGAGACGGGCTGAGAGGGGAGCAGGGTGTCTCCAGGACTCAGGTCCCCTTGGGAGGCAGCAGCAGAGGCAGTGGCAGAAGCAGCGGCAGAGGCAGCAGGTGGCCAGAGGCTCCCAGAGCAGGCAGGAGCTCAGCAGCAGCTCCATTACAAAAGGTCTCTGCATAAACCCCCTGAGGAAACGGAGCCTGGGAGGCTGCCCTACCCCCACCTGAGCACCAGAAATTAAGCTCCCATTGAATAGCAGCCAGGCCTGCTGCCAAAAGCCCTGAGGCTGGGGAGCAGCATTTGAATCTCAGACCCCAAGCACTTCCTGGGCAGACCTAGGCCAGGGGTGGAGAGGACTCTCAGAAGTCAAGTAACTGACTGAGAAAATGCCCAGAAAAGGGAAAACAAATAAGACCATATAAGGGGATTTTCTTGGGGAATAGATGACTGCGCCATTCCTCTCTGATGAAGAAGAAAACTGCTTACCATCAGGTAAAGACATAGGAGTCAAGGCTTCTGTATCCCAAACATCTGAAATAGATATCCAATGGGCTCAGGCCATTGAAGAGCTCAAAAGAGATTTTGAAAATCAAGTTAGACAGGTAGAGGAAAAACTGGGAAGAGAAATGAGAGAGATGCAAGAAAAGCATGAAAAATGGGTCAATACCTTGATAAAGGAGACCCAAAAAAATGCTGAAGAAAATAACACCTTGAAAAATA
>CM053771.1:550569649-550599513 GCA_028658325.1 Potorous gilbertii | reverse complement strand
GATGGAGGGAAATATAGATAGTCTTACACAACACGACTATTATGGAAATCATTTGCAAAACTACACATATATGGCCTATATTGAATTGCCTACCTTCCCAAAGGGAATGGGTGGGGAGGGAGGAATGGGGAGAAGTTGGAACTCAAAGTTTTAGAAACTACTGTTGAGTATTGTACTTGCTACTAGGAAATAAGCAATACAGGTAATGGGGAATAGAAAGTTATCTGGCCCTACAGGACAAAAGAGAAGATGGGGACAAGAGAAGGGAGGGATGATAGAAGAGAGGACAGATTGGTGATAGGGGAAATTAGAATGCTCAGTGTACTGGGGTTGGGGGAGGCACAAATGGGGAGAAAATTTTCAAACCCAAAATTTTGTGAAAATGAATGTAAAAAGTTAAATAAATAAATTTATATTAAAAAAATAAAAGATAAATATTTTTTTTACATTCAAAAAAAAACAGATATCATTCTTTCCCAGTTTTTCTCCCCCCATCTGACTACTCTTTCTCTGTCTTCTTTCCTGAATCATTTTCACACCCACTAATCATAGGTGTTTCTCAGGACTCTGTCCTGGTCCCCCTTCTCTTCTTTCTCTATTACTTCCATTAATGATCTCATCATCTCTCATAGATTTAATTACCATCTCTATGCTACTTATTTTCAAATCTACTTATCCTGCCCAATCTCTCCACTGACCTCTAAACTCATATCTCCACTTGTTCTCAGACATCTCAAACTCAATGTCCAGTAGATGTCTTTAAATATGTCCCAAACAGAACTCATTATCTCTCCCCAAGTCTTGTCTTTCTCCTAGTTTTCCTGTTGTTATAGATGACATTACGATTCTTCCAGTCTTCCAGAATCACAAACTAAGAGTCAACCTGAATTTCTCACTATCTCTCTCTACTTCCCATAGCCAAGCAGTGACAAAGACATGCTGAATTCAATTTTGGAGATGCCTTCTTCTTTCCTTTACCGTTTCCATGACTCTGGCACATCATTTCTGGATTAGTACAATATCCTGCTGGTGGGTCTACCTGCCTTAAGTCTGTCTTCACTGTAGTCCATCCTGCATTCCATCACTAAAGTGATTTTTCCTAAAATAAAGACATGATTATGTCACACATATCTACTTCCCCCATAACTCTTTAAACCCCAGTGACTCCCTATTGCCTCTAGGAGCAAATAGAAAATGTTCTGTTTGACATTGAAAGCCATTTGTATCCTAGCCCTCTCCTACCTTTCCAGTCTTCTAACACCTTACTCCCAACTATGTACTCTTCTGTCTATTGACACTGCCCTCCCAGCTCTTCCATGAAGAAGAAAATCCATCTTTTGGCTCCAGGCATTTTCTTTAGCTGGCCCCCATGTCTACAATGTTCTTCCTTCTCTTCTCTCATTGCACACTTCCTTGACTTCCTTTAAGGGCCAACTATAATCCCCCTTTCTACAGGACATCTTTCACAACTAAGTCCAATGTCTTGCCTCTTTTGAGTACTTCCTATTTGCCTTGTAAAAAGCTTGCTGTAGAGATACTTGCTTGCATGTTGCCCCCATCTCCCATTAGATACTATGCTTTTTGAAGACAGAGATTGCCTTTTGACTCTTTTTTTCTATCTCTGGAACTTGGCACACTGGAACATAGAAATCGAATGGTTCTCAAAATAATAATGTAAATACATCAAACAGTTTTAATTCCACTCATATGGGAGAAAATTGAGGCTCAGAAGCATTGTTTGGTCCCACACGCAGGAAGTGTCAGAGGTGGGATTTGCACCATGTCTCCTGTGACTAAGGCCAGTATTCTATCCTTTTCATTTCAGCTTCTTAGAATATTTGTTTTTGAGAGTTAACCCAAGATGGTTGAGTAGCAGCACAGATTTTTCCAGAGTTCTCCTGCCAAGCCCAGCCAAATATCTGTAAAAAAATGGGTATAAACAAATTCTGGAGCTGAAGAACTCATAGAATGATGGAGTGAAGTAAATCTCCAGCCCAAGACAGCCTGGAAGGTCTCTGAAAAGTATCTCCTCAAGGTGGGAGCATAGTGACAAAGACAGAACCTGAGCAGGTCTTGGGAAGACTGAATCTCTCATACCTGTGGTAGTTTCTGGACTTCATGACCCCAAAATGCTGAGGATATATTGGAAGGTCAGTGGGTAAAGCCTGGGGGACTAGTGCAGGAGAGTGGAGGGGTCTGACCCCAACCTCAGGGAGACTGAGGGGGAAGAGGACTGAGGAATCCGTGGCAGCTGCAGCAGTATCAGGGGCAGCTACAACTCCTGTTTCTGGAGCTCTAGGCCCACAGATTGGGGAGGCGTGATTGGGTGGCTGATAGTATTCCCCCACCTCCACTGGAAGTAGAGAATTACCTTGACAAAGAGCTCATAAGTCAAATAAATAGCTGGGAAAATGAGCAAAAACCAGAAAAAGAATCAGACTATAGACTCTTATTTTGGTGACAAGGAAGACCAAAATATTCAAACAGAACAAAAAAAGTTAAAGCTCCTTCATCCAAAGCCTCCAAGAAAAATATGAATAGGTCTCAGTCCATAGAAGAGGTCAAAAACGATTTTGAAAATCAAGTAAGATAAGTAGAGCAAAAATTGGGAAGAGAAATGAGAGTGTTGCAAGAGAATCATCAAAAACAAGTCATCTGCTTGCTAAAGGAGAACCAAAAAATGCTGAAGAAAATAACTTTAAAACATAGACTAACCTAAATGGCAAAAGAGATTCAAAAAGCCAAGGAGGAGAAGAATGCCCTAAAAAGCAGAATTGGTCAGATGGAAAAGGAGACCCAAAAGCACACTGAAGAAAATAATCCCTTAAAGATTAGAATAGAGCAGATGGAAGCTAATGACTTTATGAAAAATCAAGTAATTATGAAACAAAACCAAAGGAATGAGAAAATAGCAGACAATGTGAAATATCTCATTGGGAAACCAACTCATCTAGAAAATAGATCCAGAAGAGAAAATAGATCCAGAAGTGAAAATTTAAAAATTACAGAACTACCTGAAAGCCATGACCAAAATAATGAGCCGAGACATCATCTTTCATAAAATTATCAAGATAAACTGTCTTGATATTACAGAACCAGAGGGTAAAATAAATACTGAAAGAATCCAGTGACCATATCCTGAAAGAGATCTGAAAAGAAAACCTCCTAGGAATATTGTAGCCAAATTCTAGAACTCCTAGATCACAGAGAAAATATTGCAAGCAGTCAGAACGGAATAACTCGACTATTGTGGAAATACAATCAGGATAACACAAGACCTATCAGCTACTACGTTAAGGGATTGAAGGGCTTGGAATATGATACTCCAGAGGTCAAAGGAAATAGGATTAAAATGAAGAATCATATATCCAGCAAAACTGAGTATAATACTTCAGGGGAAAAAATGGTCTTTAAATGAAATCGAGGACTTTCAAGCATTCTTAATGAAAAGACCAGAAATGAATAGAAAATTTGACTTTCAAAAACAAGAATCAAGGGAAGCATGAAAAGATGAACAGGAAAGAGAAATCATAAGGAGCTTACTAAAGTTGAAATGTTTACTACATAGAAAGAAAATATTTGTAACTCTTGAAACTTTTCTCAGTATTCGGGTAGTTGGAGGGATTATATACATATAGATGGAGGGCACATGATGAGTTGAATAGGAAAGAATGATATCTAAAAAAATAAAATTACAGGGTGAGAGGAATATATTAGGAGAAGGAGAAAAGAGAAGTGGAATGGGGTAAATTATCTCTCAAATAAAAGAGGTAAGAAAAAGCTTTTGCAATGGAGGAAGGTGAGAGGGAAAAAGTGAAGCTTATTCTCATCACATTTCACTTAGAGAGAAAATAATATGTACACTTAATTTGGTAAGAAACTATATCTTACACTACAGGAAAGTAGGGGAGAAGTGAGGTGTGGGTGGATAATAGAAGAGAGGGCAAATGGGAGGTGGTGGTAATTAGAAGTAAACACTTTTTGGAAAAGACAAGGTCAAAAGAGAGAATAGAATAAATGGAGGGGTAGGATAGGATGGAGGGAATTATACTTAGTCTTTCACAACATGACTCTTATTGAAGTCTTTAGCAAAACTACATATGTATCACCTATATTGAATTGCTTGCCTTATTGGGGATGAATGAGGAGGGAGGAAGGGAGAGAAGTTGAAACTAAAAGTTTAACGAAGGAATGTTAAAAATTGTTTTTACAAGAAACTGGGAAATAAGAAGTACAGGTAATGGGGTATAGACATCTGTCTTTCCCTACAAGAAAATAGAAGAGATGTGGATAAGGGAAGGGAAAGGTGTTATAGAAGGTAGGGCAGATTGGGGTAGGGGCAATCAGAAAGCATGGTGTCTTGAGGGGGAGGGGAGAGATTGGGAGAAAAAACCTGGAACTCAAAATCTTGTGGAAATGAATGTTGAAAACAAAAACTAAATAAATAAATTTTTAAAAATTCAAAAGGAGTAATAAATTTAAAAAAATACTTGGTTTCTTTCAAAACTCAGTCTAAGCATTATCTTTGGCATGAGACATTCCCTGGTATCTCTAAACATTAGTCCTCTTTCTTGCAATAACCTTGCATTTCTTTTGGGGTGAGGAAAATGTACACACGTATAGAGATACAGAAAGACACACAGAGACATTTGTGATGCTGATAGAAATTGTATATATATATATATATATATATATATATATATATATATGTTTTTATATATGTATGTAATTTTTATTAAAGTTTGCAAAACACTTTTGTAGTTGCTGTTTAGTCATTTTAGATATGTGCAACTCTTCATGATCCTATTTTGGGTTTTCTTGCCAGAGATCCTGGAGTGGTGTGCCATTTTCTTTTCCAGAACATTTTACAAATAAGAGAACTGAGTCAAACAGAGTTAAGTGTCTTGCCTGACACCACACACTTTGTAGTCTTTTTGATTCCAGGCCCAGAGTTCTGTAAACTGTGCCATCTAGCTGCCCTTTATCTATATTATCTAATTTGGCCCTAGTTATTATCCTATCTAGGATTTTTTTCATGTGTGCATAGATATGTTTGTATATATACAGAGAGTTCTACACATATGTATATTATGGATATATACTTGTATACATATCTACACTTGTGTGTGTGTGTGTTTATGTAATGTTGCCCTCCCTACCTCAAACTACCCCACCCTAAAATTGAATATAAGCTTCTTGAGGACAGGAATATTTTTTGGTATATTCACAGCCCAGTTTCATTCCTAGGACATGACCAATGCTGAATAGAAGCTTGTGGATTGGCTGATGGATAGAAGAAAGCTATTCTTAACAGTTGTAAGGGGAAATTCACTCTTTCATAATATTAGCAATAGTGAGTGGGAAAGGCCCCTATAAGCCATCATACCTAATGCCCTCATTTTTCAGATGGTGGCAGCAAAGCTCAGAGTGGTTACACACTTTGTCTTCCATCACCCAGATGAGTGTCTAGGGCAAAATTTGAATGAGGTTCTTCTGTTTCCCAGTTCCCTGAGCCAGGGGCCTCCCATGGAGTTCTCTGCCACTGAAGGCATTGAAGAAGCCAGATGCCCACTTCCAAGGATGTTGTTCTAGAATTCTTTCTCAAGTAGGACATGGACCTTAGTGGGTTTTGAGGTCCCTGAGCAGCTTCCTCAGGATTCCATGATATTATGACTACCATATGGATGAGTGCTCCAGAATGAGCAGTTCGATATTTCAGGAACTGAATATCCCAAGTAACGTCCAAAATTATCTTCTTTAGGTCAAAGTATGCAACAACCAGTGTAGTGATTTGAAATGATGAAGTACTATAAGGATAAGATTTCACTTGAGAAAATATTCAAGCTATCAGATATAGACCATAGGTTGACCATTTCAGGAAAGTGGGAATGAAATTGTACACATTTATTTTAGTAATTTAACCTTCATATAATCACAGATATGGGATAGATAAGAACTGAGACTGTCTCTGGCCCATGAAAAAGAGGACATGTTGGGGGTGAGTGGGTGGGAGTACACTCCGAGAAAGGCAATCTAGAATTCTTTTATAGACTGGTTAACCTCACACTGTTACATGACCACAGACTTCAACCCTAATCCAGACAGCTGTCTTAAAAGCTCATGGTCCCAAAGGAGTCTAAGGAAGAGGATATGAATGATGCATTGGGAGTATATCACCACTGCTGGAGAAGTAAAATGTTCCTGGGAATATACACAATGAGTATTGGAAAAGACAGCACTCAGTGAGGAGGGAATCCATCTGTAGGAATGGGGGGAGCCAGGTCTCATCTTAATTGGAAGGAGAGATTCTGGAATAAACATCCCTTAAATTAACTAGATACAGAAGCAGAAGGAATTCTAGAAATCAATGTCAAACTTTTGATTTTTACACTTGAGAAAACTGACCTTTGAAAAATCCAAGATCACAGAGACTGTAAGAGGTAGAGCTAGACTTGTGCGTTTTTAGTTCCAAAACCAAGAATCCTAATCATGAAGAAATATTGCAATCTTGATCTCTCTTCCTCTCCCTCTCTCCCTCTGTTTTCCCTCTCCTTCTCTCTCTCCCTTTTCATTTCTCTTTCATAGATCTAGATAATAGTATACATATATATATATATGTATATATTTATATGTGCACAAATATGTTATTGTTCACCTGTTTCAGTCATTTCTGACTCTTCATAAGCCCATTTGGAGTTTTCTTGGCAAAGACAATGGAATGGTTTGCCAATTATTTCTCCAGATCATTTTACAAATGAGTAAACTGAGGTAAATAGCATTAAGTAACTTGCCCAGTAAGTGTCTGAGGCCTGATTTGAACGCAGGAATGCGAATCTTCCTAACTCCTACTCTGGCACTCTATGCACTATGGAACTACGTAGTGGCTCATGTATACACATGTAGGTATTCAGAAGATGATGAGGAATATGACCTTAATGTGTGTGTGTGTGTGTGTGTGTGTATACTATATATATATATATATATATATATATATATCTACACACACCTTGGCTCAAATGAATTCATCTTTTAATGGACAAATATCGGGGTCCTAAAGGGATGGGGTACAACAGGGGTACATTTTGATAAGGGACAACAATTAGGGATGAGGATACTTTCTGATTCAGGGCCCAGTAGAGCTGGAGTGAGGGGTAAGGCAATGCCATGGCATCAGGGTACAGGGTGTCTGTGGGTCATTGACCAGCCAAAAGGGAGCACAGAAAAGGCAGGAAGAGGTGCTGGAGTTTGGAAAGCCAGGAACCTTCTGTTCCCTAGTTATGCCCCTAAATAAGTAAGATGGAAGCAGCTGTCCCTCAGCTTAGTCCTGGCTGCTAATGAACATGCCTAAGAGGATGCTAGGTCAAGAAGCAAAGGAAAGAATGAGAGACATTCTGTGGGGCAAGAATGTAGAATTGGTTCTAAAGAAGAGTTCACATTTATGAGCCTCTTCACAGTCCTAACTCTATGTGACACAAAGTGACCAGCAAGCAGCAGAGGTCATTGAAGACAGAGGGGCTCACCTCAGCCCAGCCCCACCTCCCACTCCCTCTGACAAATGTCAGAACGTCCCATGCCCGACTGTGGAAAGTCCCTTGAAGTCACTGTGACACACACAGGAACATGTGGCTGTGAATATAAATATCAAATGCCTCATTGAACTCCTGCAATGACGTGGCCCTCATCTGTCAAGTCTACCTTGGCTGAGTCCTTCCATGTGATCTGGGGCAGCAGAGGGAGGCAAGAAGGATACCTCTATTCCATCAGCTGATGGCGCAGATAAAGTCACATGGTCACAGGTGGGAGACAACTGAACCCAGAAAGCCCTCTGAACTTGGGTTCCTAAGACGCTATCATAGCCATCTCTTGCCCTCTGCTCCTCTTTCAAGCTCAAAGCACTGTATAGTTTGAGACTCCTTATTTTCAAAGGAATCTCCCCAACCTCCTTCATGATAAACTCAAGTATGAGCTTTACTCTTCTGGTTTGACTCAAACACAGAATGAAAGAGTGACACGCTCCAATAAAAATAAACTGTCCCTGAAATATAGGCTCCAGAATCAAGTCCTGTTTCTCATTGATCATGAGTTGCCATGACTGGAGAGACCATTCAAGTTTATTTAGTTCAAACCTCTTATTTAACAGAGGACAAAATTGAGGCTTAGAGACCTGATGGGATTTGTACAAACTCATGCAACTAGAGGGTGGTGGAATCCAAATCTCTTTTTATTCCCTCTGGAACTCAACAAAGAAATGGTGACGTGGACTCAACATTCATAGACAGAGAGTCTTCAATGCTTTTCTAGCTACATTGTTGGAATGAACTTGGCAAATCATTCCAACAACTAAGGATGGTTATTCACCACACAACCCACAAAAATTAGGGAAGAGTCATTGATACACTCTGTGTCCAAAAGGGATCAAGTGTCTCAGAGTGTTATGTCACAGAGAGAAGAGAGCTAGCCTTGGAGACAAGAAGACCTGTGATCAAAGATGTGGGACCCAGAGCAGATCACTGAACCTGCTCCTCAGGCAACTGCTGAAGACTGTACATTGCATCAAGATGCTGACCTACCCCTCTAGATGGGCATCATCATTTGGGTTTTCCCATAGCAATGACTCAAAGGTCAGTATAATCTAACGCAATCTTCACTTGTTAAGCACCTACAATGTTTAAGGAACTGTGATTAACACCAGGGGTGTAATTAATAAAAAGAAAGAGTTTACAATCTATTAGGGGGAGATGCACATAAGGGAACAGGAAAGGGAACAGAAGTACCTGGCACTGGGACATCTTGGTGTATGAACTTGAAACCAGGCAAAGCAGTAAATGTCAAGTGGAGTGAGCCAGAATTTCTTCTTTCTGCCCTGTGTAAAGAATGGGATTGGTAATCCTCCCTCTAGTCTTCCAGAGGTTAGAGGAGTCCCAGAATGATAGTGGCAATCAAGGCTTGAGTTAGCCACATGGTGATGAGATTAGAGGAAATGAATTTAACCTGGAAGGAGCATCTATATTTGAAACAAGGCAGAATAGCAGAGGCAGATTGATTGGCTGAGTAAGACTTAGTGCCTGGTCCTGGGAATGTAACACAAAAGGGAATCAGTTCTTGCCTTCAAGGAGTTTACATTTCCTAAGGATAGATCATATGTATACATATAAATACATGCAAAATTTATGCCAGATAAACCCATGGTACCTTGGGGTGAGTTAATGGCAACTAGGGGAATGAGGAAATTTATAGAGTCTGAGGTACAGTGGAGCTTTGAGGGAAACTAAGGATGCTAAGAGGTTGAGGTGAGAATGGAGAGCCTTTCAAAGCTGGGACCACTCTGTGTAAATACCACAAATCATTAGTACTTAATATGGCCAGAGAGTTAGAGTTGTGAGTGACCCAGTGTGCTTTGCCTCCAACCCCTTCTTTCTATAGATGAGAAAACTAAGTTTCAGAGATAGCCTAAGTAAAAAAAAAACAAATACAAGTGTTAAGGGTCAGATTTGAACCCAGGTCCTAACACTTCAAATATTCTTTTTTTCTCCTTCCTTAAGGACAATTTTGGATGTGGAGGTGAATGCCAAGTTCATGACACATTAGCTGGAGTATAAAAGATGTTTGGAGTACTTAGGCTGTCCCTATGTTAATAGTCAAAGGCTCTACCAGTAAAAGTCATGGATTCTGATGACCACAAGCACATGTTGCAATCTGGGCACTATTTAGAACAAGCCTGTGGAGATGAAGGTGATCCAAGGTGCTTCAGCAAAAACACAAGGTTACACAACAAGTCAAAAACATATTGGGAGTAATGAAGAATGAGATGGAAAAAGCTTTTACTGCAAAATTTTGGTTTTTAGTGGAGGCTGGAAGATCAGACACAAGGCTGGGAGGGAGCTGAAATGTCATCTTATTCAACCCCCTTATTTTACGAATGGGGAAACTGAAGCCTTTAGTGGTGCTGGGACAAGCTTAAAGTTACACAAGTACTAAGTGGCAGAGATAGGTTTTGAACCTTGGTCCCTGATTTCAAATATGATACTGCTCATGGTCTACTATTTGGGAGGGCAAGGGAAAGTTTCCATCATATTCTCATGCTCATCATATTCTCATGCTCATCAACCTGATCATGCTTCCAAGATTTTTCCTTCCTTTCTCCCTCTCTATCATTCACTTCTTTAATGGGGTTTGTTAAACAAATATAGCAAAATGTTAGCCAACCAGTAAGTACTTATTGAGTTCATATTGTATTGACTGTCACAGAGAAGTCATTGAGAAAGCGATCACCAACACCACATTAGAGCATAATTTTTTATGACCAAGGATAAAACCTTGTGGTCTGTGGATGGGCTCAGATAAAGTGAGTCTAGATAAGCTATGGGATGTTTGGATGAGAAGCAAAGCCTTGGTGAGACCCATGGATCAGGCAGATCACATGCCTGGAACAGAATGATGTCAATAGAATGATGTCAGTGAGATTTATTCCCCCCTGCTCAGGTTCATCTCTCAGCTCAGTGATCCTTTTTTCAACAAGGCCTGTGGTTTCTTACCCTTTCAGACTCTGTGATACATCTACCCTATTCTCCAATGTCCCAGTGTCTGAAGTAATGAGTCTGGCCCCAGACAAAGCCGTCTTGGGGAGGGAGCAGGGTTTGCTTCCATCGATTTAATCCTTATTTCTCCCAGGCCTCTCAGTTTTTAACAGACATTGATAGTACAGCCTGGAAGAGTCTGCTTAGTCTTGCCTGAAATCCCCTGTTTCTCCTCCAAAAGGTCATGAGTCCCCTTGTACAAGGCTAAGGTTGCCTTGTTTTGACATGGAAGACATCTCCTTAATGAGAAATGAACTTGTGGTGATCAGTTCCTGTCAAGCTCAGGCACTGCTGTTGGAGTAACAATCACAGAGCCAAATGATTGATTATTGGGATGGACTTCCAAGGGAACCTGGTACCCTCCTTCACAACTTTATGAGAATTTCCTGGTTATGATCTCTAACTGGTCATTCAGTCATTGCTTGAAGCTTTCCCACGATAGGAATCTTAACACAAAGCAGGCTGTTTTCCTTTAAGAAAGCTTTGATTGTTAGGAAATATGTCATTCAATCAAGTTGAAATTTCCCTCTTGGAAGCTTCTAATCATAACTCCTGGTTCTTTTTTCAGACAAGAGATGAGCAAACCCCTTGACTGCATTGATGGCAGAGAAGTGAGGGGCTCTGGTCCAGGGCAGGAAGTGAGGAGACACATATAGCAGCAGTGGGGAGTAATGGAGGAGTACATCAGTAATTCCTCGAACAAATCTCTTGGACCAAACAGAAAAGTTGTTGGACCATAGTGAGTTCCTGAATCAGGCACAAATAATTATTGCTGCATCAAACTTCCTGGAACCAAGAGAAATATTTGAAGACAAGTAGCAGCAGAGAGGGAGAGATACAGAGAGAAACAGAGAGACAGAGATAGAGACAAATACAGAGAGGGATAGTGTGAGAGACAGAGAGAGGGGGAGAGAGAGAGCGAGAGAGAGAGAGGGAGAGAGAGAGAGAGAGAGAGAGAGAGAGAGAGAGAGAGAGAGAGAGAGAGAAGGATCTGGAAGGGTCTGCTCACAGACAATAAGATTTGGATCTCTGAAGAAAAGAACACATATTTAAGGTTGTGTGTGATTCCCTCCAGGCAACCATGGGATGGCAGAGCACAGAGACAGAATGAAAAGATGAGGAGTTCTGGGCCATATCAGACACTCAATAAATGTCAACTAACATCAGGGAGTTGGGAGTAGTTGATTAACAAGGGAATTTCTGTACCCAGAAGAGGAGCTATGAGACCAAGTATGAATAAGAGACTTAACTAGAGAACAAAACACAAGGAACAGAAATACTAAGAGTCATTCTGAATTCCCTGAAGACAAAGACTTCTGTCTTTGAGTGCACTCCAGGGAACCAGGTGGGCCCAGAGGAAGTATTTGATGGTGGCAGCAATGAAGCAGAAAGAAAATCCTTGCCCAGGCCAGAAATATCATGACAGGTGGTAACAATGGAGTTACAGTGAAAGAGGAATAGAAAGGTTCTAGGTCTAAGTCTCATTAACATAGTGGAGGAGCTTCTGGACCAAAGCATAGGTGGCAAGGAATAGCATGGGGGAGAGAGCCATGATATAGAGCAGCACTCCTGGGACATGCACTTTAATGGTACTGTGAGTTATGTGAACTGTGCAGGTCCTGTGAGAGGGGCCTGTTTTCTAGAAACCACAGTTATTTTCCTAAAGAGAAGGGACACTTATCCCAAAGAATGCTCTATGCTAGAGGACAGTATTAGTCTCTGGGGGAATGGGACGAAAAGGGAAGTGATTTGCTTGTTGAAACTATTTTCCTCATGCAAGTTATTGGGTAGAATCACACAGAATCAGCCTATAAGTATAGAGGTCTGAATATATTCTTGAAGCTCAAAGAGAAGGGATGGGAACTTTATAGGCCAATGAGTAAATCTTTAACGCTTTTCTCAAGAAAACTTGTCTCTTATTAAGTTTTATTCTGAATACTTGCATAGGTATTGAAGTCTTTTTCCCCCCTTCTCAACAACACTCAGAAAAATTGTCATATTTCTGGGGAAAAGCCTAGATGGCAGCAAAATCCAAAGCAAGAACCTTCAAAAGCAAACCAGAATTCTTTGACCCTGGTCCATGGAAACACAGAATGTTTGTTGTCCAGGACTTAGTATCATGCCTGGCACATACTAGGGACTTACTAAATATTTTCTGAGTAGCTGTTTGACAGACTGGAGCACAGTTCATATGCAAACTCAAGAAGACCTAAGGAGGTTAGCATAGTAGCCATGCAGACCTGAAGGTCACTAGGACTACTCCCTACACTAGGTCCTATGCTTTTATACTCATCTTCCATGCTCAGTGACCCAAAGTGATGAACTTTGACTTCATGCCAAGACCTTCCTTCCTTTCTCGGGTTCTTTTGGTTAATAACCCAATTCCCTACTAACTATTCAATTCATCTGATCACTTCAGAACTTTTTGCATGAGGGTCTTACTGCTCCCAGTGGACTTTTCACTGATTTCTTATTGAAGAAACCGCAGTCTCCTCCATGAAAGAATCTCAAATCCTAAAGAATAAAGGAAGGATAGAAGGAAGGAGGAAAGGAAGAAATAAAGAAAGAAAGAAAGGGAAGGAGGGAGGGAGAAAGACAGAAATTAAAAGAAAGAAAGGAAGGAAGGAAGGAAGGAAGAAAGAAAGAAAGAAAGAAAGAAAAAGAAAGAAAAAAGGGAGGTAGGGAGAAAGAAAGGGAGGTAGAGAGAAAGAAAGAGAGGAGAAAACAAAGAGGAGATACAAAAGGAAGGAAGGAACAGTGAAGGAAGCAAAGAAGGAAAGAGGGAAGGAAGAAAAGACAGAGAAGGAAGAAGGAAGGTAGGAAGAAATGAGGGAAGGAAGGAGCTCTAAATACTGTAAGTCCTTCCTAAGCATGAAGCATTATGCTGACAACTGAGAATACCAATATGAATTATAATAATTCCCACATTTGACCTTCATTCTAATAGTGGGAGGAGCTCCACATTGTGGAGTGCTGCTGCTGCTGCTGGTGATGTTGCTGCTGTTGGTGGTGGAGTTGTTGGTGCTGCTGCTGGTGTTGTTGCTGCTGGTGGTGGTGCTGGTGTTGGTGCTGCTGCTGGTGTTGTTGCTGCTGGTGGTGGTGGTGGTGTTGGTGCCACTGTTGCTGGTGTTGTTGCTTCTGCTGTTGAGGGTGGTATTGGTGCTGTTGCTGCTGCTGGTGTTGATGGTGTTGGCAGCAGTAGGGGATGGTGTTTTGATCTCATAAGTCACAAGGCTGATAAGTGGACTTGAGTCATCTGTGTCATTCTTTCCTGTTGTTAGGACCATGTAGATTTGATTGCTCTTCTAAGCTGGACATCTGACTGTGGCAGGGGAGAGGTAGGGAGCATGTACACACCACATCAAGGCCAATGGGGAGGTTCAGGATTCCAAGCATTCAAGAAGAGGCAGAGGGAGATGATGTAAAAGAGTAGTGAAGATAAGATGTGGAGAATGCCTGGGGACAGCTGCATAGAGTGATACGATATGTCAATGATCAAGGCCACTAGGCCCAGGTTGGGAGTTCTCTGGAAGGCCAAGTCCTCAACCTTACCCATGGGGCTAGTTCAGAGGAACATTCAGGACTAAGCTTGACCTCTTAGCCTCACTAGGTCTTGAAGTGGGTTTATTCCTAAGAGTGCTGTTGGCCATGTTTTGATCATAATGTCCTTGTGCCTCCTACCCCTCCAAACAAAATTGACATTTATCTTTCCAAAATTCTCTACTGGCTCAGGTTCCTCTCATCCTTCATTCACTACATTTAGCATAACTCAAGAGTTGAGAGAATTAGGAACTGTTTCAAATTATCCAATAGACTGAAACAATCCTTGATTAAGCATCTCCAGAGCAAATGACTAGGTTCCATATTAATAGCTGATGACAAGTGTATTCCAGTGCTCACCCTCGCTGAGCTTCCATTTTACTGGAGGGGTTTAAGTAACATATGTCAAGAGGGATAAATAGGAAGCCTACTTCTAGGACAGCAAAATGAGAAGAGACCAGTGAGAGGTTGGGAGCTCAGGGGAGGCCACCTGGCAGAATTAGGTTCTCATCTGTGCTTGGGAAGATGGTAGGGAGGCTTTGTTGGGGGGAATGGGGTCAGGTCTGAACAGTTGGACTGTGTTGTATTCTTATGGGAGCCACCAGGCCCTTGACGCACTGCAGAGAAGGTTCTTAGGCTCACTTAAGATCAGAAGCCAACGTTTAGGCACAGTCAATATTCTGGACTTAGAAGGTCAGAAGACCTGACTCAAAGCCCATATTAATCACATACTAACTGTATGTCAGAGAGTCAAATTATTTGAGCCCCCTCCAATTCCATTTCCTCATTTTAAGATGGAAAAGATAATATCTGCTGCATTCGCTTCACAGAGTGACTCTGAGGTCTCAATTAGATAACTCAGGTTAAGTACAATAAGAATATGTCATGGAGATTTTGAGAAGCTATTTAGTCTGTGGTGAACCAGGGTCCCAGGTCTGGGAATGACCTAGTAGAATTCCTCATGCAAAGTCACAACTTACCTCCCAGAATGTCTCAGGCTTCCTACAGGGTTCAGGTGACCCCTGCTGAGCAAGTCAGTTCAGAATGTCCGACTCCGCCATGGGAAATCAGTCCACCCTATCTTGTGGATGGTGGATATACAAAAACACACACAGTACACATACAGTCATGATGCACCCACACTCACACTCATACATGAATATTCACCACAGACATGTTCTTTCACTCATTTAGGTACACTTATTTTCATAAACACTTGTATACCGTTTTGCAGTCACATTCACAGACAGCCTTTCATATACACATGCCCACTCTCACAGGTCACACTCACACATATCACACACACACACACATGCACACTCACACAACCGCTACACACTCAGACACAGTCACACATGGTTTGATCCATGGCCAAGGTCAAGCTCAGTGGAGCCCAAAAATCTTGGCCACCATCTGTTGCTGCAACGGGCTGAGTGAAGTCAGATGTCAGCCAGTGCTTGTCAAAGGGTCTCACCTGCAGGAAAGCAGCTTGTGATTGCCTCTTACACAATGGTCTGCAGAAGAACAGTAGGCCAGGCAGACCAAAAGAATGGGGGGGGGGGAGGGTGAACATTTCCTCAGGGCCAGGGCTGTTGCCGATGCTGAAAGAAAGCTGTTGCTAGCACCTCCTTCCTACATGCTCAGGCAGGCTCCTTTTAACAGGACATCTGAACAGACTTAGGTTGACTCCTTCCAACCCCTTCCTGCCTCTACCAACCCCTTGTTCCTGCTTCAGGAAAGAAATTTTTCTTTTGGAGGGGGGTGGTGGATTAGGGAATTGGCTATTAACAGATATGTTTAAAATGTTCAATATAAGGGCACTTGGAATTTCCCTTGAAGGCTGACAGGGATTCTTGCCTGTATGTGCCCCCAAAGGAGAGGCATCCCAGGCTGGCTTACTGGAAACAGGGCTTATTTAAGGGGCAGAATGTATCAAATACGACTTCAAAGGGTCCTTAGGAACAGGAACTTTAACCTCTGCATGCACAGGTGAGAGGCCCAAGGCCATGGTTAACCAAAGTTACTCTTGGACAAGGCTGGAACTTAATCCCAGGTCCCCTAACTTCCAGACTGGCACAGGATTGTACCTGACATTAGGATCCAGGTTTTTTTAATAATAAGAGCAGCATTTATATAACACTTTAAGGTTTTCAAATAATATCTCCTCTTATGCTGATAACAACCCTGAGAGGTAGGCGTTGTGGTCTTTTGATTTTCTTTTTGCATTTTACACATGAGGAAACTGAGGCACAGAGAGGCTAAGTGTGGCCCAGTGTTCCATAATGAGTCTGATATTAGATTTGTACATATGTTTTTCTAACTCCACATTAGCAATATCTACACTGATACCAAACTCCCTTATGGGAGCTGAGTTCCATGGGATTCTGGGGAGGGAATAGACACTGCGTCTTACTTGTATTCACAATGATTAACAGTGCTTGGCACATAGTAAACACTCAATATCATCTCTCTCTCTCTCTCTCTCTCTCTCTCTCTCTCTCTCTCTCTCTCTCTCCCTCCTTTCTCATCTCTTCCTCTCTTCTCTCTCCCCTCTCCTCTCTCCTCTCTCTGTCACTCTGCCTCTCTCTCCATGCCCTCCCTCTATTTATAAAATAGAAATATAATACTCTACAAGCATTTATCAAGTACCCATCATATTCCAGGCATTGTTCTGTATATGATGGTAGGGGATCAGAATACAATGATGAAGATGAAACAATTTCTAACTTCTAGAGGCTTACTTAAATGAATGGTAGATAAGTCTATGTCTATATCTAATTTTTATGTGTGTAATACCAGGTGAAATAGCAATGCCTATTTGGATAATTTTACTTTATTTTTAGCTGGAGACAGAATCATAGGGATAGCATCAGTTTACCTCAGAGCTTCTCAAACTTATTTCACCTACTGCCCCCTTTAAAAAAACAAAACAAAACATTTAATGCCACTCCACCCCTCCTGGAAATCTTTATTTAATCTTTTAATTTTTAAAAAATTGTGTCATTTAAAAAAATAAATGATGTTCCTTAAAATTAATAATTTATTGTGAATTTGTGTTTTTTCCTCCCTTTAAATTTTGATGATGCAATATTGCATTGTGTAACTATATAGTATCATATTTTAAGCAAGTTATTTCACTCACCTAATCTTGCTGATGCATGCTAGACTTCCTGACAATGTTTGACACACTCACCAACCAACACTTGCTTGTTAAGACCTATCAGCAGACTTGACCACTAATCAGTTATAACATGAATTTTGTGTGTTTTTTGGAAAATAATATAATCACTATGACTTTAACTCTATTATACAACAGATGAAACATGTATGAATGTTTTTTCCCCAAATTTTCTTCTCTTCTCTTCTTTCCTTATGTTTCCACTACCCTCTTATTTTTAACCAATGCTCCCCAATTGCACTTGAGGCTATTATGGACCCCCGAGTTGTTCCAGTGTCTCCCAAGGGGTGGTATGGAAGTTTTGGGAAGAAGGGTACTGGAAACTCTGTGATGTGTGTGTATGCCTCTCTGTGTGTGTGTGTGTGCATGTTTAAGAGTGCTTTCATTGTCTTCCTTACAAGGTTGGTGTAAGACTTAAGTATGATCCTATATAAGAATATGCTCTCTCAATGTGTGTAATGGTGGTGATCACTGTCAAGGTCACATGAAGAAAGAGCCAATGAACTCCGAGAAGACTACCAAACTCTCTCCCTAAAGCAAGCTCAGGAAATTGGAAGTTCTCAGTAATTCAGATTAGGGAGCATAGAAAATGAACATATCTTATCTATCTGAAAGAAAAAATTATAGCTTTTTTCAAAAATTATAATTCAATAAAACAGCAGCCAAAACTAAAATAGCACTGAGTCTAGAGTCATTCAATCACTCTTTCTTTGATGATTCAGAAAGAAAAAAAACATCTTGGAAGGATAAAATTTCCCTCTTCCTCCCTATATACCCGACAGCTATTTAAATCAAATTAGCTTCAGTGATTTTTAATCCTTCTGTTTTGGAAAGGATGAAAATCCTTTAAATAATAATAAAAATATGTTAAGCATTGCCAGAATTTGTTATATAAAGTAGGTGGGGGAAAGGAGAGACTACAAACTTGGTGTTTGCCAAATTCTCCTTTTTCTATTATGGCGTTTTGGCTGAGAAAACCACACAAACGTTCTGACACATCCTCACCACCCCATTTCAGTCTCTTGTCACTTCTTACTTGGATTGTCATAGAAAAATAGAATCAGTTTCCCTATTTCCAGTATTTTCACCTTTCTAATCCATCCTTCACATAGCTACAAAATGGCTACAAATAAAGCATGTCTAACCATGCTCTTCCCCTTTTCTAGCATCATCACAGGCTCCCTATTGCCTCTATATAAAATAAATTTTAAAAAATCTTTTCATCTTGGAATTTAAACCCTTCTATAATCTGCCTTGGGGTAGCTAGATGACACAGTGGACAAAATGCCAGGCCTAGTATCATGAAGACATATACACAAACTCAAATCTGGCCTCAAACACCAGATGTATGACCTTCAGCAAGTCATTAACCTGTTTAACTAAGTTTCCTCATCTATAAAAGAAGGTGGAGAAGGAAATGCAAACCACTCCAGTATCTGGGCCAAGAAAACCCCAAATGGGTCATTAAGAGTCTGACACAAACAACCTGCTTCCCTCCAAACCCCAGATGTGCAGTCAGAGGAATTCAGCTTTAGTCGCACTTCTGCCACTTGCAACTTATTATTCTTATCTGCATGTGAAACATGGTGGTTTGGTAGAAAATGCTGGAGTCAGACACTCCCAAGGTTGAATCGTGCCTCAAACACTTGACAGTTGTGTAATCCTCTTACTTTGACCTTAGTCAACCCTTTAGCCTCAATCACTACCACCACCACCACCATCATCTTCATCACTGTCAATGTGTGTGTGCCACATCAGTGACATGGATGTCACTGAACTTAGACTTCATGTCAGTCCATAAGCATTTGTTAAGCACCTGCTATGGATGCCAGGCACTGTGCTTAGATAGACTCTGCTCTCATAGCACTCACATGGTGGTGATATTCATATAACATTTTAAGGTTTGCAAAGCTCTTTTCAAGCCTCCTGGTAACTGTGTGCTGCAAGTAATGAGGGTAGTAATGAGAGTATAGGGGGTTATTCAGGGAGAGCTAGCACCTCTGGTGGGTGGGGGTGTCAAGTCCTTCACAGGGCTGTCATCCACTTCTGGTGTCCAAGTTTCACCCAGTTCTCACCTGTGGGCATAAGAAGTTGTAGCATGTACAGCAGCTACCCCCAGTAGGCCATTTGGGCAGAGGGGCTAAACCAGCTTGAGAGTAACTGATTGATCTCAAAACTGTAGGTAAGTTAGGGAGACTTCTACCCGAGGCATGTGAAGACTTACTGGAGGAATGGGCAGATGAGAACAAGTTGTTCCAAGAGCCAGGAAAGTAGCTGAAGAAGGTGCTGTGGAGGGGTTGAAACTTGATCAGATATTGGCCACACCAAGGTCATCCACTGCGTCCTTGACCTATGCCAATCATCCTGACTTTTGTCCCCTGACTTTGATGACTCTGGAAAGGAGAGTGAGGATGACAATTTCATGCAAGTCTGCCTCACTTAAATCCAATTTAGACCAAGTCAAGAATCACTTCTGATGTCATTTCTCTTTTCAGATAATGATGAATGAACACTAATAGTACTTACTTCACAGGATTTATAAAGATCAAATGGAAGACCCAGAGTCCTTTGCAAACTTTAAGGTTTATACAAATGACAGCTGGCGTGTATTGTATGTTTGTGTGTGTGTGTGATCATGTCATTATCATGTGCATGCTACATTATAGCTAGTATTACATGTAAAATATATGTAATGTATTAAGATGAAGTGTGCGTGTACGTGTGTGTGCATGTGTGTGTGTGTGTGTGTGTGAGACTGAAAAGGACGATCTTGGAGGTCCATCTCCAAATCCATCATTTAGATTTCCAGATTTCCTTTTACTTCCTTCGATGAGCTCTTTGTTGCAACCCAACCGGGCTATTAGGTTGTCGTTATTGAGTTGTTTCAGTCATGCCCAACTTTTCCTGACCCCATTCAGGGTTTTCTTGGCAAAGATACTTGAGTATTTTGCCATTTCCTTCTTCAGATCATTTTACAGGTGAAGAAACTGAGGCAAACATGGTGACAGGATAACACAGTAAGTGTTGGAGGCCCGATTTGAGTGCAGGGAGATGAATCTTCCTGTCTCCAGGTCAGGTACTTAATACAACTTTAGATATTCCTCTATATTTATAGTCATCTCCCACTTCTATTCCACAGTCCAGCCTGTTCCACTATCTGGAATACACTCTCATATTTTCCTCTCAGACTTCCTATCTTCCTTTTAGGTTTAGCTCAGGTGTTACCTTCCATATAGAGCCTTTCCCTCAAATCTCTTCCAAATAAGGATGAGGATACTACACACACACATACACACATACACACACACACATACGCACATGCACATGCACACTCTATTTTAATATATACATTACTTGTATATATTACATATATTATACATGTATTACTAGCTATAATATAGCATTGGCTTTTTGGGACAAGTCAGGAATAAGGAAAAGTCAACAAGTCAAATGAGCAAAAATTTATTAAACATTAACTCCATTCCAGCCACTGCATGCTTTAAGTTGCTGAGATACAAATACAAAGAAAAAGACAGAGTCCCTATGCTCAAAAACAGTACAGTTTAATGGGGGGAGGAAATGTATCCAAAGGAACTCAAAAGCTAAGGAAGCCTCCACATTCTGATCAGATAGTAAATTTCTGAGAGTCAGAAACAGAGACAGGAGAAGACTCCAGGCTGGCTGCCCTGGTCCCCTCAAAAGGAGGAATTCACTCATGGGATAAGGGGGTGTAAGTACAATGGGATGAACCAGCATGAAACTATACCAGAAAATGAAGGAACTTGTAGGGTTTAAAAAGGCAACTGAGGCATGATGGAAAAGTCCAGAGTCAGTAGAAGTACTAGGAGAGGGACATAGCAGGGACTCTGGGAACAAAAAGGTGAAAATAACATCTACTGACATAAAGAAAGCCTTCCTTGATCCCCCTAATGGGGATTCACTCACTTTCTTCCAATGGTCTTGTATTCACTCATACAAGAGTATACACTCTATACATGCTGTCTTCATCCTTCTTCCATGCCAGGAGAATGGAATTCAACCCACACCCCAACAGGAATCCCTATCACTATATCAGACCCAAATGGTTATGTAGACATTGCTCAATAAACTGAAATAAGACAAGGGGGAACCCTACCGGTTCTCAGAGGAGAGATCCTGTCAGCTATCGAGCTATGCATTCCTCTTTGGGAAAAATTTCATTGAAGTTTTCATTTTCATCTTGCTTACTTGGATATGTAGAATAAAAAGCAATTCTTTTGATGCCAGTTTTTATGATAGTCAATGGTTTGACAATATATTTATGATAATTTGTCTTGTTTCTTATGAAAAAAAGTACTTTAGAAGTTAAATTTTGTTATGCCACATTAATAAAGTATTCAAGAAAAATCGGTTCTAAATAGTTCATATGAAATTTTTATATTTTGTTTTTAATGCAACTTATTTTTTCAGTGTACTCCCCTTTCCCCCATCACCAGAGAGCAATCCCTTGTAAAAAAAATAAATAAAACTAAAAAATACATATGTGGGAGAGGAAAACATTCCGCAACACTGTTGAACATATTCACTAAATCTTACCTCATATGCCACTCTCCATCTATTGTCCTCCACCTCAGAAAAGAAACAACTAGGTGCCTTCTCATACCTCTTCTCTGGGGGAAGCTTGGTCACTTGGATTTCAGAATGTTGCACTCCTTTTCTCAACTTTGTACTTTCTATTCCCACTGTCATCCATGTGTCTTGTTGTGTCTCTGGTTATTCTGCCTTCAGATTTCAACAGTTCATAGAAGTCTTTCAGTGTCTGCTAAAACTCTTCCAACATCTTTAGTCATAGACTCGTTACATGTTGGAGTCAGAAAGTTCACTAGGGCCCACCTAATGCAACTGTGTCTTTAGCGAGAGACTCCCTGCTACAAGATCTCCAACGAATGGGGAATTCAGGTAATTCTTGGATATTGTCAGGGTTGCTCCAGTGATAGAGTTCAGTAATACAAGACGAAGCCCATTTCCTCTTTAAGACAGTTGCTGATACTAGGAAGTTCTTATGAGGACATACACAGGCACTATTCAGAGCCTAACTTTTCCCCTGGGGAACAGATTGCTCAGGGACTTCCTGGAAGGCAGGGAACAGGATGTCACTTTACCAATCACCCTAAAATCCCTTTCTAATAACTTTCCCTCCAACCAGGAGTGTTCTACCCTGTAGCAATCAGGGGTCATATTTTAGTGGTGCTTTGTATCCCTAGTGCTTAGCATTTCACCCAGCAGGGAGAAATCATTTAATCAAAACTCGTTCACTCAACTTGGTTTGACTTCACTTGGATGATGGTCGACCAGTCAGAAAACAAATTTCTGGCTCACAGGCAGGTCCTATATCCACAAATCTCTGGTGCTGTTTCTAGATGCTTAACTGTAACATCTGCCCCTTTTTTCATTCCTTCCTTCATACTTCCAAATACAAATGAACTTTAGAAGAGTTTGTTCATGTAGAAAAACCAGTTATTACTTGCATATGCATAGAAATGTAAATTAGTGTGTCTAAATGTGTGAATAAGTATACATACTCATAAGATATAAAACATGGAAAATGGATACTTAGATCACAAATATAAATTGATCTGTGCATGGGAATATCTGGGAAGCTCAAAAACAGCAAAGGCTGTCTATTTTTAAAGTAAGCATTCCCCTTGACTCTCTGTATGCCTATGGGCACACTGCCTCTCAGAACCTCACTTTCCTCAGTTGTAAAAAAAAAAAAAGTGACGGTAGTACTTAAATCGTGGATTTGCTTGGAGGTTTAAAGGAGAATGTACATGAAGTGCTTTGCAAACATTAAAATCCTACATGAATATCACCTTTTGAGCTCCTTGAAAGCAAGGTCTATCTTAGCACAATACCAGGCACATAGTAGGTGTTTAATAAATGCTTATTGACTGAATGAAATGAAGTATACGTTAACTGAAATGTGTGTTAGTGATAATGGTGATGATGGTATAATCCTTTCACCAATATCATTTACTTCATCATACATGAAGCAAAATAATGTGGAAATTAGTGATGATGATGATGATGGTGTAATTCTTTCACTAATACCATTTACTTGGTCATGTATGAACTGAAACACACTTGATCATGATTCCTAAGACAAGAGAGATGAGAACATTTTCCTAGTGTTAGGAATGTCTGCAGAGGGTGGTGTCCCTTCTCGCTGCCAGGGCCATAGCATTAACTTTAGGGTTGTTAATGCTTTAAGACTATATGCATGGCAAGGAGCTGTTTAATCAAAGGGGAATGAAAGTAGTGGTAAGAGGCAATGACATAAGGTATATGTGTATTTCCATCTGTCCTGAGTCTCGAAAAGAATCAGTATGAAGGATAGACAATGGAGATACTGCCTCTAAGAAGGGTAAGATTTCAATTAAAATCGCTCACACTAACCTAGAAAGGACTATGAGCTGGTGACCATTATTGCACATGGAAACGGCAGGGATCTATCACCTGCCTGAGAAGCCCTTTGTTTTACCATTTTGGAGGCACGTGAGGTATATGGAGATTGCAATCTATGGAGACTAGCTCCCATGTGTGTGTCCCTGAATGGGCAGAATCTAAGAGTGCAATACACTTCCCTGTGGCCTGTAGCATGAGTGGCCTGAATCCCGAAGAGGATTAACACTCTCCCAGAGCAATAGGGGCAAGAAGAGAAGCCAAGTTTCAACAGAGAAAATGCCTAAGACAGAAGAGAGAAAGAAGCAGATTCAGAGAAGGGGATCAGTGACAGGGCATTTGGGAAGCTCATGACAGTCACAGAGGTAGAACTTTATCACATCAAAACTAGGAAGGTCCAGAATGGTATCCACCTGCAGAACAGGGAAGTCCTTCCTCACGACACAATGAGAGTTTCTCCAGGGGATAGGTCCATTTATTTTGTCCAATGGCACATCAATCTAAAGGTAATTGTAATTTTTCTATCAGATGTGTGCACATGTGGGTGGTGGTGAAAGGAGGAGGGTAGAGGGAAGACTGGGCAGCTATGCAGTACCACAGTGTATAGAGTGTGTGGTCTAGAGTCAAGAAAACTCATCTTCCTGAGTTTAAATCTGACTTCAGCACTTACTGCTCTCTGAAACTGGATCATATTTGCCTGAGTTTCTCCTCATCTATAAAATGATCTAGAGAAGTAAATGGCAAATTACTCTAGTATGTTTACCAAGGAAAAAAAAGAGGTCATAAAGAGTCAGGCACAACTGACAAACAAATGAGATAAAACATACTACTGAAGGTTCTCTTTTCCCTGTTATTTATGCTAATGAGCTTAACAATGAAATAGGAGAGACAGAGAGAGACCCACTCTAGTTCCTTTAATGACCTTCCTACTAGAATAAGTTCTAGTCTCTTCCCAAAGCTGCTTTTCCCCACCTAGATGTTTTTCACTCAATGACCTTTCTAAAATGGAGCACTCAGATGGGAACAAAGTATTTCAAATATGATCTGGTCAGTGAAGGTATGACTCTCCTGTGCTAGCACTTTTCTTAGAGGAGAAACCATACTTCATTTGATGAAGTCCAGAACAAGATGGCATTTTTTTAGAGACTTCCATGTCATTGGGTTGACTCATATTAATACATGCAAGAACAACCTTTATTTAAACACTTATTATATTACAAGAACTATCCTGAATACTGGGTACACAGAGACTCAAGTTATTCCATCTGCTCTCAAGAAGCCTTCATCCTAATGGAAGTGGGGGCTGCTGACCAAGTAAACGAAGACTAGGACCCAGTTGCCTAAGGATGATGAGTGGATCCATGGTCTTTCCAGATGATACATTCTTTCCAGAAGCAATGGTCATATTGATTGTATGACTCTGTCCAGAGAAAAGAAGTGGAAAATAAGAGTGACAGAAATGTGCATGGAGTTTCAGGACTGGTGCTGAGGATGGCCAGGATGAAGCATGGTCGTGTTGGAGGACGTCTAGGTATAATGGATTCCAACCAATCAAAAAATCATATCACTATGGTGGGACTTATAAAACTGAGTATGTCAGCTCCTCTAGGCTGTCATCTCTAGAGGTCTTGTTCCAAAGACCTATAAGTGGCAGGGTGTATTTGTGATAATAGTGAACTTGATATTCCCCAACATCCCCAGTTATTTTTCTTAATCACATGAACTGTTGTCTAACTATCTCATCCCTTTCTCGCCATATATCTATGGAGCTACAGTTTTAGATTTAAATGGATTTTTTTTATTTATCCCCATTAAATTTTGTCATATTAGAGTTGGCCCATCATTCTATTCTGTCAAGATCTTTTTGGAGGCAGACTCTGCCAGTCAACATATTAGCTATTCCTTCCAGGTTTTGTCATCTGAAAACTGGATAAACATACCATATAAGTCCTTGTTCAAGGCATCGGCAACATTTGCAGTGGAGGAGAGCTTGCTGCTTTGTTAGCCAGTCTGTTGTTTTCCTGGACAACTCTAAGTTAACACCCCGAACAAGCTGGCTCCAATCTCTCTGTCTAGCCTGATTTCATATTATTTACATTCATATGATCTGCCTTGCAGTTAAAATGGGTCATTAGCTGATGCTATGAGCCATACCCTGCTCTGGGTTCATATAAGTAATCCCCCATGGTGAGAACATCAAGCCTTCTCATTTCTACCCTTCCAAATCCTCTTCTTCCAAGGCTAAGCTCAGGTGGCTCCTCCTCTGGGAAAATCCTGATTACCTTTATCAGGCAGTTCTCTCCACAAATATTCCTAGATACATCTCCCTTTGCTTTCTATCTCATTCAACCTTGTATTTTGCTCAGAAGTGTATAAATTGTAGCCCCTAATATAATATTAGTTCTTGGAGAGCAATCACTTACACTCATTCATTTTGCTATTAATTTACTCACTCATATTTATTTATTCATCCATTTTTGCCATCCATCTCTCTCTCTCTCTCTCTCTCTCTCTCTCTCTCTCTCTCTCTGTCTCTCTGTCTCTCTCTCCCTCTCTCTCCATCTCTCTCTGTCTCTCTGTCTCTCTCTGTCTCTGTCTCTCTCTGTCTCTCTCTCTCTCTGTTTATGGATGAGAACTAGATCTATTTATAATTAATATACCCCTTCTTTCCATCATAGCATGGGGATGAGATTACAAGGAAGGTCAGAGTCTGTTCCATTTTTCCTTTTTTTCTTCAAGAGTTTCTCTAGTGTATGTTGTTTAACAGAACTCAATGTTTCATGGACTCAGAGTCAGAAAGACCTGGATTCAAATTCTCTGCTAGACATTTACTACTTGTAACCTGGGTCAGTGATTTGATCTCATCTCTCATCTCATTTTATCTCAATTACCTCATCTTTTAAATAGAAAAGAATAATATAATAATATTTGCATCACTTTTTTAAAAACTGAAGATCAGATTTCATACACATACAAACACACACGTGTGCACACACACAAGTGCAAACACACATACACACACACACACACACACACACACACACACACACACACTAGATCACTGTCACTAGGGGTTGCCATTCTTCTGGTCATTACTTTCACTATCACACCTTCCAGTCGAAGCAGTCCCATAATTTCACATTCAGAATTCTGCAGACCAGTGCTCAGGAGGCTAACCATAGAACTAGAACAGAATCAGTGCTGAGTCTCAAATGAAGTGCTTCTCCACCTCCTTGCTCTCCATCTATATTCTTATTTGACCCACACTTCTTGGCTCTGACTTCTTACAGGGAGGAGTCCAAGCCAGACCACAGAAATTCCTTGGAAATGGGAGTGTTTCAGAACAGAGGGGGGGTATTGAATATCTCAGTTAGCTGTCATGGGGCTACCAGTGTTCTTTTCATAGAGCAGTGACCTAAGGAAAAGCACACATGAGCAGGGGCTAGATATTAACTAAGGATACCAACACGAAAGCCTCATCAGGGTATGAAGGTGACCTTCACCTTCCTACCAAGCTGGAAAGTCTTACTTAAAAAATTGAGATCTGACTCTCCTATCGATGCATCATTCTTTCAAAAAAAAATAATCTACTAGAGATCTGAAGCACTTTGTGATTCAATATATACCCCAAAACACAACTCATGAGCCCCAAGGACATTCTTCTTGCATGAAGTCAATTGCAAGAGACATTAGTTCACAGTAAGACATTTAATCAACAGAATCGCAAACTGACAAGAACAATTCCCACCCACACATAGATGAACATTGTCCTGTAACACCATTGGAGAATATAATACTCACAGGAAGCACATATAGCCCAGGAACACATTTAAAAAGTTAAATATATAACATTTAGGCAGGAAGCATGAGCCACCAGGGAAATTCACTCCCCTACCCCTAAAAAGCCCTTTGGAGACTGTGGAGATTTGATCATGCCACTTTTTTTCTGAATGTCTCTAATCCCTGCTGGACATCTCTAGTGAGCTGCTCTATGATCTCTATGAATATCTTCTGATCTTTGTCTGGCATCTGTTTTTTTTTCAATCAATTGATATTTATTATCGACTATGTGCCATGCTCAGATTTATTTGCTGAATTGCTTTGCCCCCAGCTAGGATTTCTGCTCTGAAAAGTTCAGTACCTTAGACAGGTTTGACTCTTTTGATATATGGATTGTTCTCTGCCCTATCAATTATATAAGCCAAAAGAAATCCACTTATGAATTGTCTACGAATGTGACCTACCTCCCTCCCATCCATCCTTTAACTTTAGAATCTCTTTAGCTGTCAGAAATTCCCTGCTGCCTACACATGCTACCATGCTTCTCCCATTTTTTTTTTTAGAAAACACTTCCACTTGATCAACCATTCCTTCTAAATATTATCCTAAATACCTAAATCCTTCCTTTTCAATTCAATCCCATGTCCTCTACTTTCATCCTGTTTTATACCATCTGCCTTCCAGCTTCATCATTTGACTGGGACTAAATGCTCCAAAATTATTAATGATTTCTTAAATGCCAAATATAATGAATTGCCATTTCTCAATCTTCATACTTCATGTTCCTCTGCATCATTTGACATTGCTGATAACCATATTTTCCTTGATACTCTCTCCTTCCAAAGTTTTCAAGATTTTATTCTTTCTCAGTTCTCCCTCTGTCTATCTGATCATTCTCAATTCTCCTTTTCTAATTCCTCATCCATATCAAACCACTAACCAAGGCACTATCCTGGGACCTCTCTCTCTTTCCTCTCACATGTGGTAATATCACATGTTTCCATGGATACAATGATAATTTCTATGCAGATGGTTTCTAATCAAATAAAGCCTCATTCTTTGACCGGTTCTGAGGCAAATGGTATCAATAGACTAAGGCACCTCCTAGATCTAGGACATGTGGAATAGACTTATGTCTCACATCCTGGGTGGGGAATATTGGTCTTTCTCCATTGTGGTGGCCATTTCTTCTTACTGTCTCTTCAGTCATTATTTTGTGCTTTTAAAGTAATATTTTATGAATGCCTTTATTTTTAACTCACGAAAAAACTGCACACACACACACACACACACACACACACACACTGAGCTTTTCCTTAAAACCAGGTAGAAACAGCAAGACCAGTCACACAGAGGCCATGTGTGCCAGTGAGATATGAGATTCCATATCTACAATCCCTCGCTTATCCAGTGGAAGGAGAAAGGTAGATTTTCTCATTTCTCCACAGCCTGAACTAGGTAATAACTGCTACAAATCCTTAGGGTTTGTTTTAATGGCCATTATGTTCATTTTATTCTCATAATTGTGTAGATTTTTTTTTTACATCAATCCCTTTGATAATGTACCAAAGTCTATGAACTCATTCTCAGGAAAATGTTTTTCAGTACATACATCCATACATCTCTATGTTGATGCATATATATATATATATATATATATATATATATATATATTGCATACAAAAATTGCGTATATTTATCTTACGTACATATTCTATGTATTCTTTCTACATATAATCTATACACAAGTATACATACATACATACATACATATATATCCTACACATCTGACCTACTCTTTCCACTCAACTTCTAGTGCTGGAATTAAGCATATTATTTCTTATCCAAGCTATTATAATAGCAATGACTAGTCTCACTGCCTCCAGCCTCTCACTTTTCCAGTATTTCCTTCCTATTGAAAAGTGGTGCAGCGTTTAGAGTGCTGGGCTTGGAGTCAGTGCAATGTGATTTCAAATCTTGCTAGATACATAGTCACATAATTTCCTTTGCCTCAGTTTCCTCATCAATAAAATAATAATAATAATACAACCTACTTCCCGAGGTTGTTGTGAGGATCAAATGAAATATTTATAAAATACTTCACAAACTTTAACCCACTATATAAATGTAAATGTTATCCATTATCCTCATCACCATCATCATCATCACCATCATCACCATCACCATCATCATCACCATCATCGTCATCATCATCATCATCGTCATCACCATCATCATCATCATCATCATCATCATCCTCATCACCATCACCATCATCACCATCATCATCATCATCATCATCATCATCACCACCATCATCATCATCATCATCATCACCATCACCATCA
>CM053771.1:550536263-550566263 GCA_028658325.1 Potorous gilbertii | reverse complement strand
GCCTCTCCCCTCAGTAAGAGCTGTTCTGCAGATCGTCCTTCCTCTTTGATTTCCATGTACCTTCCAATCTTCTTCAGTCATTGAACAGGGTAGCTCCAGAGAGGAAAGGGACCTTCTAGTTTCTGAGTCTGTCACCAGAAGCAGAGCCAGACAACTAAGGCTTTTCCTCCCACTCTGCATGATGGAAAAAAAGAACAGTTATTCTACATGAAAATTGCCTCACTCTTGCTTCTGGCCAAAGTGGAAGAGACAAGTCTTCTGGTTGACCTCATTTAAATAATTGGAAGTTAACTGGAAATTATTGTAAAGCTTGCTACTTAGGTTAAAAAAAAACAGCCCAACAAGCACGAGATAAGGGAAGCATGTTAGACAATAGCTTGTTTGAAAATGATCTGAGAATCTTAGTGAACTGCAAGGTCAGTATGAGTCAGCAATGTGTGCTGACAACCTAAAAAGCTTGACTGAATGAAGCATGCTCAGGATCAGGTGTCCCAGGAGGTAATAGGCCTATTGTTTTCTGCTATGGCTGGATCATTTACAGAGTATTGAGCTTGGTTCTGGGAACCATATTTTAGGAAGAACACTGTCCTTCTCTGGATACTCTCCAAGAGGGTGAAGGACTTCAAGTTCCTGATAAATCAGCCTTGATTAAAGGAAGTGGGAATGTGTGTTATAGAGAAGACCCATGGGGATGGGGTGGGATGTAATAGTTGTTTTCAGAGATTAAAGGGTAATCATGAGTGACAGGGAGTAAACATAATCTATTTGGACCCAGAAGACATGGCTAAGCAATGGGTAGAAATCACAAACAGGGAAATGGAGGCTGGATCAAAGAAAATCATCATAATCTTAATCAGAATCATCCTAAAAGTGGATGATATTACCTTTGGAAATATCAAATCCCCACTCAAGGTTATCAAGCCAAGGATGACCCCTTATCTGAGATTCTGGTTGAGTTAAGGATTAGTAGAGAGAACCCCTGAGGTCCGTTAAAATTCTGTAATTATACAGGTTCTCAGCATCAAGTCTTTACTCAGAGTCCTTTCATAAACAACATCTGGTTCTGGTTACTGCAGGGGTCTGCTCCTCAAAGTTCTGTGTCGATCCCACTTCCTAGTTGGAAAGGCCACAAAATGTTGCACAGGTCCATTGCTTCACTTCTCACTCTCCAAACACGAGCTAGAAAAAAAAATCCTGTCTTTTTTGGCAGCAGATCCATGCCCTAGAAGATTTACAATGTCTGGAACACTCCCAGAGTGAATACCCCAAGTTCAGAACAAATTGTGCTTTGAGAAAATGTCTAGCACTACTTGAGGGGGTGGATGAGAGAATTTTGTTTTTTTAGGAGAGACAATTTTAGATTTTTAGAAAATTGGGCTCTGATTACAGAGGCAGAGGACATAATTACTTCACTAATGAGTTCTCTTTAAAATGAGAATTATCATTAAGAAGAGGGAGAAAAAAAATCTACAGGGATAAAAAAAAAATCATTCTGTGGAGGAATGGCCATCAACTCGGCAGCAATTTACTGAGAGACACTTATCTGGGGATGTCTATTAGCGGACTGGATCATCTTCTCAGATCCCAATGCTGCTCCATTCTGAGGAATGAGCACACTGGACTACTGACAGTATTGTGCTGATTTCACTTGGGTTTAGCATTCTTTTGCCGAAGTCCTATGCCGTTTCTTGAGAACCTAAGAGTATAGAACTCTGAACTTGGAGTCAGTGAGAACTGAATTCAAAACGTACCTCAGATACTTACTAGCTATGTGACCTTGGGCAAGTTATATAACTTCTCTCAGTCTGTTTCCTCATCTGTAAAATGAGTATTATGAGTCCCTAGCTCACAGAGATGTTGGGATGACCCAATAAGATACTATATCTACAAAATAGGCGTACTTTAAAGTGCTGTATGTGTCCTAGCTATTATTAGAACCTCATTTCTGGGACTGATAGGAGTCTTGGATTTTAGAGAACTGGGGTCCAAGTCTTACCTCTGAAACACCCTCACTATCTTAAGGAAAGTGAAATATCACAAAATTTAAGAGTTGGATGGGAACTCAGCAGTCAAGAAGTTGAAACCATTTCTGAAAAGGATCTCTTTTCTTTCCCTACCTTTTCTTAAAAATCTCCAAGGAGAGGGAGACCACTATGTCTCTGTGTCTCGTTTCACTTTGGGACAGCTCTCAATGTGAATATTTCCTGGCATGTGACCTAAATTGGTCTCTTTGAGATGTCTACCAATGGCTTTCAATATGGCCTTGGTGAATTGGGGGTGAGAGATGGGGTGGAGCAGTGAACAAACAAAATAAAATTAATTCTGCCTTCCGATAAGTACCAGGACTGGCCACCATGCTTCACCTCCCATGAATCTCGTCTTCTCTGGTAGGAAAACCTTTAGTTCAGTTCACCACTCTTCTCAGATGGGGCCTCAAGGCCTTTGGCCATCCTTATTGCTCTTTTCTGGACAAGCTCAACAGTATTAATGTTTTTCTTCAACCAGAACTGGATACAGCACTCTAGATGTAATCTCATCAGGAAAGAGGCCCAGTAGACTTATCAGCAAACTATTCATGGAAGCCAGAAGCCTCTTATTGGAACCAAAGATCACATTGATGGTGGCTCCCATATTGCTCCGCTTATATTGGCCTTCCAGGAAACTCAAATTCCAAGCTCTGCTCGTAGTCATTGTCCTCCCTTCAAGGTTCCCCTATCTTGTATTCGGAAAATTGATTTTTCTTGTACCCAAGTCCAAGACTTTATAGTTATCCTTATTGATATTTATCTTCTCAGATTCAGTCCTTGGCTCTAGCCTGTCAAAATGTCAGATTTGAATTCTCTTCCAGTGTGTTGACTTGTTCAGTTTGATTTGCAGTGTACATTTTCTAAGTTATCATCCTTGCCTTTTTCTCAATCACCAACGAAAATGATAAATACCACACAACCAACCATAGATACCTGGGGTAATCCACTGGAGACCTCCTGTCGTGTAGGCATTGGCCCATAACAAAGAATTTTTTGGTCTGGCCTTTCAAACAGTTTTGAAGGCATCTTATTTTATTCTCATCTGATCCATTTCATTCCTTATCCACAACAATATTAGATACTTTATTAAAAGGTTTGCTAAACTATAAGTTTACTGACATTGCTGACTACAATATTAATTATAAGAAGAAGGACAAGGAGGAAGAGAAGAGGAGAGAAAGGAAGGGGAAAGAAATGAATTTGATCTAATCGGATCTCTTCCTAATAAAACTATGCCGCCTTTCCCTCATTTCTGCTTCCCTTCCTCCCAAATCATCTTTCTATTATAGGGGCTGATAATTCAGTCTTATCATTTATTCAAGTATTTTGAATCAGTGGGTTTTTACTGTACAGAAGCAGTATTGTGGTGTGTGTGTGTGTGTGTGTGTGTGTATGTGTGTGTGTGTGCGTGTGTGTGTGTGTGTGTGTGTGTGTGTGTTTGGATAAAATGTACTATGAGAAGCATCATGGGATAGTAGACACCAAGATGTGAATTCAAATTTATCCTGTCACACATTACTTGTGTAAACATGAGCAAATGGCTTACCTTTTCATCACTACACTCAACTCTCTAAGACTGTAATTTACAGATGGGTTATCAATGTTCTTTGTTGGATAGAGTTTGCATGTGGGGATTTCTCCATATTAATGAATTCAAGATTGACTATGGAGGAGGGTATCTAATATCAATATTAAGATGTATTTGCTGTTAATAAGCCTAAATGTGGATGGGTATCTGTATCTGTGTTAAACTGGGAACAAAATGGCAACCTTTAATTTAAAGTTGGGACTTCTTTCCCACAGAGCATAAAAGTCTTCCTCTGGGTGACTGCAAGGATGGTGGTGCCCTTGGTCAAAAAAGAGATGTGGGAGAGGAATAGATTTAAGTTAAGCAAACAATAAACAATGTTGAATTTGCAATACTGCAGAGGTATAGATATTTATTGTGCAGTTGACAATGTGGGATGAAAAATTACAACTGCCTATATGGACTTGGGAATCATTTGCATAGGGGTAATCACTGAAGCTGTGGAGGGTAATGAGATCACAAAATGAGATAGTTTAGAGAGAAAAGGGAAGAGAATCCAGGTCAGAGACCTGGGGTACACCCACACTCTAAGGAGTGATAGACTAATGATGGTACAGCAAAGGAGCCTGGAATGGAGAAGCCTGGCAAATTGGATGAAAAGTAAGAGAAATCAGTCATGGAAGCCAAAGATGACAGAAGATCCAAGAAGAAGCAGTGGCCAACAGTGCCAAACCCTTCAGGGAAGTCATGAAAGATATGGACAGAGAAAAAAAACCAGTAGATTTGCCAGCTGGTAGATAATTGGTACTCTTGAAGAGAGCTGTTTCAGTCAAGTTCTGGTGTTGAAAGCCAGATGACAAGGAGATGAGAAAGGGCAGTAATTGATGGCAATCAGTATAATTGGCTCTTTCCAGGGGCTTTGTAATGAAAAGGAGAAAAGTCAAGGGAAAGTAATTTAAGGGTGGAAGAGACCTAGGTATGTCTTTAGGCACTAAGGAAGGAGTCAGAGTATGGGGAGAGACTGAGGTTGAGACATAAAGAGAATCATCAAGGAGAGGAATTTATCAGAGGGAATGGACAGGAATGAGATTATGGGAACAAATTAAAGAGTTGTCTGACAAATATATTATAAATTAGGAGAGAAGGGATGGTTTAGAGGGTTTGTGACGTGTGGAACAAAAGATTAAGAGGGATTTCACAATGGGTGGCCTCAATTTTTTAAAATGAATAACAGTGAAGTTTCTCAGGAAGAGGAGACATGGTACTAAAAGCCCGAGACGAGGACAAACAAATTTAGGGCAGCCTCTACAGCGATCATGATCAGTGATCTGGGAAGAAGAGTGACACTGCCAGACAACAGTGAGAGCCCAGGGAGATTGAATGACATGCATTTGTAACAGATCCAACTGAGTACCTTTAATCATCAGTGTTCAATAGCATGTCTGTAGGAAGAGAGAAAGGCAGATGGTGGGGATAGGTTGGTGTTTGTGGTTGTCAAGTCATAAAGCTTAACTGGACAAGAAGGCAAGGGAATCAAAGCAAGAAGAGTGCAGTCTCTCTCCAACAAGAAGGTGAAAATGTTAGGCCAGAGATGGGGAGATAGAGAACTAGCAAGGGTGAAGGGACTAGGGATCACTTGGTTAAAGAGAAGTGAGACAGAAGGAACTGTGGAAGGAGAGTAGCCTATAATCACCAAGAGGAATTTCGGAAGTTGAGATCATGGAGGCAGAACAGTTATGGGAGATAATTAGCTCAGGATGTAGATATCAAAAGCATGATCCCATCATGTGACAGGAACTGTGCCTGGGGATACAAATTCAAGAAAGCAAGGTGGTCCATGCTCTCTCTGAGCTCATAACCTAACAAGGAAGGTGTCTAAAAGAAGGGGGAGGAGGTTGAGGGGCCTTTTACATGCCATGGTGGAGAAGTCCATATGAATCCAGTTTGGTGGGAAGCGAAAGGAGAGGGAAAGATCTCAGCCAAAGGGTTGATGGACGGGGTAAGCAGGATGTTTGAGGAGAACGCATATATGGAGGTCCAGCTAGTTATCCACAATCACAAATGTGCCCAATTTGCTTGTATTTTGGTTCCATCTCATAAGTCTAAACTTTGATGATCAGTTACCAGCTCCTAAAAAAATCCTTGGTAACTTGTACATATATATATATATATATATATATATATATATATATAGATAGATAGATAGATAGATAGATAGGTAGATAGATATAGATACACACACATATATACACACACACACACACACAAATATATTTTAAGAGTCTTATAGGGGAGGCAAGAGGATTAAAATTAACATTTTTCTGGGGTTTTTTGTGAACTGGAAGGTATCATTACTCAGATTTTTAATAAAGCTTCAGAGTTAGAGATTATTCACCTCATGACAAGCCTGTACGATAGTGTGTTTTATTAGCTCTATTTGACAAAGGAGGTTAAATGAAGTCTAGGGAGCATGGGATTCCTACACTAGGAAATGTAAGTGCTAGAGATGTGATAGATATTTCCTGACTCCAGATTGTAGGTCACATTCCAGAATTGTATTTGCAGAGAAAAGACCATTTCCTTTGGGGATCCTGGTTTTGCCTGTCTTAGAGCAGGGTAGAGTCCAATTTGCTAACTTACTTGAATCATGGCATAAGCATTATTTAATCATGAATGTCCATGCAGGTACATGGTATACTGCAGTAATAAGACCACCCAATGGAAATCCATAGCATTGGAGATTGGCAGCTGTTCTAAGGGCTTATTTGTCTCTCCATATATGCATGTGCTCTCTATTTATGGCATCTATTTATATAACGATTTCTTGTCTTTTCCATTAGAACATAAGCCCCTTATGTGCAGATTGTCATTTTTTAGACTTCCTTTGCCAACCTCTGCCACATAGAAGACACTTTAAAAATGCTTATTGATTGATCGATACGTAGATGTTATGGAATCCAAATTCATAATTATATTTATGAGGAAGTTGAGCCCTAGAGAAGTAAGTGAAGTAGCTTGAAATCATACAGGAGCTGAGAAGCAGAGCTGGAATTCAAGCCCAATGTTCATGGAAAAAGAAAACAACAGCAATAGAAACAAACAAAAATAGAAAGAAAAACTTCCCTTGATCCAACACTCCCCCAATCCCATTTCTCTTCTCCTGTGCTCTGCATCGTTTAATATAGATTTAGTAATCTACCCTTAGTAGTCCCAATTGTCCCCTATTGTCTCATTCAAGCCCCACAACACTCAAATTTGGCAAATTCTCTCTCCAAGATCAATAACTTTTCAACTGATAAATCTAATATGCTGCCTCTCCCCATGCCTCTTCTTCCTTCTTGATCTCTTTGAAATAATACATGTTACTACTGTCCTACTTTATGGATCATCAGTTCTCTAATGCCAGGTGCCATCCATTGCTTCTATTCCCACATCTCTCTGCTCCTGCTGCATCACTTTTACTGTATTACCCTTGTCAAGAACTCTCAAATACGAATGTTGTGAAGGTTCTGTTTGGGGCCCTATTCTCCTCAATAGCTCTTCCCACTCTCTTGGTTCTTTCACCCTCTCCCATGGCTTCATTTTCCCCTCTCTGTAGATGGCTCTAAAATCATTCTTTCCAGTTGGAGCCTCTTCATCCAAGGCTCCAATCCAGTTTTCATGATGATTCACCAGAGTCTTCATCAGGATGTGCAGCCAGAGCATTAAACTTTTTCCCCCCATTGATCATCCTACCCCTATGAAGCTTGGTCCTCATACCCCTAACTTTCCACTTTAATCTCCTATTACCCAATGCCCAACCATCCCCCCCCACAATTGCCTCTTCATTTCCCTGTCTCCCTTCCCTTCCCTCCCCTTCCCTACTCTCTTCTCCTATCCTCTCTTCTCCTCTCCTCTCCCTCTCCCTCTCCCTCTCCCTCTCTCCCTCCAAATATGCAGATGGATGTCTGGTCATATCTGCACATACTACTTGTCTCTTGTTCATATGTTGCCATTAGTGTGTCAAAGGAGGTAGTCTCAAAGTGATCAAAGCTTTCCTCTCTCCTAAAATTGAGAGACCAAACACATACTTTGGAAGTTTACCTATTGTCCTAAGCCAGCCAGAGGTGCAGTGGATGGAGTGCTAGGCTTAGAGTCAGAAGGGTCTGAGTTCATATCTAGTCTCAGATGTTTACTAGATGTGCGACCCTGGAAAAATCACTTAAACTTTGTCTTGCCTCAGTTTCCTCAACTATACAATGAGGAAATACTAGAACCGACCTCATAATGCCTTGTTTGTTTTTTTTCTGAGGATCAAATGTGATAATATTTTTAAAATGCTTATCCCAATGCCTGGACTATATCAAGATCTTAATAAATGTGCGCTCCTTTCCCTCTCCTTTCTTCTTTCCATGTGAGCAATTCAACTGATCTTCTAAAATATTTCTCTGAGGGCAGTCATTACTTCTGTTCCTCTGTGGAATTCCCTCTTGGTTCTATTTCATCCTGCCTCCATCGTCCATCGCCCCTCTATTGGTATTCGAGTGAGATTCAGGAAGTCTTTCAAAGGTTGTTGAATTCTAAGTATAACAAATACAAAGCAACACTAGAACTGTGACCCTGGAAAGTGAATGAACCTTCCTCCCAAGGCTATTGTGAAAGTCAAATAAGGTGAGTTTTGTGAAGCTCTTCACGAACTCTATAGTGCTGTGCAAATGCTGTTATTATTTTAACTTCTAATACTAGTGGTAGGAGGAGGAGGAGGAGTTGTAGTAGTATCAGTAGTAGTAGTATGATGGTGGTAGTAGTAGTAGTAGTAGTGACAGTAGTAGTAGTAGCAGTGCTGTTGGTGGTGGTAGCAGTAGAAGTAGTAGTAGTAGTCGTATTTCTCTTCCTGGTACTATGTTACAAAGATGTCTTTATTTTTTAAATCGGCCCTACCTCTTTCCCATTTCCACAGTAATCATGCTAGCTCAAGGTTTCATCTGTTTTCACTTGGGCAGCTGTTGTGGCCTCAGGATGGATTCCAGGATCTCTCCTTTCATATAGAGACCTCCCTTCAGTCCCAGGAGGGTTTTCTCCTCTGATAACATCCCTACTCCACAGAAAACCCTCCAGGATTTCTCACTGCCCACTGCCACAGGCACCAGCCTCAGTCCTCCTCTCCAGGTACGGACTCCAAGCTCCTTTCTAATCTTCCATTTTATTCTCTCCCTTTCATATGCTCTGTATTCCCCCCAAACTGGACTATTCTTCCTCCCTCACCCCTTCCTCTCCCTTACCATCTGAATATATTGTTAGTATTATTATTACGCAATCCCCTGTTCCTACCACAGATTCTGATGGCTCTTCCATCCATTCTGGTCATTTTCCTTTCTTCCTCATTATCATCTTGGGGATTGTGGCAGGAGTGATTTCTTATTTGGAGGCTAAACTTGGGGATGTAATCTGGCTTTGCTGGATACTAGCTGAGTGACTTTAGACAAGTCTTGAGCTCTTTTAGGCTTCTTTTTTTTCTCACTCATGGCATGATTTCAAATAAAGCTTAGGGTCCCTTGCAGAAGTGAACCTTGTGTTCCTCTGATCTTTTCCAAGAAACATTCCCTAACTAGCACCCCCAGCCCAGGTGAAAATGATCTCCCCCTTCTCAGATTGCTCACAGCCCTGAACTGGGGCTCCTTTGTACTTATCTCTTTGTCAATTGTATCATCCCTATTTATAGGCATATCTTCCTGCACTTTAGATCCCAAGCAAACTCCTTTGAAAGCAGTGTGTGTGTTACTTCAGAATTTGTACCTCTAGTGCCAAGAACACAGTAGGGATACACACATACGTACACACACATTTTTTTAATGTTGTATTAAATTGAGCCATCTGGTCCAAATCCCTAATTTTACAGATGAGGAAATTGAGACCTAGAAAGTTAAAGTAACTTGGCCAAGGTCACGCAGGAAATTAGAGGAAGTGGGGTAGAAGGGCGGGAGGAAGGAAGAAGAAAAAAATCTATCTCTGTTATTTAAAATAAAAGTAAAATATTAAGAGCAAGTATGAGGAAAAGAAATTAGAGGAATTTCTGCTTCCTCTCAGTCCAGTGATCTTTCTACAGAAAAGTTTAATCAAATGAGATAATTTAAAGTTGAGAATTTCTTCTGTCTCTGTTTTTGTGTCTTTCTCACACATATAGGTAGTAATAAGAATTCATATTTAAATTTTCAAAAAATTTCAACAAAAGAAACCAACAAATAAAAAATCAGGGTTTGATTAATTCTTTTGTTGATTGTCTAGCTATGAGAGTGATGTTAAAATTAAAAATGCTATCAGATTACTTGCTGTCTTGGGGAGGGAAGGGAAGGAAAGGGGAAAAAATGAAAACTCAAAATATTATAAAAATGAATATTGAAAACAATCTTTATAAGTAATTAAAAAAAATACTATTTTAAAATAAGTGTGTGGTATTCCTCCCCTCAGCTACACAAGCCTGTTGTTAAATACTTGCCTGCACATTACTGTATACAGCTTACAACATCTCCCTGTACTTCCGTTGTTGGTTGGGACAGTCTAGTAATGGAATCAAAAGTAAAAAAATAAATTAGAATTAAGTTACATTTAGGATTTCTAAATTAGAGTGTATTAGATTGCATGCCATCTCAGAGAGGGAGGGGGAGAAAATTAAAGACTTATAGAAGTGATTGTAGAAAACTGAAAACAAATACATTAAAAATAATAAAAAATAATCCATACTTGAGGTCTTGGCAGAGAGTTCATGTATATAATGAGCATGCACCACATTTTAAGCTCCTTATAAACATATGGGGCCACTGAACAGAGCATTACAATCCTTTTCCACCCCAGATCTTGTCAGTACTCTGGGTTATCCATTGACTGGGAAGGAAAATAGGCAAGTTGAGACAGCTGGCATTATTAAGACTGTCCCAGTGGATGTAGCAAAAGTAAGCCTCGGATTGAGAGACAGGAAGCCTTAGTCCTTGTCTCAGCCTACAGCTCAGCAGGGTCATTCAGGTTTAAGGCCATCACTAAGTTATGACCCATGTGTGAAAATCACTTAATTTTCCTATGCCTCAGATTCCTCATCTGGAAAATGAGGGTCATAAGATTTGCTTTGCACTCCCTGCCCCTACCTCCCAGTTCATCTGGCTTTTGAGCTCACATGACCTGCAACAGTATCTCAACTACCCACAGGGGTATTCATACATTAATTCTACCCATAGTGACCTTTGGGAGCTTGAGTTGTGAAATTCCTCACTCTGATGATGTCCTCCTGTCCTGTCTGGTCCCCTTCTTCCTCACTCCTCAGTAATGAGCTAATAGTCACAGAGGAGATTAGATACAAAAAAATCAACCACAGAATTCTAAGAGATTTGCATGGTCATCTAGTCCAAACTCCATTTTACAGAAGAGGAAACTGAGGCTAAGGAAGATAGGATTATGGAAAAAGCTTGCTTTTGGAGACAGAGGACAAAGATCTGCACCCCACATATGCACGTTCCTAGCTGTGTGATTTGGGGAAATTCAATCGGCCACATCTGTAAAAGGAGGGGGTTACATCAAGTGATCTCTAAGGTACCTTTCAGCTCTGGGTATATGCTCAATGACTTTGCCAAGGACATGAACTTAGTCATGGGTTTACCTGGGGCTTTAGTCAAGGTCTCCTGATTTCTAGTTCTGGGGACATTTCACATCTACACAAAGAGGAACATCTATTATTATTAATAATGAACCAATTCATTTTACACAATTGGCAGCATTCCAACTAATCATCTCAAAGCATATGAAGGGTTAAACACTTGGCCATCTGGTGAAACACTAGACTAGACTCAGCTGTTCTTCAAGTGATATGGTCTTGGGTCATATTTATCTCTTCTCCCCAGCCCATCTGCTCCCAGCTTGTCATGATACACACTTGTGAGAGGCAAAGCAATAGGGGGACATCATCTTGGAGGTGAACTCAACAATGATATCAGAGAAAAAGCAGTCCCTGACCATCCCCCTCCCAATCCCCAACACCTGACACCCAGATTGCCTCCCCTTTTCTCCCCTCCCCTCCCTTCTCCTGCCCTTCTCTTCACTGCTCATGGTCATATATTAGCACACAGGTCAAGAAGAAGGTTCAAAAGGAAACCATCCATTAGGACCTATGAAAGAAACAGACAGGGAGATTTAGGGGAGGGGGCATGGGGATAAGGAGGAAAGGAGAAAAAGGTGGAAGGAAGAAAGAAAAGGGTGAAGAAGAAGAGGAGGAAGAGAGAAGTCAAGGGGAGAGATGGAGACAGAGAAACACAGAGAGGAGGAGAGAATCAGAGACAGAAAGTGATAGTGGTAAGGGGAGAGAGAAGGGAAGGGAGAGAAGAGAAGGGGAGGAAGGAAGGAAAGGGGAAAGATAAGAGGAGGGAGAGAGAAAAGTGGGGAGAGACAGAGGGGGAAGAGACAGAAGCAGAGAGAAAGGGAAAGAGAGGGGAGAGAGAGGAGGGCAAAGGGGAGGGAGGAAATGAGATGGGAGAGGGAAGGAAGGAAAGGAGAAAAAGAAATAAGAGGAAGAGAGAGAGAAAGAGAAGAGGAACAAGAGAGAGACAGACAGAGTAAGAGAAAGAAAGAAACAGAGACAGAGACACACAGACAGAGACAGAATGAGGGAGAGAGAAGGGATCGGAAAGATGAAGGCAGAGACAGAGAGGACAAACAGAGAGAAATAAAATGGAGCTTAGGGCAAATTCTTGGATATATATCCAACTGCCTGTAGGTTTTAGCTCACTTCTTATTTCCACCTCCTGAATTTCCTTGCCTCTTTTAAGTCCCAGCTAAAGTCTCATCTTCTATAGGAATCTCCTCAAATCCTCTTATTTCATATGCCATACCTCTACTTATTTATCCTGCCTAGAGCTTGCTCTGTACTTTTGTGTTTTCATGTTGTTTCCCCCATTTGAGTTTAAGCTACTGGAGAGCAAGTACTTTCTTTTGCCTCCTTTTGTATCTCCAGCATTTGGCACTTTGCCTGACATATAGTAGTGCCTAATAAGTACTTCTTGATTGATGAGTTGATTTTAGTTAATTTTACCTAAACTGGTCTCATCTCTAAATGATTCTAATCCAGAAAAAAGTGTCATTCTGAAGACTCCATTCATGTAACATCACACAAAGTACTCTTGCAAGAATGGTGCAAAACAAACCATTGCCAGTCCAGGTCTCACCTGAGCTGTGATCCTCCTCTACACAGGGTCCAGGATGCTGTGATGTTAGTGATGACACTGACAGCCATAGAACTTTTTAGAGAATTTCCAGGTCCTGTCTACTTGACATTAAACCGTAATTGCAGGCACGTGTCCATCATTACAAAGTGTGGCCAGGGCTTTACAAAATTTACCCCATTCGAGTGTCACAGACACTGCCCCAGCAATGTCATTATTTCCTTTTTATCAATGTAGCAACTCTAGCCCAGAGATGTCAAGTGCTTTGTGTGTGACTCCACAGCTGACAAGTGTCAGAGGTGAAATTTGGACAGAGGGGAGTTAATCATCATGGGCCCTCCCTCTATCAACAGGGATCCCAGCCTCCTATTGCCTTAGGAAATAGTCTCTGTGGGTTGCTTTAAGACAAAGAATATCATTACCTGGAGCCCTGCCCTCTGGGCTACGGAAAGCAGTGAGTGAAAGTGTTTGTCCTCTGGTAGATCTCGAGGGAGTGTTCCAAAGCCACAATGGTTTCTAGACTGGCATGTAAACAAGAAATCTATTCAAGTTATTTCTCTCTTCCAAGAACCAGCTCTAGAGTGATGCACATAGCCTGGGTACCTTTCTGGTTATGGAAAAGCAAAACAGATACCCTTCACAATCTCCCCTGTTGGAAGCGAACTTTTCCTACTCTGCCCTCTCATTGTATTTGAGAAGATTTCTATAGCATTCTCTTTTAAATTGTACTTACGTTTCTACTTAACCATAATCTCCTTTAGGGTAAGGAAATTGTCCTCTTCTGGCCTTTTCCTCCCATAGAATATAGATTGGAACCTTGTTCATATTAGGTATTTCAAAGTATTTCTTATTGAATTGGCTAAGTGGAATTACTACTGGAATGGGCATTCCTTTCTTCCTTCCTTCCTTCCTTCCTTCGTTCCTCCATCCCCCCTTCTTCCTTCCTTCCCTCCCTCATATATTTATGAACAGGCATAATACTAGGTACTAGGGATACAACACATAAACAAAACATCACTTGGCCTCAAGGAGATTACATGCATTTTTGGGGGGAGGGGAACATGAAGACTAAATATCAATATAAAGTACATACAAGTAGGTGCAGCATCATTTCCAAGGCTGTATATTTGTGTGAGGAGGAGAGCACAAGTGAGTAGAGATGCATGATATTCTTATTAATTTAGTGACATTTTATTAGACTTGGGAAGGAGGCAAGGGATTCTATGCATTGGATGTGAGGAGGAGGGCATTTCTAACATGGGGCACAGACTAGGCAAAGGCATGGTAACTTTGAAAACCATATATAGGAAACAATGAGGAGGAAAGCTTGATTAGAACATAGAGTATGTGAAACAGACTAATGTCTGATAAATCTGTAAAGTTTGCCTGGATCCTGACCTGTCGCTATCAGGATCAAGGATATAAGACTTTGACCTTCCAAGCCCTTCACAGCTAGACTCCTTTCTACCTCTCCACTCACCTTACCTTGGTGGCTCCACATGCTCTGCTTTGCCCCTCCTGACTCCTTGCCATCATCTCTGCTGTGCCCCACCTCCCTACCCTTTGTTTGGAATTCATTCTCTCCTCCCATCTTCTACCTGGTCTCCTTGGATGCCTTCAGTTCTCAGCTACAGTTCCAGAAAGAAGTTGTTCCCTTGATACTAGCACCTTCTTCTGTTCATTGTGATCAGCTCAACCTGTACAGAGTTTGTTTGTACATGGTTCTTTGTACAATGTCTTCTTCATTTAGATTGTAAGCTGCTATTTCTTATCTTGTATCCCCTGGTTCCAAGAACACAGTGCACAAAATGAGTCCTTGTTTTATCCCCTGCAGCCCCTGGAAGTTCCATGAGAGTAAGCTCTGCTGCATTTTTCTTTTCTATGTCCAGCACCTAGCATTGTACCTTATATTCAATAGCTACTTGAAATTATTTTGTTTAACTGAATTGAATTTCCAAGCATCCAAGGACACTCAGAAGTAGAAAGGACCCCAGGAGCCACCTATTCCAATCTACACTAAATAAAAACTCATGGGCTTAGGACCATTGCAGAATCTATGGGTAGGCTCAAGGTACACAGTCATTGAAAGTTCTACTGATCTCTCCTAGGACAACCTGGGTCAAAATTCAATCAAAGATCTGGGAACAAGAACAATAGAGTTGTAGAGCAGCAAGACAATAGCTATTGTCCACAACTCTCGTTTATACTCTTCTGTGGTGTGTGGAGTCATTAATGGGTGAGGGAAAGTGGATTGGAAATTCTTGGTTAAATTTCTCCAATTCTTAGCTCACACATCACCTAGTGCTAGTTTAGCTTTTCTAGAGATGGCAAAGTTAACGAAGAACAAGCACTCCCATTTCCAGAGCGTCTTGAGACCTTCAAGTATTTTCCTCATAATGACCATGAAAATAGGTAAGAATGGGAGGATGGCTACTATTCCCACGTTAAATATCAGGAAATGGATACTCTGAGAGTTTTAATGTTTCCTTAGGGTCATGAAGCCAGAAAGATTTGTATTTGTATTTGGAATTTAACTTTCTTCCACCTTGAAGTCCAAGGATGCTCCATAGACCAATGTGATCTGTCTTTCACCTTCAAAAATAGTTTTCCCAGGCATGAGGAGGAAAATCAGCTCACCATTCTAGCAGTCCACTGATGGAAAGCCATCTGAGCTGAGTTCTCAGAAATTACCTTCCTTTGATCAATAGGAAGCTTTTCATCCCTCTCATCAGTATCACTGTAAACAATGGCAACGTTTTTGTCACCATCATCCCGGCCATCACATCCTATTAAGTATGTATCTGTACAGGATATCATGCTAGGTTTTGTGAACTCATATTTCTCACATAATCAATGCCTTCAAAGGAATTTCTAATTGTTTATTCAAGTTTGATCACATTTTACAAACACGTCCTGGTGAAGATCTCTTCTACTTCTCTGTCCCTCTGTCTTCTCCCTCTTCCTTTCCCTTTCTCCTTTCCCCTGTCTGTCTGCCTATCTGACTCTAGGTCTGCCTCTACCTCCCCTTTCCCTCTTTTGCTCCAAAATGGGAGAATCACTCATAGATTCTCTCTATACTTAAGAACCATCTCTGGACCATGGATGAAGACTCATGCTGATGTATAGTCTGGCGTTAGATGCCAGAAGCATGACTGGGAAGCAAGGGGCAGTAGGGATCAGTCACAAGATCATGCTGTTGAACAACCCCTAAACCCGAGGAGACATGGTTCCTGTGACTTCCAATTTAGAATTTAGTTTCCCTTTTACATGAAATCTCTTATTGTCCTGGCAATATCAGACATGCAAGGCTTTTCCTGTCTCCCATCTCCAACCAGTGGATGATTTTGCACACAACTTTACCTATACACAATTAGAATGGAAGCTCATATCAGGTAAGTATACTTTTATCCATAGACCCTTCCTTTCTATACCTATGGAGTTTGAGACGGGTGCACTACTCAGTAGGGAGTCTGAAGCTCACTGCCCAAGAAAGGTAAAGAAAAGCAAATCATTTCCCAAGAAGGCACAGAAAAATATGACTCCAAATGATGTTGATTTATAGATGAGTCCATGAAAGACCCCAAAAGTACCAGAGCCCACTGACTAAATGTCAGCTAGGAATCACTGTTTCTATCTCCCCCACCCTAGATGCCGCCACATTTCAGTAATTCCTGGGCCGATTCATCCTCACAAGCTGTTCTCACAACGCCCCCTTTGGCTACCAGTATACTTCAGAATGGTGCATAAATCACAAGTAAAGTTCTACCAGCCTGAGGCATTCTGAATTGTATAAATCCAAATCAGTGACCTACCCATGAAGGCCAGCTCACCTTTGCATCTCTTCCACCGAGTCCAGCTGCTTCCAGAGTCTGTCAGCTGTCTCCCTCTAGTGACTAAATTCTGGTGTAAGTTGCCCTAGATTTCATAAGATGGAGGGGTGGTTGGAGTCCTCATAAATGGCAGAATATTCTTTGTTCCATGATGGGCATTTGAGATGTTTGCCTTTTCCATATCATGGCCTCCTTCCCTTTCTTCAACATTCTCAGCACCTCCAAGGGACATGCAATAGGTTTGGTGAAACTGGAAAGAGAGTGTTTGGTTTGGGGAGAGACATGAGTTCTAATCTCCACTCTCACACCTACTGTCTGTGACCATGCTCAATTCACTTACTGTTTCTTAATCTCAGTTTACTAATCTGTAAATTGAGAGTAATAAACCCTTTAATGCTTACCTCCACGGATTTTGTCTTAGTTTGTTTTTAAGGAGGATGAAATTAGATCATGATTTTAAAATGCTACATGAACCTTAAGATACTATATGATTGTACATGTTTTTCTTCACTCCCAATTCTCAGATGAGGGCAGTGACTTAAGGATGCCAATGGTAATGAGGATCTTGGGGTTTACATTTCAAAGAGAATGATAAAAAGATTCAGTTGTACCACCACCCCTCCCACTTTGTACCAACCAGCAGCAGTGATGGTACCTGGAGTGACTTTGCCAAACACACAAGTCTCATTCCCATCCAATATGCATTTCAATCAATCTATAAATATTTATTAATCTCCAACTGGGTTCCAGGCAGTGTTTTGGGGGCTGAAGATTCCAATTGAAAGGGAAATATGCTCTGCTGCAAGGAGCTTATTCTCCAATAAGAGGAATGTTATATGTTCACACAGATAAATAAATATAGGTAGTCATGACAAGGGTATTAAGAAGTTTGAAACTCATGGAAAGGTGGTCCTTGAAGGATAAAGCCTTTGTGTTGAACTTTGAAAGAAACTTGTGGTCTGAAGTGGCAGATATGAGGAAGCAGAGCACTCCAGGCATAGGACATAGGGGAAGGGACATGGAATGGTGTGCACAGATGGCAAGTTGGCCAATTGATCTGGAGAGAATTTCTGCATGTTCAGCCTATAATGATAGGCTAGTACCTACAACTCTATGCATCTGTGATGACATCAATGCCAATACTGCCTTCCATAGGCCGAATCATAGCCCATCTGGGCTTTTCCATGCAAGACCTCCCCTAAATCCAACAGTCTGGGAGCCTGCCCTTGTTCTTTTAGCATTACATGGGCCCAGTGGAGCACAGAGGCTCCCTATCAGTCATTGCTTGATCTTGCTGGATGACTGACCCATGCCATCTCCTGGTCATCTATCTCTTTCATGGCTTCTGTTAAATTGCTCCCTCTAGGTGCAATCCTTTCCCAAGGGTCTGACTCTGATAGGAGTGGACACCACATGTCTTCTGAAATGGGCTAACACTTAGCACAAGACGTCATATAGAGTAGGGCCTCAAGAACTGCTTTCTGAGTTAAGGCACTAGAGAGACTTCCCTAAGTCTCTTAACAAAGCCAGCAGCAGTAGCAACAGCAACAATATTTGTGTCTTAGGGCACTTGTATGAGTGAATTATTCACCCCAAAGGAAGCCAGAAGAGACATTTAGCTTGTCTTTGAGAGAAGAAGTCCTGTCAAGAATGACACCAGCCAGTGCGAATTTACTAAGACCCTCCAACTACAATAAAATCTCAATGTGTTTTTCTGAAAAATTCCTAAACTGTAGGCATTTCTTCATATGTTCCCTTATTGATTTGATCTTTCTCCATTGGCAGTGTTTTGCCTAGTTCAGTGACTGGCATGTGACAATTGTTAAAAAAAAATGCTTGCTGATTGAGTCAATGTCTGAAGACTTAAACCACTGAACAGAAGATGGGAATGAGAGATATGCCAGTGTGCTGTGAGCAAATGGAAAGTGTGAAAAGCCCCAGAGGACATGAGGCAAGGATAGACCATGTGGGGCTATTACCTTAGAGACAGGCCCTTTCTCTCTCTAACACAGAGGTAAGCTGGGAAAATGTGATCGCTTGTGGCTGAAAGGGAGGGCTGAGCCAACCACCGCACTTAATCCCCATAGCATCCTTTTTCCCCTAACATGGTATCAAAGATGAGAACAAGAAGTGGGGCTTAGAGGAGGGATTCATTTTCACCTTCTGCCTGGGAAGTCCCTCCAGTCTCCAGCTTCCATTTCTCAGGTCATTTTACCAGGCTATCAATGCAGCTGCTCTCATCATTCCAGACCCACAGGACTTCATGTGGACAGCTTGCTCAGACACTGGCATTGGAAGCAGACAGCCAGAGATCAGGCTCTGACCTCTTTTATGGAACCCCAGAGCAGAGACTGCAAAAAGAAAAGACTTCAAAGCAGCTGGCGGTCAGCCTCTTTATGGATTCCCCCTCTTGACCCAGGAAGGGTCTCCAAGAGGCTGAGTTTTCAACAAATACAAAGAAATTTTTTCTGACTAAAGGCTGGCATCCTTGCCAGTATTCGTGGATGAACCCCAGTAGATGAAGAGTTCTTAACCTGGGACTCACAGATCCCTGACCAATTTTAAGAGGTCCACAAACTTGGTTGGGGAAAAATGTTATCTCTTCATTTACACTAACCTGTAACTGAAATTTAGCATTTCCTACAATTATGAATGTAGGCAACAGATCTTTATTCTGAGATGGGGTCCGTAGTGTCTATTAAATTTCCAATCTAGTCCAGTCCCTCAAGTATAGGGGAGGAAAGCGAGACCCCCCCTGGACAGGTGAAATAAATGGTCCCAGGCCGCAAAGGTGGCCAATGGCAGGGTTGTGATTGTGACTATAGGTATCTGAATCCAACTCCAGGGGACTTTCCCCTGGATCGCTTAAATCCTCATCTTTCGGGGCCAAACTGGTCTTTAAAAAACACATTCTGACCACATCTGGTGATAAGCAGGGGGTGGGGAGGATGAACATGGAAAATGGTATTTTTAGTTTAGTTTTGATTTTTACAGAGCATAAAACCCAAAGTTTAATCCTAAAACCACTCAGTGGATTTTCTGTTAGGAAGTCATGAAAATGACATTTGCATAGCAATAGACAATTATAACTAGACTTTCACATTCAGGACCTTAGTGAATCTACCTCCCAGAGCCCTAGGAGAGGGCCAGTGCAAACAACCCAAGAGTCAGAAAACTAGACTTGAAGGCTAGAAGAATCATCATGCTCATTTTACATCAAAAAGCTCTAATTTCTGTCTCCATAGAGGCTTAGTACAGTGGAATGCCCACAGTGTTTGTAGTCAGGGCACTCATTCAAATCACACCCCTGCCTGCTATGACCTATGAGACACTGAACAAATTACTTCACCTTTCTGAGTCTTAGTTTCCTTCGTTTGAAAATGAGGGAGATGGGGCAGATGCCCCCAAATGCACCCTCGCATTCCACCAAGCTCAGAGTGATTAAATAACTTACCCAGGACCCCACAGATACGAAGTATCTGGGTGAGGAGTGGTGGGAATATTGGTCCAAGACTTCCAGAATTCAAGGCTAACATGCTACCATACTAGATTACACACACATACATGCAAGTATGCATGTATACACATACATGTGCATATATGTATGTGCATAGACATATATGTTCACACATTGTATTGTTAATTATGTTACATCATTCTCAGTTGTTTTTGAATTTTATTTTATAGAATACAACAAGCATTTCCATAACATAGTAGAGTAAAAAGATGATTGCAGGGGTCAGAGCCAAGATGGTGGAGTAGAAGGATGGACATACTCTATCTCTCCCCCCGTAGCCCATAAAACATCTTTAAAAAATTACTCTAACCAAATTCTAGAGCTGCAGAAGCCACAAAATGACAGAGTGAAAAAGATTTCCAGCCCAAGATAGCCTGGAAAGCCAAGAGGAAAGGTATATCTCACTGGGCTTGAAGCAGAGCCCAGCCCAGTGTTGGCTGTGCGGTGGAGCTCAGACAGGACTGGAGCAGGCATCAGGGTGCAGAATCATGGGCAGCAGCTGTGGTTCCAAGATTTCTCAATCCACAGGCCCCAAAGATAGCTCCAAAGGTCAAGAAGAAAGCTTTTTCACTCAGGTGAGAGTCAGGCATAGATCTAGACCAAGCCCCAGCCCCAGAGGGTGGCAGTCACTGGAGTAGCCTCCACTTTTGGAGCCCTCAGCCTAAAGACCCTGGGGACATCAAGCAGCTGATCTGGATCTCAACCCTGACGTGGGGTCCTGGGGTGAGAAAGAGTGCTGGTGTGATGGAACTGGTGGTGATAGTGGAGAGGGAATCCTACTTGCAAATCCTGGGCAGAAAAGAGTGCTTGTGGTTGCTCACAGACAAGAGCTTAGGTCAAGAGAGCAGTAAGCTCCTCTCCTTTGATTGTGTCACCTTGGAGGAACTGAGAACTTACAGGTCACTAGAGTATATCCTCCACTTGACAAAGGACTCAAAAGTCAAGTAACTGGCTGAGAAGATGCCCTAAAAAGGGAAAAAAAATAAGACTATAGAAGGTTACTTTCTTGATGAAAAGCTATTTTCTTACATTCTTTCAGATAAAGAAGAACGTAGCACACCATCAGAGGAACACATCAAAGTCAAGGCTTCTACATCCAAAACCTTCAAAGCATATTCAATGGTCTCATGTCATGGAAGAGCTCAAAAAGGATATTGAAAATCAAGTGAGAGGTGGAGAAAAATTTGGGAAGAGGAATGAGAAAAATGCAAGAAAACCATGAAAAACGGGGAAATACCTTGATAAAGGAGACCCCAAAAATGCTGAAGAAAATAACACTTTAGAAATAGACTAACCCAAATGGTTGGCAAAAGAGGTACAAAAAGTCAATGAGAAGAAGAATACTTTAAAAAGCAGAATTGGCCAAATGGAAAAGGACTTTCAAAATCTCACTGAAAAAAATAGTTCTTTAAAAATTAGAAAGGAGCAGATGGAAGCTAATGACTTTATGCGAAGTTATACAACAAGAAATTATAAAACAAGACCAAAAGAATGAAAAAATAGAAGATAATGTGAGGTGTCTCATTGGAAAAACAACTGACCTGAAAAATAGATCCAGGAGAGATAATTTAAAAATTATTGTTCTACCTGAAAAGTATGATAAAAAAATTGTCTAGACATCATCTTCCAAGACATTATCAAGGAAAACTGCCCTGATATTCTAAAACCAGAGGGCAAAATAGAAATGGAAAGAATTCACCAGTCACTTTCTGAAAGAGATCCCAAAAAAAAATCTCCTGGGAATAATGTAGCCAAATTCCAGAGTTCCCAGGTCAAGGAGAAAATATTACAAGTAGTCAAAAAGAAACAATTCAAATATTGTGGAAATACAATCAGGATAGCACAGGATTTAGCAGCTTCTATCCTGTGCATTCAGAGGGCTTGGAATGTGATATTCCAGAGGTCAAAGGAGATAGGATTAAAACCAAGAACGACCTATCCAGCAAAAATGAGTAAACGTCAGGGTAAAAAATGGAATTTCAATGAAACAGAGGACTTCTAAGTATTCTTGTTGAAAAAAATCAGAGCAAAATAGAAAATTTGACTTTCAAATACAAGAATCAATAGAAACATGAAAAGGGAAACAGGAAAGAGAAACCTTAAGGAACTCATTAAAGTTGAACTGTTTACATTCTTACACGGAAAGCTGTTATTTGTAACTCATGAGACTTTTTCAGTATTAGGGTAGTTAGAAGGAATATGTATATATATATATATATACATATATATATATATATGTATGTATATATATATATATACATACATATATATATATGTATGTATATATATATATACATGATATATATATCGTATATATATATATATACACACACATATATATATATGTATGTAGGTGTATATAGGTATATATGTATGTTTATATTATATGTGTGTAGGCAGGTATATACACATGAGTGTTTGTGTGTGTGTGTGTGTGTGTGTGTGTGTGTGTGGAGAGAGAGACAGAGACAGAGACAGAGACACAGAGAGACAGAGGGCAGAAGGTGAGTTAAGTATAAGAGAGAATACCTAAAAAAATAAGTTTACTGTGGAATTGAATGTACTAAGAGTTAGAAAAAGGGAGAGGTGGAATGTAGGAAATCATCTCACATTAAAGAGGGAAGAAAAAGCTTTTACAATGGAGGGAAAGGGGTGGAGATGAAAAGAAATAATTGAACTTTACTATTATTTTATTTGGCTTAAGGAGGGAATAACACACACTCAGTTGGAAATGGAAGTCAATTTTACCCTGAAGAAAGGCAAGGGGGAAGGGGATAGAAGAGGAAAGATAATAGAAGGGAGAGCAAATTGGGAAAAGGGATAATGAGAAGAAAAACTTGTTGGAGGACAGGTCAAGGGAGAGAATGGAATAAATGAAGGGCAGGACAGGACAGAGGGAAATGTGGCTAGTTTCTTATAACATAATTATTATGGAAGTACTTTTCATTGTTACACATATATGACCTATATTGAATTGAACTAAATTGAATTGCTTCCTCAATGAGGGTGGGTGGGAAGGGAGGGAGAGGATATGAAACTCAAAGCTTTAAGAATGAATGTTAAAAATTGTCTTAGCATGCAACTGGAAATTAAACTATACAGTCAATGGAGTATAGAAATCTATTTTACCCTACAGGAAAATGAAGGAAGGGGGGATGTAAAAGGAGGGATAATAGAAGGGACTGAAAGAAGGGGTGGATGGTGGGCATGCTGTCTTCATGTGGGGGTAGGGAGAGATGGGAAGAAAATTTTGAATTCAAAATCTTATGAAAGTGAATGTTAAGAACTGAAAAAGAAATGATATATTAAAATAGATGATTGTATACAGAATTGCGAATCTGCTATGAACCACTTGCTATTCCTTTCAAATATACAGCAGAATTATCATGTAAATTTCTTTTTCTTCCCCCTCTCCACCACCTGCCCTAGAGAGGGCTACCATTAGATATACGACTGTGTCTATGAATGTGGAATTAGTATATACATACTTCTATTTATCTATTCTTTCTTCTTAATCCTTTCTATGTCATTTATATTTAATTTGAGTATTTATAATTGTTAAAATAACTGATGTTCTCAAAGTCACTTCTAAACAATATTGCAAGTACTGTATACAATATTCTCTTGGTTTTGCTTGTTTTACTTTTTATTTCATGTACATCTTTCCATGGTTTTTTTTTTCTCAAATCATTTCTTATAGCAGAGATTTTGTCACAATCATAGACCACAACTTGTTCAACCATTCCCCTATTGATGTTTCCTCTCAATTTCCAATTATTTGCCACCAAAACAGAACTGTTATACACATTTTAGAACACATAGGTTCTTTTAGAACAAATAGTGGAATTTCTGGGTCATCAGGTAAAGATAGTTTACTAATTCTTGGGTCATAATTCCAGATTGTTCTCCAAAATGCTTGGAGTTGCCAATTGCACCAACAATGTAAAGTTAATGTTCCAGTTTTTCAACGTTCTCTCCAACATTTACCATTCTCCCCTTCTATCTATTTGAGCCAATCCGACAGGCCCAATGACGGTCTGTCATTTTACAATGATATCGCAAGGTATTTGTAATTTGCATTTCTCAAATCAATGATGATTTCCAGAATTTTAAAACATTATTATAAACCGTCCTGATTTATTAAGTGGGAAATGCCTGTTCATGTCGTTTTACAATTTATCAGATGGTGACGGACTCTCATTCTTACTGATTTGACAAATTTCCTTATATATTTTAGACATGAGGCCTTTATCTGATACGCTGCCTGTAACGATGCTTGTTGATGGATTTATTCGTAAGTTTCTCTGTAGCCCCCGTGCCCCGGATCAGCGTTTTGTAGTCAGAGCGACTCGCTTCTTTTCTGGCGCCTTGCCCATGTCGTCAACTCTTATTGATTATTATCAATGGAAGAACAGCCTACTCTTGGTCACTGCCCCTGGCAATGAATAGGAAATGATGCTCCTTAAATGGTTACCAGCGGCCTAAGCCTCGCCACCTGCTATGAACTGTTAGCTGGGACAAACATGTCTCCCTTCCATGAGGCTTTCCAAATGAGCTGGCCCACAACAAGCCCTCAGCTGCCAAATACTCAGTCTGAGCTTGGGCTGATAAAGTACAGGTTGTTTGAATGGAGACGTATGCTTCTCTTCAGCATGGGCATATCTGCCTGTACTTCACACCATTGGCCACCTCTCCAGGCCAATCACTGGGCACACTTCATCCATTTGTGTGGGAGGAATGGACATTGCCTGGGCATTTCAAGCTGGGGAGCTTGCCACCATCTTCCGTCCTTGGGTCCATGAGTTAGTCAGTAACAACTTATTATGTGCTTCCCATGGGCCAAGTACTGTGCTAATTGCTGGGGCTGTAAAAAAGATGCAAGAGACAGTCCCTGTCCTCGAGGAGCTTCCAATCTAAGCACCTGTCTATGGAATCCTATTTATTTAAACTAGTTTGGGACTTTGGGTACTGACACAATGTCATCTGTGAAATAATGAGTCATGGAAGGATTGCATGGGGAAACCACAGCAGTGCTGAGGTGATCGACGCCTTCTGATGAATGAGATGGTGAAATACACTAGGAGCTTCAGAGGATTCAGTCTGAGTTTGGGCTCTTGAGTCCTGGACCTTGGACTGGGATTCTTTTGGTTTCCCTTAGCATGCTCTAGGCCCATTTCTTTCTGGAGAAAGGAGAATATTATGTGTATATATATATATATATATATATATATATATATATATATATACATATATATATATATATATGTATATATATATATATATATATATATATCTCATTATAGTTGCTGTTTGTGAAGTTTTTCTGTATGACATTAACTGATAAATTAAAGCCAGAATAGTAGAAAGGACACTTGATAAATTCAAGACTTTTAGGCCCTATTCAGCTTAATTAACAAGATAGGGGTCATCAAACTGCCTTGGTGTTGGTGGAGTAGTGTGGTGGTAAATATTTAACAACCAGTTCTCTGAGGAAAAAAATATACAGAGGGCATACTTTTAAGTTGAAAGTACATTAGTAGCATTTTCTCTATCACATTCTCCACACTAGACATTTGACAATAAAAAGTAAACCAATCCAATAAACAAAAGCATCAATTACTGATTTGTAGTGATGATTTCTGAGGTAAACATAGTCATGGGGAAAATTAACAAGTGGCTCTTGTCAATGAGTGTAGAACAGGCACCAAATTGACCTCAACATATCTCTGGATTGGTGTTGCATACCAAACTGGGAATGGCAGGGTATGGGCCCTGGAACACCTCCCCCCAATTTTCCTTGAATTTTCCCACATGGACAAGTCTTTAGCATTCACTGAGGTATCTACTCATCTCAGTAATCCTTTCAACTGCCCTTTCCTTGTGACCTCACTCCCAAACTCCTCTCTTTTACCTTTAACCTAGTCCAGGCCTCCATTATCTGTTACCTCCATATCTCCCCCAGTCACTTTTCCACCCTTGATTCCATGTAGACCTGTTCCTTGATCACTGTATCTAGGTGTACATCTTGACCCCCATTAAATTGCTCAGATTCCTAGAGAGTTTGATCATTACAGAAAATGGGCATAGAACAGCATCTAATACCATACACAAGAATGAATTCCAAGTGGACACATGACCTAGGTATAAAGGCTGACACTATAAACAAGTTAGGAGAGCAAGGAATAGTTTATCTGTCAGATTTATGGAGAATGGAGGAAAAGACAGAGAACATTGTGAAACACAAAATGAGTAAATTTGATTTCATTTAATGGAAAGGTTTTGCACAAACAAAGCCAATGCAACCAAGTTTAGGAAGAAAGCAGATAATTCAGAAAGATTTTTTACATCTAGTGTCTCTGACAAAGGCCTCATTTCTAAAATACACAGAGGACTGAGTCAAATTTAAATTAATACAAGTCATTCCCCAATTGATAAATGGTAAAATGATATGAACAGGCAATTTTCACAGTAAGAAATTAAAGCTATCTATAGTCATATCAAAACAACTGAGGTGCCACATCACACTTAACAAGTGGGCTAACATGACAAAACAGGAAAATGATAAATGTTGGAGAAGATGGGGGAAAATTGGACCACTAATTTCATTGTTGGCAAACCTATGAACTAACAATGTACCTGTAATCTGACTGTTCTGGAGAACAATTTTGAACTATGCCCAAAGGGCTACAAAAATGAACATACCCTTTGACCCTAGCAATATCACTTCTAGCACTGTATCCCAAAGAGAACATAAATATGGGAAAAGGACCCATCTGTACAAATATATATATAAGCTATTTTTGTGGTGGTTAAGAACTGTGAATCAAGGGGATGCCCATCAATTGGGGAATGGTTCAACAAGTTGTGGTATATGAATATAATGGAATACTACTGTACTACAAGAAATGATGAGCAGATAGACTTTGGGAAAAGCTGGAAAGACTTATATGCATTGATGCTGAGTGAAGTGAGCAGAACCAGAACATTATACACAGTAGCAACCACAGTGTGTAAGGACTTGATTTTGATAGACTTAGCCCTTCTCAGCACTGCAAGGCCTTAAAACATTTCCAAAGGACTCAAAATGCCATCGACATCCAGAGAAAGAACTATGGAGTCAGAACACAGAATGAAACTGACTGTTTTCTTTTTTATTATGTTTTATTGTATTTTGTTTTGATTTTCTTGTGGTTTCTCCCATTTATTTAAATTCTTCTATGCAATATGATTTGTATGTAAGTATATTTAATAGGAATGTATGTGAAGAGCCCATGTAAGATTGCATGCCATCTTGGGGAGGGAGCGGGGAAAATTTAAAACTCATGGAATTAATTGTTGAAAACTGAAAACAAATTAATTAATTTGTAAAATATATATACACACACACATTACCTATCTATCTATCTATCTATCTATCTATATATATATATATATATATATATATATATATAATAACTGAAAAAGTGTCTGGTCAATAGAAGGGATTCTGAAAATCTTACCCCACCCCAAGTGGTGTTTTAATAAATCCTATCTGACTGCAAGAAGACTTGAGTCAAATTCTTTTGAGGCAGGATCCATGCTTTTTACCGTTGAATTTTGGGGTTCTCAGCACTCCTAGATGTCAACAGGATTATATAGAACTACTGAGGCTCAGAGCTCAAAGTGTTGTCGATTTAGTTTATTTTTCTTGCATCATCAAATACCATTTCTCCTGGGGGCAGAGCCAAGATGTTGGAGTAAAAGCAGGGACTTCTTGAGCCCTCCTACAAATCCCTTCAAATACCTGAAAAACATTATTTAAACAAATTCTAGGGATACTGAACCCACAAAATGACAGAGTGAAATAAATCCTGAGCAAAGGATATCCTGGAAAGTTGACAGTCAGGGAGCAGAGCATAGTCTGGAGTGTGCCACACAAGCATAAATCTGCATGCACAGGTATTAGGTTACTGAATCATTGGCAGCTGTAACAGTTTCCAGATTTCTCAATTGACAAACTCCAAAAAAGGTGAGTGGGAAAATACTGTGGGACCTGGGTTAAAGAGGAGCAGAAGTTTGGCCCCAACCCCAGGGTGGTGGGGTTGTTGGTGGCACCAGCTAGCAGTAGCAGCAAGGGCAGGAGTAATGGCTGTTTCTGGAGCTCTAGGCTCACAGACTGCGGAGGGATTGAATGCCTGACAGTACATCCCCCTACTCCCACTGGAAGAAGAGTCCTACATTAACAGAGTTAGAAAGTCAAATATTTCTCTGGGTGCTGCAGCCGGCACAGTCCAGCAGGTCTGGGGTGGTTACGGGCTCACAGAGTGAGGATGAAAAGACAGGTGGGAGTCTGAACAAAGCTAGTTTATTCTGGACATACTGAGCCAATAATTCAGGGAATCAGGATGCTTAAATAGTAAAAACCCATAAAGGTAGTGATTGAAGCATGAAACATAGCAGATGGTGATAAGTAGAAAGGGAGGCCTCAAGGCCTCTTTATCAGAATGTTATCCTGTATAGCAGGAGCCCTGATTCCTGGAACTTCAACACCCGAATTCAAGGACATGCACCCGAGAACAATATATCTCTTAACTTCTCAAGCCAGCTACTCTTCTCCCTTGGAGGAGGGGAACTCTTGATAAGGGGCTCTTTCAAACTTCTGAAGGTTCTCTACACTGGGAATATGAGTAAACATGCTAAAAATACTCAGACTATAGAATCTTACTTTGGTGACAAGGAAGATCAGGGCATACAACCAGAGGAGGACAGCAGAGTCAAAGTTCCTACATGAAAAAATAGAACATCAATTGGTCGCAGGCCATGGAGCAACTCAAAAAGGATTTTTAAAATCAAGTAAGAGAAGTAGAGAAAAATGGGAAGAGAAATGAGAGTGATGCAAAAAAATCATGAAAATTAAATGAAGAGCTTGCTAAAGGAGACAAAAAAATACTGAAGAAAATCACACCTTGAAAAACAGACTAACTCAAATGGAAAAAGAAGTCCAAAAAGCCAATGATGAGAAGAATGCCTTAAAGAGCAGAACTGGCCAAATGAAAAAGGAGTTCCAAAAGCACACTGAACAATTCCTTCAAAATTAGAATGGAGCAAATGGAAGCTATCAACATTTATGAGAAATCAAGAAATTATAAAAACAAAAGCAAAAGAATGAAAAATAGAAGACATGAAACATATCATTGAAAAAATCACTGGCTTGGAAAACAGATCCAGGAGAGATAATTTAAATTTTTTTGTACTACCTGAGAGTCATGCTCAAAAAAGAGCCTAGACATCATCTTCCAAGAAATTATCAAGGAAAACTGCTCTGATATTTTAGAACCAGAAGGTAAAATAGAAATAGAAAGAATCCATCAATTGCCTCTGGAAGGAGATACCCAAAGTAAAACATCTTGGAATATTGTAGCCAAATTCCAGAGTTCCCAGGTCAAGGAGAAAATATTTGCATGAAGCCAGAAAAAAAAAGAACATTTCAAGTACTGTGGAAATACAATTAGAATAATAAAAATATCTAGTACCTTCTAAATTAGAGGATTAAAAGGCTTGGGATATGATATTCCAGAAGTTAGAGAGTTAGGATTAAAACAAAGAATCACCTACCCACCAAAACTGATTATAATCCTTCAGGAGAAAAAATAGACATTCAATGAAATAAAGGACTTTCAAACATTCTTTGTTTTCATTTTATTTTTTTCTTGTTATTTATTTATTTATTTATAAATGTTCTACAATCACTTCTCAAAATTAAGATTTTATTCCACCACTACCCCCCTCCCTCCCCATGACAGCATACAATTCTGTATGGGTTCTACATATACTTTCCTATTGAGCACATTTTCACTATAGTCATGCTATGTAGAAATACTAAAATAAATGGAAGAAATCATGTAACAAATCAAAACATAATACACTAAAACCCACA
>CM053771.1:550522244-550535763 GCA_028658325.1 Potorous gilbertii | reverse complement strand
TTCTTCTTCTTCTTCTTCTTCTTTTCTCTCTCTCTCTCTCTCTCTCTCTCTCTCTCTCTCTCTCTCTCTCTCTTTCTCCCCCACCGCCTTTGCTGGAATAGTTCTGAGATAAATTGGATCTCAGACCCTAACTTTGTGACCCTGCACAAGTCACTTAACCCTCTTTGCCTCAGTTTCCTTATCTGTAAAATAAGCTGGAGAAGAAAATGGCAAAATACTCCAGTCTTTGTCAAGAAAACCCTAGATGGGGGTCATAAAAAGTCAGACACAAGTGAAAAATGACTGAACTACAATGTAAAAGGATCGTTTTCATGATACTGTATCCCCAGATCTTCAATCTAAGGCCCCTCTACATAAAGAGCTCCCCCATCTAAATTTCTGTTTCCATGCCCATCTAGTTGTTGTTGGAATTTTCTTGGCATAGGAAACTCAGTTGAAGACATTCTTTCAATCTACAGATCATCTTCTCTCTAAGCCAGCAGTCTTATCCAGTTATACTGATCCTAAGGAGGTGCTTGGGGTCCAGCAGGTTCAGTTCTGTGGCCAAAAAACCCAGTATCTCATTCCCTTACTCCTATGGTGCCATTCTGAAGATGGACCGAACTGACTGATTGGGCTTAAAGCTATGGGGGATATGTTTCTTAGAGACCTGTTGTGGTTAATTATGTAAGCATGACCTTTATCTCATTGCCTTGCTTTCTTTCTCCAGAATCCCACACTCTTCCTGACCAGATCAATTAGGCAGATTCTTCTCAATAAATACCACTTAATTGATAATATCACTGATATACTCCTTTTCAGAAGCCAAATCTCATTGTGTACCCTCATAAAACATATGCATTATGCACAGAGTATGGTCTCCCCACCCTTTCTTCAGCCCCTTATATCAAACTTTCTTCAAATTCCATCACTGTAGCTATGGCATGGTTCAAAAGAAGCTTAATTGACACAGTTTGTTTTCAAGGTCCAGTCCCTGAATATTCCATTGTAGCAAAGAATAAAATTTAAGCAAAAATAGCCGACCCAGTGGCCACATCTGAGAAATGATGCAGTATTCTTCACCCTTCACCTCATGCCTCTGAACTGTAGGAGGGACATATGATCCTGTACCTTTTTATTTTTTTCCCTGAACCAAATTTGATTACGAGAAATAACCAGACTATAGCTTCCTTTTAATGATCTTTTCAGTTATATAATTATAACCATGATAATCTTGTTTTGTTTTGTTTTCTGTCAGCTTATTTAACTCTATTAGTTCCTGTGAAACTTCCTATATCTTTCTGAATTCTTCATATTCTTCATTTCTTACTGTGCAAGAACACTGCTTTGTATTTGTGTAAGAGATTATTTATTATGTAGTTAGCAAGTACATGCACTTGTAGGTTTTTGATCCTACAAAAAGAATTTTAATGAATATTTTGATGTACTCTGAAGTGTTCTCCATCTTTGAATTTCTTGCGATTTGTTGAATCAAAGGATGTGAACAGTTTAGTCACTTTGCTTTGTATAATTACCAACTATTTTCAGGAGTGGTTGAACCAAGTCATACATGCAGCAGTGGATTATTGGTGTGCCCAACACACATTTCCCTGGAGCTTTCTGTACCTGGAATCCAGTGCTCAGGACCATCTAGCTTCCAATTTCCTGAGCTCAGAATCAGGGTGGATTCCTGCCTGAGCTTTGGATACAAGCCAGTCACTAGGGATGCATTGACTGAATGTGAGTAAGTGTTTGGAACACCTTCTGCCTGAGGGGTTGAGGGGAAAGTTGAGAGTAGGGTGTGGATACTAGGTGCTTCAGTGCAGATCACGAAAGATTTGTTCAGCATGACAGCTTGATTGAGAGAAAGGGAAATCTGGAGACCCATTGTCAAGGCTCTTGCCAATGGGTGGTGCTCAGGGAAAAAGCTTTGATCATTCAACCAAGTCAGCATAGGGAGAACAAACTGGGGTAGGGTGGAGAAGATATCAAAGAATCTGGGTAGACTACAAGTATAGAGAAGAGAAAATGAAAGAGACACACATTAATATCTGATATCCATTTAGAAGCTCTTCTGTCCCACAGAGAACTTGGCAATGATGCCACTTAATGAATGATCACTTGATTTTCAGTGTTTATCCCCACTTCACAGATAAGGAAAGGGGAGGTATGGAGAGATTAATCTACATTTCTCAAATGATAATGCATATTGGTTGCCAGATTCAGTTTATTCTCACATTTCTGGGACCATCAGTTCTACTTCTGAGCCCTGGAAGGCAGCAAATGAGGATTCATTCATAAAACTTCAGAAAGCATCAATACTTTAAGGACCTTTGATTGTGATGTGTACTCACTCTTCCTGCACAGGTGTCAACCCTTCTATGATTTTGTCAATAGCTACGAGATTATGGGTGATAGATTTTGAGCTGGAAGGAAACATAGAGGATGTGGATTCCAACCCTTCAGCTTTCTGATGACTGTGGATTGATGTTGCGGATTCCCAGATGGTAAGTGACTTTTACTGCCATCTCTGATTAAAAACATAGTTCATTCTGAAAACATGGACAGGCTCCAGAGCTAGAGCCAGTAAGCTCTAAACCATCTTTGCAATTATTAGGGAAATGAGGGAACATAGATTGAAGGTTAAACAGACTTGTCCATCCTGGGATGGACAAGGGTGGCAATAAAGACCTCTCTCTCCCCACTCCCTAAGTGTTTCCTCCCATGTTTCATTTCCCCTTGTTCTATAGACTTGTAAAAATAATATTAAACCTCTCTTTACCAAAAAAAAAGAGGAAGAAGGAGAAGAAGGAAGAGGAGGAAAAAAAGTCACAACCCAAGGTATCTCACAGTGTTTCTGTAAGACTAAGACATAAAATAAAATAGAATTGACTGGGCAGTATGCTCAACATATTCTGCCCTCTTCTTACCACTATCTATAGTTAAAGTGTCTACGTAGTGTATATGAGAACTTGAATTCAAATAATGAATGGCATTTCAAACCTAGATACTTGCTATTTGATAGCAGGCTAATGAGTTAACTTCCTGAGCCTCAGTTTCCTCATCTGTCAAATGTTAATAATATCTTCTTTTAACAGTCTCACAGGGTTGTTGTGAGTCAAATAAGACCATGAAGTAAAGTACTTTGGAAATGAGAAATTGCTATATAAATTATTATTTTGTTACTGCTGCTGCTGCTGCTACTACTACTACTGCTACCACCACCACCACCACCACTACTACTACTACTGCTGTTGCTGCTGCTGCTGCTATTCTTCCCTGTAATCTTAAAATGAACTTTCCCTCCTACTCACGTCTTATAAGGTTCTGCTATTGCTCCATTTCGTTTAGTCCACAGTTGAATGGGTGGTGGTAGCCACCTAAAGTTCATCTCCTGGCCTCTCAGGAAGAGAGCGTCCCCAAGCTTAGACAGGCTGGGCTTTGGATAACAGACAAGTGGTTCCTTTTCAAGTCTCTGATTTAAGATCTGCTAACTTAGTAAGAACCACAAAACCTATGTCACATGAATTCAGTCTCTATAAACTCAGGATAATCCCTCAAACATTCTTTCTTTCAACAAACATTCATAAAGTACTGACTGTGTATCGAACACTGAGTTAGCTGCTGGGAACATGCATGTGTGTGTGTGTGTGTGCATATGCATATTTGTGTATTGTATTTAATTTTCTCTCCATGTGTGTTTTTTCCCTTCAATGTTATGTGAGTTCCTTGATGGCAGAACTACTTTGATTTTTTTCTATGGAAAGACAGCTTTATTTGCGTCACTATAGTCCTGGGTATAGTAAGTACAAGGAATGCTTCATTAAGTTACATCTTTCCATGTCTCTCTGTTCTAAAGGGCAGTGTGCATGAATCTCTGAATCATGTTAGTGCATGAGTTGGCACAAGTGCATATTTATTCTTTTTATATGAAATATACAAAGAGAGTCTGATGGCTTGGGTAGAAAGGTCACCTCGGCATCATAAAGTGCTGAATTCAAGTCTGTATTTGGCAGATACTGGCACTGTATCCCATAAGTCAACCCCATCTCTTCCTGAACAGTCTCCCCACCCCCACTGCAGATCTTCCTTTCCCTGAGCTCCAACAGACTTTGAAGGGAACGCTGGCCCCGTCTTTGTATCACAGCTCAGCTCTAAGGCCAGCTCTTGAATCTGGCCAGTGGAGAGTCCTCCCTCACACCTCAGTTGTTCCTTGAATAACTCAAAACTTTACAGGGTTTAATCCTTCTCCACCTTTCCTCTATGTATGAGTCATTGTCCTGTGGAACAACATTCTTACTGAGACCAGAGAATATGTTCTTTAAAGTAGAATACAGGGCTTTATGTGTAGAGTGGCTGGTACTTAATGAACAGTCATGGAACCAAGGTGAATTGATATTATTATGCATTCTTAGTACCAAACATAATCATTGAGTGTCCCCTGTGTGCACATCCCTGCTTTATTCCTTAATGGTACCTCATGTCAGAAGGAGTCTATCTCTCCAGTGAAAGTGTCTGCTTTCTGAGGGTAGGGTCTAGACAGTGACTGATAAAAAGTCTACATGTGATTCAGATTCAACATTGTGATAAAGCTTTCGAGTATTGTCCCTTACAACAAACAAAAACAGGTCAACAAAACTAAACAATCCAGAGATGATTTCTGACAACACATGGGATATTCTGAAACTATAGTCCTCACCTCTCCAAGAAAATGAGATTCATTCATTTTGACATGTTTTTTTTTCTAGAGGTCATGATAGATCAGTTGCATATCTGCTTTCAAATAAAAAATCCCGATTTTTCTGTTTGTGATAGACTGAGGGATTACATCTGGGCTAGTTCTTTTGGCCACCATAAAAATTAAAGATATGTTGAGCTTCAGAGAGCATGGGCTCTTGAGACTCTAGAGATAATTCATCGTCCTTGCATCACAGACTAGCCCTTGGAGCTACCTTGGAATTTTTTCTTTCACCAATTAAATTCTTCTCTTTGGCAGTTGTGAGTAGAACAGGTAGGGTTCTATTAAGGATGACAAGAGAACTCTCTGTCTATTCATCCTCCACCACTCCAAACCCTCCTGGTCTAGTTTCCTATAAAAGTAATCCTCTGGGATCTTATGTTACAGGAAAACCTTAGTTGAAATGCAAACATTCAGCACCCCAATAGATCAAAAAGCCAACAGACCCAGTGGTCTTGGTCTCTGGTACCTGATAGAACTTCCATATTAGTGACCTTCACGAACTAACACTACCTTTAGCCAGCCTTGGAAACTTCACTTAAGTAGCAGAAATGTGTCTCATTGTTACAAAAAAAATAATGTTTAGGAAGGTTGGAATAATTCCATGATGATATTTTTGTACTGTTATGGCTTTCGACTAGGCAAACACACGACATATCAGGGTTATTTAGTATCTCCACCTAAGGATCCAAAAGTTGCCATCACGGGGATGGCAAGCTGTTTGAACAAAGGTTTCATCCTGTCTATTTCAACTCATCACATTGTAGTATTTTTTCTTATTATTTAGAAAAATAAAGATCAGCATTCCAGACAAATATGAAGAAATGTAGGATAAGACATTTTCAATGCAGATGAAAGAGTTGGAAATGATTTCCTGAGCCTAGAGCAGAATAACACAAAAATTCAAGGCTGGAAAGGATTTCGATGGTCATCTCATCAAGCCATAAGCCCCAAAGCATGTCTTCTGCAACATACCCAAATGAGTATCCAACTCTATAGGAGAAGACTTTGGGGAAGAAGTAGGCCACGGCTTTTTTTGAACAGGACTACTAATTGGGAAATGTGTGTCTGCGTGTATCTGTGCATGCACATGCACATGTGCCTGCATGAACATATGTTTTTCTTACATCAAAACTAAACTTTCCTATTGGTAGTTTTGAGTCCTTCCCTCCTTTCAGATACAAACAGAACATACTTGTGACTGTCTTATTTGCTCCTTATTTGCCTTTAAAAATGTCTTCTTGTCCAGGCTAAACTCAATTCAATTCAGTGAGCATGTATTAGGGAGGGAGGACATATTCATTTAATAAGTGCCAGGCACTGTGCTAAGATTTTCTAAATATCATTTCATTTGATCCTCAGAACAACCCCGGGAAAGGTAGAGGTTATCATTACCCCTCTTTTACAATTGAGGAGACTGAGGCAGACAACTTAAGTGATTTGCTCAGGATCACATGGTTTCTAAAGTTAGATTTGAACTCAGGTTTTCTTGACTCGATACCCAAGGCTTTATTGTACTACCAATTGTACCACTTAGCTACTGTTTATGTGCCTACTAAGCGTGAGGCAGTGGGCAGGGTTCATAAAATCCCTGATCTTTTACCAGAATTAATGGGAGACCCTTTCAAGTCCAAGGGCACCCAAGACAGTTCACTTACAGGGAAGACAAAGAAAAGGCAAGGAACATGAATCTGAGGGGAAATACTATCTACTCCCTTCTCTTTGTCGTGGTCCCTGAAGCTTTGCCCAGTCTATGGGACTTGGCGCTGGCTTCTGCCTTGATGTCTGCACCTCAGAAATCCAGGAGAATTGGGATGGCTTGGCAGTGATTGCTACAGTCATAAGGATGAAGAGAGATTTGGAGAGAGGCTTTCCCCACTTTGCATTTCTTTACTGGCTGGCTCCTTCAGTGTGATTCTAACAAATCCCATGAACTTCAGAACCCTGTACACTCCTTTGATCATTTAAGCTCAGTCCATTACCAGTAGACTCTCTTTGAGTCTGACAAGGCTCAATTTCCTGGAAAACCACAGCTGCTCAAACTACCACAGTCTCTAGAAGTTTCTGCCCCTACCCCCAGGGACAACTCACCTTGGGGATGGGGAAATAATTCTTGCTTTGACTGACAGATCAGCAAAATCCAAGGCATCACTTTCTTGACCTAGTTTAGAACAGAAAGGGTAGAGCAATGCCTAACCCAGCTATGTTGACATGTTGACTATTCGGCACTGGAGGCCACATGCAAGAAACCAGTTTGGAATCTAGTTCCAGCACCAGGAGCTTGAGCTCAGGAAGGAGAAAACTTTTATTTTAGCCCCAGGGGTGGAGGAGGGGAACAACCAGATTATGAAAGTCATTTGAGTTTGGAGATTTCCCAGCATTTCCATGATGTCATTTTGTGGACCCCACCCTGATCCATCTGAGTGGCTAATGCCATAGACTCAACCTCTTTAAACTGGCACTAAGAAGGTTCATGAAAGTAGAAATGAATAAAATTAAGGGAAAGTCATTTCATTTTGTCATCCCACCTAATGGGACCCATTCCAATTAGAATTTCCAATTCCATTCAAAGAATCCTTTCTGGACCTCAGCTTCTTCATCCATAAAATAGTGTGACATTCAACTGAGATAATATAAACAAAGCGCTTTGCAATCTTTCAACAAGTATCCAAATATCCATAGTTTTAATTATCTCACTATTGAAAGAAGCCTTATTGTGCTATTTTCCCATAATCCTTTTCTGAAGACTCAAGAAAGACAGTGAAAAAACATGATTGTATTCTGCTGAGCCCCACAAGCAGCTTAGCTCTTGTTTCCAACTAGCAGTTGCAGAAGAGTTGTATTTGCAGATGGAGAGAGGTGGATTCCATCTGTGTGGAGCATTGCCCTCACCCCTGGGAAAGAAAGAGGAATTTTAAAGAATCACAGAGCATTGGAGCAGCCATCAGATAGTCCCATACCCTTGTCTTCCAGGGGAGAAAAGGGAAATCTATACAGGTGCTGATACTGTCCCAAATCCTATAGTTAGCTAATGGCAGGAGCTAGACCTCAAATCAAGGCTACTACCTTCTGGAGAAGAGCCCATTCAATGAGACCCTGCTTTAGATTCCTAAAGCTTGCTGGCCTAATCATGGTCCAGTTAGCTGCACTTTTACCCTATTAGCCTTCAGGAAGAGGTAAAAACATGTGAACCAAATGATGATGGCAAAAACATTTCCACTTCAGACAGACTCTAGCTGCAAACTGTCCCTCAGGATCAATCTGAAAATGTCATCTAGGGTGTTCTAATGAGTCATTGGCTTGTACCTCCATGCATAGATGGTGTTCTTTTAGACTACTCTTTGGGAGCTTACAAACCTCTCTTGTTATGAGACTTTATGGACACTTGGGGAAAAGGGAGAGAAGAAGGGGAAAAGAAAAAAAGAGGAGAAAAGAGATTATTGTCTTTTTTCAAATAATTATGAGGGAAGTTAGATAAATACTTTGGGGCCATGCTCTGCTCCCAGTCCTACCCAGTATCCATGGAAAGAAGTCCAGAAATCTTTGTTTCAATGATTTCAGCTGGTGTCTATGGATTTATGGGTAAAATATTAGAAGATTATGACATTAGACTTATAGGGACTTAAACATTAACTCAAATCCCTCTCCCCCCAACTTGGTGGATCAGAAACCTGAGAGAGAGACTATTGAAAAGACTTGCCCAAGGTCACAGAGGGAGTCATTTGACAAAGGACAGATCTGAACTTCCTGCTTCCTTCAGGAAGTTAGGGAGTACTTACAGGCTACAGCTTCCTGACTCTCAGAAGTAAACACAGAGATAGGGATATTAGATTTCATTTAAAGTATGTTGATATCCACTTGAGAAATATGGTTAACCACAGACCCTAGCTATGAACCACCCCCAGCTGGTTGTCATGTCAAGCAGGGAGTAAGATCTTTCAGAAGAGTAAAAGTAGTTACACTTACACCTTTTCCAGAGCGTAAGGCCAGGGATGAACCCTGGCACTGTGTCAGATTCTCGTATGAAGAACAGTAGAACGCATTTATGGTCATTATCATTTTGTCATATCTATTTAATATCTTCAATAACTTCCCTATGCCTCCTTGGGGGAAGAAAAAGACTTCCATTTTTATTTCTAAATATTTTATCATTTAACACACAGCAATTCCATGAGATAAATGTTCCAGATATAATTGTTTCCATTTTACAGATATAAGAGATAGGTTTAGAGCTGATAAAGAATTCAGAGGTCACAGAGTCTAGGACCCCTCCCCCCCATCAATTTTGTAGATGAGGATTTAAGCGAGTACCCAACTTGTAATTGTCAGAGGCAGTATTTCAATTTACGTCTTCTTGACTCCAAGACCTGCACTTTTCCCAATATACCATCTAATGAAAAACAAAACAAGCAAATGAACAAATAAATAAAAGACATTAAGAGGACTTAAAATTTTCCTGGGGTCATGGAACTAGGGCATATTAGAAGGATACATGAACTCAGGACTCTCCTGACTATAATTCCCATGTTCTTTTCCCTTAAGAGAATAGGGATAAATTACAGAATTTATCATGGTCCAGTTAGTTACACTTTTACCCTATTAACCTTTAGGAAGAGGTAAAAACATGTGAACCAAATGATGATGGCAAAAACATTTCCACTTCAGACAGACTCTAGCTGCACACTGTCCCTCAGGATCAATCTGAAACAAACCCTCAAGAAGATGGGTTGAATGGAATCTAAAACTGTGTATGACTTTGAAGGGGAGAGTGGTTGTATGGTAGTCTTCTAATATTTGAAGGACTACTAGATGGAAGCTCCATTGGACTTATTCTGCTTGGCCTGACAGGATGAAGTTAAAAGGCATGGGTTGACATAAGCAGGCGAATTGAGTCTCAAACTAAAGACATGAAAATTAGTTTCAGTGTGCCCAACTGTGGCTGATCAGATCAATACAAGCTCTGAACACTTTAGCACAAGTTGGGCACAGATAGTCCATGTGAATATTTGGGGTGGATACTCCAGATCTGCACATCCTACATTTCCTTTGTGCTGTCTCAATTCTGCTTTGTTCATAGAGCTGAACGGTCCTGTGCCAATGTCTCCCATGTCGCTCAATCAAATCCAAGTTCTTGAGAGAGATCTTGAGAGTGTCCCTGTGTCACTTCTTTTGACTACCATGTGATCATCTGTCCCATGTGAATTTTCCATACAAGTCTTTTTGGCAAGTGTACATTTTGCTTTTGAACAACATGGCCAGCCCATAGACGTTGCATTCTCTGAAGCATAGTTTGAATGCTTGGCAGTTCAGCTCAAGCAAGGACTTCAGTGTCTGGAGGCCACAGGTTCTCCACCACTGCCCTAGTGGCATCCCTGAATTAAACATGGTCTTGCAAATTGATCCTGTTTCTTTTTTCTCTCACTTTTTTTCTCAATAGGATCACCATTCATCTATGTCGCCCTGGTTTTGTTTTCCCTACCACACTTGCCATTCAAGCAACCATCACCTGTTCTATTCTAATGGTATTGTAACATGGCTTTCCATCTGTTATCTATATAAATGCTATATACATACACACATATATAGGTACATACACACACACACATATATATATATGTATATATATATATATATATACACCAGTTATACATACATATATAAATGTATTTTCCCAATTCCATAGAAAAATAATTTTAACCTTTTTTTTTTAACAATTTTCAGTTCCAAATTTTCTCACCTCTGCCTCCCTTCCTCATTGAGAAGGCAAACAATTTCATAGCTATACACGTGCAGTTATGCAAAACATATCTCCATATTGGTTGGTTGGTTGGTGTCCTTCGTTCTCAAAGAGGATAAAAATGACATCATGATAATAAAGTGAAATTTAAATGTGTCCAACTGTGCCTGACTAGACCAATATGAGCTTGGAATGCTCTACCACACACTGGGCACAGATAGTCCATGGGAATATTTGGGGCAGATATCCCAAATTGGCGCATCCTGCGTTTACTTTGTGGTGTCTCAATTCTGCTTCCCTCATAGAGCACAGCACCTTTTCTGAAGTGGGCACATCATGCTGACTGGTCCTGTGCCAGTGTTTCCCATGTTGCACAGTCAAATCCAAAGTTCTTGAGAGAGACTTTGAGAGTATCCTTGTATCACTTCTTCTGACCACCATGTGACCACCTGCCCCATATGAGTTCTCTATAATGTCTTTTTGGCAAGTGTACATTTTGTATTGGAACAACATGGCCAGTCCATGGAAGTTGCACTCTCTGAAGCATAGTTTGAATGCTTGGTAGTTCAACTCAAGCAAGGACTTCAGTGTCTGGTACCTTTTCCTGCCAGGTGATCCTCAGAATTTTCCTAAGACAGTTCAAATGGAAACGATGTAGTTTCCTGGCATGGTGCTGGTATTCTATTCATGTTTCACAGGCATACAATAATGAGGTCAGCGCAACAGCTCTATGGACTTTCACTTTGATAGTCAGTCTAATACCTCTTCTCTCCCAAACTTTTCTTTGGAGCCTCCCAAACACTGAGCTAGCTCTGGCAATACATGCATAAACCTTATTGTCAATGTGTACATCTCTGGAAAGTACACCACCAAGGTTAATGAACTTATCCACAGCATTCAAAACTTCTCCATTTGTTCTAACCAATGGTTCCATGTATGGATGGTGTGGTGGTGGCTGATGGACCATCTGTGTTTTCATGATGTTTATTTTTAGGCCAAAAATAGTACAAGCAACAGAGAACTGATCCATATTTCGTTGCATTTCAGCTTCAGTGGCTGCATTGAGTGCGCAATCATCTGCAAACAGAAAATCATGCGCTAACATGCCCTCCACTTTAGTCCTGGCCTGTAGCCTTTTCAAATTGAAGAACTCACCATCAGTATGGTAGCTGACATTGATGCCGTGTTCATTCTCATTGAAAGCATTTGACAACATGGCTGAAATCATCGTGCTAAGAAGCATAGCTCCATATCAGTCATGTTATAAAAGAAAACACACACCAAAAAAATCTCTAAGAAAAAAAAGAAATTTTTAAAAAGTCTTCTTTGATCTATATTCACAGTCCATCAGTTCTCTTTCAGCATATATATATATATATATATATATATATATATATATATATATATATATATATATATATATATCATATTTCATCGTAAGTCCTTCAGCATTGTCTTGGATCACTGTATTGCTGAGAATAACTAAAGCATTCAAGCTCCTCTTACAATATTGCTGTTATTTTGGGGACCATTCTCCTGGTTCTGCTCACTTTACTTTGCATCAGATCATCTAAATCTTTCCAGGTTTTTCTGAAAGTATCTTGCTCATCATTTCTTATTCAATAGTATTCCATCACAATCATATGTCACAACTTGTTCAGTGATATCCAAATTGAAGGGCATTCCTTCAATTTCTAATTCTTTGTCACCACAAAAAGAGCTGCTAGAAATACTTTGTTACAAAAATGTTCTTTTCCCTTTTCTTTGATCTGTCTTAATAGTAATATTACTGAGATGCAGCTCTAGAAGGGGCATTACTGGATCCAAAGGCATGCATTGTTTGATGATTTTTGAGCCTAATTCCAAATTCCAAGTCTACCATCTAATCTGTCCTTCAGACTATTGGGAAATATTTTCAGCCAGCATTGGTTGGGCCATGTCACTCTCCCCCTCAGCCATCTCCAATGGCTCCCTATTGCCTGCTACATATAGTTCATACTGACTTTCTTGGATTGTATAGGTTCCCTACAGCCTGAATTCATCTCAAATTAAACTTTTCCAATCACTCTATTCCAGATTTTAAAAAATGGCTTCATTTCTGCCTCTTCACCCCTTCCCTCCAGTTCTGTCTCTTGTATCTACTGTAGTTATCCATTAGAGTTCATGAAATTTATGGAGGCAGAGCCAAGATGGAGGAGTGAGAGCAATGACTCACCTAAGCTCTCAGATAAACTCCTTCGGATACCTCTGAAATGAGAACCTGACCAAATTTTAGAGGTGAGGAATCCAGTGGGAGACAGACTGTGACAGATTTGGAGCTCAGGTTGGACTGGAAGGTCCACGGGAAGGATCTGTTCCGTGGGGTTGAGACCCCAGAGCACAGCGCAGCCAGCCAGCACAGCGGAGCAGAAGCGTCCTGAGAAACCTGAGAGCAGCGAATGGAACTGGTGGAGTGGCATTGAGGGCAGGAGACAAGCCGAACTGAGCCAGTGAGAGCCGCTGAGCACCAGATATCAGTGCAGCAGTTCCTGAGACCTTCAGCCTGAAGATTAAACTTCAGTAAGTCACCTACTTGAACTTCCAGGAGCCAAGATGGCGGAGTAATCAGTAAATGCTCTCTCCTCCCCGCTTGATGACCATGAAAGAACCATAAAATATTTACCCAGAAAAACCCTGTATCAGCAAGAACAGCAGAAGGGGGCCAATAGTCTCATAACACCTGAGGCTAGGAAAATAGCTAAGGGGGATTCCTCCTACTGTGGTGGAGGCAAACCGGAAGCACAGAGGACCCAGGGCAAAGAAAACCAGCAGTAGGACCCAGGCAAGCCTCAGTACCAGGAGAGGAGCCCCAGGAGGGATTGGAACATGCATTAGCATCTAGGTGTGCCTCAGCTGTCCAGGGGAATCAGAAAGACAATAGGGCAGCTGGGATTACCAGCCCCTGAGCTTGCCTTTGCCTCAGTTCAGCTGAGGAGATCTCCTGTGACCAGACTACTCCTCCCCCACACTTAACAAGCTAACCCCAGGGCTGATCAGGGAAACACAAAACAAAAACCTGCTTTTAG
>CM053771.1:550490529-550515815 GCA_028658325.1 Potorous gilbertii | reverse complement strand
TCTCTTTCAGGTGGTGATCGGTGGATTTCTTGAACACTTATTTTGCCCTCTGGTTCTAGAATATCAGGGTAGTTTTCCTTGATAATTTAATAAAAGATGATGGCTAAGCTGTTTTTGATCATGGCTTTCAGGTAGTCCCATAATTTTTAAATTGTCTCTCCTGGATCTATTTTCCAGGTCAGTTGTTTTTACAATGAGATATTTCACATTCTCTTCCATTTTTTCATTCTTTTGGTTTTGTTTTGTGATTTCTTTTTTTCTCATAAAGTCATTAGCCTCCATCTGTTCCATTCTAATTTTAAAAGAACTGTTTTCTTTAGTGAGATTTTGAACCTCCTTTACCATTTGGCTAATTCTGCTTTTTAAAGCATTCTTCTCCTCATTGACTTTTTGAACCTCTTTTGCCAATTGAGTTAGCCTATTTTTCAAGGTGTTATATTCTTCAGCATTTTTTTTGGGTCTCCTTTAGCAGCATTTTTTTCATGCTTTTCTTGCATCTCTCTCATTTCTCTTCCCAGTTTTTCCTCCACCTGTCTAACTTGCTTTTCAAAATCCTTTTTGAGTTCTTCCATGGCCTGAGCACATTGAATATTTATTTAGGATGTTTGGGATACAGAGGTCTTGATTTCTATGTCTTTACCTGATGTTAACCATTGTTCTTCCTTATCAAAAAAGAAAGGAGGAAACATTTGGTCACCAAGAAAGTAACCTTCTATGGTCTTTTTTTTCCCCCTTTTCTGGGCATTTTCCCAGCCAGCTACTTGACTTCTGAGATTTCTTTCCACACCCACCTTACCTCCAGATCGCTCCAGGTAGTGCTTGAGGTCTGAGATTCAAATGCTGCTCCCCCACCTCAGGGCTCTCAATGGGGGGCAGGGCTGCTATTCAGTGTGAGATTAAGTTCTGGTGGTCAGGTCGGGGCAGGGCTGCCTCACAGGGCTCAATTCCCTCACGGGGTTTATGTGGAGATCATCAACAATGGACCTGAACTCCTGCCTGCTTTGGGAGCCCCTGTCTGTCTCCTCTACTGTCTCCCGAGGGGGCCTGAATTATGGAGATACCACACTTCCCTCTCGGCCCCACAAACAGTCTCTCTCACTGACCTGTGTGCCAGTGGGTGGAGGGAACTTCACGGCCGCTGGAAATTCCATCCCTGAAGCCTGCTTGGATATGCTCCTCTCGATGCCACACAGCCAAGGCAGGGCTGGACTCTGCTCCGGTCCTGTGCGTGACAGACCTTTGGTGATGGTTTTTCAGGGCTCTCTGGAACAGAAATCTCCTCCACTCTGTTGTTGTGGGGCTTCCACTGCTCCAGAATTTGTTAAGAATTCTTTTCACAGATATTTTATAGGCTGCGGGTTCGGAGCCAGCGTATGTGTGTCTTTCTACTCTGCCATCTTTGCTCCTCCCCCTCCCAACCCCTTCTTGAATGACCAAACTGGGTCTCCAGAGCATGATTCCACATTCCCTAAGATCTCTACGATTTGACTTGAGGGACTGAGGGTGGGGTTGGCAGTCCTAATGATTTTTTGTTTTGTGAGCTACAACCAATAGGATTTCTGTGATAATTATCTGTTGATATCAATTAATGTCAGACTTATTTTCATAGCAATATTTTTTACAATCATTTTGTAGTTAGATTAGTTGGCAAAAACCATCCGACCAAAATTGTGTGATACATTACCCTACTTGTATAAAAGAAACCTGCATAATTGAAAAACATGAGCTCAAACCCAGATAGCACTTAGATCTTTGGAGTGGTTTTTTTTTTTTGAATCCTCAAAGTGTTTAGGTATGATAGAGACTTTTGCTTGGGTTCCTCTTAGAACCTTGAATTTTCCTTCCCTTATCATATACAGTCTCTTATGAGTTCATAGTCACAGACATTTCTACCTGGTACTGTTGTCCTGGGTATGATGTCAGAATCTATCTCGAACCATCTTTCAGATATTTTGAACTTACTGTCCAGTAGATGTCTTGAATTCTAATGTCTAAAACTAACCTCATTATTTTTTCTACCTCTGTTAACCTACTCTGTTACTCTAGAGGGTCTCACCATACTCCCAGTCCCTCAGGCACTCAGCTTACACATCATCCTTGACTCATCTATATCACACACACACACACACACACACACACACACACGCACACGTACACACAACACATTGAATCTGTCATGAAGGCCTGTCAATTTTCCTTTTAGAACACCTCTCCAATATGTCCCTTCTCTCCTCTGACACTGGCCTCACCCTGGTGCCAGTCTTTAGCACTTCACATCTGAATGATCTCAGTGGCTCACTGGTGGCCTCTGCCTTCCCCAAGTCTCCCCCCACTCTGCTCCATCCTCCATTCAGCCACCAAAGGGATTTTCCTAAAGCACAGTTCTGACCTTCTGAACATATTATCCCCCTATTCAATAAACTCAAATGGTTCCTTAACAGTTCCAGGATTAGTCTCCTTAGTCTCTTCTTTTGCCATTTCCCTCCAACCTTGCCAGTCTTCATGCTGTTCCCACTACTACATTCTTCCATCCCATGACACTGCCCTCCCTGCTCTTCCATGGACAATCCACTCCAGCTCTAGGCTCTAACGATTTTCCCTGGCAGTCTCTCAGTCTTGTTATGGTCTCCCTCCTCATCTCTACCTACTCCATTCCATGGTTTCCTTCTAGTCCTGCTAAAATCCTGTCATCTTCTGGAGCCCTTCCCAACCTCACTTGATTCTAGTGCCTTCCCTGTTCATTATTTCCTATTTCTCCTGATATAGCTCATTTGCATATATTTTTCATTTGTTTCTTCCCCCAATTAGATTATGAGTTTCTTGAGGGCAGGGACTCTCTTTTACCTCTTTTTATATTTCCAATGACTTAGGACAGTACATGACATATAGATGACACTTAGTAAATGCTGATTGAATGATTGATTGAATCAGTGTTACTGGGGAAAATCAAAACCCCTGAAACCCTCTGACTTTTCAAATCTCAGAAGCTCCTACTCCAGTCAAAGTGTAGGTGGGGAAAAGAGCTAAACTGAGACTGAGGCACCTGTCTCTCTCCCTCTGTTCCTCTCTCCCTCTCTCCTTCCCTCTCTCTCTCTCTCTCTCTCTCTCTCTCTCTCTCTCTCTCTCACAATTCCTCCTCAGGAGTTTTTCTCAAATGTTTTCTCTTGGGTTTTTTCTCATTCAGATCTCTTGGGTTCTGACCTAGCATCTAGTTTTTATATAAACCACATAAAGGTATCTTCTAGCAAATCTAACCAGGTCTCCTGTCACACCTGAGGAGTTATCTACGTCATCTTAATACCTAATTAATAATTGAGTGATGAATGGATCTAATCTAAATGAAGTAGGGTGATCTTAACCTTGCCCTTTCTAATGGAACATGCATACACACATGTATACATACATACATAAATACCAACTACATGTAATGGCACACATATTTTAATAGCAGCTAATATTTATACAGTACTTTAAACAAGTCTACTTTTGCTATGTATATTAACTATGGATCCTATTTTCCCCTCTATTATGGATTAGTAAACTGAGATATAGAGAAATTAGGTGATCTATACAAGCCTTCAAACTCACTCTTTTAACTTAAAATCTAATGCTTTCTCTATTTTGTTGAAATGCATGAGGACCCCAAATTCACTTTTCTAAACACTGTATCTCTAAAACCATTTTCGTTCACAAGTCCCTGTGTGATAAGTTGTAAAAAGTCTATCCCCTCATGCAAGGCTTAGAATGTAAGGGAAACTCATATGGGAAATCTAAGGAAGAAAATTTATGAAGAGCCAAGATAGCCACATAGTCAACTAATTTAGGCAAGCTATCAGATTTCCAGTAGGCTTGTCTTGATGATTTTTAGTCACCTGGTATGTAGCCCACCATAATTTGCACGTTAGTGTATTTGAACACATGTGTAGAGTCAGTGCGGTAAAGTGTGCAGAGAATTGGCCTAAGATCCAAGAAGACCTCTATTCAAGGTCCATCTCTGACCCCTACTAGACTGGGAGCTTGGACAAGTCTCAAGACACTTGCCCTTTCAGGGATCCATGTGAGACTGCAAGTTGGAAAGCAGATGCCAGCCTTCATGGCAGTAGTAATGTTTTATTGTGACCTCTTTCTATGAACGAAATCAATGTACAATCTCCATCTTTGTCCCTTTGTATGAATATTGAAGTTGGGCAACTAGGTGGTACAGTGGATAGAACACCAGTGCAGGAGTCTGGAGGACCTAAGTTCAAATCTCACCTCAGACACTTGACACTCATTAGCTGTATGACTTTGGGAAAGTCATTTAACCCCAATTGCCTTATCCTGAGTCATCTCCACTCATCCTGATGAATATTTGGTCACTGGATTCAGATGCCTCTGGAGGAGAAGTGAGGCTGGTGACCTGCACAGCCCTCCCTCACTCAAAACTAAATCAAGGGCAAGTCATGTCATTATTTCTCTGATGGTGTGGTCTTCTTCGTCAATGAAGGATGAACACACAGAATATGGAAGTAAATATTGACTGAAGAAACAAAAGCTGACCAACATCATGAATGAGAGAAACATCACCTCCTGTACATCTCCTCCAGGAAGCTTCTCCTGATGCCCCTGACTGCCAGTGCTCTTCCCCCTCCTCAAGTCATGCCAAGGGCAGACCCCAGGAGAATAGAAACTCCTCAAGGAAAGGTGCCTTTTTCAGGGTGGCTTTTGCATTCCCAGTGCCTACAGATATCCATTAAACTCAATAAATTCAGGCTGTGAATGCTACCTAGGGGAAGTCCCTCACTGCCAGGCCCCTCCACAGGTGGGAGTTGGTGACAATTATGAGTCAGAAAATGTTTTTTACCCAAGTGCCTGATTGCTTTAATGTACACTGTAAGACTTCCTTAATTCAGAGCAATTATAGGGAAAATGAGTTTAAAAGGGCTTATTCATAGTTTATCACAAAATGGCTGTGGAAAATGGGTCTTTCAAAATCTATGAAGATCACTTTTTTTGCACGGTGCATATTCTTTGTTACATCTTTCTTTTGTTCCACAAATGTCCCTGCACCAATATGGCAAATGCAATCCATTTTGTGAAGAAACTCACTCCAAAGGGTCGGTTTCATTTGCTGTGAGGTCAACCTAGCTATTGGCAGGCTAAAGGGATCTTTCATAAAAGTGGACAGTGGTCCCACAGTTTTGTTGTCCTCTCTCCCCCCACCTTGTCTACTTCATTTGTCCCCTTCTGTAGACTTCCTCCAGGTGAATGTTGCTTTGCCATTGCAGGTTAAACGGTTTAACCACAAAGTTAGATGGGTCTACCATTGGCAGAATGAACCAGTACCCATAGGCTACAAGACTGGAAAGCTCATTTCTTGGTGCTGGATATTAATCTTTATTAAGAGGAATGCACTTTTATGAAGCAGAAGGAAGATTGTGTTAAAATAAGCTCTCTGGAGAGAAGCTATAGCTGGCCTCATCATCTGTTTCTGTCCCTGTCAGAAGGCCATATTCTGCAACATCTCAAGTCACCAAATATCCTCAGAGATCCTTCCAATGAGGAGATTTATTTAAAGGCCACTCAAAGGGACTGAAGTTAATTTGATGATACATTTTTGGGTGATGGTCAGGAGCCAAGATATCTTTAATGCACCATTCCCCACCCACTGTTCCAGCTCCAATTTGGTCCTCTGTTTGCTGTGTTGAGCACTAAGTCCCAGATGGAAAGCTCTTTCTGGTTCTACCTATTTCCCTATGTCTTCTCAGTTACCCAGCATGCTGTCCACTCCGGGAAAACGACCAGTCACATTACACAAGAACTTAGGACCCTAAAGGGTCTAATCAATAGTCTTAAAACTGCTGCTTTTAAATAAATTAATATATTTTAGTGAGATCTTCTAATTCTCCATCACTTGCATCCCCTCATCTGCCCCTCCCTCTCTCACACAACCATTCCTCATAATAAATAATTAAAAAATAAAATATAAAGTAGTTCAAGAAATCCAATCAAATCTTCATAAGATTCCATGTTGTATGCCATATCCCCAACCCATATGCCCTCACCTCTGCAGAGGAGTGGAGGGCCTTGTTGTAATCTCTTCTTTTAGGTGAAGGTTTTACTATGATATCACAACATCCAGTTTGGGTTGTTTTCTTTCTTTTTTTATTTACATTGTGGATATAGCAGATGTCATTTTAGTGGCTCTGTTCATTTTGCTTTGCAATAAAGCACAAGTATCTCAGTAATGCATTAGAATGTATCAAAGAAGTAATTCACACATGGAAGAGCCTCTTTCAGTGACCTGCATTGCCCAGTTAGTTCTGTGGCAAGGGTGGGTTTGAAGGGTATTTGGGTGGTAGTCAAAGCAATAGGAAAATCTGCTATTTATGCTGGTGGATTCATCAACTTTGGTCAACTTTTGTGCTTTCAAACACTTGCAATTTCCTAAAACAATAGAAATCTTTGTGAGGCTCCAGATTGCAAGAACATTTAACTTGATTTACTGCAGAATAATTTTCCTGGCATTGGTATACCTTTGTGTTATACTCTGTGTGCACCAAGCAGTAATCAATTGGAGTGACTTCGTGGGTCTATAGACGCCTTCCCCAGGTGTTGATGGTAGCTTTACATAAGATTTCCATGTGGATCAGTGTTCCTTAAAGTCCTGGTGTGGAGAAGGCTTTTTTGAGAAAGCCCATGGCTGCCTTTCTAATTGTTTTGGTTTTTTGTCGATGTCATTGACTAAGGGTGCCCCTAAGTCTTCATCCTGGATTCTCTTGTCACTTCACTCTCTATGATATCCTTGGGAGATTTTCATCAGTTCTCACTGCTTTGACTCTGTCTCTGTGGAAAGGATTTCCTCCTCTCCTGAGAATGACATCTTGCTCTACTGAACTCTAGTACTGAATCACCAACTACTCCTTGGACATTTCAACCTCACTTTGTCCAGAACTCAAACCCTCCCTTCTTCTGTGTATCACTATTACTGCTGAGACTACCACTATTCAATTAATAACCCAGTTTGGTGCTTTCAGTTTCATCCTGAACTCCTTCCCTCATTTGCCCCACTTTTCCAATTCGTTACCAAATATTGCCATTTTCCCCTTCATAATATGTCTTATAGATGTTACTTAATCAAAAAGCATTTATCAAGCATCTACTTGTGCCAGTCAATGTGCTAAGATCTGATGATACCAAGAAAGGCAAAAAAACAGACATTGCTTTCAAGGAGTTCATTTATGTGCTCATCCAGCAATACCCTGAGTTCAGGCCTTGCTTCCTGGCAAGTATGGCCATCTCAATCATTCCCCCAGCCAACCCAGCCTTCCTTAGGCTTGATATGATTTAACCCTCATTGATCATGTCACCCCAGTACTTGGGAAGTTTCAATTGCTCCCTCTTTTTTCCATGATAAAACACAAAATCTTATCCTCAACACTGAAAGCTCTTTATAATGTGGTCTTCTCTTCTGTGAATAGTCTTACGCTTTGCCCTCTCCCTTCACTTGATGATCCAGCACTGCTGGCCTGCTTGGACAGACTTGACGCAACAGGGCAGCTCTTTGATAATGCCTTTCCACCAACTCTTCTTCACACCTACAAGGCTTCCCCTGTCACCTGGGCTCTTCTTTAAGATGCTCCCCAAGGCCTACGTTGGCAAGGGGCATTTCCAGGCCCAGCTACTGCTGTCATCTCTCAGACTCCCTGCCATGGACTCTGGATATTCTTGTTTGAGCTCCCTTGTTTCCATGCTCCCTCCTGCTAGAGTTTCTACTCCCTGAGAAACAGGACTGTTACAGGTTCCTTCTTTTTTTAGTTATTATATTATTAATTATCACCATCCTCTTGGCCATCCTCATTGCATAGTACAGTGCCTGGCAAATCATAAGAGCTTGCTAAATGTTTGTTGAAGTTGACTGACTATCCTATAGAGTTACTAAAAAGGAAAGCACTGTATACAAGAGTTGAATTTTCCCCAGCCCTGATTGAGGGCAAGAGAGATATAGAAAAGTGAAAAACAACTCACTCCATTCGTATATCTCTATAGAAATCTGAAATGTTCACAGAATCGGAGAACTTGAGGACCAAATGGAAAATGTCTATGGTGGCCATTGAATACAACCTGTACCTCAAAAAAATCCCAAATGCTATTGTAGCTACCACCACCCGTAAGTGGATGTATTTGTGGATGTATGTGAGATATATAATATATATATATATATATATATATATATATATATAATACATAATATATATGTGTGTGTGTATACTACATCTATAGCTATACTATATATGTATATGCGTATGTATAGTATATATGTAGTATGCAAGGAGAGAGAGAGAGAGACAGAGATTTATTTTTTGTTTTATAAGTTTTGTGTTTAATATGCTTAAGAGAAAGGAAGGTGTTTAATAAAGTGGGATCTGACAAAGAAATAGAAGTATCTCATGAGCTGCTCATGGGATGTGCTAATGACCAACGGGATAGCTTGAATAGTATCTACCGCCCCACGCTTCCCTAGAGCGAAGAAAGGTGAAAGTCCTCTCATCCCCAATGTATTCATCCAGTATTCAAGTAAGTGATAAAATACACAGAATTTCAATACATCTTTATATCCTTGCTTTCTTCAAGTCACTGAGAAATCAAACAAAGCCGACATGGATATATACTTTTGGATAAAAAGACTGTTTATTCAAGACTCCAGAGACCCCCTCTCCTCAGAAAGAACACATGGCAACTTAAATATCCACATGAGCTCCTGGAATATTAAAAAGGCCATGAAAAACCCAATTGTTATGAATAATTCAAATGACCTACAGGATATATAACAACATTTACAATTTTTTTCCTACCGAAGTAACTTTTTAAGGTATTAAGTGAATACCTACCCCTACCCCTACGTCCAGACAGTCAACATTTTTTTTTAAAGTTTTGTTTTGTCTTGTTATACCTTAGGTTCTGGATAGCCTGAAGTCACTTGCCCAGCTAAATCCCCAAATGGGGACTTTTGAAGATATCTTCCCTGACCCTTCACCCCTCTAAAAATATCACAGGTGATTGGCCTTTCTTAGCCACTTTAAATACAACTTTAGTTTTAACCCTATATGAGTGCAGACACCCCAAGACCAATAAGAAGAGCTTGTTACAGATTCCTTTTTTAATCGGGCTATATTTTATATTGAGTATATACTATGGGTTGAGTACCCCAAGGTTATCTGGTCAGTTACATTTACAACTTTCTTGGTACACTTTTCATCCCCTTTGGCCTTACTACGGTATTCATTACCTATAAAAATCAGAGGGAATCAGACCCTCATGGACAAGGGGAGGAAGGTCATGGAGCGATCTTCTTTGGATCTCTTAGTGAGTCAGTCAGTAGTGAGATAGAGCTAAGTATAGAGAGAAAAGCAACTGCCATCCCAAAACTACATGACCAGCCTATTTTATGATCAGTAAACATATTTTTTGAGGAAACATGGAAACTGGAAAAAACAAGAATCCACTCAGTCAACCAACCCCACTCCAGCTACTACTGAAGAAGAATTTTTGCTCTTACCTCTCCTGGAATTAGCATCATGATAATGAGCATGGTGTGTGCTGTGCTCATTACAACTGAGAAGATTTTCCATACATTTTATAATAGATACGATGAAGGAAAGGAAGACCTTTTAGGTGGCATTTTAAGATTTTCCAAGATCTTTACAAAATATTTTCATTGTAAATGACAAATTCTGGAGGGGGTATGGGGAAAAAGCAGATTCATTAATGCACTCTTGCTGGAGGTGTGAACTAGTCCATCCATTTTGGAAAATAATTTGGATCTATACCCAAAGAGCTCTCCAACTATAACACTGTTAGACTCAGAGATACAACTATCAGATCTATATCCTAAATAGATTAAACAAAGAGTGAAAAGGCTTATATATACAAAAATACTTATGATATTTCTTTTAGTAGTAGTAAAACATTGGAACTGAGTGGATGACCATTACTTGGGAAATGGCTGAACGAATTGTGTTATGTGAAAATAATGGATTATTTTACTGATGCAAGAAATGGTGAAAGTGATGGTATCAGAAAACACTATGAAGATTTATGTGAACTGGTGCAAAGTGAAATGAGAAGAATCAAGAGAAAAATTTGTATGGCAACAGCAATATTGTTAAGATAATCAATTTTGAAAGACTTAGGACCACTGATCAACACAATCACAGTTCCAAAGGACTGAAGAGAGAATATGTAGATATATAGAGATCTGAAAATGTGAGAGTAAAAATTGAAGCACATTTTCTTCAACTTCTTTCTTTTTCTTGCATTTTTAGGGGAGAGAGAGAACATAGTTAATGTAGAAACACCCTTACATAACTAGATATATCATATTATGTTTTATTTATTCTTACTTTTCCATTGACTGGAGGATGAGGGAGAAGGAAGGGCACAATTTGGAATTTAAAATAAAATTTTTTTGTGAACTTTACTGTTGTTGAATCATTTCAGTTATATACAACTTTTTGTGAGCCTATTTGGGATTTTCTGGGCAAAGACACTGGAGTGGTTTGCCATCTTCTTTTCCGACACATTTTACAGCTGAGGAACTGAGGCAAATTGGGTTTAGTGACTTTCCCAGGTTCACATACCTAGTGTCTGAGGCTGAATTTGAACTCAGGAAGATGAGTCTTTCAGATCTAGCACTTAGTTGCCCAGATTTCAGTGAACTAGAATTATCTAATTGACCCATTATGCATTTAAATGACTATCCAGTCATGATTGACATTATAGATTGCCCATTTATTTTTGATTGATGCATAGTAGTTAATTAAGTTCATCTCCCTTGTCTTGGTGAGAAAAATTTCTGAGCTTTTTTCATTGATGAGAGTATGAAAGAATTACGGATATGGAGAGGGGAAAAGTTGCATATATCACTTAAGAAGATAATCACCCAAGAGATTCAAATAAAGTGACGACCACAGTGTATGAGAGTTTTTTCTGGTAGACTTGGAACTTCCTAATAACGCAAGAACTTACTAAAAAAAAATCGCAGTGGTGGTTTTCTAAGGCAAAATGCCTGCCACACTCAGAGAAAGAAATATGGAAGTCATTCACAGAATGTAGCAGATCATGTTTGTATGTGTGTGGGTTTCAGTGTATTATGTTTTGATTTGTTAGATGATTTCTTCCATTTATTTTAGTTCAAGTACATAGCATGACTATAGTGAAAATGTACTCAATAGGACAGTACACGTAGAAGCCATACAGAATTGTATGCTGTCGCGGGGAGGGAGGGGTTAGTAGGGGAAAGGTGGGAGGGGATAAAATTTTAATTTTAGGGAAGTGATTGTAGAACATTAAAATAATAATAATATTAATAATAAAATAAAATAAAAAATATTTTTAAAAAACAAACAAACAAAAAACCAATACTTCCCTTATGGAAGCCCTTAAGTAGGATGACCTGCCCTCTCAGAAACATTCTGAGTCACGTTTCTCTCATCTCTTCCCTGCAAATACAAATAATTCTCACTATCAGAAGATCCATTCAGACACTTAGACTAACATATTCCTTTCTTGACTTCATCCCATTACTCTCCCGTACTGTGGTAAACAATTCCTCTCCCTCCTTGGTATTTACATCAGTCTACAAATATCTGAATGGCATCATTGCTCCCAATTAGTCATTGCTTAGCTACCCTGCCCACATTTAGTCTGAGGGACTTACATGGTTTGTCTTCTTCAAGCCCATATATCTTATGTAACTTTATTCTAAACCCATGTCACCCTCTTTTTGTCCATCCCCTCTCTTCTTTTTCTAGCCCTTGGGTATCCAGAAGGAAAATCAGGACAACTGACATGGTTGTATACAGATACGGCCTAGTATGTGGGCTTAGAGTCACCAATTTAACACCTGTTTAATGGGACTTGTCTTTTAACCTGACTATCTTGTTTCAGATCCTCATCAAATTTGTTCCCCACTGTCATTCACACATCTATTTCATCATAGCTGCATAACTTTGCAAATAGCCACTGGACACTCACAAAGGGTGATTAATGATTTTGCCTAGATGACTGGCAGAGAACACTCATAAGTAGTTTATTTTCAACTGAAGTATAGCATTGCATTGTGTGAGTTTACACTTGTCGATGTCTATACTGTGTATTTACCTAAAAGAAAATGCTATGTGGCAAAGAGAAATTGAGGAGACTCTCAGAGGAAAATTACCTAATCATTTCAGAGTTTACAGGAGTAAATTTTAAGAGTTTGAGAGTTTACAGTACTTTACAGAATTTTGGAAACCAGGTTTTGAGATGTTCCTGGGAAAAATTAAAAGGAGTCTAAGCCCAGAGTTTCTAAAAAGGATAGAAGAGTCTCAAAAGTGAAATTCTGACCATAGAATGATCTATGTTTATTATGATAAAAAAAAAGAGAACTGGATGGGTGTCCAGGAAAATTAGTCATTGTTTAGGAAGACATCAGATGATGTTGTCCTTAAAGGAGGCATACACAAAATAGAAAAGCAGGGACCTGCAGAGGTAAGACAGAGAGGAAATGTGCGTTTCTCCAAAAAAAATCTACTGAGGTCCAGGATGGATTAAGGCATAGGTGGCATGGTAGTGGAGATGAAGGACAAAAAGAGAGTTTCTCAAAGCTATATTCAAGCCAAGATGAGCAATGAAGGAATGGGCTCTCTGCTTTGGGAAGACAGTGGAAGGGAAGGGAATAAATATTTAGTAAACATCAATTATGTGCCACACATTGTGTTAAGTACTTTATAAATGTTATTTTCTTTCATCCTCATAATGACTCTGTGAGGCAGGTATAATTTTTTATTGAGGAAACAGGGGTGCATAAAGGTTATGACCTGCCCAGCATCACACACGGACAGTCTGAGATGGGCTTTGAACTCAGGTCTTTCTGATTCTAGACTCAGTATTCAATCCACTCTGCTACCTAGAGTGCTTTAGTCTCTTGTTTGATCAGTATTGTTACTGCATAAATTGTTATCCTCACTTCTTCATCAGTTCATTCAAATCTTCCTAGGATTCTCTAAATCCTTCTTCTTTACTATTCCTCATAGCATAAGAATTTTCCATTATATTCATATAACATAACATGTTCAACCACTCCCAGTTGATGGAAGCTCCCTTGTTTTCCAGTTGTTTTCCACTGCCAAAAGTAGGACTTAACACATTTCTATACGTATGTGTCCTTACACTTTTTCTTTTATATCTTTGAAGAATAGTTATGGAAGTAATATGAAAGGGCCACGCATATGCATAGCTTAGTTCTGTGGAGCAGAGTTCCAAAGTGCTTACCAGAAAGGCAAAGCAAATACCCAGCTTCATCAATATGAATGTGTCTATTTTCCTGCAGCCCCTAAAACATATTTCATTTTCCTTTTTTTGTAATTTTTTCAATCCAATGAGTATGAGATGGAACCTCAAAATTGCTCCAATTTTCATTTCTTTGTTAATAATTTGGGATATTTTTCATATAGCTGTTGATAACTTGTATATCTACATTGATAATTTTCATGTTTATTTCTATTCTTCATTGATGTATCAATTGAAGAATAATTCTTTTAAATTCATAGCAGTTTCATATGTATCTTGGTAATAAGATTCTTATCAGAGATTTGTTTTCCTCAGTTAATTGTTTCCTGCCTTATTTTAGTTTCATTGGTTTTGTTTGAGTCATTAAAAATTGATCAAAATTCTTCATGATATTGTCTCTAACTCTCTATAATCTTTATTTGGTTGGGACCTTTCCATCCACCAACAGATCCGACAGGAAAAGTCTTCATAGCTACTCTAATTTGTTTAACATGTCACCCTTTATATGTACCAGCTATCCATTTAGGGCAAATCTTTGTATAGGTTGGGAAGTATTGCTCTAAAATCAATTTCTGCCAGATTGTTTTCTCTGAAGATTTTTTGAATACTGAGTGCTTACTTTAGTAGTTTTCGAGTTTATTAAAAAAAGGTAGGCTTCATATGTTTTCTCCTTCTTTACATTATATAATCTGTTGCACTCATTGATCACTCTATAGTTTCAACCAGTATCATTAAAAGAAAAATTATTACTGCTTTGAGCATAGATTGAGATTGAGGACAGTAAGAAAAAAATGCATATTTTCTTTCCAAAAATTCCTTTTGGATTTTTTTATCTTTTTGTTTGTTTGTTTGTTTTGTCCAGATACAGCTAATTTTATTTTTTTTCATGTTCTATAAAGTGATCTTTTGATGATTTGGTGCAGCACTAAATAATATATTGATGTAGGCAGCATTATTCTTTTCATTATGTTGGTCCAGCATGCTCATGAACAACGGATATTTCTCTAGTTATTTAAAATTAAATTTCTCTAAAGAGTTTTTTGGTAGTTTTATTTACATTATTCATGTTTTGGTGAGTAGTCTTCCAATTTTCCTTTTTATGTTTTCTGGCTGGGTTTTGGTGGTAATAGAAATATCTGTGGTTTACATTGGTTTGTTTTATAGCCTTCAACTTTACTGAAGTTACTAATTGATTAAATTAAATTTTAGTTTACTCTCTAGGGTCTTCTATGGGAACTATCATAATATCTGCAAAAAAGTTCTGAAGTTAATTCTTCCAATTTATTTTCCTTGTGTTTCAATAGTGATAGTTCCTGCCACCAGATTAAGTGTTAGGAATTTTAATAATTATTGATTTCACCTGATCTCATGGAAAAGGCTTCTAGATAATCTCCATTACATATATTGTCTCCTGGTTTTAGATGATTACTAATTACCATGTTAACAAAAAGTCCATCTAATCCTATGCTTTATTACACTTCTAACAACAAAAACATAGATGCTTTATTTAATCCATTAGCATTTTATTTCAGTTTAACACATATTTATAATGTTCCTGACATGAAAAAAATCATGCTGGTGGCATTACATTCTTTGATCCAAGAAGACCTTAGCTTCAATACTGCCTGGGACATAAACAGGATGTACCTAAATCTTTATTTCTTCTTCAGTCATCTTGTTTGCAAACACATGGGCAGCCTGGATGCTTTTCTATTTGAAAGATGAACTTTTGGGAGTAGGAAGTGTTCTGACATCATGCTAGCACTGTACAATTTTACAATTCAGTTTAGAGTCTATATTTTTTTATATGAAGCTTCAGTCCAAGATTAAAAATACAAAAAAATAATTCAACATACTGGCTACAAAGGAAAGTCTGAATAATATCAACTTTTCATCTACTTTGCTTTGGAAGTGTGCACGATGAACCAAATATATTTCCAGTAACTGTACATCTCTTTACGGAAGCCTCATAGTGGCTCAGTGTTTGATGCCATCGGGACACTGCCATATGGAAAACTTCATCGTCATTACTGTTGAATCACTTATCTATTTGGATTTTGTGCAATAAATTATCTATGCCTCTGCCAAATACCTTACAAGAGCATGTTTCTTTCTTATCTATCCCTCTCAATGTGATTTATTTATTTGTTTTTACTTTTCTGTTTAAAAGGGTCATCACCTGACCACCTTTTAAAGAGGCCATACACTGAATGGGCATTACTTCACTTTAAGTGAGTACCTGAAAATGTCTTAGCCTAACAGGCTAAGGTCTCCCATTGCATCCTGGCCTATCTCCAGTCATCCTGATGACTATCTGGCCATTGGACCCAAATGATTCCGGAGGAGAAAGTGAGGCTGGTGACCTTGCACAGTCCTCACTCACTCGAAACAAAGTCAAGTGCAAGTCATGCCATCATTTCTCTGATGCCATGGTCCTCTTCAAAAATGGATGGACACAACAATTCCTTTGCTAAACTATTAATTCACTATTTCTAAGATTCATTCATCAGTACCTCTACTCATGAAGATTGTAACTCACTTGTAACCCAATATGAAGTTATTAAAATAGTCCAGAAAATGTGTATTTAGTAGAATGATCCTAGGTGGTAGATTTGAGAATTGAGGATCAATAGGTATTGGGCATAAACTAATTCTACACTTCAGCAATTTTTTATAAACTATCTTTTGCTATTCTTATAGAAAAGGAAACTTGTGAGCACCATGGTGCTATAGTCAGACATATGTGACATTGCTTGAATGTCCAAGTTCAATGTTAATTTGAAAGGATGTCTTCAGTGGGACCAGTGGAACAGCCCATGGGACCAGTGATTGACTATACTGTTCTACTTCTTTAATAACAAAATCAGTGACATGAATAATTGTGAGATGACATCCTTATCAAATTTATTGCTAACATGAAGCAGGAATGAAGAGAAAGTACTTTGGATGCAAGAGTTAGGATCCCAAAAGTTTTAGGCATACTATAAAATTAAATGAAGTTGAATAACAGAGAAATAAAGTCTTATTAAATGCTGACAGGTACGATGAGAAGGGCATAAAAATAAAAGGCAAATAAAAGAGTTCCTATCCTCAAGGACCTAAGTTGTAGTGAAGGAAATCAACACATAAAGGAAAGCTGAGGTGAGATCTTGGTTGTAGATGGCAGTTGGTAAAGAAGTGGATGAGCATGAAGAGTGAGAGGAACAGATGAAAGATTCAAGTTAGCCTGGCTAGGGCCTCTCATGAATTGGTAGTGTAATTCTAGGGACTATACTTCAAAGGCTTATCCAGGGTAAGAAATTAGCCATCAGAGAAGGCTGAAATAAGAATAATGAGATTAAATTTAAAGGGTTGGGTTAGGATTAAATATAAAGTTTTACTCTTAGATGTAAAAAATAAAACTTTGAAAGTTTACTCTAAAAGGGATGAGATATGGATAAAAATAATTTCCTTTAAAAAAAAATCCAACTTGGTGTTTCAATGGACTGCCAGAACAAAAGCTAATAAAATGTCCAGTTGTATTCATGGAGGCTTTGGATCCAAAGCTAAATTCACTATGGCACAATGCTGGGCTCCGCTCCAGGCAGACTACTTCTGGAGGATCATATTCAGTTGTAGATGCAAAGTTCTAGAAATAACACTGTCCCACTTTATAGTGTCCAACTAAGGGCACTTTCGATGGTTAAGGACCATAACCTTGTTGGTCTTGTTGTTCTTCACAATTTTCAAAGAGGACGAGCGGCATTCCAGGTGATGTCTTGATTTGCACATGAATTAGATTTAAAGGAGGCCTCTCTTCCAGAATCAGTAAAGTCCAATGGTAAGACAAAAGTCAAGATGGCTGGCCATGGAACAGGAAGCAAAGGATGAGCTTAGTATCTTTGATATCTCACCAAGCTCTAAGTGCTACCTCCATGGCCATTAAAACAAATTGCTCTCATCTGCTCATTCTTCCAGGTGATATCTTCACATACCTGGGGTACACACCCCTCCAACTCACTGATGGTTTTTAGGTCTATTGATTGCCCTCAACCTAGTTTAGCCCATCCATGGAGAGAGTTAACTGGGGTATGGTTGCTGCACATGCTACAGCTTCTTGGAGTCATAAGATTATACCATATAATGAGACAGGTTGAAAGAAGTAGTCATGTTGAACTTGGAAAATAGAAATTTGGGGAACAAGAAAGCTAAAGAGCCACTGTGGTATGATGGGGAAAGTTGTGGTTCTGAAGTCAGAGGACCTGAATTCAAACTCTGCTTCTGATATTTGATAGCTCTATGATCTTATATTTCCATGGGCATCGATTTCCTTGACTACAAGGTAAGGAGGTTGAACTCTTTGACTACTGAGACATGTTCCAGCTTTAAATTCAGAATCCTATGATACCACAAGCAAGCTTTTTAAAACTATTTGAAAGATTGTAGATAAAGCAAACATTACAAAAACAAAAAATAGAAATTGAAACTCCTATTTATTGGGATATTCATTGATTCAAAAGTATTTGTTATATTGTATGTGTAAAAGATTGTACAATGGAGAAAAAATAAATTTAAATTAATTTTAAGTTAAATACCTTCATAAAGTTGTGTTTCAGAAACTTTCAGTTGTTCATAGTATATGGATGAATCAATTAGAGAAAAGTGTTACCAGAGGCAAGAAGATCGAGTCAAGGAGATAATTAAGGTACTATTTTCCTATCCCATGTATTAAATGATCAGGGTCTGAATTGGGGTTGGGGGTATGGAGATTGTCACAAAGGATGGAAGAGACATTTCAAATGAACCATCTCCAAGATGTGATGACTGATTTTATTTAAAGAATCGGAGAGAGAATAATCAAACAAGGGCATATGGGAATTGGAGAAATGAAAATGTCAATGAAGGAAATAAGGAAGTTAGCAGGAAAAATTTTCTGGGAAACATGATGAGATTGGTTTTGTATATCTGAAGAAATAGGGGGATTCCTAAATGGAGGAGTCCCAAAGGGAACTGGAGATTTGGGAATGGAGGTCAGGGTTAGAGATACTTATTTCAAATTCATCAACATAGAGGTCAGAGGTGAAACTATGAGGCATAATTAATTTGCATATGGACAGAAAAAATGTAGAAGAGTAAAGAACCTGGAGTTACTACATTGGGGTCACAGCTATTGCTTTGGAAAGAGGAATTCTTTCTTCAACAAAGGAGATACAGAACTATCTGCTGTATAAAGAGGGACCACGATGGAATACAAGGGAACAAGGGCTTTCAAGGAGAAAGGTGTGGTCAGTAGTATCAAGTGAGGCAAAGGGAGCCAGGAGAATGAAGCCTAAAGTTGGACTTAGCAAAAGGGCAATAGCATTGACTTTTTGGCCAAAGGACAAAGCAAGCTGTTTGCATCAGTGGGTTGCATTCCGGATTTTAAATTCCAAAGGATTAGGAACCCTGTCTGTCCAGTGGAGTGTCCAGATGGCCATCCCTCTGCCTCCTGTAAATACTGCATGCTGCTCCTTTGTGTGGCAAACAAGGACAGAGGAAATGACCAAGCCCTGAAATGCCACATGAATCTTTCCACTTACAAGAGATGTATCCTAATTCAGGTCATTTTCTACTGTTTAGATTACAATAATCTAATTGCTTTTCCTGTTTTCAGTTTCTTCCTTTCTACTTAATCTTCCCAATGGATCCCAAAATAGTTCTCTGAAAACTCAGGTCTTATTATTCAAAAATCACCAGTAGCTCCCTATTACCTATGGGATAAAATTTCATATCTTCAGTTTTGGACTCAAGCCTTTTACAATCTGGTCCTCACTTCTCTTTTATAATTCACTTTTGGTATTCTAAATTTCAGTTCAATTGATAGATTTGCTTTCTCTAAACTTAACCTTCCATCTCCTGCTTTTAGTTTCATACTTTTCAGCAGGCTGACCCCCACATCTGGAAGGTACCCCTCAGAAGATCCTGATATTGGAGGAAATTTGCTCATAGAATTTTCAGGCATTTTCTGAAGGTCTAGCAGAATCTGGGGATTGCTGTCATTCAGGTCAGCCTAGCAAGGAGCCCTGACTCAGCTCCAGTGTCTTGTTCTACTATACCCTCTAAGGTTCTGTCATAGGGATATCTACATTTCTCTCTGCACTTCAGCTGTGAAATGTCTCAATCTCCCAAATGTTGGCTCTGGGACTGATTGAGGGCATGATGCTAACATGGGCAGCTATGGATGGGCACTGCTTGAGGAGAAGGATCTTAACAACTCCTAATTCTCTAGATTTCCAAGATGATGGCAAGGGCATTTTGCCTTGGTGTTTTTGTACTCCCAGCATCCCAAGTGACTTGCTCAAAAAAGAAGAGAAATTAACACAAGGACAGGGAAATGGCAACAAGATAAAGGAGGAGGAGAGGAAGTAGGAAAGAGAGAGAAAGGCTTAGAAAAAGAATTTAGGCATAACTGTCCATTTCTGTAAGCCACAAAGTCGATTTCAGGTCTATTTTTCAGCTCTCCGAGAGGTGATTCTGTTTTCTTTTCCCCAGGAAATGTTTCAATCCCATTGTCATCAGATCACCCAGAATTTTTTTAAAAAATTTAAGGGAATCTAGAATTAATTCACCAAACAATCATTAAGTCTCTATTAGATATCAGGCTGGAGGAAGCATTGTATAGTGATGTTTCGAGTTCAATGTTATTAAATTCTTGGTCCTCCAGGCAATAAGGCGAGAATGTACATTACTAATGAATCACTAGTTTGAATGGGCAAGGAAGTTTCTACTCCAGGAAATTCACTATACTTCTTAATTCACAGGTTCTGAACCCCCTCTCCATTTCCATAAAAAAAAATGTGAAGGACATTTTGATAAGCCCTAGACTTAGACAAAACGCAAACCATTTCAGCTATCTTCCCTTCATTGGAGGTAGCAACCTCCCTGCAGTCTTAGAGTACAGCATAGAGATGAATAGAAGTTATCGATTCAATAAGGTAGTAAGTATTCTTTCAGTGTTTATCCTGTTCCAGGAACTCTCAAATAACAATGGAAAATATACAATCAGTAGGGAGGTTAAACCAAGATTTGATACTTAATTGATGTGTAGCTTATTCCCTGAGCCTCAGTTGCTCAGAGATGCTCTCAAGTCCATACTGCACTTAGCTCTCTTGGTAGTCTTAAGGATAACATGAAGTTATGGCTGCAATCGTACCTTGTAAACCAGAAAGTGCTTTCTAAAGGGCGATGCCTATTTTATGGAACATTTCATTGGAGGGGCCAAGTTTGGGTACAAAAGCTTCATTCTCCACAGCAGTACGGGCCAATGAATTTCCTTTGCCCTGTGTGTTTTTGTCCAGTGTTTTGACACAGTAGTGATTTCCAGCTTGGAAAAGATGTGAACTTTCAAACAGGTGTTTCCAGTCTGTGCATCACCCTGCATACCTTCGGGATGCCCAAGCTTCTTAGCCTGTTCTTTGATCCCTTCCTTCACATGTGGGTCAGAGCAATTAGGCATCATCATTAGTTTTTTCACCTCCTGGAATGTGTGACAGTCTCATGCCAAATGTGAAATATAGGGGCAACAGTGACACTCTGCATGTTCTTGGAGAATCTCCCATGGGTCACCCTGACACCTCCATTTCCCAGATTAGTACCTTTCAGATGGAGACGGGACTCTAGGCTATGTTGATGGTGTGTATGTTGGTTTCTACAAGTATTGACAGTTTTGAGGCCTTTCCACAGCTCACATTTCCCTGTGAGCTGCCCCACTGTGCCCCAGACACAACCCTGACAGCTGGGGAGTAAATAAATAAAAACAGAGTATTTTGATCCTAATGGTGGGGAGGGAAGGAGAGAGTGAGATTGGAAGGAGGCAGAGGCAGCCAGAACAGGCTAGCCACAGCTGTGAAGAGAACAGATGCTCTGCTGGACAAGGCTGAGAATGAGGGGAGGAGGATAAAGACCAGACGCTTGCCAATGGGAGAAATCTTGGAAGCCAAGGTGGGGGGTGGGGGGGAGAAGGAGGCTGCACATGGTGCAGACAGGTGAGGATTGTTTACTTTAAAAGAAGAAAGGCCCATTACCCTGTGACCCAAACTGACCCAAAGTCAGGGTTTCTATTTTTCTTTAGAGGCCTATTATGGAGATATGCTCTGGAAATTCTTATGGGTTCAAGACTCTTTGCAAAAGGTCAGGAAGAGATGGCTCCTGGGGACTTATCATCAAGATAGGATTTAACCTGACGTTCAAAGTCTGGTCTAGGAGTTCAGGCAGCTTCCTCAAGTCCCTCAGAAATTGCTTACACTTGCTAAACAGATTGCATCCTGATTTCACCCTTGCACCATCTGTTTTGGGCTGGCACCCCAGCTATCCCCAAGTGCTCTGGTTACCTAAGCCACTCTCATCGATGCTGCAACACAGAGGATTGTGTACAAACTGTCCCTTTGGGAGCTGTGGCAACAGATGGGCAAAGAGTGTTGGCACTTCTAAGTTGAGATTTCATTTTGGAACCGCTTCCCTCTCCCTCCTCTGCCCCCGTTAGACATCCAAGTGGCCTGGAGCCATGGAAGGAGCTAGATTCTTGGGGTAACTTCACAGAATCCCAGAATGTCACTGCCAGAGAGGACCTTATGGAGCTGGGAGCCCTCCCTGGTGCATTTTAACACAGTTCAACAGACATTTTTCAACTGTGTTCCAGGTATGGTTCTAGGTGCTTAGGATAAGCAGAGAAAATGAAAGTGACCCTCTCCTCAAGGCATACACATTTCATTGGGAAATATGTTTGTCTATCATGGGAGGAGGCACATATTTCATCACGAGTCCCTTGAAGTCCTGGTTGGTCATTCTGTTGATCACAGATTTTCAGTCTAGTAATAATTCCTTGGAGTGTCAATGCCATATTCAAAACACCGTGAAAGGAAACTATCTAAAGCTATTAGAAAAAAAGAAGAATGTGAAAATAGAAAAATCCACTGCTTATCTCTTAAAAGATACCTCACAATGACAAACCTCAGAAATGCCATTCAGAGCTTCCAATTCAAAGAAAAAAATACCTCACAGAGCTAACCATCATCGTCATCATCATCATCATCATCATCATCACATTTCTATAGCACTTTATGATTTTCTCATTTTATCCTTACAGAGGGTTCTGAGAACCTATAATACAATATTTCACATGAATAAAATACATGGGATTAAAATTAAGAATAAGTCACTTCGGGGCAGTTAGGTGGCACAGTGAATAGAGCACTGGCTCTTGAGTCAGGATAGTCTGAGTTCAAATCTGACCTAAGACATTTAACATTTACTAGCTGTATGACCTTGGGCACATCACTTGACTCCAACTGTCTTGCCTTGCCTCCTTCAAAAAAAATCACTCACTGAATAAAATGAATTATAATCCTAAAATGGAAAATGTATCTTTAATGAAATAGATAATATATAATCTTTCATAAGGAAAAGATAAGAACTGAGCAGAAATTCTGCAATACAAATGCATTAAAGCAAGAGAAATATAAAAAGGTAAATATATGCTATTAATTAGAAGGGACTATAAAAGGTTGAAGTAAGGGGTCACAATTTGCAATGTGGGAGTTCAAGACTCCATAGAGCCTTTACATATCATAGAAAGCTGGGTATAAAGATAAGAAGAATATAGAAATCACATCCCTATTCTGAGGCTGTGATTTCACTGGAATCTTTAGCTCCTTGGGGAGAAACTTCCTGCACCCTTGGTAGCAGAACTTCTACCATGTAAAAGGTTGGCCACTGAGATCTGAAAATTTATGTCTAGGGTAACGCAGTCAGTGAATACCAGAGGTGAGATTTGAACCTACTTCTTTCGGCCTATAAAGGTAACTCTCTCTGCTACTCCACTCAGCCTCTCAGAAGCAACAGCACTTGCATAATATTGTCCTTTACATGTAATGTACCTCATAGTGTGATTGTGAGAATCAAATCAAATTATATGGAGTAAAACCTCTGAGAAACATTTCAGAAAAGTTACTGAATCACACTAAACATGGAGTTCCCTCATGCAAAATTCCAGGTCTGGAAAACCATATCTGTGTGTGTGTGCTTGTGAGTGCACATACATACATATATATGTACACATGCACATATATCCCAACATATATATTATGTGTATGTGTTTATGTGTATATATAGAGACCCATATACATAGATATGTATGCAATACACACAACTGAATATGCAATGGATGTCTAATATATGAATATATAATAGATATGTGCATGTGGCAATGTGTGGACGCATTTGTGTATAAAACATATATACTTGTATGTGTATATACAAGCATAAATATAAATGTATGTTTATATATGCCTAGTGACAAATATAGAGAGAAAAGGAGGTGGAGACAGAGATAGAGGACAGGTACATAGGACATCACATTGACAGTCTCCAGGATCTTTAGAATCTCTTTTCCCATGCTGAAGTTGTCTCACTAACCCCCAACCTAAACTCACATTGACAATCCATATTGGGTCCCCAGAGGGAGTAACCGTATGATACAACTCAATGTCAGAGTCCTTTAGGCAAATCGGTCATAGAGGGATACACGGTTACCATTCTAGTGGAGTTGCTGAGATCACATGAATATATTTCCCATTCACAGAAATCAGTCACAACGACACACCAATCATAACACAAACAGTTACAAAATAAGGAGGCAAAAATAGTGATCTGGAAGACAGCAGCCAGAATGATAAAATCATAACAGTAGACCCATAAATCCAGATCACAGTCCCTCACCAATGCACATGGTATTGGGTGAGATAGAGAACATAAACTTCAGAAAATTTGAAAAGAGATTCATAAGTAGGAAATTCTGGGGGTGGAGCCAAGATGGAGGAGTAGAAAGATGGGCCTGCTGTAGGTCTTCTCCAATAGCCCATAAAAATACCTGTAAAAAATGACCATAAGAGGGGCAGAGCCAAGATGGCGGAGTAGAAAGACTCACATTTGCTAGGTCCGAACCCACAGCCCATGGATTTCCTCTAAAAAGAACTCCTGACAAATTCTGGAACAGTGGAAGCTGCGCAGCAACACAGTGAAGGAGATTTCTGCTGCAGAGAGCCCTGAAAAACCGACCGCAAAGGTACCCCGGACATGGGAGCAGAGTCCTGCCTTGCGGAGCGCTCCCCTTCCCCGGCCCCGGCCGAGGAGCTCTGCCTGGCCACATGGCACTGAGAGGAGCCAGCAGACCCAAGCAGGCTTCAGAGACCTGAGTCTCCGGGCGGCCGCGAGGGTCCTTCCACCCACAGATGCACAGGTCAGTGAGAGAGACTGGCTGAGAGGGGAACGGGGTAGCTCCAGGACTCGGACCCCCTCGGGAGGCTGCAGCCACGGCAGAGGCAGCTACGGGCAGAGCAGGCTGGAGCTCGACCGCAGCTCCGGTACAAAAATTCTCCCTTTTAAACCCCCTGAGGGAACTGAGCCTGAGAGGCGGCCCTGCCCCCACCTAAGAACCAGCAGATAAGCTCCCATTGAAGAGCAGTCAGGCCTGCTGCCAAAAGCCCTGAGGCTGGGGAGCAGCATTTGAATCCCAGACTCCAAGCACTCCTGGGTGGATCTGGGCCAGGGGGCGGAGAGGACTCTCAGAGATCAAGTAACTGGCTGGGAAAATGCCGAGAAAAGGGAAAAAATCTAAGACCATAGAAGATTATTTTCTTGAGAAGATGATTACGCCATTCCTCTCTGAGGACGAAGAGATCTGCTTACCATCAGGTAAAGACATAGGAGTCAAAACCTCTGTATCCCAAATATCTGAAATAGATACCCCATGGGCTCAGGCCATGGAGGAGCTCAAAAAGGATTTTGAAAATCAAGTCAGACAGGTGGAGGAAAAACTGGGAAGAGAAATGAGAGAGATGCAAGAAAAGCATGAAAAACAGGTCAATACCTTAATAAAGGAGGCCCAAAAAAATGCTGAAGAAAATAGCACCTTGAAAAATAGGCTAACTCAATTGGCAAAAGAGGTTCAAAAAGCCAAT
>CM053771.1:550455876-550490029 GCA_028658325.1 Potorous gilbertii | reverse complement strand
AATTTGGCCACAATGTTCCTAGGAGTTTCTCTTTTTGGATCTCTTTCAGGCGGTGATCAGTGGATTCCTTGAATACATATTTTGCCCTCTGGTTCTAGAATATCAGGGCAGTTTTCCTTGATAATTTCATGAAGAATGATGTGTAGGCTCTTTTTTTGATCATGGCTTTCAGGTAGTCCCATAATTTTTAAATTGTCTCTCCTGGATCTATTTTCCAGGTCAGTTGTTTTTCCAATGAGATATTTCATATTATCTTCCATTTTTTTTCATTCTTTTGGTTTTGTTTTATGATTTCTTGGTTTCTCAGAAAGTCATTGGCCTCCATTTCTTCCACTCTAATTTTTAGAGAACTATTTTGTTCAGTGAGTTTTTTCACCTCTTTTTCCACTTGGCTAATTCAGCTTTTGGAAGCATTCTTCTCCTCATTGGCTTTTTGAACCTTCTTTGCCAATTGAGTTAGCCTATTTTTCAAGGTGTCATTTTCTTCAGCATTTTTTTGGTCTCCTTTATCAAGGTATTGACCTGTTTTTCATGCTTTTCTTGCATCTCTCTCATTTCTCTTCTCAGTTTTTCCTCCACCTGTCTAACTTGATTTTCAAAATCCTTTTTGAGCTCTTGCATGGCCTGAGCCCATTGGATATCTATTTCAGATGTTTGGGATACAGAGGCCTTGACTTCTATGTCTTTACCTGATGGAAAGCATTCTTCTTCCTCACCAGAGAGGAAAGGTGGTTTCATCTGGTCCCCAAGAACGTAACCTTCTCTGGTCTTATTTTTTTTCCTTTTTCTGGGCATTTTCCCAGCCAGTTACTTGACTTCTAAGAGTCCTCTTCACCCCTGGCCTACATCTGGCCAGCTATTGCTTGGGGTCTGAGATTCAAATCCTGCTCCCCAGCTTCAGGGCTTTTGGCAGCAGGCCTGGCTGCTATTCAATGGGAGCTTAAGTTCTGGTACTCAGGTGGGGGCCGAGCTGCCTCCCAGGCTCAGTTCCCTCAGGGGGTTTATGCAGAGACCTTCTGTAATGGAGCTCCTGCTGAACTCCTGCCTGCTCTGGGAGCCTCTGGCCACCCTCTGCCTCTGCTGCTGCCTCCCGAGGAGGCCCGATTTATGGAGACACCCCACTCCCCTCTCAGCCCGTCCAGACATCTCTCTCATTGACCTGTGCATCTGTGGGTGGAGGGACCTTCTCGGCCACTGGAGATTCCATTCCTGAAGCCTACTTGGATCTGTGTGCTCCTCTCAGTGCCGCGAGGCCAGGGCAGGACTGGGCTCTGCTCCTGTCGGTTGCACGACAGACCTTTGGGGTCCATTTTTCAGGGGTCTCTGGAACGGAAATCTCCTTCACTGTGTTGCTGCATGGCTTCCACTGTTCCAGAATTTGTTGGGAGTTCTTTTTAGAGGAATTCCATGGGCTGTGTGTTCAGAGCTAGCATATGTGAGTCTTTCTACTCTGCCATCTTGGGCTTGTATTTTTAATGGGAATAATGTTGGTGGACTGATATTACCTCAATTATACATTCAGTAGGGCCAAGCAGTTTTCACCTTCCAGTGAATTAACTCTGTGCCATGGAGGTACTGTTACTACAGATTGCCTCAAGAGTTAAAAGTCCAAATTTTTGGGATGCTCCTTGAGGTTTCATAGTCACGGAATCAAGTTGAACCCAGTGAACAGGAAAGATGTGTTATAGCATCATGGTTCACTGAATTGGAGGAAACTCTTACTCCCCTACCCATGAAAGCTGATGAAAGCATCATTTTCATTTTCTCTTGGTATAGTACTTGACTTATCTTCCAAAAATGCAGCTAGACAACTCACTCCAAGGGAGGGACCAGATGAGACCTCACTGGGCCTCCATTTCCCTTCATATTTCAATGATCTTGTGAGTTACACCCTGGGATGCTGTATGACATGGCCTTCCTCCAAGAGCCTCAGGTATCAACGCAACTCAGACAGAGTTTTGAGGAAAGAAGGGCAGGGCATCCAAAAGCATTTGGAGCAATATTTATAAGAATTAACAGCTCTTCATGGTGGGGCCCTGGATGAAGGACTGTCAGTAAGAGATTCCACAGGGGAAAGGGTGGGATCTTGGTGCATGGACTTGCCTAATTCTTCCTCAAATTTTTTCCATGGGTCGGGATCTCTAGAGTTATTTCCTACCATGAAAGAACGTTAATGGAGGGAACCAGGTTCTGAATGGCTATTTAGATGGGTGGGGCTTCCCTGGAAAGCTTTCAGCCCTCTGCCTGTTAGCTTGAGATTTTTTATTCCAGAATCTAAAGGCTTTGCTCAGGCAAAGGGCTCCTTCCCATGCCACTGATTCCCATCAATCTCCATCTACACCAGCTCCCAATGGATTTTGTTTATTCTTGGTATGTCATAGAGAAGTCATCTTGGTTCTTTTCAATGTAAAGAACAGAACCATTTGCTTCAATGGAGTGACATGCAGTGACTTAGTGAACTGCCACAGCTGTGATGAAGCATCCTAACAATGAGTACATTTGAAAATAGATTTTCCCTCCACCCCGACTTGGAGAGCACATAAACAAGTCATGGCCTTAGAGTGTCACAGAAGGCATCTGGAGAATTCTGGGCTTATGGTTGGCTTTTCACACCTACTATTAATTAAATCCCAATTCTACAGTTCACATTTCACAACCATCTTTCCTCTGGAGTCCATGATTTCCTTCCTTCCAAAAATTAAAAAGCTTTTCCACCCCATCTTTAGTCATTCAGGTTCTATAACCATGTGATCTAATGGACACAAGCCATTGACTCTTTATTATTAATATTGCATGAACACAGAATAGCAGATTCAACTAGATTGCTAACATTCTTCACTTTTAGAGTTCCTTCAGTATTTTTTTAAGTCACATGTAACTGTTTGTGACCCCATTTGAGATCTTCTTAACCAAGATACTAGTCATTTGTAATTTCCTTTTTCAGTTCCTTTTTACAGAAGAAGAAATTGAGGCAAACAATGTTAAGCAACTTTCCCAGGATTACTTGTCTAAGACCAGATTGGAATGCAGGAAGATGAATCTGATTTTTTGTTCAGCATTCTTTTCTCTATTTTACACTGCTTATGGATTCAAAATAGTTGGTTGGTCTCAAATTCAGGAATATCTGAGTTTGTTCCCACTCTGACCTACCTTAGCTATGTGGCCCTGGATAAGTCAATTAACTTCTCAGTGCTTGAGGCAACTCTCTAAGACTGTAAGTTGCAGAAGGGGTAGAAATATGCATTACTAGTTCACCAGGAAGTCTCTTGTAGCAACTAAACTATACTTTCAATCCAGAAAAATAAAGAAAGGAAAGAAGGAAGGGACAAAGTACTAATTCAGTACCTGTACCAAAATCTTACTTTGGCCACTCATAGCATGAAAACTTGATGTATTGAGGAAGAGTTCTGAATTTGTTGTCAGAAGACTTTGATTCAAATCCACTTCTATGGCTTACCATATGTATGACCCTGGATAAATCCCTTCATCTCTCTGAACATCATTCTCCTCATATGTAAAATAGGGATCAAGATGTCTTCGCTGTCCTCTCAAGATGTCTCCTGGGTCTAAATTTATTATACTTCATTTCTTGAATCATTTAAAGATTTACCAGATGACCATAAGCTTTGGCAGTTATTAATTTGCTATAAAAGCTTCTTGCACAAGATCTGAGGCATGTTGTTCATCTGTTGTTCAAGAAACAAATTAGTCAGTGGAAGGAGTCTTGATCATTGGGCAATAATTTTTCCCTCCTTTTCCTTTCTATGTTTTTTTTTGGTTTTTCAAGATTAAGCTACTGTGTTTTAAAGCTTTGACAGGTTGTGAATGCTATCAGTTGAAGACTGAAATAAAGACTCACACAATGAATGAACCTTTTAATTTTGGAGTAATAAGGGACTTCAGAGAACATTTGGTCCCAAACTGACCTTAATAGGAATACCTTCTCCAGCAAACTCAACCCATGTGTAGCAAGCATATACTTAAATCTCTCCACCAGAGAGGAACCTACTGACTGTCAAGGCAGTCATTTCATCCATCCATTATTTAACTCTAATTTTGTTGGAGGTGTTATCTTGCATACAATCAATTAATCACAATGTATTAAGTACATTGTCAGGAAATATGTTACATTCATCTTAAATTTCCTCTGCAATTGCCACTTATTATGCCTAGCTGTGCCCAATTTTTCTTCCATATGAAACCCCTTCATGTATTTCATGACAAATCTCAGACTTCCCTACTCTACCCCAAGTCTGCTCTTATTGAAGCTAAAAGTACCCAATTCCTTTCATCAAACTTCCTATAGCATGATCTCAAGGCTTTTGATTGGACTGGTTGCTCTCTGTAAAAGCAAGGACTACAGCGTACACAGGAGGGTCTGCTATCACAGGTTCTTTGATCTTCTTTTCTAAAAGGCAAGTAACTTGAGGGGTCAACAATCACTTTATCCAAGCATATTGTCAATCACTTAGTTCAGAAGAAAAGTCATCACCCTGAACTTCAGAGAAAATACAAAGAAATCAAAATCAACAGATAGGGCTTCCCACTGTCTGACAGATCAACAGACAGATAAATGTATGACCATATATATATATATATATATATATATATATATATATACATAGTTGCCAGAGAGAGAAGCACCATCATCTGGGTTTTCAAAGCAGGGGGCTCCTTAGTGGCTGCCCAGAGTCTCCTCTGGCCAAACAAACACTTCCAGTGAGTGAGCCTGAAAGTAAAACCTCACCTCAGAGTATTTATAAATTTTTCAGAGCCAGAGGGCATCACAGCTCTTGAGAACTAATGCCTCATTAAACAAAAAGTATGGGCCTTCCTACAATCTCCCCTAATCAAACTCCCTTTAATGGACAGGCCCACTAATGGGTGAGAAAGATCTTTAATTTCATTAGCATTACATGCTCTTCTAGAACACACATGGGCTCAGAAATGTCTCCTAAAATAAGATACCTAGAAATAAAAAATAATATCCCAGATGCACTTGTCTACCAATACTAAACAGAATATCTCATTTTATTGGACCAAAGATTGTGATAACCTTCTTGATCTAAAAACCCCAAATCTTTTTAGACAAATTGCTGTCAAATCCTAAACTTGGAAAGCTGAATTTTGAAACTATATTGAATGTCATGTTATCTAGTCCTGAAAATATTGAAATGTTGAGTCATTTATAAGCCTTCTAGGGCAAGAATATCAAGCCTTTAGTACTGAGATAGAGAAATGAGACAATCCTCTAAATAAATGCCTATTTTTTGTGGTTGTTTTGCTTTGTTTTTATGGTAGAGACTGTTCCCAAGAAACACATGTATTATTATACATGATTTCTTAGGTTAAATATAGTCATTAGAGACCATGAATACACACATAAACACACACACACACACACACACACTTCCATTTATATTTAAAGGTGTTTTCTATGATTCCCTCAACACAGAAGAATAAGGAACATTTTCCAAGTGTATTGGGATTTTCACTCTAATGCATGGTCATTTCTCCAGTAGCAAGTCTTAGAATCTTCAACCTTAATTAGTCATTCAACAACCATTTCTTAAGTCCTTACTGTTTTTGTGTCAATGTACTAGGCAGTGGGGAGAAAATTAAAAAGAAAATAACGTGCCCTGGGGGAACTTACATTCTAACTAACGAGATTCCATATGCAGCAATGGATTTAGGATAAAGGAGATTTAATCTCAAATTCTACCTGGACTACTTACTAGCTGTATAATTTCCTGAGTACTTAACTACGTAACCCTGGTTGGGTCACTTCATGGTTCTCTACCTCGTTATTCTCCTCTATAAAATGAGGGATTTGGGTTTGAGGGTTTCCAATGTCTCTTAAAGATCTAAATCTGTGATTCTATGGTATCTGATAGACATTAAATAGTACATGTAGTGTAAATGCAGAGTACTTATATTGTAGCCTTAGAGAGGAAAGCAGCTTGGAGGACTGGAAAAGGTATTTTGAGGAGGTAGCAGCTGAGCTGAGCCTTAAGGGAGTCAGAGCTTCTGTGGGATCAATATTAGGTTTCAGAGCACTCTGAACACGGAGGAGCAACAGGAAAGAGACCCAGAGATAGGAGACGGAACTTTGTGTGTAATGAACAATAAATAAAAAAAGAATGGCCAGGCTATAGAATGTGTGTGTGTGTGTGTGTGTTGTGTGTGTGTGTGTGTGTGTATACTCACACACATACATGAAGGGGGCAATATAATGTATTGAAAGACCATAAAAATGAGAAGAGGCTATGTTGTAAAGAAATTTAAATGCCAGAGCAATTTATACTTTTTCCTGGAAGTAAGTGAGGTCTTTCTCCTGGCGGGCATAAACACAAATATAGATGTTTATAGAGCTGCCAAAGAACTCTTCTCAAGCCTTCCCCTTATGCCACAGAGGTGGCATATGACTGGAGCTGAAAGAGACCTGAGAAGTGTCTACAGATGAGGAAACCCAGGGTCCTAGGGATAGAGTCACTTGCCAAATCCATGATTAATTCTAAACGGCAGAGAGTTTAAATCCAGATCCTATGATATCAAGTCTATTCATCTTTCCACTCTTTTACATTGCCTTTCTCCATGTTCATTTAAAAGTAACATGATATAGTGGATGGAATGATAAACTCGGGATCAGAAGTACTGGGTGCAAATCCTACATTGGACATTTATAGATGTTGTGATCAGGGGATAAACCACCCTGAATCTCGGTTTCATTATATTTTAAATGGGGATAGTATTAAAATGACCATACTGATCTGCTGCAGGAATCTAGTGTTATAAAGTATGTAAGACACTGGGCAAACCTTAGACTGTTAAAAATATATTAGCAATTGGTGCTACTTCTTCTAAGAAACAAATTCTTAATGAGATCTTTGTTTCTAATATCACCTAATTGTTCCCCTCTAACCCCTCTCAGAGTCATTCTGTATAACAAACACGTCTATAAAAATCAAGAAGGTGAAAAAGCAGCAACACCAAGAACCATCAGAAAATCTGAAAATACATGTGATGTCCTACACTTGTTCACCTCCCACCTCTGCAAAGGAATGGGTGAAGGTACATGTTCATGTGTCTTCTTTGAAGTCATGCTGATGTTTAGTATTTGGCAAAATTAATTCTTCTCTTTTTTTGTTTGTGATAGGAGTTCCTTTCATTTTCTTTGCTGTAATTGTCCTATATATTGTTTTCTTGGTTCAGTTTACTTAACTTTGCATCAGTTCATGTAATTCTTTCCATGATTGTCTGTGTTCATCATATCTATCATTTGTCACAGATCAGTAACTTTCCATTACATTCATGTGCCAGAATTTGGTTAGTCCTTTCTCAGTTGATGAACATCTATTTTGTTTCCATTTTCCCCCTACACAAGAAGAAGTGTGTCTGGGGCTTCCAACATGAAGTGGTCTTAACTTGTGCCTTCTTTGCCAATATTGCTGGGTGAAGGATGAATAAAAGGTCTAAGGAACATAATTTCTGCGTAATTAATAATCAATTTTATTAATTAGAGCTAGCAAATAACTAATAAAAGGAAGTCAGTGCCTTTCTCTCATATTCCCCCTGGAGAATATACAATACTTCCAAATCTTTTGAAAAAGGGGGTTTGCCTGAGGGTGGAAATCAACTCTGACTGGTTAACACACAGCAAGGGGGTGGATAAGAAGGTGGGCTGAAAGCATTCATTCAGCCCCTTCTGCTGATGACGCAATGAGTCTCAGCTACCTCTACCTATCTGGACAAAGGAATCCATCTCTACCCAGTCAATGATCCTGGTAGGGTAAGAATTCCACCTAGATAAGATTGAAAAGCATATACCCGGAGAATTTGGATAATCTCATTCATCAGCAATGTCTTTCACAACAGTTCGGTTTTGAATGAGGAAATAGAAAGAAAAATCCTTAATTCTAATTTAATGATTGGTTATTAATATAAAAGAGAGGTAATCATTTCTCTCAAACCTCAAGGTTGTCGTGATTGTTATCACGAGTGATTTGGAAGATTCTCATGTGGGTGTTAATAGCTTACTTTTCTTGTTTTGAAAACTCTTGATTCAGCTACTTTAACTTCTCATCTATTTGGGAATGTGAAAAACTGAAAAGAATCCGTATTTCTGAATCACCTACTATGTGCTGGGCACCGTGATAAGTGTTTTACAGCTATTATCTCATCTAATCTTTACAACAATCCTGAGTAAGGTGTTGCTATAATCCTCATTTTACAGTGGAAAAAACTGAGTTAGATAGTTTAAATGACTCTCTCAGGTCTTGCCAGCTAGTATCTCAGGGTCGATTTAAAACTGGTCTTCCTTATTCCACGTCCGGAAGTCTACTCACTATAACATTTAGCTATCAAGCTATTAGACAGCTAAGGAATGGCTTTATCTTGTTATTTATAAGGCTTATTTTTTTGATTATAGACATCTATTATTCTGTTATAATATAAACATACTTTCTATCTTTATTCGTTGGATGTTTTCCCCTCTTTTTCTTCTTCTGCAGTATTCTGAATTCATTTACATATAAATACCTGCCTTGAAGAATATATCAGCGGTATGAAAATATGTGCCTACATAGGTACATTATGTACAAACATATTTGCTTTTGTATGGGTATGACTCCTCACTGGATTTTGGAAATTCAAATATATGGATTCTTCAACATTATCAACACTTTTACAATACTGAGTCTACTAACTAGAGGCAGAGATTTTCTTTTGGCATAATCCTTGAGCATGGAATTAAGGAGATGATTTATGAACATTAAGAAACAGTGACCACAGAAACCCAAACAGACCTTGTCAAGAACAGATTATTCCAGAATAATTTATTTTTGTTTTTGATGGGGTTATGAGTGTGGCTGAAGACTTGACAAAGTAAAGAGTTGCCAGAAGGTCAAGGATGAGGAGTGAAGAATAACCAGCAGGCTTAACACTTACAAAGTGGTAACCTTGTAAGATTTGAAGGGGTTGCAAAGTGCGTAGCAAAGGAACAATTGGTGCTAGGCATGTGTGTGATTCTTCAAGCAGTTTGTGTTTGAAAGGGAGAATAAATGCATTATGATAGGAGAGGTAAAGGTAGGATTTGGAAATTGAGAGCAGGCAGAGTTTGAAACAGTGGGGAAGGGGAAAGGGATTGGGATGGGGAAAAGAATATGGAAGAGGGTAGAGAAGGGAGTGGTGAAGGTAATGGGGAAGGGGAAGGAAGGGTTAATTATTAATAATCCACTATGGACTAGGTCCTGTGCTAAGTACTTTATCAATATCAATATTCCTCATAACTGGGAAACAGGCTATTATTCCTTCTCCTTCCCATCCTTCTTTCCTTCCTTTTTCCTTCCTTCCTTCTTCTATCCTCTTCTTTTCACTTTCTTTTCCTTTCTTACCCTCTTTCTACCTTTTCTTTTCTCCTTCTCTCCTTATGTCCTTCTTCTGTGGTCTATGCAGGAAGCAAATATTTTTTTTGTACTCGTTGGCCTTCTCCCTGGAAGAATGACCCAGCAATCATTTGGTGTGGATTATCTATACTGACTAGGGGTTAGTTAAAAAACTGTATTGCTAAAAATTGCATTCAAATTGTGTTCCCCTCTCATGAAATTTCCCCAGTAGATGCAATTCCCCTTTTTTAGATGGGGGTGAGAATGGTCGACAATGAGGTGAACTCAATAGTCTCTTGCAGCTCTTATGCTCTTAATTTTAGTCCTCTCCAAAGTTCCATGATCATAGAACCAGAAGGGATGCTATTAATACACTTATCAAAACCCATAATTTTATAGTGGTGTATACAGGGAAGGAAGGGAAAGTCCCATTGGTAGGGAGGATTAGAACCTAAATCCTGTGATCATAATTCAGTACTGGCTGGGGCAATTGAGTGGTGACCCATGCTTTCTCATCTTCCTCACTTAGAGGTGTAGCTCATTAAAATAAGATAATTTTCATATTCTAAACAAGGTTTTGTTCTTTTTTTTCAGTGGAGGATGAGATTGGAAGAAGAAAATAATGGTAATTAAAAAATAATTTGTGAAAACAGATGTGGAGACAGGCAGCTGTTTTATCAGAAACAAATTTCTCAAAATGTTCAGGCACTTAGTCCTGGAGGTTTAGACAGAGGCTAAGATGCCCTCTGTAATTACAGCACATTAAGTTACTAGATCCCTCCTGTCTGCACGGTGTGATGGTTCATATTCTATATAGTGCTTCCCAACCAAGGACATGAGCCATCACATTGATGCTGTTGATGTTTATGTTGAAAAAGCAGATAATCCCCACTGCAGTGACAAGTTGATTGAAGGCAATGAAAGCCAGCCAGGGTTTAGCATTCTAATTGGTGGCAAATCCTGCATGGGGTGCTGGCTTCTCACTGCAGTGCACAGTTTTCAGAAGCTGGGAATATTGTTTCTACGTGATCTCTCTGTCCCAGAACCATTGATGCTCCCCATTGGGAAAAGGGGGAAATTTATTTAAAAAATATGTTTGGACAAATCAGGACTTAATGTGAAAAGACAAAGGATGTGGATATTTAGTCTTTTGAGACAAAGTAAGAAATGAAAAAGCCTAAGATGGGGAATAAGCGACCCTGTATTGCTGCTGATGGGCTCTATTTCCCAGTCGCCATGGACTTCAGTTTCCTCACCACAAAGAAGAGAACAGCATTAAATAATGTCAAGGTTTTGTCTGAGATTTAGTCAAATTGTTCTGAAAAGAAAATGTAGTTCCTCAGCTGGATTGGAAGTTGAAAGACATGGATTTAAAAACCCCATTTTTTGCATACAATAACATGAGGGGCAGCAGCAGGGGCTGTGTCTGGAACTTTAGGTCCACAGATTGCAGGGGGATCAAACAGCTGGCAGTACACCCCCACTCCCACTGGCAGTAGAGAACTACCTTGACAAAGAGTTCAAAAGTCAAGTAAATGCTTGGGGGAATAAGAAAAAACAATCAGACCATAGAATCTTACTTTGGTGACAAGGAAGATCAAAACATACAAACAGAAGAAGATAACAAAGTGAAATCTCCTACATCTTCCCTCCAAGAAAAATATGAATTAATCTCAGGTCATGGAAGAGCTCCAAAATGATTTTGAAAATCACCTGAGAGATGAAAAGGAAAAATTGGGAAATGATATCTGTACAAGAAATGCATGATAAATGAGCCAACTGCTTGTTAAAGGGTACCCAAAAGTACTGAAGAAAATAACATCTTAAAAAATAGACTAACCTGAATGGCAAAAGAGATCCAAAATGTCAACGATGAGAAGAATGTCTTACACAGTAGAATTCTGCACATGGAAAAGGAGCTCCAAAAGCTCATTGAAGGAAATAATTCTTTAAATACTAGAATGAAGCAGATGAAACCTAATGACTATGAAAAATTAAGAAATTATAAAACAAAACAAAGGAATAAAGAAAAAGCAGACAATGTAAAATGTCTCATTGAAAAAACAACTGACCTGGAAAACAGACCCATGAGAGACAACTTAAAAATCATTGTACTACCTAAAAGCCGTGATCAAAAAAAGAGCCTAGACATCAACTTTCAAGAAGTTATCAAGGAAAACCACCCTGATATTCTAGAACTAGAGAGTAAAATAGATATTGAAAGAATCCTCCAATCACTTCCTGAAACAGATTCCAAAAGGAAAAGTCTTAGGAATATTGTAGCTAAATCCTGGAACTCCCAAGTCAAGGAGAAAATATTGCAAGCAGCTGGAAAGAAACATTTTTGAATATTGTGGAAACACAATCAGGAAAACACTACATCTAACAGCTTTTACAGTAAGGGATCAAAGGGCTTAGAATATGACATTCCACAGGTCAAAAGAGCTAGGATTAAAACCAAGAGCCAACCACCCAGCAAAACTGAGTATAATACTTCCAGGGGAAAATGATCACTTAATGAAATAGAGGACTTTCAAGCATTCTTGATGAAAAGACCAGAGTTGAATAGAAAATTTGACTTTCAAACACAAGAATCAAGAAAAGCATGAAAAAGGTAAACAGGTAAGAGAATCATAAGGGACTTATTAAAGTTTAACTGTTAACATTCCTACCTGGAAAAATAATATTTGTAAGTCTAGAGATTTTTCTCAGTATTAGGGTAGTTGCGGGGTTAGGGTTAGGGTTAGGCAGAGGGCATAGGGTGAGTTGAATATAGGGATGATATCTTACAAAATAAAATTAACAGGTGAGAAAGGAATACATTGGGAGAAAGAGAAAGGGAGAAATAGAATGGGGTAAAATATATCTCACCTAAAAGAGGCAAGGGAAAGCTTTTTCAATAGAGGGGAAAGAGAGTGCAGGTGAGAGGGAGAGAGTGAACCTTACTCTTATTGAATTGAACTTAAGGAAGGAAGAACATACACCTTCAATCTAGTATCAAAATATATCTTAAAGGAATGTAGGGTAGAGGGGATAAATGGGAGTGGAGGTATGATAGAAGGGAGGGCAGATGAGAGGAGGGGATAATTAGAACTAAATACTTTTGAGGAGGGACAGGGTCAAGAATGAGAATAGACTAAATGGGGGGACAGGATAGGATAGAGGAAAATATAATTAGTCTTTCACATCATGATTATTACGGAAGTGTTTTGCATGATTACACATGTATAACTTATATCTAATTGCATGCCTTCTCAATTGGGATGAGTGGGAGGAAGGGAGAGAAGTTGGAACTCAAAGTTTTAAAAACGAATGTTAAAAATTGCTTTTACATGTGACTGGGAAAAAAGACATACAGTCAATGGGATATAGAAATCCATCTTGCTCTAAAAAATAGAGGGAAAGGGGATGAGAGAATGGAGAGGTGTGATGGAAGGGAGGGCAGATTTGGGGAAGGGGTAATCAAAATGTATGCTGTCTTGGGGTGGGCAGAGGGGAGAAATGAAGAGAATATCTGGAACTCAAAATCTTGTGGAAGTGAATTTTGAAAACTAAATATATGTCAATTAATTTAAAAAGTAAAAAAGTATAAACAAAAAAAAAATAAACCCTAGCCAAGAGAAATGGTATATGAGAATGAAATCTCTTGGTTTACTTTTCCATTGAGTGTGACCATTACTGGCTTATGATGTATAGATAGATAGATAGATAGATAGATAGATGATAGATAGATAAACAGTCAGATATTTCCAAATTGGTCTGAAAGAAACAAAACATAAACAGTTTGGTAGATAAATAAATAATATATTCAGAGTAAATGTGAAGTAATGTGAGGGCATGAATGGGAGAGATCACTAACAATGAGACTACTTAGGAAAGGCTTCATGACATCTACCTCAAATGTTGGAGTCAGTTATTCCTTTCAAGAGGATAAGATACTGAGGGAGAGCATCCCAAGCATGCAGGATGATTATACATCCTATGAAAATGTCCAGAGGTAGTAGGTGAAGAAAGGTAAATGGCAAAAAGGTCACTTTGGAAAGAAAGTAGAGGGTGTAAAAGTAAAACCTGAGCATATGTTATCCTGACTGTAGGCATTACTTCTCACATTAAACTAGAAACAGTTCTCACTAGAATTTTTCTTAGAATTTTCTCAACAGATAAAAGATTTATCTAATTGAACCTGGAAAAACTCAGTGGTCATTTTATCCTGTCAGTAGCCTCTTCCTTTCTGTCTTTATTCTCAGGTGAAAGTGTTGGAAGTGACCTGAGTCTTTGCTGCTCTGACTGACTCCAGACTCTCCTCAAAATAACTTGAGAGCTTATGTTACCCAGCATTCTTTGGCTAACATCCACACCCTCTTCTGCAGGTTATACTGAGAGATCAGAGTTATGGACCCTGCATCTGTGAGCACATTCATTAAGAGCCTCAATTGGGAGTTCACATTTGGGAATCACAAGAAATGTCTTGATTCCAGGCCTGTTGTTTTCTTAGGGAATGAGGCTGAGCATTTGTGGCTCTCTTGCCATGTTTTCAAACCTTGCTTTAAACCAGGAAGGCTAAGGATTCTGAAACTGACATTTCCTAGTCATTCTTTCGGCATGGTGAAACAACATAAAGAGTATTCATTGAGAAAGATGTTGTGTGTTCATACATAAACACATACACAAACATATACACACTCGCTTTGCAGCTGCTCCTGGTTGTGCCCTGAGAAGGACCTTGACAATGTTGATATAATAGTATACTAACCCATGAAAAGGTTCCACAGGGGATCTGGATGATTGTAAGTGGAACTCAATACATAACATTCACCTTGCACTGGGTGAAAGCAATCAATCTTTAATTCATTGATTGCTGTGAGGTTGTCTTACATATAACTTAGATCATGTAAAACGGTAAATAAGTTCCTTTGCCTGGGGCCCAAGGAAGACTTGAACATCACCACCAAACCATGAACACATAATAAGAAAGCTGAGCCCTGGTCTTATGGAATGAAGCCTTTGTTGATAGGGAAGAAGGGCTAAATACCTACCTGACCTCAGGTGTCATGTGCTTAGCTGGTTGTCTGAGGACATTTTTTGCTCCACCTTCTAAAGCATCTTCCTCATCTCAGAGAAAGACAGGAAAGTGTTACCATTTGGCCCTGACTGATTGTACCAGAACGATACAACTGTTCCCTCCAAGCTTTGCCAAGTGGCTGATTCCCTGTAATGGAACCCAATACAAGCTAGAATGGCATTTCTGCAGATTTCCTATTGATCGTGGTCTAGGTAATTGACAGCAATAAAACAGAGAAATGAGGACTATGGTTTCTCTAAGCCAGGAAAGAATGCAAAGCCCTGATACTAGAAATTGTTATGGGAAGTGTGAGTTTTATGGAAATGCTGGATTCAAACTACCAGTTGTTAATAAGCAGTGACCATGTGCCTGAATACGTATTAGATAGAAATACTTTTGAATCTTTTGATTTCTGGGTAAAGTATTTTTTTTTCTTTAAGGTGAGGGAGCTTCCCAGAAGACCCAGGTAAGAGAATGACATATGACAGCCTAAGAAGACTCCATCTCTCCATATTTCTTGCCCAGTTCCCTTAAAGGGACCCAAGGCTACAGTGAATGATAAAGAAAGTATGTCATCATGAGAAGACAGATTCTTTTTTTCTGATCTGTTTTGGAGAAAGTCATTTGAAATCAGGCCTGCTCGGGAAAATCCAGGACGTGTATCCCCCAAATCCATGGGGATGATTAGAACAATGGGGGAAAAGGAGAACTGATTTGGAATTATCATCCTCGCTATAGTGATCATCATTAATACTTGTAGACGTGTACCCTCAAAGAATGTGTAGTACTCCCTCTAGCCCCCACCCCAATTCTTACTAGCTAGCTAGCAGCGTAGGTGGTACAGTAGATAACATGTTAGGCCTGGACTCAAGAAAGGCTCATCTTCCTGAATTCAAATCTGGCCTCAAACACTAGCTGTGTGACCCTAGGCAAGTCATGTCCCCTGTTTGACTCAGTTCCTCATCTATAAAATGAGCTGGAGAAAGAAATGCAAACCACTCCAGTATTTTTGCCAAAAAACCTCAAATGCAGTCATAAAGAGTTGGACACAACTGAAACATGACTAATAGCAAAAATTCTTTACCCCAATCCTGACAAGTTTTGTGACTGAATGTCTTTTGAGGTAACCAGGTGTCTAAGTGACTAGACTACTTCCAGTCCTGACTCAGGCACTTAAGAGGTGTGGAAGCCTGTAAAGTCATTTAGCCTCAGGTTCCTGCTCTGTAAAATGAGGATGACAACAGAACCCGCACCCCAGTTGTGGTGAGTACCAAGTGAGATCTCCAGTAGGAAACATTACAAACTGAAAAGTTTGGTGGGACTGCGTGATTATTCCATGTTGCCTGATGCCTCGTGCTTCTCCAGTCCATCCACATTAGCCCTGCATGTGCCTCCAACTGGGGTGTAATTACAAGAGACAATAAGCAGAAAAAAGAGTTTGATAGGAGCTCAGGGGTGGCAGGTGGGAATGATGTAGAACTGGGGGATGTGGGGTATGAGATATGCTTCCTCTCCTGCTGGGTGTGCTTCCCCAAGCTTGGGCATTATAGCCTCCCATGGATGTCCCCAGCATACAAATGTACACACACACACACACACACACACACACACACACACACACACACACACCCCTATACCCACACCCCACCTCTGATTTTCAACTACCTTTTAGGTTTGTTCTCCCATTGGAAGGGGAAGAGGTGTCTCTTCCTTTTTGTTTATGTCTGTGTCTTCATGGCTTACACAGTAACTGGCCCAAAATTAATGGTTATGTGTCTACAGTTGCAATGTCACTGGACTTCTAACTTTTGTCTAGTCCAAGTCTACACACACACACACACACACACACACACACACACACACTCACTCACTATCCTCCTCGTTTAATGACTGCCCCAGACAACTGAAGGAAGGGGAAAGAGTTCAGACAGACCCTCCAAAGAACATCTCCTCTAATACTTAGGTGCCGATCTGCCTCTGAAGTCCCTGATGTTATCCAATGACAAGAATCTGAAGGCTCCCACCCATTCTCCCTGCCTGTGTCTAACCTCTGTGGGCTTATGAGGCAGGCAGCTGAGGCAGGCAGCTGAAGGAGAAGAGTGTCAAAAAGTTCTCAGTTTTAGAGTGAGATCAAGGAAGGTGAGTGGGAATGACTGAGGCTGCTGAGCCATGAGATCTCTCGTCTTTCCCCAAAGGAGTCAGTTGCAGAATCCCTGTCCATTTGAGCTTCCAGAAATGAAAATAAACGCCAAATCACTTAGACAGCAGAAAAATACCATCACAGTGGCATCAGACAGGAGTTTATCCAAATCTCTGGTTTCAAGGGAATGTTAGAAGAACAGGATTTAAGGGAGACCACAGCCTTTAGCTGATGGGAGAGAAGGCAAAACTATCAACAATCAAACCCTGGGAAAGAAAGAAGTCTGCTGAGGTCTCTAAGCTTAACAAGAGAGGAAAAGACTTGTGATTTCTATTATCTCTGGGTGTAATCCCTCTTACATTTTCTCATGATTGCATGCAATAAGAGTTCTTTAATTGCACAGTGGGCTTAGAATGTGATCCCATCAGTGTATAATTATCTCCATTATTCAAAAATGAAGCAGATGTGTGCCAGTCTGAAAAAAAAAATAAAGTTCAGCCTGAGGCACAAGGATGAATAGTGTAGTCCTCAACCTCTCTCTCTCTCTCTTTCTCTCTCTCTCTTTCTTTCACACACACACACACACACACACACACCAAGAGATCACTATCTGTGCATGACAACCTGTAGTGAAAGGGAACTCACTGCCTTCCAAGATATCCCACTGAGGAGAGTTCCCTTTATGCCAGGTCCATTTGCAGATATCCATGTGGCATGAGGACCCTCACAATCTGAAGTCTTTCCAACCTCTTACTGCCATTTCTAAAATAGGCTGCCCCAGAGCCCAACAACATTCTGTGCCTGAGAGATTTGGACCAACACAGAGTACAGATGAATGACTGTGAGTGTGGGTGACCAAGTCCCTCTGCCTCTCTAAATGCAACCTTAAGTCACACCAGCTTTTGTAGTCCATTGATAAAACCAGTGACCTATGATAAGTTTTCAGCCAACTAATAACTATATGTTTTTTTGAGAAGAAAAGTGGTTATTTCTGTTACTCATCCCATGTCTTCCTTGCCACTTGTTGCCAACTGATTTTTGTTTAGGTCCTGACATTCCAGCAGGGAATGCAGTGATTTCTCAGAGCTTGGCTTGCTGTAGTCTCTGAGGAGACAGTGGAATATTTTTTTATCCATTCCTCAATTATCTCTAGTCACAGGGAGGAGTGTGTCATGCCTATAGCCAAAGCAACAGATTAAAAATTGCTGATCCTCTGTCTACAGGAATTTTTCCTTTCTTTCAGGAGATTAAGCTAAATATTTACTTAAAAGAAAACTATTTGCCACTTCTTAGAAAAAAAAGTCAAGTGTATAATGAAGAGGTAGGGAAAATGGAGAACATATTCCTTGATAAGGAAACTATCTCCACAGGTTGTTAATCTATAATATAGACAGTTGACTGGTGCACTTGCCCAATGTACCATATACTATATGAATGATGATCAATATTGGAGACTTAGAAGGAGATCCAAATGGAATATCATCAACTTGAAGTGGTTCTGCCCCCTAACAATTTGACCTTGGACAAGTCATTAGACTTTCTAATCCTTGCTTTTATCATAGGTAAAAGTCAAGTCTTTGGAAAGAAACATCTTCCAGGTTCCTTCTAGTTTAAACATCTTATGATTCAGTGATTATGAATATAAACTCTGACTTTATAAACTCCTTGAGGACATGGAGTTTTGTTTTTGTCTTTATAACCTAGTACTTAACATAGAGCCTGCTGAAAGCAAGAAAGCAATCTGGATTGGAGTCAGAAGACCTGCATTCAGATTCTACCTTTGTCACTTATTGGGACCTTGAGCAAGTTATTTCACCTGCTCAGGTCTCAATTTTCCGTTTTATAAAATGAAGATTTTTAGACAATAGAATCTCTAAGGTCCTCTCATCTCTCATTTTGTTGTCCTTAGAATGTATTTTTGTTTTCCCAGCAGCAGCTCAGAATTAGAATTAGTGGCCTCCTCAGAAGAAGTTATTCAGGAAACACATACAACCTTGCCCTCATTTCAGTTCTGTTCTTGGGGTACCTACAATGACCCTGCCAGAGGCTAATTTGTTGAATTTTTAACTGGTTTCTTTTTTGATGTTTCTCTATGTTTGAAAAGTGGAATGGATCAGATAGAAATTTAGGAATAATCCCATGCTTCTCCCACAAGCACACAGCAAACCACTTACCCCAAATGTCCCATTTATTTTGAAATGTTGGAGATGGTCTCTGGGAATGAAAGCTTAGGAGGTGCTTAGAAAAATGATCTGAAGCTGGCTTCCTCCACTATCCAAGGATTGAAAATGTAGCCTCAGGTCTCAGTGCTGAGGTGAGAGTGGCTTCCTCTGGATGCTCTTGCTATGATTCTGGTATCGTGTGACTCATAATTACTGAACTCTCTACAGTTTTCCCCAGACTCATTCAGTGAAAGCGTTATATCAAATTTTTAGTGACATTGGCCTTATTTTCCCACTGAAAGGATTCTATGATGAAGGGAATCAGAGGCTCCAGGATGGGGCCAGTTGGACTGTGGGATATAGGCATGAGCCTGACTGAGTTTTCTTGTATCTGGATTCTTCAGGGTTCTGTCTAAACACAAAACTTGGGACACCAAGAGGTGACTGGGAGCTTAAACAAGCCTTAAACTTGAGGGGTCACTAGGTCATGGTGACCAAGCTGAGTTCTTGGGCAAAAGCAGTCTTTAACCCTGGTCTCTTGTTGTGGGTGGCCAAGGAGGAGGGATCTTGGTGGTGGGCTAGTGCAATGAGTGATGGGCCTCCTTGTGAAATCAAGGCTTGTGACCTGGAGAAACTCAGTTGGACAATGACCCAAAGTACAGTGCCACTGCTCAATGCCTTGATGTACTAATAAACCCCTTTGCCTTATTTCCCAAATTTGTCTTATTGACCCGGGTGAGGCATGAACCAAGATTTCTTTTAATACCATCACTGGCCAACACACTGCCCTCAGGAGATGCACCTAGTTGAGAGAACTCTGTCTCCAGGTGGCAGTGCACAAGGCAGGCAAGGCTTCAGGTTTTCAGTACTTCTAATTTGGTATTTACTTGGGGATTTTCAATTTGTTCTTTTTCTAGGTTTTTCAGCTGCATTCCTAATACATGGATCTCCTCTTTCTCTGTTTTATTCATGTGGGCATTCAAACGTATAAAACTTCCCCTAAGCATTGCTTTTGCAGTATCCAATAAGATTTGGTAGGTTGTCTCATTGTCATTCTCTTGAATGAAGTTGTTTATTGTTTCTATGATTTGTTGTTTAACCCATTACTTCTTTAGGATCAGAATATTTAGTTTCCAATTAATTTTTGGTTTGTCTTTCCATGACCTTTTATTACATATAATTTCTATTGCATTACGATCTGAGAAGAATGCCTGGACTATCTCTTCCTTTCTTCACTGAGTTGTGAGGATTTTATGCCCTAGAACATGGTCAGTTTCTGTATATGTGCCATGTACCAATGAGAAAAAAGTATATTCCTTTATATCCCCATTCAATTTTCTCCAGAGCTCAATTATATCTAGCTTATCCAGAGTTTTATTCGCCTCCTTAACTTCTTTCTATTTTAAGGTTATATTTATCAAGTTCAGAGAGGGGGAGGTTGAGGTCCCCCACTAATACAGTTTTGCTGTCTATTTCTTCCTGCAACTCCCCCAACCTCTCCTATAAGAATTTGGATGCTATACCACTTGGAACATACATGTTTAGTAATATTGCTTCATTGTCTATGATGCCGGTTAGCAGAATATATTTTCCTTCCTCATCTCTTTTGATTAGATCCATTTCTGCTTTTGCTTTGTCTGAGAGAAGGATTGGTACTCCTGCTTTCCTTGCATCAGCTGAAGCACAATATATTCTGCTCCAACTTTTGACATTTACCCGGTGTCTATCCCCCTGTTTCAAATGTGTTTCTTGTAAACAACATATTGTTGGATTATGGCTTTTAATCCATTCTGCTATCCATCTCCATTTTATTAGAGAGTTCATTCCATTCACATTCAGAGTTATGATTGCAACCTGTGTATTTCCCTCCATCCTCTTTCCCACCATTTGTTCTCTTAGCTCTCCCATCTCCCTTCCCCTCCTCAATAGTTTTCACTTTTCACCACCACCTCCTGCAGCCTTCCCTTCCTTCTTTTATCACCCCTCCCTTTTACTCCCTTTTACCCTTACTGCTTCTTTCCTCCCTTTTAGCTTCTCCTCCCCTTCCGTCTTCCCCTCCTACTGCCTAGAGAGCTACTTAGGTTTATATACTTAAGTTTATTGTTCCTTCCTTGAACCAAATCAGATGAGAGTACCTCTCAAAAAGTGCTCATCTCCTTCCCTTCTTTCCGTCCACTATAATATAATTTTGTACTTCTATGACAGGTTATATATAACCTACATATAACATATAGGTTATATGTAGCCTATAATTTCGGTCACTTCTTCCTGTGACCTAATTTATCATTTTCTGCTTCTTCCTTTTCATTTCTCCTGTTACACTTTCTTCACATGCTTGAATCACATTTTTATCCTTACATCATTTACTTTATAACTGTTCCCTTTATCTATGTATATCCCTTTTATATTTCATAATAGATGTATAATTCTCAAGATTAACAAGTATCATCTTCTCTTATAGGGAGGTAAACAGTTTGCCCAAATTGAGTAACAAGATTTTCTTTGCCCCTGTTTACCTTTTAATACCTCACTTGAGGCTTGCATTTGAAGATCAAATTTTCTATTAAGTTCTGGCCTTTTTTCAGGAAGTCCTGGAAATCCCTTATTTCGTTGCATGTTCATCTCCTTCCCTGAAATGTTATACAGAACTTTGCTGGGTAACTGATCTCAGCTCCTTTGCCTTACGGAATATCATATTCCAATTCCTTCAGTCTTTTAATGTAGAAGCTACAAGGTCTTGTGCAATCCTGACTATAACTCCTCAATATTTGAATGGTTTCTTTCCGGCTGCCTGCAGTATTTTCTCCATCACTTGGTAGTTCTGGAATTTGGTTATATCTTTTAGTATTTTTAGTTTGGGATCCCTTTCAGGAGGTGAATGGTGGACTCTTTCAATGACTGTTTTGCTCGTGGAATCTAGCACTTCTGTGCAGTTTTCCTTTATGATTTCTTGGAAGATACTGTCCAGACTCTTTTTTTCATCATGGCTTTCTGGTAGGCCAATAATTCTAAAATTTTATCTCCTGGATCTATTTTCCATGGCAGTTTTTTTTTCCAATTAAGTATTTTACATTTTCTTCTATCTTTTCATTCTTTAGATTTTTTTTGACTGATTCTTGATGTCTCATAGAGTCATTAGTTGCTACTTGCCTAATTCTAATTTTTATCAAACTGTTTTCTTCAGTTAACTTTTGGATCTCCTTTTCCATCTGTCCAATTATTCCTCTTAAGGAATTATTTTCTCCCCTTAGGTTTTTGTGCTTTCTTTTCCATTTGTTCAATTTTCCTTTTCAAAGAACTGTTCTCTTCGTAGAATTCTTTTTTCATACTTTTAAAATCATTGGTCAGTTTTTCTTCTATTTCCTCCTTCCACTGTTCCAGGGCTGCTGTTTGTGCATGCAAGCAGTTCATAGTCCCTTCTGAAGTTTCAGATGGGAGTACAGTCTCAGTACTGACCTCTTTGGTATTCATATTTTGGTCCTTGTCCCCATAGAAAGATTCTATGATCTTTTCCTTCCTCCTTTACTTCTTGCTCATGATTGTGAGACTTTGTGTGTTGTGGCCTCTGGTTCTTTCAGCTAGAAGCTGGAGAACCTGGTGTAGAGTTGACTGGTATGAAAAAACAAAGGGCAGGTGCCTTTTTTCTTCTTGTTTTGTGTTTCCCTGGATAAGCCCTGGGGCTAGCTTGTTAAGTATGGGGAGGGATGATCTGGTCACGGGAGATCTCCTCAGCTGAGCTAGAGCAAAGGCAAGCTCAATGCTTGGTGATCCTGGCTGCTCTATTGTCTTCCAATTTACCCTGGAGCACTGAGGTACACTTGGGTCCTAGTGTGAGGCTCCATCCCCCTGGGGCTCCTCTCCTTCTGTTTTGCCTCCACCACAGTAAGAGGAATATTCTTTAGCGATTTTCCTAACCTCAGGTGCTACGAGACTGTTTGCCCCTTCCTTTGATTCCACTGACTCAGAATTTTTCTGGGGAAATATTTTTTGGTTCTTTTGAGGGCAACAAAGAGAGTATTTACTGATCACTCTGCTATTTTGGGTCCCAGAAGTTAAAGTAGGTAATTTACAAATGATTAATCTTTGGGCTGAAAGTCTCAGGAGTGGCTGCAGTCGATACCTGAGGTTCCACAACTATCACTTGCTCGGCTCCCCTGGGCTAGTCTCCCCACCTGGGCTGCTACTCTTCCATTCCACCTTGCTGCTGCTGCCTGAGGCTGCCCTGGGGCTTTCGTGCTCAACCCTGCCATAGTGGAGCAGGTAGCCAAGGCTTCAGAAAAGAGCAGAAAATGAATGAGTAATAAAAGCTCTTGTTAATGAGTCATATCAAGTGTTACAAAACTCACATGACACCAATGTTCTTATCTGAGCCTCATAACAGTCAATTAACATAGGTACAACTATTAACCCTATTTTCAATATTAGGAAACTTAACTTCAGATAAGTTATATGGCTGACCTAGGCTCAGTCTCTGGATTTGAATCCCAGCCTTCTTGGATCTGTGTCCACTAATCTACCCACTATGCTATAGTAATAAGATAGAAGTTCATAAACTTAGAGTTAGAAAGTTAGGCCAGGAAGTTCATGAAGTCCATCCCCTTCATTGGATAAATGAGGACAATGAGGCAGAGAGAGGACTTTACTTGCTCAGGGTCACATAGTTACAAAATCCTCAAGCATGCTGTGAAATCAATTTTTCCTAACTCCAAAGTCCAATGCTAGCCACATGCAGAGAGCAGCCAAACCAGATTAGCATGCAACTGTGAAATAGTTACCAAATATATTTACCAAAATAAACGAAAATACAACAGAACATAGATAATGTAAATATGTGGCTTTCCTCGTTCCAAGTGCTTCCTACTTTGATTCTTCTATACGCCTGTTTCTATTTGCGTTGGATACTGCTGCACCTTGATGCACATTCTGTGTGGGGACAAAATATTTGATTTTTGTCTTGACTTCCTAGCATATTGGCCAGTACAAAGTTCTTTCTGATCAATTAGTGTCTCTTGGGGAAGCAAATAGAACTTATAAACCTAGAAAAGAAAGAAAAATAGTGGGTTTAATCTACTCAGTGAATCAGTCTGGCTGATGGAAAAGGACCTTCCAAGATAATGGAATTCAATCCAATCTAGTAGGTACTCAGTATGATGCATGCCACTTGAGGTGCCGAGGGTACGAAAGGAACAAAAAAGAGATGATTAAATGACACTGAGATGCTTGGTGATGGAGATAAAATGCTTTCCAGTCCAAATCCTGGCCTGCTGTCTCATCCATCACTTTCTGCATCATTCGTGGGAAGCAGGGGCTGCTGGGATAATCATAGTGTATGGAGAAGGAGTAGGAATAAGCAATAAAAGCAATAAAGTGACCCAGAGTTCACCTTTGAGGGTAGGACAGAACTGGAATAAAGTCGCAGCACTACGGGCTCCTGGGTCACTGCTCCTTTTCTTACATGGAGCCTGAGGAGGAAAAGCAGAACTGCAAAATCAAATGAGAAATTAGTCTGGCTTTAGGGTCAGAACTCCTACATGTTGCCACAGTGGAAACAGCACATTTCTCTTAGAAGATTGGTGTTTTTTTTTTCTTTTTCTTCTTTTTTTTTTTGACTCATCTTTTATCTCCATCTTGGAAGAAACAAACGTGACTGAGTAAGATTGTACAAGTACAGATCCAGTTCTCTGAAAAAGGATTCACAAGGGATGTCCTGTGTTTTCTGACTTTGTTTCTGGCAGTTCAGCTCAACTTTAAGCCTTGGGAGTAGCTTGTGGCTTAGTCTCTACAGAGATACAGCAGTGGGATATTTCCTTTCCAATAATCAGAATTTTCAGATCACTTCTACTGTGTCTGTGATTTGTCAGTGAAGGAGTGACAATCATCTCTGTTCTGGCTCTATCCAAAGGAAAGTAGTTCATGGGTGCCATACAAGTCAAGCAGCCAGTGACAGAACCAGTGGAGACAGGGTCACAGTCTCCAGGAAAGAAAAGGTAATTTCCCCATACTGCCTTCTTTCGATGGAGTACATCTCAAACATTGTGATCAATTCTTGGCACTGTGAATTCCTGTAGGTGATGATCTAGGAAATTTAGGAAGAGTTGAGAACATTGGAAAACTGGAGAATGATTGAGGAACACCCATAGTAATGAAACTAGTAGGTAAAGATCTTCAAGTCAAGGTTATATGATGATAAATTTCAGGAGGCCTCAAAGAGAAGGCTTTGGGGAAAGTTGATAGGTGTCTCCAAGTATTTGAAAGAATACTGTGTCCAAAAAAGAATGATCTGTTCATCCCCAGAGAGCAGAACCAACCAAACTGTTTGAAATTGTAAGAAATAAAACAAAACAGAACAGAAACAAATAAATTTAGCCTTGAGGTCAGAAGACTGAACTAAACACAAACGTTCACACATGCATACACACATATATGCATGCACATGCAACTTTTTAACCATTAGAGCCACCAGTATTGGCATGAATTGCCTCCAGAGATAGAAGATGATTGCCTCTTTGGTAGTCTTCAAGTGCTTATTGTATGACTATTGGATGGGAATTATAAGAGGGGATTCTTCATGTAGGAGCTGTACTCAGTTATTCAGTCCGGCTTTTTGAAAGTGCTGTGAATGCAAACACAAAGCAAGACAAACTCTCCCCTCCAGGATTAGTCCCAGGAGCCACAAATCCTTTGCAATCCCCCATAATTCTGAGATTCTGGGACATCAGCCCCTTCTCCCCTTGCCCACCAAAGGATTCTATGACAATGAAAAAATGTATTTGAGTTCCATGAAAGAAGTCACTTGGTCACCCCATAGAGCAATTTTCATGAACATAGGGGACAAAACTCCTACAGGAAGAAGCACCTCCAGACTCCCTGATACCTCCGAGGCTTACTGGGGCCTCTCATCTCAGCATAGCATTAGCTTCCTAATTGTCAAAAGTCAGGAAGCATTGATGAAGCACCTACTATGTTCTAGACATTGGGCAAAGTTCAGAGAATACAAAGAAAAATCAAAAGTATCCTTCAAAGTCACAACTCTGGCAACATTATTCTTTGTGGAAAAGGATGGCTGGAGGATCTGAGGAAAGAAGAAGGAACCAAAGTTATTTCAGACTTTGATTCTATCGGCCTTCTGTGTCTGAGATCTAGGATGAGCCTTTCTGTTGGAAACACTGGACCAGTTGGATTTGGGGTTTTAAAGATTCCTCCAGTCCTTTAAGAAATCCAAGTCTTGGATAGCTGCATTGTTGACTGTGGCACTCAAGGCCCATAAACTCATGGACCTCATTGCCTGCTCTGGGAACTTGGACATTGTTAGTGATGTCGTGTGTGTGTGTGTGTGTGTGTGTGTGTGTGTGTATACGTGTGTGCGCACGTGCGTATGTGTGCGAGCACGCAGTTATAAAACGGATCATAAAACAGGGATTGAGCTTTCTCTACATTCTAGTTGCAGGTGGCTGGGAATGAATCTTTTGCTGTTAGCCTCTCTAGCTCTCTCTGCCTCTGTTCTCTGTCTCTGTCTCTCTCTTGTGTGTTGAAACAGGGCTCAGTAGAGTGGTTTAAGAACAGGTTTGAAAATCAGATGTTGCCCATCAAAGAAAACAGACTGTGCTCCTTGCAAAGGCAGTGCTAGGATGCCCATGGAGCTGCTGGACCCTCTGTCCAATTTCCAGCCAGCATTCCTCCCTGGCCCTGCCCAGCACGTGGAGATGCATAAGAAGAACCAGGCCCCAAGGAAGCAGACAGCAGCTCCAGAGGCTGCTTCATTTAGGCCCGAGGGTCCTTCTGAACCTCTCAAAGCCCCAAATCAGTGATGGAGAAGGGCTCATGCACCATTTTCTGGACCACCATCTACAGGAATTCTCCCCAGGGCCATGTTTCCTCTCATGTTGAACCACCCTTACCCCTTCAGAACTTTTGTACTTGTTTTAATGCGCGCACACACACACACACAGTGTTACTTCATCCTATAGGTATTTGGATCTCTGCATAATTCCTCAACCCCACAAGGTTTTTGAGGACAAGAAAGTTTCTTTAATTCATCTTTTCTACCCCAAAGAACCAAGCATTGCTCCTGCACAAAGCTGACTCCAGAGCAGCAAGAAGAGAAGGGGCTGAAGATGAGTCAGTTCCAAGGGTTCTGATCCCTCAGGTAGATTAAATTGGTTAATCTAGCAGGTAAACCCCAACCACCTCACAGTAGCTGCCTCAGATACTGCGGCTGTATGCTTTCAAACATTGACCTCAAGGAGCTCCATATAATCCCTGGGGTATCCATTGTCTCATTACCCTGGGAGGTACTGAATCAGTCAAAGACTGGCTGCCTCCTGACCTTCTCCTAGCCTTTCATTCAGTCATTCAAAAAGCATTTATTAACCTGCTTTTATGAGGCAGGCATTGGGCCTCATAAAAGGATCAGCAATATGAAGACAATATTGAGAAATGGTCTACCCTTAAAGAGCTTAAATTCTTTTGGAGGGAAATTCTTTTGTCACAGACAAATAAATGGAATATCTATATCTATATCTATATATGTACGTCTATACATCTAGATATATACATGTATGCATATATATACATGTATGTGTATACACATACATGTATATATCTAGATATAGACATATCATGAACACACATATATAATACATGTGCATGCATATGTGTGTATATATGTACATGTGCATGTGTATACATACATTGCATACATAAATATCTATGTATTCATATGTTTGATAAAATAAATACCGAGCAGCATCAGGTTTCAGGCAAGGAAAAAGATACCAACAACTGGGAGGAATCTAGGAAGTAGCAAATAAGTTATTGTAGAAGGAATAACTGTGGAGTCAGACCGTCAAATTATGTCTTCCAAAGGTGGCTTAGTTCCATTAGCTTAGGAAAGTGATTATGGTAAATTATCCTCTGGAGATGATGATGATGATGAGGAGGAGGAGGAGGAGGAGTAAGGGTGTAATGATATGCATAACATTAGTAACAGTTATTATTTATATAATATTTCAAAGACATTTCCCCTTAGTTAATTCTCTTCCCAGGCCAAGACATCCTCAGCCCCTTTGGTCTCATTTCCATTCCTCTTACTATCAATGAACATTTGCAAATTTGCCATTGTCCTGTCTAAAATGTGGAGCTTCATAATGAAGGTAATATGGTAATACTCCAAATGAGGCCTGACCAGGGTCCAGTACAATAGTTTTGTCACCTCCCGTGGCTCAGTTTTCTTAAGGCAGCCTTAGATTCCCTTAGCTTTTTGGCCACCATCTTCTGTTGACTCAAATAATCCTTCATTGACTTGTAAACAATGGGTGGAAACTCAATATAAGGAAAATGAAATCTTTCCAAATAGAGCTATTTAAAAAGAATATGACCTCAATTACTAGTGAGTTCCAGAATTGTAGAGGTTTTCAAATGATGGTTACCTGGTCACTCTTGGAAATCAAGTACAGGCTGGACCAGATCCAATTTGAACTCTGAAATTCAGACCCTGAGTACCAACTGCAAACTAGGCATTGTTTCAAACTACATTTATTTATTTAGCACCTAAAAATCTCCTAGTGTAGGTTAAAGATTCAATTGGAAACGCAAGGATTTGAACAGTTGAGGATACTGGAGGAGAGTGTTACGTAACTTAACGTTCCTCTGTTTCAGTGTTTTTGTCTATATTTCAAGGATTAGTATAATAATCAGACAGTTGGTGGAAATTGAACATTTGTTACTTTTTACTCATCTACATGACTTTGAACAAGTTGTTTGCCCTCTTTTCTCTGTTTTCTCACTGAGAAAAGGAGAAGATGATATTGAGTAGTTTCTAAAGACACTTTGAACTCTTAATTTATGACCCCATGGGTTTCTAGCTCTAAAGTTCAATGGAATTTCCCCTTTCTAAAATGTCAGGAAAAGAACATTTATATGAGAAACAAGGAGGAAAGCAGCTTGAGGAGAAACACAGGTAGTTCTGAGCAACTGAGAGAAAACAGCCTTTCGAATAAAAGTACTGAGAGGAACTGAGTAAAAGTGATTTAAAGTCAAAAGTACTGAATGATTTTAGAGGTGACTGGGATATAATGTTTTAAACAGCTAGTAGGAATATGCCTACTTTGGGGATTAGGAAATTTATCTAAATCAAAGAAATGTTTAAGGAAGATGAAAAAAATGTTCACGGACTATCTGTGTCATATGAGGGGAAAACAGGCTGTTGTTTGTGATGTTGTTAAACTAAGACAGATATGTAGTAGTTTCACTTAAAGAGGTAATGATTTCAGGTAGGAAAGTAAATAAAAACTCACATTTGAGAAGTTACCTCAAGAAAATTAGAGAAACCTACAAGACACTCTAAGTGAAGGTGCTTACAGAAGACAGAACACAAAGCAATAAAGGTAAGTGTAGAGAAGCTAAGAATAGTTGATAAAGTAAGTGGAAATGAGAAATTGACAGGAATTGAACAGCTAACATTACATCCAGGCTCTAGTGAATTTGGGGAACAAATTTGATTGAAGAAAATACATGGTGCTGGGATCTGATTGGGGGAAAATAGGATCATAAGTTGTATGAAAACATGATACAGGAAAGGATGTATTGCTTTCTAGAACTATCGACAGACTAAGAAAGGGAAAACCCTTGAAAGGTTTGCCTACATTGAACATTACTGCCTTCTCAGTTCATGAAGAACATACGCCTTCAAAGTCTAGAGAGAATAGATCTGAATAATTATGTGAATGCTAGGATTGAAGAGCATTATTTTACTAAAAAATTGCTATGTTTCTTCAATACCTAGCAAAAGGAACAGACTTAGGAATTTCTAGAGACCCCAGATTTAAGATGTCTATCAGTTGAAATAGGTAACACTGTTTCAGTTGTCCTAAAATAACAGAGAAGTGACTTTCTCCAGTAGTCGAGCTGACAGTCTCAGAAAAAGATGGTGATGCATATTGTAGACTATTCCCTCAAAAGATAACAGAAATGGAAGTCTGTACTCTAGAACTGTAAGTTCCTATAGGAACATGGAATTTCCTACTTGTTTTTGAAACTTTAATTCATTTATTTTTAGTTTTCAACATTTATTTCCACAAGATTTTGAGTTTCAGATTTTCTCCCCATCTGTCCCTTCACTCCACCCCAAACACCATGCCATGAATTCTGATTACCCCTTCCCCCAATATACCCTCTCTTCTATCACACCCCTCCTTTCCCTTATCCCCATCTTTTCTCTTTTCTTGTAGGGCAAGATAGATTTATATACCTCGTTATCGGTATTTCTTATTTCCCAGCTGCATGCAAAAATAATTACCAACATTCATTCCTAAAATTTTAAGTCCCAGCTTTTCTCCCTTCCTCCTTCTTATCCCCACTGAAAAGGGAAGCAATTCAATATAGACCATAAATGTGTAGTCATGCAAAAGACTTCCATTAGGGTCATATTGTGAAAGACTAACTATATTTCCCTCCATCCTATGCTGCAGCCTCGTTTATTCTATTCTCCTCTTTGACTTTGTCCCTTCCCAAAAATGTTTAGCTCTAATTACTCCCTCCTCCCATTTTCCCTCCCTTCTATCATCCCCCCAAACACCTCACTTATCCTCTTCTCCCCTAATTTCCTGTAGTGTAAGATAGATTTTCATACCAAATTGAGTGTGTATCTTATTCCCTCCTTAAGCCAAATCTGATCAAATATTCACTTTTTAACTCTCACTTGCCCCCTTTTTCCCCTCCATTGAAAAATCTTTCTCTTGCCTCTTTCATGAGAGATAATTTGCCCATTTTTATTCTCAATATATCCCTCTCTCATCCCTTAATTTTATTTTTAAATATCCCTTCCTATTCAGCTCACCCTATGCTCTCTCTCTCTGTACGTGTGTGTGTGTGTGTGTGTGTGTGTGTGTGTGTGTGTGATCCCTCCAACTACCCAGATACTGAGAAAAGTTTCAAGAGTTGGAAATTATTATCCTTCCATTTCCAAATGTAAGCAGTTCAACTTTAGTAAGTCCCTTGTGATTTCTCTTTCCTATTTACCTTTTCATGCTTCTCTTGATTCTTGTGTTTGAAAGTGAAATTTTCTTTTCAATTCTGGCCTTTCCATCAAGAATGCTTGAAAGTCCTCTATTTCATTGAATGATCACTTTTTTCCCTGAAGTATTTACTGAGTTTTGCTGGGTAGGTGATTCTTGGTTTTAATCCCAGTTCCTTTGACTTCTGAAATATCATATTCCAAGCCCTTCAATCCCTTAATGTAGAAGCTGCCAGATCTTGCGTTATCCTGATCGTATTTCCACAATACTCGAATTGTTTCTAGCTGCTTGTACTATTTTCTCCTTGACTTGGGATCTTTGGAATTTGGCTACAATATTCCTAGGAGTTCCTCTATTTGGATCTCTTTCAGGAGGTGATTGGTGGATTCTTTCAATATTTATTTTGCCCTCTGATTCCAGAATATCAGGGCAATTTTCCTTGATAATTTTATGCAAGATGATGTGTAGGCTCTTTTTTTGATCATGGCCTTCAGATAGTCCCATAATTTTTGAATTTTCTGTCTTGGATCTATTTTCCAGGTTAGTTGTGTTTCCAATGAGATAGTTCACATTATCTTCCAAATTTTTCATTCTTTTGGATTTGTTTTGTAATTTCTTGGTTTCTCATATTGTCATTAGCTTCCATCTGTTCCATTCTAATTTTCAAGGAACTATTTTCTTTAATGAGCTTTTGAATCTCCTTTTCTGCTTTTTACAACATTCTTCTCCTCATTGGCTTTTTGGACCTCTTTTGACAACTGAGTTAGCCTATTTTTAAAGGTGTTATTTTCTTCAGCACTTTTGGGGTCTCCTTTAGGAAGCTGTTGACTCACTTTTCATGATTTTCTTGCATCACTCTCATTTCTCTTCCCAATTTTTCCTCCACCTCTATTACTTTATTTTCAAAGTCCTTTTTGAGCGCTTCCATGGCCTGGGACCATTGCATATTTATTTTGGAGGTTTTTGGATGCAGAAGCCTTGACTTTTCTGTCTTCCCCTCATGGTAAATATTGTTCTTCCTCTCCAAAAGGATGGAAGAGAATACCTGTTCACCAAGAAAATAACCTTGCTTCCTTTCCCTTTTGGGGGCATTTTTCTGACCAGTTCCTTGACTTTTTGATCCTTTGTCAAGAGTGTTGTATACTCTGGGGACCTGTATGTTCTCAGTTCCTCCAAGGTCATACAATCCAGGGAGAGTTTACTCCCTGGCCTGGCTCGTGGCTGTGATTCAGATCAGCTACTCAATTCCCCCAAGGACTTTATGCTGAGATTCCAACAATGCCTGGTGTAACCACTTGACCACCCCCACTTCAATCAATGCCACTCACTGCTTCTACTGCTAATGCTGTTGCTGCCACCACTGCTACCACCTAGGGCCAGGGCTAAGGGAGGACCCTGCTCCCTTGTCACGGAGGTGAAAAATCCCTCTCACTGACCTTTGAAGCTTGTGGGTTGAGGGATTTGTGAATTACTGCTGCTGCTGCTGGGAATTCCACCCTTAAAGCCTGCTCCCTCTGGCACTCCTTGGCCCAGGCTGGGCTGTGCTCTTTTCCACGTCTGTTGCGACAGACCTTTCCTGTCAGCCTTCCAGGTCTCCATGGGCTGTAGGGGAAGAGTTAGAATATGTGCATCTTTCTATTTCACTATCTTGGCTCTATCCCCTGATTCTTGTGTTTTTTTTAATCCTAGTTCCTTTGAATTCTGGAATATCATATTACAAGTCCTTTAATACCTTAATGTAGAAGCTGCTAGATCTTGTGTTATCCTGATTGTATTTCCACAATACTCAAATTGTTTCTTTCTGAATGCTTGCAATATTTTCTCCTTGACCTGGGAACTCTGGAATTTGGCTACAATATTCCTAGGAATTTTCCTTTTGGGATGTATTTCAGGAGTTAATTGGTAGATTCTTTCAATATTTGTTTTACTCTCTGGTTATAGAATATCAGTGCAGTTTTCCTTGAAAATCTCATGAAAGATGATGTCTCAGCTCTTTTTTTTTATCACAGCTTTCAGGTAATCACATCATTTTTAAATTGTCTCTCCTGGATTTATTTTCCAGGTTAGGGTTATTTTTCCAATGAGATATTTCACATTGTCTTCCACTTTTTTCATTCTTTTGGTTTTGTTTTATAATTTCTTGATTTTTCATAAAGTCATTAACTTCCATCTTTTCCATTCTAATTTTTAACTGTTTTCTTCAGTGAGCTTTTGAACCTCCTTTTCCATTTGGCTAATTCTGATTTTCAAAGCACTTTCCTCCTCATTGGCTTTTTGGACCTCCATTGCTGATTCAGTTAGCCTATTTTTAAAGGTGTTATTTTCTTCAGCATTTTGGGGGTCTCTTCTAGCAAATTTTTGACTCACTTTTCATGATTTTCTTGCATCTCTTTGATTTCTCTTAACAATTTTTCCTCCACCACCCTTACTTGATTTTCAAAATCCTTTTTGAGCTCTTCCATGGCCTGAGATCATTGCATACTTTTTCTGTAGTTTTTGGATGAAGAAGCCTTGACTTTAATGTCTTCCTCTGATAGTATGTCTTGTTCTTTCTCATGTGAAAGGATGGAAGAAAACATATGTTCCCCAAGAAAGTAACCTTCTATAGTCTTATTTTTTCTCTTTTTTTGGGCATTTTTCCAGCCAGTTACTTGAATTTTGAGTCCTTTGTCAAGTGGAGGGTATACTCTGGAGACCCATAAATTCTTAGTTCCTCCAAGGTAGCAAAATAAAGGGAAAGAAGTTTTCTCCTCTCTTGGCCTGCACTCTTGTCTGGGAGTAAAAACAAGCTTTTCTACTCAGGATCTGCATGTAAGATTCCCTGTTCAAAGCCTCCACCAGCTCTACCACAGCAGTACTCTTCCTCACTTCAGGGCACCACTCAGGGCTGAGACCCATATCAACAGCTCGAATCCCTCAGGGATTTTAGGATGAGGGTTTCTAAAATAGACACTACTACCTCAGTGATTGCTACCTCAGCAACTACCACTGCAGTCATAGGACCAGTGTCAGACCATGTTCCCTTCTCACCTAGGTGAAAACCCTTTCTCACTGACCTTTAAAGCTGTCTTTGGCATTTGTGGGTTGAGTAATCTGGGAACTGCAGCTGCTGCCCATGATTCAGTGCCCTAAAACCTGTTTTAGTCCTGTCTGTACAGGGTGACCAAGTCTGGGCTGTGCTTTGTAGGCTGCGCTTCACTCTGAGCCTAGTGCAATAGATCTTTTCTGTCAGCTTTCCATGCTACCTTGGGCCGGAAATCTCTTTCACTCTGTCATTTTGTGGGATCTACTGCTCTAGAATTCGTTTATGGTCATTTTTAAAAATTTATTTATTTAACTTTTTACATTCATTTTCACAAGGTTTTGGGTTCCAAAATTTTCTCCCCATTTGT